>CM055127.1:482975579-483572146 GCA_029206835.1 Rana muscosa
TTTTAAAACTCGCGGCTTCCTCCTGGTCCCGTCCCGTTCCGTGATAGGCGTTTGACACTGTGCTCCGCTACCGCCTATCACAGAGGTCCTCTCATCCTCGGACTTTCCCAGCAGACACTGTGTTCCACCAATCATGGACGTTCTTTCATCCTCGGACAAGAGAAGGTCCGTGATTGGCGGAACACTGAACACAGTGTCTGCTGGGAAACTGAGTCCGAGGATGAAAGATCGTCCATGATTGGCGGAACACTGAAAACAGTGTCAAACGCCTATCACTGAGCTGGACGGGACCAGGAGGAAGCCGCGAGTTTAAAAAAATGGACGCCCAAGGTACCCTGACTCGAGTATAAGCCGAGAGGGGTGTTTTCAGCCCTAAAAAAAAAGGGGTTAAAAACTTGACTTATAAAAAAAAATGTCTTCATCAGTATAATATATAGCATAATATATATTCTTCAACATATTTATGGTAAAAAAAAAGTCACAATAAGCGTATATTGATTGGTTTGCTCAAAAGTTATTGCGTCAACAAAATAGATTTATGGAATTTTTCTCCTTATTTTTTTTTACTAGTATTGGCAGGACTGCCACATTGTGGGGGACAGATCGGACACCTACACGACATTTTTGACACTTTTTTGGGAACCAGTGACAATAATACAGTGATCAGTGCTAAAAATATGCACTGTTATTGTACTAATGACACACCTCCCAACTTTTTGAGATTGATTGATTTTTGAGGGAATGAGAGATACCTATTAGCAAAAGTATGTAGGCATAGGACACACCCACGGCCACACCCCCTTTAAAGGAGAATTATACAAAAAATTATTAGTTAAACTCACAAGTGTGTTTTTTTTTTCCCACTACTATTCCTTTATATTGGCTTATGAACTTGGCTCCCCCGCTGGCCAGTGGGCGTCCGTAAACTACAGCTCCCGAGCCGACATACAATGATGGCGATTCGCAGGAACGTGCCGACCTGCCGCAATACAATGACGGCGGCTGATTGGGAAGTGGTTAACCACTTGACCTCCAGAAGACTTACCCCCCCCCCCCCCACCTCTTCATGACCAGGCCATTTTTTTTATATTTAGCACTGTACCACTTTAACTGACAATTGCGCGGTCATGCAACACTGTACCCAAATAAAATTCATACCATTTTTTTCACACAAATGGAGCTTTTGTTTGGTGGTATTTGATCACCACTGTTTTTTTTATTTTTTACGCTATAAATGAAAAAACACCAAAAAATTTAAAAAAATAACATATTTTTTACTTTCTGCTATGAGACATATTCAATACAAAATGTAAAAAATTAAATTTCTTCATAACTTTACAACAGATACATATATCTGATTGAGTAAAAATGATGCTTCCACTCAACGTTTTTCGCTGGATATTTATACAGCTTCTTCAGGAGTACATGCATCTGAGAACTGTTTGATTTTTAACTGTATTGTCCAATAACCATAGAGTATGGGAAATAACAAATTGTTTTGCTCGTGGCTCATGGAGCCACGAGGGAGCAAACAGGGAGATAAAAGCAAAACAATCTGTTTTTGCCCATGCTCTATGGTTATTGGACAATACAGTTAAAAATCAAACAGATTCTCAGCCTGCTCCCGTGGTTCACTTAGGAATCCAAGATTCCTTCTTGGACATTGTACCCTCTCTATGGCTACCTCACTGGCTGTCCAGATTATCTCTATATGGTGTGTCAACTATCATTGAAACCTATAAAACAGTACCTGATGCAACTTACAGATGGATGCATGTACTCCTGAAGAAGCTGTACAAATATTCAGCGAAACATGTTGAGTGGAAGCATAATTTTTACTCAATCAGATATACAGTATATACTCCAGTATAAGCCGAGTTTTTCAGCCCTTTTTTTTTGGGCTGAAAATTACCCCCTCGGCTTATACTCGAGTCAGCGTACCTGAGTCCATAACATGCAGAGTCAGACGACGGGCGTGCAGTGTTAAAAAGTCGTGCTCCTCCTTGTGCTGTTCCGTGATAGGCGGAACACTCGGTTTCCCAGCAGACACTGTGTTCAGTGTTCCGCCTATCACGGATGCCCTCTCGTCCATGATAGATGAAAGGACGAGAGGGCATCCATGATAGGCGGAACACTGAACACAGTGTTGGCTGGGAAACCGAGTGTTCCGCCTATCACGGAACAGCACAAGGAGGAGTGCGACTTTTTAACACTGCACGGCCGTCGCCTGAATATGTCACGGACTTAGGTATTGTACACAGATCGGCAAAGTGATTCTGCAATGGGCACAGTGAGGTCAGGCTGCAATGAGCACAGTGAGAGCAGGCTGCAATGGGCACAGTGAGGTCAGGCTGCAATGGCAACAGTGAGGTTGCAATGGGCACAGTGAGGTTGCAAATGGCACAGTGAGGTCAGGCTGCAATGGGCACAGTGAGGTCAGGCTGCAATGGGCACAGTGAGGTCAGGCTGCAATGGGCACAGTGAGGTCAGGCTGCAATGGGCACAGTGAGATCAGGCTGCAATGGGCACAGTGAGGTCAGGCTGCAATGGGCACAGTGAGATCAGGCTGCAATGGGCACAGTGAGGTCAGGCTGCAATGGGCACAGTGAGGTTGCAATTGGCACAGTGAGGTTGCAAATAGGCACAGTAAGGTTGCAATGGGCACAGTGAGGTTTCAAATGGGCACAGTGAGGCGTGCAAATGGGCATTGTTGACCCTCTTTTCGGCTTACAGTAGCTGCTGCATTCTCACCCTAGGCTTATACTCAAATTAATTTCCCATTTTTCTGTGGTAAAATTAGGGCCTCGGCTTATACTCGGGTCGGCTTATACTCGAGTATATACGGTAAGTATCTGTTGAAAATATTTGTTTTATAAAATTGTAATAATTTATAATAAATATATATATTTTTAATCATTATGTGTTTATTTGCACCTTTAAAAGTCCCCATTTTTTTTCGAACTGTCCATTTACAATTTTTGGGATGTGGTGCCAAAATATTACTTTGTTTAGGACTTAATGGTAGTATTCTTCATAAATTTACGCCAATATGTATTCTGCTACATGTCTTTGCTAAAAAAAATCCCAATAAGTGTATATTGATTGGTTAGCGCAAACATTATAGCGTCTACAAACTATGGGATATATACTGGAATTTTCTTTTTTCTACTAGTAATGGCCGCAATCGGCAACTTATAGAGTGACTGTGATATTGTGGCGGACAAATCAGACACCTAACTGACACTTTGTGAGAACCAGTGACACTAATACAGTGATCAGTGCTAAAAATATCGTACTGTAGCAGCGCTACCCTCAAACCACCGTTTGAAAGACTTCTATATGTAATCCACATACTGTAGGAAACAATAATGGTGCAGAGGAAGATGGATGTGGTTGATCAAAGGTCTTTACACAGTGCTCCTTCCACCAAAAGATCTTCACCACGTGGGGGGATGTAATCCCCTTTTGGGGATGCACTCACCAAATGTAAAAATCAGATCAGCATGGAATCATCATACATCTGCCATTGATATTGCACTCTCCACCAGTTTCTCTTGCTTGTTTGATATGGTCAGCAATCACATGTGAGGAAAGAAAAATCTATATAGACCAGTACTGTTTCGTAAAGTTTATTGAAACCCACCAGTACCCCTTACATGGATATGCGTACCCCAAGATAAAACTTCTCAAGCAAACATAAAATGGTACTTGTGACTGTGTTCGATCCGGTTACCATCACATTGAAGCCGCCCGAGTTACCAGAATGTATGCAGACTTCCTTGTTCCTGGTCCATGGAACGCTCACAACACTTCCGGTCGTACAATAGGAGTCACACACTGACTCGTTTTGTCATTGGCTGACTTCGTCTGAGGGCGTGACTCTTCCTATCGACAGACGGTTTTATATGCACCGCCCCTCCTGCCCCCTGAATGACGCCAGTCACGTTTGCGTCATTTCGGCGCAGCCGCATTGGAGTCTGTGAGGACATTGATAGCTTGTGGGCGGAAGACGATGGCATTGATCGCGTTCACGTCCTTCCGGCGCAGCCGCACTACATTCAGTGAGGTCCTCGCCAGACTGTGGGCGGAAGGCAGTGCCGTCCTTCAAATACACCGTCAGCCGCGTCATCCCCCACACCTCAGAGCAATATAAATAGTGGATTAAAAAATAAATCCCTATTTAACCCTCTGAACAACCCCAACCACCAAGTGGAGGTGTTCAAGGGGTTAGTTCTACGAGAACTGGAGCATCTGAAACCCAAAAAAGAATGTGAACTTGAGACATATCCAAGAAGGGATTGACATGCTGGAAAAACGGAAAGACGTTATTACAAGACCGGCTGACAAAGGAGGGGGAGTAGTAGTATTGACAAAGGAGTTTTACCATGGTCAAATTTTGGAAATGTTATCTGATGAATCAACTTACAAACCACTAGACAAAGATCCTACACAACCTTACAGAAACCAATTGGAGGTTTTGGTAAATATCGGTTCCATTTAGGGGTATTATCAACGAAGGAAAGGAACTAGCTGGTACCAACTAGCAGCAAGATTCCAACTATATATACGCTGCCAAATATACATAAGGACCCCATCAATCCACCAGCAAGACCTATCGTTAATTCCATCACCTCTAGAATGGGTCAATACCTGGATAAATTCTTACAAAAAAGTGTAGGAATGACACGTTCATACTTGAAAGATACAAAATATTTTTTGAATTGTCTCCAGAGCATCACCCTAGAAGAAGGCCAACAAATATTGCTTGTAACAGCGGATGTCTCATCACTTTGCTCCATTATACAACATGAAGACGCCCTTTTAGCTCTAAATTGGGCTCTATGCCAAAGAGACGATCTACCGCATAATCAGAACGCTTTTTTATCAGACATTCCCTTCGACTTTTGCCTATCTCAGAACTATTTCTGGTACGCCAGTCAATTTTATTCTCAACAAAGAGGAGTCGCGATGGGTGCTAAATTTGCGCCAAGTATCGCTAATCTCTTCATGGCGGAGTGGGAAGACAAGGTAATTTTTAAAGAAAAAAGGGCAGAATTGATTTTTTATAAACGTTTTATAGATGATCTCTTTTTTATCTGGGCTGGTTCAGTTGACTCATTACAAGAATTTTTAACAATTTTAGTGGCATAATAACAAAATTAATTTTTTTGGATGTCAATGTATATCGTCGTGATCAAAAACTGGAAACCAAAGTGTTTTTTTAAACCAACTGATAGGAACAGCTATTTACCAACCACTAGCGGCCACCACCCTCTCTGGATCAAAAATATACCGAAGAGCCAAATTATGAGGGTAAAGAGAAACTGTTCTGAAACTGACAATTTCTTCATCCAATCGAAAATCCTCACTAACAGATTTGAGGCCAGAGTCCACAAGTGATGGAGAAGCTAGTAGAGGAAGTCAGTGCCATACCTAGAGAATTGTGTTTACAAGCAAGGCAGAGCTCTACCGTCAAACCCACCAACACCAAAGAATGGGTTTTTAGCTCACAATTTCAGTATAAAGAGTTGGAGTCAATATTTAATCAACATTGGCATGTCCTTTTACTTGACAAAAAACTAAGTTCGGTATTACCACCTAGGCCCCAGTTCATATATAGGAAAGCACCAAACTATGGAGATTTAGTAGTTTAAAAGGTGTTGGATCCCCCTACTAGACCACAATCTGGGACCGAAATGCCTTCTTCGCTTGCAGGAAATGCAAAGCCTGTAGAGAAGTATCAAGGCCAATTAGAGGTCTGGACAGTTTCATATCCCCCTCTAATAATCAACATTTTGACATTGAACAATTTATAACATGCAATAGTACTTTTGTAGTTTACGCTTTGAGATGTCCCTGTGGTCTTCTTTACATAGGGCAAACTAAAAGAATGCTAAGAGTACGCATAGCAGAACACATTAATAACATCAAGATTGGCTTCAGAGACCATAATGTGTCTCTGCATTTTAAATTAAAGCATAATCAGAATGCGTCTGGCCTGGAATTTTGGGGCATAGAACACTTAGAACAACACTGGAGAGGTTCTCACAGAGTTCGAGAATTATCAAAACGCGAGACCCACTGGATATTTCTGACAGAGGTTCTGGCACCAAAGGCCCTTAACATCGAGCTGGATATAAATTGTTTTATTAGTGATACTTAATTTATTAATAATTTTACCATTCCAGCCCAGCCATATTACATTAATCTAGCCTCCATTTTAATTTTTTTCCCAATTTCCAGTCTTTTTATATATGTGGAATTTATTCCCAGCCTGCCTAGTTTCACTTGTATTCAGGCTCAGTCTACCTAATTTTATTTCTAGTTCACCGGGTTTTAACTGGTTTAACCTTTTTAACCTTTTCAATATTTTAGCAGAACAGCTGGTTTTAGAGTTTATATGTAAGAATATCTACTTAGAAGTTGGGTACCATATATTTATTTACATGTTTCAGATACCCATAAGCGGTACACCCATACAGGTAATGGTGTTTTTATATTTATGATAGAAGAAGATGACTCGCTACTTTACCCGCTCTAACTCTGCAGCTATTAGACGGATTTGTAGGGGAGACTATGCCAAGTCTCCAAGGAAGATAAGTTATGGTCTTCAGTTGAAGTATTCCATCTGAAACACTCATATAGATTTAACCATGTGGGAGAACATATAAACAACAATGAGTATTCATTTATTTACTATGCAATGTCTGTCTACTATGATTGATTACATTCCCTTTTTGATGTTCACACTATATTTTCCTTGATGTGCATAAGATGCATTATAATATGCTATCGTCCGTTATGCACAGTCAGCCGTGGTGTGTGCTCACATTCAGCAGTTGTGCGGTGTGGGGGACGACGCGGCTGAGAGTGTATTTGAAGGATTGCCTTCCGCCCACAGTCTGGCGAGGACCTCACTGAATGTAGTGCGGCTGCGCCGGAAGGACGTGAACGCGATCAATGCCATCGTCTTCCGCCCACAAGCTGGCAATGTCCTCACAGACTCCAATGCGGCTGCGCCGAAATGACGCTAATGTGACTGGCGTCATTCAGGGGGCAGGAGGGGCGGTGCATTTAAAACCAGCTGTCGATAGGAAGAGTCACGCCCTCAGACGAAGTCAGCCAATGACGAAATGCGTCAGTGTGTGACTCCTATCGTACGACCGGAAGTGTTGCGGGCGTTCCATGGACCAGGAACAAGGAAGTCTGCATACATTCTGGTAACCCGGACGGCTTCAATGTGATGGTAACCGGAGCGAACACAGTCACAAGTACCATTTTATGTTTGCTTGAGAAATTTTATCTTGGGGTACGCATATCCATGTAAGGGGTACTGGTGGGTTTCAATAAACTTTACAAAACAGTACTGCTCTATATAGATTTTTATTTCCTCCCATGTGTATGGATATTGAGGGGAACCCCGCACCCAAATTAAAAAAAGAAAAGGCGTGGGGCCCCCAGGCCCTATATATATATATATATATATATATATATATATATATATATATACTCTGAACAGCAGTATACAGGCAGTCCAAACAAGACAGGGACTGTAGGTTTGTTCTTATGTAGAATCTGTTTGTAATTTGGAACAGGTACATTGTTTAAGTGTAGCTCCAGACAAAAAATCTATTTTTAAACTTTTTGGAGAACATAGGGAAGGGTTATCACCCCTGTAACATTTGTTTTGCTGTCTGTGCCCCTGTTCAGAATATTTCACCTCACTTTCCATCCCAATGACAAATGTTTTTTGAAAATTTGGGTTTTTTATTGAAACAAGGATTGGTAATAAAGCATCAGTGGAGAGGAGACACCTTTTTCCCATATTAACTCTTACAGGAGATAATTTCCCTTCCTAGGGGTAGATTTCCTCTCACTTCCAGTTGTCTCCTTCCGTTTGTGAATAGACCCGCCCCTTCTCATGTTCCGCATCTGGTCCGCTTAGTGGACCTGATGGGGAACTTTAGAAGGGGCGGGTCTATTCACGTATTACACAGTGAAGGAAGTTCCCATCAAGTCCGCCCCCTCGTAGAGCGGACCTGATGGGGAACTTCCTTCACTGTGTAATACATGAATAGACCCGCCCCTTCTCGTGTTCCACATCTGGACCTGATGGGAAACTTTAGAAGGGGCGGGTCTATACATTTAAAACACTGCGGAGGAAGTTTCCCTTCAGGTCCGCTCAGGCACAACCAATGACGGACAGCGCTGGACATCGGAATCGCCGCGGGACACTGGATTTCATCGCTGGAATGTTTTTTTTTTTTAATAAAGGACTTTTCCAAGGTGTTTGTGTGTTTTTATTTACATTTTTTTACACTTTCTTCGTGAAATGGTAGGGGTACAATGTACCCCTTACCAATTCACATGGGGGGGGGCGGGATCTGGGGGTCCCCTTTGTTAAAGGGGTCTTCCAGATTCCGATAAGCCCCCCGACCGCAGACCCCCACAACCACCGGGCAAGGGTTGTGGGGATGAGGCCCTTGTCCCCATCAACATGGAGACATCCTCCCCATGTTGAGGGCATGTGGCCTGGTACAGTTCAGGAGGGGGGGGGCGCTCTCTCGTCCCCCCCTCTTCCCCTGCGGCCGGCCAGGTTGCATGCTCGGATAAGGGTCTGGTATGGATTTTTGGGGGGACTCCACGCCATTTTTTTTTTATTTGGGGTGGAGTTCCCCTTAAAATCCATGCCAGATCTGAAGGGCCTGGTATGGATATTTAGGGGAAACCGCACGCCATTTTTTTTAAATTTGCGGCGGGGTTCCCCTTAATATCCATTCCAGACCTGAAGGGCCTGGTAATTGAATTTGGGGGAACCCCCACGCTTTTTTTTGTTTTTTTATCAATGACTTTTCTATGTATTGATAAAAGCCGACAATTCATTAATAGCCGCGAGTCAGTTTTAAATGACTTTTTTTCCTTCAAAAATGACACTTTGTGCAGGGACAGTTCTAAGCACGGGAAACATGCGCCACTTAAAGGCATATCATACACACCCCCCAGGTACGAAATTTAAAGGAATATTTCACTTTTATTTTTTCATTTTAAGCATTATTAAAATCACCGCTCCCGTAAAAACGTCTATTTTTTAAACTTCTTTTTGCATTGATACATGTCCCCTGGGGCAGGACCCGGGTCCCCAAACACTTTTTAGGACAATAAATTGCATATTAGCCTTTATAATTAGCACTTTAGATTTCGAACCTTTGAGTCCATTGTATTTAATAGGGTTCTAAAGTTCACACGAACATTCTGTCTGTTCGCAGGTTCTGGTGCGAACCGAACAGGGGGGTGTTCGGCTCATCCCTGATCAAGAACTCATGTTCGACTCGAACAGATAGCCCATCCCTAATTTTGAACAGACAAGTCTCCTTTGCTCAGCAGTCGGGCGACCCAAACATGGGTAACGTTTTTTTTTCCCAACCTTATTAACCGTTCTCCCATGTAGTAGCGATCTGGGATCTGTCTTGTCCTGCTGGATAAATTACACCAGAAGTGGTTGTATCATCAGAATTCCATTTGTTTTAAGCCGGTGTCCTTGACATTACTATTTGCATATTAATAAAAAGCACGAGCCGACCATGCGGTCCCACCGAGACACTCATTACTAAAAGTAAACGCTGACGCCAAGGTACGGCAATCTTGGAAGACGGAGAGAGGGCAGCGCGCGTGAAATAAAAGGACCATCAGCGTCTTTCATCGATTCTCCTGGGGTCTCCCCGTACATATTCTGAATTGCCAAGTCCAATAGTGAGCTTTCTCTTTTTTTATTTTATTTTTTATGGCGGCTAAAATGTTTGCAGAAATCTGCAGTTTGTGAAAGATGAAAAGTAGAACTGTCGCCAGGCTATGGACATTTGAACAGTTACAAATTTATAACAAGCAGTAAATAAACTTTAAAGCTGAACCTCAGGCAAACGTTTTTATACACAGATGAAATACATTACACTATGTTGTCAAAAGTATTGGGACACCTGCCTTTACACGCAAATTAACTTTAATGGCATCCCAGTCTTAGTCCGTTGGGTTCAATATTAAGTTGGTCCACACTTTGCAGCTATAACAGCAGGGCCGCCATCAGGGGGGTACAGCCCACACTCATGTAAGGGGCCCGGCCATCCCAAGGGGCCCGCATGTCCCGAGCGGCTTGGGCCCCAAAGGTATTTCTATCTGGTGTCTGAAGTCTTAATGATTGATAGCCAGCCACAGTAGCTACTTGTTTCCGGCCACCTCCCACCTCCACCAATCACAGTAGGAGTTCATCCCGAGTTGTCTTATCGGCAGCGCCTGCGAGGAAGGCTTTGTGTTGCCCCAGCAACCAGGAAGTATGGCAGAGGGGCCGAAAGCATAGAGGGTCTCACCGCCCACGCCATGTGACAGTTCCTTTAGACATTGAGGAGACCAGGCGCCGGGGGAGCGGCAGGAGGAGAAGATGAGATGAGACAGACTGCTTACATGCCATGGAGCTCACCCAGGCAGCAATTGGAGGAGATGGGGAGCAGAGTGCTGGGGAGGGATCAGAGGTGATTGGCAGGAAGAGCACTTCTCTGTCCCTGACACGCCCCTCCACTCATTGGCATGCAATGACAGGGCTCCCTTCTACCCCTTTTCTGCATCAATGTCCTGGCTCCTCCACCCTGCAGATGCTGGTGAGTGTCTGTGTCTGTACACACATGTACTAAGTAGAACTTTATGTTACAAGTAGTGGCTAAATTACTTTGTCATCTCACAATGTATGTATCCCCCCCCCCCATTAACTTTTTATGTGGGTCTGCTACTTGCACAATATGTCCAGTCATTACTTTGTGTTCATGGACTTCATGCTCACATGTAATCTCCCTTCACTATGCTTGCTGCTATGCTTATAATCTCTATAAGCCTGATCCACTCTTTTGATCACTACAGAGAGAGTGCTGCACAAATATTCCAGCAAGGATACAGAATCCCTAATATCAAGTCTGGATGACATCACTGTGATTGCCTCATACCTAGTGGGTTGACTGTGGCTCCTATAGATTGCTGCATTATACCAATTTTGCATGCAATTCTGTCACTCTGGATATCAGCGTAGGCTACTATCACATTCTGCTGATTTATCACATCTTTCTGCTGCCGGGGCTCAAAAAAATAATAATAAAAAAAATACTGACACGGTTCACTGCCCTACTGATATGGGCTGGAGGAAGAGGAGGACACGGGATGGAGGAAAAGGAGGACACGGGATGGAGGAAAAGGAGGACACGGGATGGAGGAAAAGGAGGACACAGGATGGAGGAAAAGGAAGACACGGGATGGAGGAGGAGAAGGACATGGGATTGAGGAGGAGGAGACATGGGATGGAGAAGGAGGACATGGGATGGAGGAGGAGACATGGGATGGAGGAGGAGAACCCGGGATGGAGGAGGAGGACACGGGATGGAGAAGGAGGAGGAGACATGGGATGGAGGAGGAGGACAAGGGATGGAGGAGGAGGAGACATGGGATGGAGGAGGAGGACACGGGATGGATAAAGAGGGCACAGGATGAAGGGGTAGGAAACATGGTATGGAAAAGGAGGACAGGGGATGAAGGAGTAGGCCATGGGATGGAGGAGGAGGAGGACAAGGGATGGAGGAGGAGGAGGACAACATGAGAAGGGGGAGGACGACATGGGAAGGAGGAGGATGACATGGGAAGGAGGAGGACGACATGGGAAGGAGGAGGACAACATGGGAAAGAGTAGGGGGAGGACACGGGATGGATGAGAAGGAGACATAGAAAGGAGGAGGGGAGAACACGGGATGGATGAGGAGGAAACATGGGATGGAGAAGACATTGGATGGAGGAGAAGGAGACATTGGATGGAGGAGGAGGAGGACAAAGGATAGAGGAGGAGGAGACATGGGATGGATGAGGGGGACATGGGATGGAGGAGGAGGAGGACACGGGATGGAGGATATGGGACTGGAGGAGGAAGAAGACATGGGATTGGGAGATGGGACTGAAGGAGGAGGAGGAAGAGGACATGGGATGGAGGAGATGGGACTGGAGGAGGAAGAGGACATGGGATGGAGGAGATGGGACTGGAGGAGGAAAAGGACATAGGATGGAGGAGGAGCACACGGGATGGAGGAGGAGGAGGACATGGGATAGGGGAGATGAGATTGTAAGAGGAGGACATGATATGTGGAGATGGGACTAAAGGAAGAGGAGAAACGGACATGGGAAGAAGGAGGAGAGGGACATGGTAAAGGGTGGTTAGTGGGCGGATTTGGTGGTACGGCCAGAGGGTAGTCCCTAGGGCAGTGATGGTGAACCTTGACACCCCAGATGTTTTGGAACTACATTTCCCATGATGCTCATGCACTCTGCATTGTAGTTGAGCATCATGGGAAATGTAGTTCCAAAACATCTGGGGTGCCAAGGTTCACCATCACTGCCCTAGGGAATGTTGGTGGTCAGGCCCGGGGGGGGCCCAGACCGTGTAAGGGGCCCCAAAATTTCTGATGGTTGCCCTGTATAACAGCTTCAACTCTTCTGGGAAGGCTGTCCGTATGGTTCAATACGGTGGGGAGCGAGTTTGGGGTAGAGGAATTTGACTGGCCTGCACAGAGTCCTGACCTCAACCCGATAGAACACCTTTGGGATGAATTAGAGCGGAGACTGCGAGCCAGGCCTTGTCGTCCACATCGGTGCCTGACCTCACAAATGCGCTTCTGGAAGAATGGTCAAACATTCCCATAGACACACTCCTAAACCTTGTGGACAGCTAGGTGGGTCAAGTCAATATTGAACCCTACAGACTAAGACTGGGATGTCATTAAAGCTCATGTGCGTGTAAAGGCAGGTGTCCCAATACTTTTGAAAATATATTGTATTTCGGTACTGTTAAGATAGCAAAAGGATTTGTGCATGTGTTCAATGAATCCTGAGATTTAACAGGCTATAGATGGATCAAATCTCGACCAGTTCAGGGACCGGCCAAGATTCGATCCATCTATGGGCAGGCTGGTTGTACTGAAGTTGATCCTTCAATCATCTTCAGTACAACCAGCCTTTCGGAAGACTCCCCACCGGCAGAACACAATAGCTCTGCAGGGGGGATTCCCCAATCAGCACTAACTGTGTTAATGGGGGAATCGAGCCATTTTCTTTCCTTCCACTCGTTCTCTGCTTAAAAGAGAAGTATGGGAAGGTTTTTGTAGAATCGTACTTACCTAGCTGGATGCTGCATCTGTCCCCCACCGGTTCTAACACTGAGAACTGAGCGATCAAACACTGATGATCGCTCAGTTCTTAGAGCTCCACGAGCAAAAATTATAGTTTTTACAAACTATTGGAAAGATTTGAAGCATTTTTATGGCATTTTTATTATTTTAATGTTTTTTACTAGTAATGGCAGTGATTTGCAATTTTTAGCGGTATTGCGACATTGCGACGGGCAGATCGGACACTTTTAACACATTTTTGGGACCATTGACAACTATACAGCGATCAGTGCTATAAAAATGCACGGATTACTGTATAAATGTCGAGAAAGGGAGTTACCGCTCAGATGTGACTGATGAACCTCTTCACTGAATCCAAAGCCACGGGTGCTGGCAATGCATGTGAAGATGCGGAAATTGAAGAAAATGTGGACAGCCGCACTCCAAAAATAGTTCCTTTTATTGTAAAATCAAATCACAAAAATACATGCCACAGCAAAGACAGATGTAAACTGACGTGTTTCACACTGTAGCTCAGTGCTTATTCATAGCTTAAGCACTGAGCTACAGTGTGAAACGCGTCAGTTTCATCTGTCTTTGCTGTGGCATGTATTTTTGTGATTTGATTTTACAATAAAAGGAACTATTTTTGGAGTGCGACTGTCCAAATTTTCTTCAGTTTCCGCACATTACTGTATAAATGTCACTGGCAGGGAAGGGGTTAACACAAGGGGGCGATCAAGGGATTAAATGTGTGTTCCCTCAGCGTGTTTTAACTGTGGGGGGATTGGACTGACTAGAGGAGGAGACATATTGTTGTTCCTACTTAGTAGGAACAAACAATATGTCTCCTCTCCCCTGAAAGAACAAGGATTTGTGTATTTACACACACAAGTCCCCATGCTGGCTCTCGTGCACGCGATCACGCGTGGCCGGCGGTGATCACGACCACCGGCCACGTGCATTGGGTCCCCCGCCATGCAGCTGGCGGCGCGCGCACGCCCTCTGGGTGCTCTAAAAGGTAACGAGTTTCGTGCAGGGGAGCCATTCTGCCCCCCTAATAAAACGTGAGCTGTTTGGGAACTGGTTAAGCAAGATTTATTTACAGTGACAACAAAACACATCCAAACACCAGCAACCAAAATACACAGCAAACATGAAAATACAGGTGAACTAACTACTAACGATATACAATACATAAAAAATGGAGATATAAAAATTCAATAATATGCCACATGGTGAAGGCAGCGAAAAGCTGGAAAGAAACACGAACGCCTCCCATCTCTATGTGGCTGAATAAAATCAGAAGAATTTGGATAATGGAAAATTTATGGCCCAGAGATACGGAAAGACAGGAACAAAATAAGGAAATATGGGCACCTTGGGAAGAATTCGTAAAATCGGAAGAAGGGAAAAAAACTATTTGGAGATAGAGAAGAATAAAAGTGGGATCTAGGTTTGGAAGCTTATTGGCAGAGACATCTTACCGTCTATTGAAACCGGCAGGCAGAGGTGGGGAGATGGGGGTCTCCTCTTTCCGTTTTTTTTTTTTTTTTTTGTTTATTTGTCAATATATTTTTTTTTTCTCTCTGGGGTTAATGGGGATGGGTGCAGAGGAGGGAAGGGGAAAAAATGCAGGCAATTAATCATATATGCTTTATTAATATTATTAAGATAATGTTATATTTTATGTTTTTGATGATGCCTGTAAGAAAAACATGGAAATAAAGAATAAAAAAAAAAAAAACTGGGGAACACAGGAAAAAAGGGAGATACCAGAGATGCACGGAAGGGGGGAACCAGGACTAGAATCAGTAACAATGGGCTCAGGATACAGGATAGAGGTACAAGGCAGCATCAGAAAAAAGGCACAGGATGAATTAGCAAGCAAGTCTTTGGCTAGCAGGCAAAACACTGAAGCGAGAGATACAATTAGAGGTGGGAATAAATACTCTCCCAACAGCCAGCATCAGGTGGAGACTGATTACTGTGATCTGCTGGCTGGGTGAAAGACACCCGCTGGTGGACACTGGAACTTCAACCCTCTGCCCAGGGGACCACAGTGCCACCAGCTGGTTCTCCAGGTTCTGACAGAAGCCTTGTGTCAAATAGGTTGGACTTGATGGACTTGTGTCTTTTTTCAACCTCACCTACTATGTAACTAAAATACAAGTTTCTGAAGTTGTCGCTTACCCAGGGCTTTGGACTAGCTGTGTGATAGTGTTGACTACCCCAATAGCTGTCAAATGTAGCCAGTCACATGCTCCTCCATACCCAGAAGTACTATTTATATAATTTGGTGGTTGGCACATGTCGCTGAAAAGAATGGTAGGATACTGAAGCAAAGGTATGATGGGGGGCATATGGAGGGTTGGCAGACCTGTTGCTTTGCCCTGATTGGTGACCGCACACCTTTTTTTTGCCCTAATAAGGTCTCATGGGTTCAAGCTGTCATTATGATTGATTTGGGGTGAAAGCATTGTAAACCAAAAAGACATACCTGGTTGGCTGAACCACTTCAGCCCCGGAAGATTTGGCTGCTCAATGACCAGGCCATTTTTTGGGATATGGCACTGCGTCGCTTTAACTGACAATTGCGCGGTCGTGCGACGCTGTACCCAAACAAAATTGAGGTCCCTCTTTCCCCACAAATAGAGCTTTCTTTTGGTGGTATTTGATCACTTCTGCAGTTTTTATTTTTTGAGCTATAAACAAAAGAATAGCGACAATTTTGAAAAAAAAAAACAAAAAAAAAAAAACACTATCTCTTACTATTTGCTATAGTAAATACCCCATTTTTTTATTTTTTTATTTAAACAATTTTTTTCCTCAGTTTAGGCCGATACGTATTCTTCTACATATTTTTGGTAAAGAAATCACAATAAACGTTTATTGATTGGTTTGCACAAAAGTTATAGCGTCTACAAACTATGGGAAAGATTTATGGCATTTATATGGCGTTTTTATTATTATATATCTTTTTACTAGTAATGGCAGTGATCTGCGATTTTTAGCGGTATTGTGACGTTGCGGTGGACAGGTCGGACACTTTTGACACATTTTTGGGACCATTGACATTTACAGAGCGATCGGTGCTATAAATATGCACTGATTAATATGTAAATGTCACTGGCAGGGAAGAGGGTTAACACTAGGGGGCGATCAAGGGGTTAACTGTGTTCCCTATTGTGTGTTCTAACTGTAGGGGGTGGGACTAACTAGGAGAGATGACAGATCGCTGTTTCTACTTTTTGTAGAAACACACTTCTCTCCTCTGACAGCACGGGGATTTGTTTTTTTATTTGTGCGGGCGTGATCGCGTGTGGCCGGCGGCGATCGCGCCAGCCGGCTAAACGCATCGGGCGCGTGCCTCCGGCGGTGGCGTTTGCGCGCCCTCTGGTGGCTCTCCTGGGCAAAGCCGCATATGTATGGGATTTCGCCCAGGAGAGAGATTCTGCCGCAGTATATCTGCGTGAGCCGGTCAGGAACCGGTTAATTATTTTTTTTAATAGAGATCCTTTTTTTTTTTTTTGCGGCATAATATATATTTTTGCATCACTTCTAATTGAACTGGAAACAGATTAAAAAGAAAAAGATTAGAAATGAATACACCAAGGAGTAGTGATCCAGGAAACAGACACACATTAAGCGAAAGGTTTCCTCTGTAAATATATACATTTTCCAAGCGCGGGGTCACGGGCGCTCGCTTGCTGCTGAACGCAAGTATAAATGTAACTGTTGGAATGTATTGATTTCTCTTTGTACTGTCTACAAAAAGGAACAAGAATCTCGGTTACTCCTGAGAATTACAATTCATTTTAAACATCGGAGTCCCCGGGCCTATTTCTCTCTAAATCCCCCTGAGTCCCAGAGAGTTTTTTCTATTTTTTCCCATTTTGGTTATATCTCGGTTTTGCACACTATGCTTTTTAGCAACCCTAAAGTAATGTAATATACAACGTTTTTTGTTTTGTATTTGCACAGATACATACTGTATATTTTTATTACCGTATATACTTGAGTATAAGCCAAGTTTTTCAGCACATTTTTTTGTGCTGAAAATGCCCCCCTCGGCTTATACTCGAGTCTGTGTCCATCTTCACATTTGTGCGCCTGATCCTGGCCAGCTGTAGGTCCCCTGGACCCCAAACTTGGCACACATGTAGCCTCACTCTTCATCGACAAGGGTGCAAAGTTTGTTGTCCGGGAGACCTATTGCCGGGGAGCACCGATTTTTCAAAGCCGGGCACCCCTTCCATAGACTCCCATGTTAAATGGTAATTTCTCCTGTGATTTTGGGGACCTGGTACCGGCCAGCCCTAGGTCCTCTGGACCCCAGACATAGCACACATGTAGCCCCACTCTTCCTCTACAAGTGTGCAAAGTTTGTTGTCCGGGGGACCTACGGCCGGGGAGCACCGATTTTTCAAACCCGGGCACCCCTTCCATGGATTCCCATGTTAAACGTCAGTCTAGTCACACAGCTCCGGAGATCAGGTAGGGAGATTGGGCACAGTGAGGCATGGGCACAGTGACAGTGAGACATGGGCACAGTGAGGCATGGACACAGTGAGGCACAGTGAGGCATGCAGATGGACACCCTAGGCTTATACTCGAGTCAATAGGTTTTCCCATTTTTTTGTGGTAAAATTAGGTGCCTCGGCTTATATTCGGGTCGGCTTATACTCGAGTATATACGGTACCTTATTTTTTTATTGGGAATAAAAAGTAAAAAAAAAAAAATGATAAAAAATGCATTTTTTATTTAATTTAATATAATTGTAATTTTTTCCAAAGTAACATATTTTGTGCATCCTCATACATTTACCCCAAAGTCTTCTGTATAAAATGATATTGCATTACTACGACTTTTATACAGTGCTTTGAAAAAGTATTCATACCCCTTGAAATTTTCCACATTTTGCATTTTACAACCAAAAACGTAAATGTATTTTATTGGGATTTTATGTGATAGACCAACACAAAGTGGCACATAATTGTGAAGTGGAAGGAAAATGATAAATGGTTTTCATTTTTTTCGACAAATAAATATGTGAAAATGTGGGGGGGAGCATTTGTATTCAGCCCCCTTTACTCTGATACACCTACCTAAAATCTAGTGGAACCAATTGCCTTCAGAAGTCACCTAATTAGAAAATAGAGTCCACCTGTGTGTAATTTAATCTCAGTATAAATACAGCTGTTCTGTGAAGCCCTCAGAGGTTTGTTAGAGAACCTTAGTGAACAAACAGCATCATGAAGGCCAAGGAACACACCAGACAGGTCAGGGATAAAGTTGTGGAGAAGTATAAAGCAGGGTTAGGTTATAAAATAATCTCCCAAGCTTTGAACATCTCACAGAGCTCTGTTCAATCCATCATCCGAAAATGGAAAGAGTATGGCACAACTGCAAACCTACCAAGACATGGCTGTCCACCTAAACTGACCGGGCCGGGCAAGGAGAGCATTCATCAGAGAAGCAGCCAAGAGGTCCATGGTAACTCTGGAGGAGCTGCAGAGATCCACAGCTCAGGGGGGAGAATCTATCCACAGGACAACTATTAGTCGTGCTTCTCCACAAATCTGCCCTTTATGGAAGAGTGACAAGAAGAAAGACATTGGTGAAAGAAAGCCATAAGAAGTCCTGTTTTCAGTTTGTGAGAAGCCATGTGGGGGACACAGCAATCATGTGGGGGACACAGCAATCATGTGGGGGACACAGCAAACATGTGGAAGAAGGTGCTCTGGTCAGATGAGACCAAATTTAACTTTTTGGCCTAAAAGCAAAATGCTATGTGTGGCGGAAAATGAACACTGCACATCACCCTGAACACACCATCCTCACTGTGAAACATGGTGGTGGCAGCATCATGTGGTGGGGATGTTTTTCTTCAGCAGGGACAGGGAAGCTGGTCAGAGTTGATGGGAAGATGGATGGAGACAAATACAGGACAATCTTAGAAGAAAAGACTTGAGACTGGGGGGAGGTTCACCTTCCAGCAGGACAACGACCCAAAACATACAGCCAGAGCTACAATGGAATGGTTTAGATCAAAGCCTATTCATGTGTTAGAATGGCCCAGTCACAGTCCAGACCTAAATCACATTGAGAATCTGTGGCAAGACTTGAAAATTGCTGCTCACAGACGCTCTCCATCCAATCTGACAGAGCTTGAGATATTTTACAAAGAAGAATGGGCAGAAATGTCCCTCTCTAGATGGATAGACTCTTTTTATTTATTTTTTATAACATTTTTTGCTCCTTGTTTAGACAGTCCAATATCTCTTTGCCCATTTTCTATATCTTTACAATACGGATGATGGCCATGAATGTCACAATAATATATTGATTAAAACATAACAAAATAGAATAGAAAATAAAAGAACAAAATAAAATAGAATAAAAGAATAGAATAGAATAAAATAGAATATAACCATCTTCTGGAATCTGAATTTGAAATAGAATAAATTTGAAATAAAATAAAAAAGAATAGAATAGAAAATCAAACAATATAACCATTTCCTAAAATTCAAATAAAGTAAATTTGAATTTGAATAGAATAGAAAAGAATAGATTAGAATAGAAGATAAAATAAAAGAATATAGATGACTAGAATAGAAATTAAAATAATAGAATAGAATAGAAAAAAAACAATAGAATAGAATAGAAAGAGAATATAACCATCTTCTGAAATTAAAATTTTGAATAGAATAAATTTGAATTTAAATAGAATAGAAAAGAATAGAACATAAAAGAATATAACCATTTCCCAAAATTCAAATAAAATTTATTCGAACTTGAATAGAATAGAAAAGAATAGATTAGAATAGAAGATAAAATAAAATAATATAATTGACTAGAATAGAAAAGAAAAGATTAGAATGGAAAACAAAAACAATAGAATAGAATAAAAATAATATACCCATGTTCTGAAATCCGAATTTCAGATAGAATAAATTTGAATTTGAATAGATTAGAATGAACAAGAATAGAATAGAAAATAAAAGAATATAACCATTTCCAAAATTCAAATAAAATACATTTGAATTTGAATGGAATAGAAAATAATAGATTAGAATAGAAGATAAAATAAAATAATATAATTGACTAGAATAGAACAGAATAGAAAAAAAAACAATAGAATAGAAAGAATATAACCATCTTCTGAAATCCGAATTTCAGATAGAATAAATTTGAATTCGAATAGTATAGAAAAGAATAGAAAATAAAAGAATATAACCATTTCCCAAAATTTTAATAAAATACATTTGAATTTCAATAGAATAGATTAAATTAGAATAGAAGATACAATAAAATAATATAATTCACTAGAATAGAAAATAATAGAATAGAATAGAAAAAAAACCATTAGAATAGAATAGAAAGAATATAACCATCTTCCGAAATTCAAATTTTGAATAGAATAAATTTGAATTTGAGTAGAATAGAATAGAAAATAAAAGAATATAACCATTTCCCAAAATTCAAATAAAATACATTTGAATTTGAATAGAATAGAAAAGAATAGATTAGATTAGAATAGAAGATACAATAAAAGATCATAATTGACTAGAATAGAAAAGAATAGAAAAAAAAACAATAGAATAGAATAGAAAGAATATAACCATCTTCTGAAATCCGAATTTCAAATAGAATAAATTTGAATTTGCATAGTATAGAAAAGAATATATACTGGTAATAGAAAAGAATAGAAAATAAAAGAATATAACCACTTCCCAAAATTTAAATAAAATACATTTGAATTTCAATAGAATAGAAAAGAATAGATTAAATTAGAATAGAAGATACAATAAAATAATATAATTGACTAGAATAGAAAAGAATAGAAAAAAAACCAATAGAATAGAATAGAAAGAATATAACCATCTTCCGAAATTCAAATTTTGAATAGAATAAATTTGAATTTGAGCAGAATAGAAAAGAATAGAATAGAAAATAAAAGACTAGAACAGAAAAAAACAATATAATACAATGGAATAGAAAGAATATAACCATCTTCCAAAATTCGAATTTCGAATAGAATAAATTCGATTTCGAATGGAATTTGATTCGAATTTGAATGGAATTGGAAAAAATTAAAATCGATTCAAATTTGAATAAACAAAATAAATTTTGAAAACAAATTAAACAAATCAATTGAATTTAAGGAAACTAATTTATGTAAATAACGAATCGAAACAATTTTTTTTTTTTCCGTTCTGCCCGCTTCTATTCAATGTTATTCACCTTACCTGTCAGTAGTCATAATGTTACAGCTAATCGGTGTATATAAAGGTATCCGACATCCAACACCACGCCATCCAAGACTCAACATTTGTAACATTTCTGTCATACTTTGTGATCTCCTCTCCCTGACACAATGTTGGCAGTGCCGTCACCACGGCTGTACAAAGGGGAAGTTTTTGCGGGTCTAGCTCTGCCGTAATCAAAGAGGCGGCAAGGAACGATCTGCCATGACAGCAGAAGGTAGATTAGGTGCGCGTCCTTTTCTTCCTTCTCTATTACCGAGACGCGGTTGTCTTCCCATCTGTGATGTGCTGAAATCCAAATCTGAGCGTGTGTATCCTGCAGCAGAAACTCCCCCGGAGGGAATTCAATAATAGGAGATATCATCTCAACACCTATTCGGTGCCGCTGCCACTGCCAATGCCTATCAAGCCTCCGGTCCCCAATCGGCACCGTGTTTATTTAGCACATTAAAATAAAAGCACGCTCCGTCCTGATAGAGAAGAGATATTTAAAGGGCCACCAAACCGCGGCCAGATGTTGGCTTTCATAGAAAGACATTAAGGACCGGTCTAGTTGGCTTTCCTGAAATTAGCAGACGGTATGCTGCCAAATTCCGAGTGCAACTAGTTACATCGTCTTATGCTGCCGGCGGTCCTGTTAGTCCTGTTAGCTGCTAGTAGGTATAAAGTGAAGGTACATACCTGCAACCGTTTACCCACTCAAGATTTTTGTACCCCCCCCAACCCCCCAAGGTGCAGATCAAGTTATCGGTCTATTTGTTTGGGTCTTTTTGTTATTTACTTTTGTCTCACAAAATTTTTTATGCAATTTATAGACTGTGACAGTGCGAGGCCCAGTCACTGTGACAATATATAGGGGGAAAATAACACAGGAAGGATTAACATTGAGGCTTAAAGTGGTTGTAAATCCTCTGATACTACTTGCACCTACAGGTAAGCCTACATTAAGGCTTACCTGTAGGTGCTTGCAATATCATCTTAACTTGCATGGTTAAGGAGATAATTGCAGAAAATCGGGCACCGATGTCAACGGCACATGCGCGCCGTAGACAATGGTGCAGGCGCACTGAGCGCGCCGTGTCTTGAATGGGAAAGTGCCAGGGAAGTGCCGGAAAAGCGCGCATGCGCGGGGATCGTGCCGGTTCCGCGCGCACGCGCAGGAGTGACGTCATCGCCGCTCCGGCCAGTCACAGCGCCGGAGCGGCGATACCCGCCAATCATGGCGGCGGCGGAGTAGAGGAACGAGGGTCGCTGCGGGGGCTTCGATCTAAGGTAAGTAATTCATAATAAGTTAATATGCTAGTCATACTAGCTTATTGTGCCTTTGTCTTGCAGGTTTTTTATTTTATTTTTTTATGCTTTTTTGGGGTTTACAACCACTTTAATGTGAGGTTCCCGACTAACGTTTTTGGGCAGAGAAAGTCACGTTTTTGGATTCTGTAAACTTGGATCGGGGCCTGGAGCTTGAAGGTCCCAAAGTGTTCTGGGTGGGACAGAACCTTCAATTCTGTGTCTGGATTTTACTGGGTGCCTGCAGCCTGCGTGAGTACACAGGTGTGCACAAGCCTGAGCTCAGGGCTCCCATATTGGAAATAGGAAGTCTCACCCAGGGGTCAGAGGTGCCTGAGCCAGCAGCCAGGAGATAGAAGATCTCACCCGGGGGTCAGAGATGCCCCAGCCAGGAGTCAAGTGACAGGAAGTCTCAACCAGGGGTCAGAGGTGCCTGAGCAGGCAGCCAGGAGATAGAAGATCTCACCCGGGGGTCAGAGATGCCGCAGCCAGGAGTCAAGAGCCAGGAGGTCTCAACCAGGGGTCAGAGGTGCCTGAGCAGGCAGCCAGGAGATAGAAGATCTCACCCGGGGGTCAGAGATGCCCCAGCCAGGAGTCAAGTGACAGGAAGTCTCAACCAGGGGTCAGAGGTGCCTGAGCAGGCAGCCAGGAGATAGAAGATCTCACCCGGGGGTCAGAGATGCCGCAGCCAGGAGTCAAGTGACAGGAAGTCTCAACCAGGGGTCAGAGGTGCCTGAGCAGGCAGCCAGGAGATAGAAGATCTCACCCAGGGGTCAGAGATGCCCCAGCCAGGAGTCAAGTGACAGGAAGTCTCAACTAGGGGTCAGATGTGCCTGAGCAGGCAGCTAGGAGATAGAAGATCTCACCTGGTGGTCAGAGATGCCCCAGCCAGGAGTCAAGTGACAGGAAGTCTCAACCAGGGGTCAGAGGTGCCTGAGCAGGCAGCCAGGAGATAGAAGATCTCACCCAGGGGTCAGAGATGCCGCAGCCAGGAGTCAAGTGACAGGAAGTCTCAACCAGGGGTCAGAGGTGCCTGAGCAGGCAGCCAGGAGATAGAAGATCTCACCCAGGGGTCAGAGATGCCGCAGCCAGGAGTCAAGAGCCAGGAGGTCTCAACCAGGAATCAGAGGTGCCTGAGGCAGCAGCCAGGGGACAGGAGGTCTCACCCAGGGGTCACAGGTGCCTAAGCCAGGAGGTCTTACTCAGGGGTCAGAGGTGACCCAGCCAGAAGTCAAGAGACAGAAGGTCTCACCCAGGGGTTAGAGGTGCCCCAGCCAGAAGTCAAGAGACAAAAGATCCCAACCAGGGGTCAGAGGTGCCCCAGCCAGGGGTCAAGAGACAGGAGGTCTCAACCAGGGGTCAGATGTGACTCAGCCAGCAGCCAGGAGACAGGAGGTCTCATCCAGGGGTCAGTAGTGAGCCATCCAGAAGTCAAGAGACAGGAGGTCTCCTCAACAAGGAGTCAGAGGTGCCTGAGCCAGCAGCCAGGGGACAGAAGGTCTCACCCAGGGGTCAGAGGTGCCTGAGCCAGGAATCAAGAGTCAGAAGGTCTCACCCAGGGGTCAGTGGTGCCCCAGCCAGGAGATAAGGGACAGGAGAGCTTTACCCAGGGGTCAAAGGTGAAAAAAAAATATATATATATATATATATATATATATATATATATATACATACTGTATATATAATTCTATATATATATATATATATATATATATATATATATATATATATATATACATACATACTGTATATCTAACTCTATATTCTGTATATAAAAATTGTAACACCCACCATTTTATTCTCCAGGGTCTCTGTTTAAAGAAATAAATGAATTAGATATACAGTATATATATATATATATATATATATATATATATATATATATATATATATATATATATAAAACTATATATATATATATATATATATATATATATATATATATATATATACACATACTGTATATCTAACTAACTAACTAACTATATAGATATATATATATATAATTTATTTCTTTTTTAAACAGAGACCCTGGAGAATAAAATGGTGGGAGTTACAATTTTTATATACAGAATATATACATATATATATATAGAGAGAGAGAGCGTTAAATATACAGTGTGTGTATATATATATATATATATATATACATATAAAATGTTTGGGAGTTATAAATAATTTTCAGAAATAAAAAAGAAATCTGATTTTTACATGTATGAATTAAGTGTCAGAATTGGGCTGGGTGGCAAGTTGTTAGAACAGCTCTCAGAGACTATGGGTAAAATAACCCAAGAGCAGCCATGTTTTATTTATCAGCAGTCCATTGAACATTCCTTATTCCCGGTGGTAGTGGAGGATGGCACGCTCCCAGTCAAAGGTGCCCAACGCTTCTTCTCCCCTCTATACGTGTAAAACAGAATAATTTTACTCTTCTCTGTGAAGGGCAATTCACAAGGAAAAAAATTCCAGCAAGAAGATAACTTTTATTCATTAAACATAAAATATAGGGCAACTTTAAGATGAAGTATTAAATATTATGAAGACTTTTATAAAAAAAAAAAGAAAAAAGTATGGCTTAAATAATTTAAATATGTTATAGGCTGTCAGATTCCGCTTCTGTAACTTTAAGTGTAAAAGTAAAACAACTCTTCTAATCTTTCTTCTTGACAAGTTGCTTCTGTAGGAAATACAGTCATGTAAGGAGCAGGAAAAGAGAGATTATTTTTTTCACCATAAAAAAATAAACGAAGCATTAAAGTGTAACCTGTCAGGCCCCTTTCACACTGGGGGCGGTTTGCAGGCGCTATTGTGCTAAAAATAGCGCCTGCAAACCGAGCCTAAACAGCGGCTGCTGTCTCTCCAATGTGAAAGCCCCGAGGGCTTCCACACTGGAGCGGTGCGCTAACAGGACGTGAAAAAAAGTCCTGCTAGCCGCATCTTTGGAGCGGTGAGAGGAGCGGTGTGTTTACCGCTCCTCCACCGCTCCTTCCCATTGAAATCAATGGGAAACCACGGTAATACCGCCGGCAATGCACCTCTGCAGAGGCGCATTGCCGGCGGTATTAACCCTTTTTCGGCCGCTAGCAGGGGTTAAAACCACACCGCTAGCGGCCGAATACCTCCGCAATTCCGACGGTATAGCGCCGCTAAAAATAGCGGCGCTATACCGCCACCACACCCACCGCCCCAGTGTGAAACCAGCCTTATAGGAAAAGTTAGTACCTGAAATGCTGTTGGTTGTTGTGGGTGGCATACACGATGGGGGTTAATTTACTAAAGCGTGCAAAATTTGGTGCAGCTGTGCTTAAAAACCAATCACAGCGTCTATTTTTTTTTTTTTTTTGTCAAAGGTTATTTGAACAAGCTGAAGTTAGAAGCTGATTGGCCACCATGCACAGCTGTACCAGATTTTGCTCTTTATGGTTTTAGTAAATCAACCCCTAATAGACTAAAAGGTTTTGGCCACTCGACCATCTCATCTATGTAAACTTATTAGAAACGCCATTCCAAAACCATGGCCATTAATATGGAGCTGCCCCCTTTATGGCTATAGCATCCTCTACTCTTCCGGAAAGACTTTCCACAAGATTTTGAAGGGTGTCTGTAGGAATGTGTGCCCACTGCCCAATTGTGAGGTTAGGTACTGATGTTGGATAAGGAGAACTGATTTATCAATAGGAGCATTCCAATTAATTTCAAAGGTGTTCAGTAGGGTTGAGGTCAGGGCTCTGTGCAGACCACTTGAGTTCCTCCACACCAAACTGGTCAAACCATGACAAGAATTTGAATCTATGGGAATTTGTGGCCAATTTGTGAGGTCAGGTCATGTTGAATGGGAAGACCTGGCTCACAAACTGCACTCCATTTCATCGCAAAGGTGTTCAATAGAGTTGAGGTCCGGGTTCTGCGAAGGCCACTTAATTTCTTCCACACCAGATTGGTCAAACCATGTCTTTAAGAAGCTGCCCAGTAGGTTTAAGGTCAGGGCTATGCGAAGACCACTTATGTTCCACCACACCAGTTTGTCAAACCATGTCTTTATGGAGCTGTTTAGTAGAGTTGAGGTCAGGGCTCTGTGAAGAACACTCAAGTTCCTCCACAGCAGACAGGTCAAACCATGTCTTTGTGGAGCTGGCTTTGTACACAGGGACAAAGTCATGCTGAAACAGTAAAATGGCATTGACCAACGTGTTACCACAAGATTGGAAGAGCACAATTGTGTAAAATTTCTTTGCAGGCTGTTTTACTAACAGTACCCTTCACTGGAAACACCCGAACTCAACCATTTGGAGGGGTATTCACGCACTTTTGGCCCTATAGGTAAGTGTTATGCCTCGTACACACGACCGGTTTTCCTGACGGGAAAACTGCCATGTTTGCTTTTTGTCGGGAAAACCGGTTGTGTGTATGCTCCATAGCAGTTTTCCCGACGAGAAAACTGCCCGCAAAGAAATTAGAACCAGCTCTCTTTTTTCCCGTCGTGATTCCCGGAGGTCTTTTTCCCGTTGCGAAAACCGCTGGTGTGTATGTTTTTTCCGAGGGGAAAAAAAAAACGTGCATGCTCGTAAACAATTAGACGCATGCGCGGAAGCATAGAACGTCATTTTGTCGGCTCGTCGTAGTCTTTGACGTCACCCGCGTTCTTGGCATTCAAAAGTTCAGCGGTCTTTTGTGTGACAGTGTGTATGCAAGGCAGGCTTGAGAGGAATCCTGTCGGGAAAATCGTTGTTTTTTTTTCCTGCCGGGAGGCATTATAGTCAGGTTAAATAGTCAGCTTTGCACACACTTTTGGCCAATAAATGGTAGTAGAGTCTTGGGCATAAGTGCCAGGTGGGCTTCTCTACCCTTAGCAGCCAGTCCAATAAGAATGCTGCTTTTAGGAAAATGGAGCATGTTAAAGGAGAAGTATGGGATGGGTAAAATAACTAGTACATATCACATTAGTCACATATCAGCTAATCTTTTTTTCCTACCTCTTTTAGTTTTTACAGCATGTGCACATGAAATTTCCTTTAGCTGGCAAAAACGGTTCATTTTCAGTTTGAAAAGTTTCAGGGGGTCTGTACATCTTCACCAACACACCCCCTGCCTCTGTCCCCACTCCCCTAAGAGACGTGGCTGTGCTGATAGATAGAAATATATAGTTTAGATTCTCATACACAGCACTATCAGTGACTTCTCTCACATTACACTCATTGAAGTGCTGAAATCTCTGCCGACTCTTCTAATCATTGAAACAGGCTGCAGAGGAGGAGGGAGGGGGAGGAGAGAGGAGTGAAAAGGGAGGGGGCAGCAGCTATGCTCTGTGAGAGCAGAGGGAGGAGAGAGGACATCAATCAAGCAAAATGACTGGAATGGGGGTGTATCCAGACTTCATGTCCCGACCATTGTCAGGATGATGCTGTATGAAAGACTGTAGAACCTCCCACGGGTATTTATCTCGATTTTAACAGAATGGGGGCACTTCTGAGAAGGCTGAGAGGGTTTATAGATATCAGCAGCTCACATAGAATAGATGTAAGCAAAAAAAAAGGAAACCCATACTTCTCTTTTAAGCAATAGCTATAACATGGAAGCACTTTATATAGTTCTGTATTAGTACTGAGGAGCCTGCACTGCATTGAGACCAGAGCAGCAGGAGTGGCCGGTTCATAAGGGGCGCCGCCCCCCCCCTGTTTACATGTGGGGGGACTCATAGGTTTCTATGACATTTTTATTTATTTTTTCTCAAGCCACATGATTAGAGCCTGAGGCCTCGTACACACGGCCGAGATTCTCGTTGAAAAAAACATGTCGTTTTTTTCGACGAGATTCTTGGACAAGAAACTTGTCCCGGCCGAGTGTACACACGCTCGTTTCAAAGAACCCGCGGTTCTTTGAATGGAGCGTACGCGGTGACGTCATCGACTACGACGAACATGCGCTCGTCACATTCGATGCCGTCGCCGCCATCTTGGTATACCCTACGTATGCCTAGGAAGCTACCGCGCATGCGTCAAATTCATTTCGAACATGCGCGGGCTTCCGGGAGGACAGGTAAGTGTACACACACTCACTTTTCTCGTCGAGAAACATGCCGAGGAGAATCTCGACGAGAAAATAGAGAGCAGGTTCTCTATTTTCTCGTCGAGGTTACTTGTCGGTTTTCTCGACGAGAAACCCGATAGCCGCGTACACACGACCGATTTACTTGGCAAGACCTCTCTGCCAGCAAGTTTCTTGCTGGTTCTTGCCGAGAAAATCGGTTGTGTGTACGAGGCCTGAGGCTGTAATTGTCACGCCGTGTCTGGGATTTGATCCCAGGGCCTGGTGTTCATAGACTGTTTTCCTATGTCCTGAGCCACCAGTGAACTGGTTTTATGTTAGCATCGTAGTTATGTTCTTTTTCACTAGTGGGGATGTTTGCTCCACCCTGGGACCAGCTGTCAGCAGTCTTCTCATTAGTGTCCCTATATATTCCCACTTCCCCTTCCTGTCCGTGCCTTAGGATAGGTTCCTGTTTATGGATGCTCTTGCTTTTTGGTTATCTACTTGGCTCGTCTTGACTACGATTCCTGGATTATCCCTTGAACCTGGTTAACCTTGCTGCCGACCCTCCCTGGCTTGTTCTGACTACGTTACCTGGATTGTCCTTTTCCCTCCTGGGATCCTGTCTTCTGCCTACTAACCATGAGTTGTTGCTGGGGGTTGTGGTTAGGCTATCTGCACCTTCCTTTGTGGTTCCTTATTTTCTGTCTGTGGGAGATCTCAGCCGTCCCTCCACCTGACACCGGGATAACAAGTCAGGAAAGCGGAGGGACGGTTGTAGTTTCCTGGCAGACCTGACATTATCCTAAGGCCAGATGGACCTCAGCGAGCTGGTGCAGGCAGTCTCTCTACAGGGTCAGATGTTGGGTGAGCAGGCTAATCATGTACAGTCATTGGAGGAGAAATTGGGTGCCATCGCTACTCTGTTATCTACTTTGGCCTCGGCACATGGTACTAGTCCTGCTACACCAAAAAATCTTGAGTCTGGGGTTGGGGAACCTGTAGTTGTGTCTAAATCTGTGGGTTCTCCCGCTCCAAAGATACCTCTCCCCGATAAGTATGATGGGAACCCCTTGGATTGCAGGGGATTTCTCAACCATTGCCGGTTGCATTTTAAAAATCAACCTTCTGTGTTTACCTCTACCCAAGCCAAGGTGACATTTATTATTTCCTTGCTTAAGGGTAGAGCTCTGTCCTGGGTGTCGCCTCTTCTTGAGAAAGATTCTCCTGTACTTACTGATTACCCCACGTTTATGCAAACCGTTGAGAGAATATTTGACGTTCCTGACAGAGTAAGGGCAGCTGAGGCCAGTATTCTTGACTTACACCAGGGTAAACGCACAGTAGCATCTTATGCAATAGAATTCCGCACACTTGCGGCAGATACTTCCTGGGATAATTGCGCCCTTAAGGCCGCCTTCCGCAGAGGTCTAGCGGAACGCATTAAGGACGAATTAACTTACCGTGAGATCCCAGTGGCATTGGAGGATTTCATCAATTTGTGTATCCTCGTGGATACTCGCTTCTCTGAACGCCAGTCTGAGAGGGAGCGTCAGAGACAATTTTTTCCTCCAACCGCCGGGTTTGAGGAAGAACCCATGGATGTAGGGGCTGTGCGTTTGTCTGATGATGAACGTACCAAACGCAGAACTCTAGGCCTCTGTCTATTTTGTGGTAAGCCGGGTCACTTCCTGCATTCTTGTCCGATGCGACTGAAAAAACTCCCGGGCTTAATGGGAGATCAAGGAGCCCCATTAGGCCACACTGTTTTGAAACCTCCTCTAGAGAGATTAGTAGTACCCGTATTATTATCTTGGAACAATAAGAGCTACTCCACCGTTGCCTTTGTTGATTCCGGTGCAGGTGGGGTATTTCTCGATGCAACGCTGGTTAAGAGTCTTCAGATTCCGACGGTTCCGAAAGATCCACCTCTGTGTGTAACTACTCTTGGCGGAGAACCTCTTGGTGATGGACTTATCTCTCTAGAGACCAAGCCCCTTTCCGTTCTAGTGGGGGCTCTGCATTCTGAAGAGCTATCATTTAATGTCATTCCGTCTCCTAAGTATCCTGTAATTCTTGGGTTCCCTTGGTTATGTAAACATAACCCATCTATTGACTGGTCCTCTGGTCAAATTTCTGCCTGGAGCACCTTTTGTCATGTTCACTGTATCCAAAAGTTTATACGTAATAAAGTGTCCATTCTTGGGGTCTCTACTGTCCCTGAACTACCGGAGGCTTATGCCGGGTTTGCTGACGTATTTTCTGAAAAAGAAGCAGAGGGCCTCCCTCCACACCGCCCGTATGACTGTGCTATTGACTTGCTTCCCAGTTCTCCTCTTCCTAAGGGGAGAACCTATCCTCTTAACCTTGCGGAAACCAAGGCTATGGAGGAATACATTGAAGACAGTCTAAAAAAGGGTTTCATCCGGCCTTCCTCCTCTCCTGTGGGAGCAGGCTTCTTTTTCGTGGAGAAAAAAGATGGAGGACTTAGACCCTGCGTTGACTACAGATCTCTCAACCGTATTACTGTAAAAAATCAGTATCCGTTGCCCTTAATTACTGAGCTGTTTGACCGTGTCCAGGGGTCAAAGATCTTTACCAAATTGGATCTTCGGTCTGCATATAACCTCATTAGAATTAAAGCAGGAGATGAATGGAAGACAGCTTTTAATACCAGAAGGGGGCATTATGAGTGTCTTGTGATGCCTTTTGGGCTTTGCAATGCTCCCGCGGTATTTCAAGAGTTTGTGAATGACATTTTCAGGGATCTACTTGACTCTTTTGTTGTCTATTTAGATGATATACTCATTCACTCTAAAGACTTAAAGCTTCATCGTGGCCATGTTTGCACTGTTCTCCAACGTTTAAGAGATCATAAGCTGTACGCCAAACCTTCCAAGTGCTCTTTTGAACAATCGGAAATACCTTTCTTAGGTTATATAATTTCATCTAATGGATTCCAGATGGACTCCAAGAAACTCGATGCTATCTTACAATGGCCTAGACCTTCTACCTTAAAGGAAATACAGTGTTTTATTGGATTTTGTAACTACTACCGCAAATTCATCAAGAATTTCTCCAAAATTTTGGCTCCCATCACCGTCCTCACAAAAAAAGGGACCAAATGCTCTCAGTGGCCTCCTGAAGCTCTGGAGGCTTTCGACCTTCTAAAATCTGCTTTTTGCTCTGCTCCTGTTCTTCGCCATCCTCAGCCTTCGGCTCAATATTTCTTGGAAGTTGATGCCTCCGAAGTAGGGGCCGGAGCAGTATTATCCCAACGAGAACCCACTTCTAACAAGTTGCATCCGGTTGCCTTTTTCTCCAAGAAGTTCTCTGCTGCAGAACAAAAATATGACATAGGGAATAGAGAACTTTTAGCTATAAAATTAGCATTTTCCGAATGGAGACATCTTTTAGAAGGTACGGAACTTCCTGTTGTGGTTCAAACTGACCATAAGAACCTAATCTACTTAGAGAAGGCCCAAAGACTGAATCCCAGACAAGCCCGCTGGGCGTTATTCTTCACCCGATTCAACTTTGTAGTGACGTACATTCCTGGCACCAAGAACACCAAGGCCGATGCCCTGTCTCGGCAATTCCCTTGTGAGAATCTGCAAATACCTCCTGATCATATTGTTCCTCCGGAACGAATTATTGCACAACTGGATACTGCTTTACAAAGGAACTTGTTGGCCGCACAGTCTCGGGCACCTTCTAATCTCTCAGTTCCACCCAATACCTTGTTTGTTCCCCTAGAATTACGAAAAGAAGTGTTACAGTGGGCCCATGGCCAGATGGTATCCGGACACCCTGGTATCAACCAAACCTTCCTACGTTTGAAGTCCCTGGTTTGGTGGCCTACTCTAAAAAAGGATGTTATAGCCTTTGTTAGAGCCTGTTCGGTTTGTGCTGCCATCAAAATGCATCGTTCTGTTCCACAAGGTCTACTTCAACCGTTACCTGTTCCTCGTGCTCCCTGGACTCATATCAGCATGGATTTTATCGTGGACTTGCCCACCTCCAGTGGAAATACCGTAATTTGGGTGATAGTGGACCGATTTTCTAAGTTGGCCCACTTCATTCCCATGCCCGCACTACCTTCTGCCCCAAGCCTGGCTTTATCCTTTATTGAGAATGTCATCCGCTTACACGGCATCCCTGTTGATATTGTTAGCGATAGAGGCCCTCAATTCATATCCTCGTTCTGGAGGGCCATTTGCAAACATCTGGGGATCAAGAATTCCCTGTCCTCTGGATACCATCCTCAATCAAGATTTGGAGATCTACCTACGAGCTTATATCAATGCTGAACATGACAACTGGAGCGAGATGTTACCTCTAGCAGAACTAGCACACAATTCGCAGTGGCACCCTTCCCTTAGATGTTCCCCTTTCCAAGCTGCCTTTGGGTATCAACCCAGGGTTCTCCCCTTCCAGTCTTCCTTGGTGGAGGTACCTGCGGCAGCCAACATGGTATCAAGATTGACTACGCACTGGAGAAACATAAAGGTTCTGCTTCAGTCTGTACATAGATACAAGGGGTATGCAGATCGTCACAGAAAACCTGCACCCCGCTATCGTCTTAATCAGCTGGTTTGGTTGTCCACCAAGAACATGAAACTGCGATAACCTTCCTCCAAGTTAGGTCCTAGATTTATAGGACCTTTTCGCATTCTCTGTCAGGTCAACCCTGTGGCTTATAAACTACGCTTGCCCCTTCATCTTCGTATTCCCAATACATTTCATGTATCTTTGCTTAAGCCCTTTGTCAAGAATAGATTCTCTCTCCCCTCTAGACGTCCCTCTCCAGTCTCTGTGGATGACCATCAAGAGTATGAAGTTAGCAAAATTCTGGATTCCCGACATAGGGGTAGACAATTACAATATCTGGTGGACTGGAAGGGCTACTCCATTGCAGAGAGGACTTGGGTGCCTGCTCGTGATGTTCATGCCCCACGGCTGGTCAAGTCCTTCCATGACAGGCACCCATCCAAACCCAAATAGGTTTGGGGGCATCTTTGTGTGGGGGGTACTGTCACACCGTGTCTGGGATTTGATCCCAGGGCCTGGTGTTCATAGACTGTTTTCCTATGTCCTGAGCCACCAGTGAACTGGTTTTATGTTAGCATCGTAGTTATGTTTTTCACTAGTGGGGATGTTTGCTCCACCCTGGGACCAGCTGTCAGTAGTCTTCTCATTAGTGTCCCTATATATTCCCACTTCCCCTTCCTGTCCGTGCCTTAGGATAGGTTCCTGTTTATGGATGCTCTTGCTTTTTGGTTATCTACTTGGCTCGTCTTGACTACGATTCCTGGATTATCCCTTGAACCTGGTTAACCTTGCTGCCGACCCTCCCTGGCTTGTTCTGACTACGTTACCTGGATTGTCCTTTTCCCTCCTGGGATCCTGTCTTCTGCCTACTAACCGTGAGTTGTTGCTGGGGGTTGTGGTTAGGCTATCTGCACCTTCCTTTGTGGTTCCTTATTTCCTGTCTGTGGGAGATCTCAGCCGTCCCTCCACCTGACACCGGGATAACAAGACTACCGGTCAGGAAAGTGGAGGGACGGTTGTAGTTTCCTGGCAGACCTGACAGTAATTGGTTTGGAAAAGGTTGGGCTCAGGGCGCAGAGCACTGCATCCTTAGCCCACCCACTTATGACACTAGTGAATAAATATTCGCTATTGTCTTCCAGCCTCTCCTCCCAGCCAATCAGGATAGGAGGCAGATCGGGTTGGCTGGGAGGAGAAGCCAAGGAAGCTGTGGCGGTGGAGGGGTGAGTGCGGACCTGGGGGCAATTGTTTGCTGCCCCCCCAAAAAAAAGTTTAGCACTACCCGCCACTGCAGAGCAGTATATACTGTATAATGTACGTATATCACTGGAATACCAATGATAACCCAGGTCTTCTCATCCTACATTAGTACGTGACCTCACAAACGGGGGCACAAATCCTAGAGACAAAATCTTGTGGAAAGTCAAAGGGCACGGTCACCCCTGTCATTCAGGTAGCTGGAGAGGGGAGCTCTGATAGGCTCTCAGCGCCCCCTCTCTACTTGGCTCCTCTGCGCCCAGGGCAGGTGTCCCTTCTGCCCACCCCTTGTCCTGGACCTGAATACGATCACTTGCCCTGACCTAGTCAGGATTCTGGCAGCCTACGTGCTGTAGTCTGTTTAGTGTGGATTTAGGTATCCCAGCAAATAGAGCATTACAGTAGGCAAGTCAAAAGGAAAACTTAAGCCTTGTCACAGTTTAATTGAAGGAACGTCTTTGTCATCCATGTCACAGAAACAATTGGATTGGAAAGTCAAATTAAAATCAGGTTCAGTATGAATGTGTACCCAAGTATTATCTGCATATAATTGATAGTTGAGGCCGTGTGATCTTAACAGAATAAAAATAGAATTTTTTCCTGAATCTCCCAATTCTCAAAAAAAATTCTGAGAAATTAAAACACTGGTAGGCAGGTGCAGTCTATTTTCTCCACTGTAGGTGGCGCTAATCCAGGAGCAGTACTTCAGCTGGAGGGAATGTCAAGGGAAATTTGGCTTCTCTATGGTTCCCTTGGTTCCCTGGAGCAGCATTACAGTTGGCTACGATGCATCCAGGTGACCCTGGCAACCCTGCCCCCAGGTTTTGGCATGCATCTGCGAAGTGGCTAGTGTAGGGAGAGCATACCCATCTCTCAGGCAGGGCTGTCCTTAGCACAGGGCAAAAGGGGCAGCTGCCCCGGGCCCACACTGCCTGCAAATAGTTGATAAGTGAATTTGGGAGGGCCCAAAAAAATGTTTGCTCAGGGTCCAACTAATATTAAAGATAACCCTGCTGTCAGGGACAGCATTAGCGTCAGGGAGAGGTTCTGCAGGAGGAGCGATGGCTTAGGCAGTGCCAGGACAAGGTCATCTAGAGCCCAGGGTGAAGACGGCAAATTTATAATCTTCATGCTTACCCCTAAGTATAAATTTCCCCTCCTCTCAGTACAAATCCATCCCCCTGCTGAAATTCCCCTCCCAGCAGAAATCTTTCCCCCTCATTCACCCAGCTCAAATCCTTTCATTCCACATATGCTCCCAACACAATTCCCCCCCCCATCCCCCCCCAAAAAATCCCCCTTCCTAACACAAATCCCTTACCCCTCAATGTTCCCCTCTGAGCACAAATCATCTTTTCCCCACTCCAATTCCCCCTCCCAAGCACAAATTCCCCTCCCCAATCCTCAATCCGAGCACAAATCCCCCCCCCCCGGCAAATTTCCCACCTAGCACAAATGCCCCCAAACACCTACTAGCACAAATGCCACTCCCCAAAAATATCCCCCCCTCTTAGCACAAATCCCCTCCCCACTGCCATATTACCTTTTCTAGCACAAACCTCTCAAATCCCTTATCCTATCATAAATCCTCTTCCCCCTATTCCTACTCTCAGCACAAATCCCCCCCCCCCCCAATCATCACTCCTAGTACATCCCCGCAAACGTCTCCTCCTAAAAAAATTCTTACTTCCTGGTGTCCCCCAAATTCTCCCTCCTAATACAAATCTCTTCCTCCCCAATCTCCTTGAGAAGCCCCAACACCTCACATGAGACCACAGTTCCCAGGGCAGCTTCCCCTCCTGCCCACCCTTGTCTCCGTCTACACTTCAGCAAGCTCCCTTTTGGGTTGGACCAGCCACATTTCACCCCCCCCCCCATTTGGCAAGTGCTGTCTTCAGTTTGGGTCTGCTACCTCTGGCTCTCAGCTGCACTGAATGTAAATTCCTGGTCAGGTGAGCTCCCCGGCTGGGGTGCTGTACTGTTTGCAGGTTCTTTAAAGAGGATGTAAACCTCGGGGAAAAAAACCCCCCTGCAAGACAAAGGCATAATGAGATACTAGCTCATTATGAAATACTTACCTTAGAACGATACCCTGGATCGGTGTCGGCCCTCCGAGTACAGCGCGGACATCTTCCACCGGTGTAAAGCACACACAACCGTTTTCCTCAACATCAAAACTGCTGGGAGAGCTTTTTGCAGAGAAAACCGGTCGTGTGTATGGTTTCTAGTGGGGAAAATTGGCGGGAATCTCGACGAGAAAAATAGAGAACCTGCTCTCGATTTTCTCGTCGGGATTCTCGTCGACCTGTTTCCCGACGAGAAAACCGTGAGTGTGTATGCTTACCTGTCCATGGTAAACCCGAGCATGCTTGAAAAGACTTTGACGCATGCGCGGTAGCATACAAGGGTAGTGTAGGGTGTAGCAAGATGACGGCGACAGCATCGAATGCGACGAGCTCATGCTTGTCGTAGTCGATGATGTCCCCGCGTTCTTGCCATTCAAAAGAACGACGGTTCTTTTGAATGGCCGTGTTTACACTTGGCGAGCAAGACAAGTTTGCCGGGAATCTCGTGGGGAAAACCAACGTTTTTTTTCCCGTTGAGATTCCCGCATGTGTGTACGAGGCCTTACTCCCAGGTTTGTGGCTCCAGCAACTGTGATTGGCCAGAGCCGCGATGACCACCGCACCACGCTGCACCTATCCAACACACCTAATCACTAAAAACACACAGAAGGTCCTTGAAAACAACTCAGAAGATGCTTGTAGACAACTCAGAAGTGGCCCTAAAAGGATACATTCTACTGGTCAAGAAACTGTTGCCATATCTTTCACCAGTCTGGTCAATCTGAGCCGTTGTAAGCTGGTACTGATTGGTAGGTAAAGGTTACCGCTATTCACTGTTCACTTAGCAAACACCGCCAGTCCCACGTTGTACGAGAGCAGGGCTCGAGTCCTGCGGGAACGCGTGGGAACGGCGTCCCTGCACTTTTTTCACAGCAGGAACGCCGTTCCCTTTGCAGCCCCCGAGTGGCGAGCGCCAGGACCGATCTGATCCCGAGCGCCGCCGAATGTGGCCGAGTGCGGCTGAGTGTGGCCGAGTCCTGCCGACATAATAGCAGGTCCCGCCTTCTGGAGCCTGCGCAACGCCTATGATGGACGTCCCACTGGTCCAATGCCGCGACCGAGGGACGTGTGACGCCCATCATAGGCACTGCAGACTCCAGAATGGGGGAATTACAAATCGTCCGCCGCGCCACATCCCCGCTCGGCGCTCGGGCAGGCGGCTCTCCTCCAGACCCTTTGGCTCTCCTCCCCTCCAGGCTCCTCCTCTGACGGAATGACTGACTGCAGTAGTGCCTGCTGTGACACCGCTGAGCTGAGGTAGGTCAGACAGTGTAATGTGTATGTAAATGTCACTGTATATAGGTCAGTGTAGGTAGGTCACTACCGTTAGTATAGGTAGGTCAGTGTATATAGGTCACTACCGTCAGTGTAGGTAGGTCAGTGTAGGTAGGTCAGTGTAGGTCAGGTAGGTCAGTGTATATAGGTCACTACCGTTGGTGTAGGTAGGTCAGTGTGTATATAGGTCACTACTGTCAGTGTAGGTAGGTCAGTGTAGGTCAGGTAGGTCAGTGTTTATAGGTCACTACCGTCAGTATAGGTGTGTCAGTGTATATAGGTCACTACCCTTAGTGTAGGTAGGTCAGTGTAGGTCAGTGTATATAGGTCACTACCGTTAGTGTAGGTAGGTCAGTGTAGGTCAGTGTATATAGGTCACTACCGTTAGTGTAGGTAGGTCAGTGTAGGTAGGTCAGTGTAGGTCAGTGTATATAGGTCACTACCGTTAGTGTAGGTAGGTCAGTGTATATGTGTAGGTAGGTCAGTGTAGGTCAGGTAGGTCAGCGTATATAGGTCACTACCGTCAGTGTAGGTAGGTCAGTGTATATAGGTCACTACCGTCAGTGTAGGTAGGTCAGTTTAGGTCAGGTAGGTCAGTGTATATTAGGTCACTACCGTCAGTGTAGGTAGGTCAGTGTATATAGGTCACTACCGTCAGTGTAGGTAGGTCAGTATAGGTCAGTGTATATAGGTCACTACCGTCAGTGTAGGTAGGTAAGTGTATATAGGTCACTACCGGTGGTGTAGGTAGGTCAGTGTAGGTAGGTCAGTGTATATAGGTCACTACCGTCAGTGTAGGTAGGTCAGTATAGGTCAGTGTATATAGGTCACTACCGTCAGTGTAGGTAGGTCAGTGTATATAGGTCACTACCGTCAGTGTAGGTAGGTCAGTATAGGTCAGTGTATATAGGTCACTACCGTCAGTGTAGGTAGGTCAGTGTAGGTAGGTCAGTGTATATAGGTCACTACCGGCGGTGTAGGTAGGTCAGTGTAGGTAGGTCAGTATAGGTCAGTGTATATAGGTCACTACCGTCAGTGTAGGTAGGTCAGTGTAGGTAGGTCAGTATAGGTCAGTGTATATAGGTCACTACCGTCAGTGTAGGTAGGTCAGTGTATATAGGTCACTACCGTCAGTGTAGGTAGGTCAGTGTATATAGGTCACTACCGTCAGTGTAGGTCAGTGTATATAGGTCACTACCGTCAGTGTAGGTAGGTCAGTGTAGGTAGGTCAGTATAGGTCAGTGTATATAGGTCACTACCGTCAGTGTAGGTTTTTTGTTTTTTTTTGGTGGGAGAGTGGATCTTGGATGGGAGTTCTCACACTTTTTTCCCCAGGACTTGACCCCTGTACGAGAGTATATTAATGGTTCTAGTGTTATGCTCCGAATTAATTCCCCCACCTTCAACACATTCTTCCCCCTCGCTCTTCACATCATCACTTTCAGAACTTGTTCTTTCATCTGAAAGGCTTATTTGTTGTGTTTCCCCCCCAACCGAGTGTTACCATAATTGTGTTAGAGTATTTTTAGACTTAAATTAGCTGTAAATATTCGATTTGCATGTGTTACTCACACTTACTTTGCTGCAAGCTGTCATCTACATATGGAACTCTACTAGAGACTAGAGAGGGATCAAAAACGTATCTATTACTGCTACAATTTCCATTCATGGTAGGAAAATGGCCACCTCTTGTAAGGTTATCTATGGAGAGTGGTGCGATTATAACAATAGTAGACCACCAGCAGCTGCTAGGGGGCCTGGGGGTGGAAAGGGCCTCATTACGGAGGCAAAGTCCGCAGTATTGAAGTCATCAGGTAATGTGTAGGTACTAGACATGTGCGCCGTCAATAAATTTGTTTTGTTCCGTTTCATATTAGACGAAAATTAGTATTTTGTAATTCGTGTCCGAAATTCAATTTGGATTTGTTTAGTGCAAAATACGAATTACTATTCGTAACAATTACGAACATTCTTAATTATAAATTTTAAAAGCAAAACATACCTTTCTCCATATGGCGACTCATTATGCTCATTATGAGGGGCTCCCACCATCCCTGTGCTGTGCTCATTATGAGGGGCTCCCACCATCCCTGTGCTGTGCTCATTATGAGGGGCTCCCACCATCCCTGTGCTGTTCTCATTATGAGGGGCTCCCATCATCCCTGTGCTGTGCTCATTATGAGGGGCTCCCACCATCCCTGTGCTGTTCTCATTATGAGGGGCTCCCACCATCCCTGTGCTGTGCTCATTATGAGGGGCTCCCATCATCCCTGTGCTGTGCTCATTATGAGGGGCTCCCATCATCCCTGTGCTGTGCTCATTATGAGGGGCTCCCATCATCCCTGTGCTGTGCTCATTATGAGGGGCTCCCATCATCCCTGTGCTGTGCTCATTATGAGGGGCTCCCATCATCCCTGTGCTGTGCTCATTATGAGGGGCTCCCACCATCCCTGTGCTGTGCTCATTATGAGGGGCTCCCACCATCCCTGTGCTGTGCTCATTATGAGGGGCTCCCATCATCCCTGTGCTGTGCTCATTATGAGGGGCTCCCATCATCCCTGTGCTGTGCTCATTATGAGGGGCTCCCATCATCCCTGTGCTGTGCTCATTATGAGGGGCTTCCACCATCCCTGTGCTGTGCTCATTATGAGGGGCTCCCACCATCCCTGTGCTGTGCTCAATATGAGGGGCTCCCACCATCCCTGTGCTGTGCTGACTTCCTCCTGGGGCTGTACCCCTGCTGTGCTCATTAAAAAAAAAAAATTGAAACCCAAAAATTTGAAAATCTGAAATAACTAACTAATAACGTAACTATTAAATTATAGGTTTTGAAATTTCCTTTAAAATTTGGCTGTTAGTGAACGTAACGAATACGAATTTATCCGAAGTTCCGAATTATCTGAAATAACGAAAGCCGTATCTAAACAAATGGAGCGTAACAAATTAATAATAATAATAAAAACTTTTTATTATTATTATTATTATGTGGCATTCGTTATTTCGGATAATTTCTAACTTCGGATAAATTTGTATTCGTTACGTTCATTAACATCCAAATTTGAAAGGAAAATTCCAATACCTATAATTTTTTAGCTATTATTAGTTAGTTATTATTATTTAAAAAAAAAAAATAACGAATTTTCGAATTTACGAATTTCAATCAGAACGAATGACCCGAAAAACGAAACAAAAAAAAAAAAAAAAAAACGAATGAAACAAAAACAAACAAATTTTTCGGCAGTTCACATGTCTATTGTCCATTATAGGAACCATTGCAAGCAGCAGAGGGCCTGGGAGGAAATTAGCATAGCCAGCATGGCTAAAGAGCTCTGACAGTACAAGATACCAGATTAAGGAGGGTAGGAAACCTGCGCTTCTTTATGTGATTAAATACAATCGAGGGATTGCTACAATTTACAATACAGTATCAGAATACAAGATTTATAAAAAAACTATGTGGGACAAAAGTCACACTATCCCTCAAAATAGTATATGAATATTACAAAGTGCTCTAGCATATCCGATACATGTAGAAAACAAAGGTGGCAACAGTGCAAAAATCAATAAGAGCATGTATCATTTATTAAAAGCATAAAAGCACACTTACATATGGGTAAGCAAAAGTTTACAAAACTGTGAAGATGGTGAAAAGTAGCGTAGCCGGTCAGCACAAACAGCTGTCATGCAGGGACTCCAGGACCGCCAGAGGGGGTAGGCAGCGTCTGCTGGCTTACTGGATCAAAGTAGCAGCCATCGAGAGTCAAGGGGGCGTGTACAACGTGTTTCAAAGGCCCTGCCTCCTTTTTCTAGTATCAAGATAGTATCAGCCATAGAGGGTGAAAAGGGGGCTTGTACAATGTGTTTCAGAGGCCCTGCCTCCTTTTCCAAGTATCAAGATAGTAGAAGCACATCGAGGGTGAAAAGGGGGCGTGTACAACGTGTTTCAAAGGCTCTTCCTCCTTTTTCAAGTATCAAGATAGTGGCAGCCATCGAATGTGAAAAGGGGGCGTATACAATGTGTTTCAGAGACCCTGCCTCCTTTTTCAAGTATCAAGATAGTAGCAGCCATCGAGGGTGAAAGCACAAGATGTATGTGTGAAACGCGTCTACGTAACCTCTTGTTGGTGTCTTTGGTATTTTCACTGTGAACAATAAAAGGCATTCCTGGATGTGCAGCCATTTATTTTCTTACAAGTTTCCCACGGAGGCGGGCCGGGGCTGGCACTCTACGAGACATTCCACCTCAGGTTCTCATTATACACCTAGAGCAGCAGATCTTTTTCTTTGCATAGAGGGTGAAAATGGGGCGTGTACAATGTGTTTCAGAGGCCCTGCCTCCTTTTTTAAGTATCAAGATAGTAGCAGCCATCAAGGGTGAAAAGGGGGCGTGTACAATGTGTTTCAGAGGCCCTGCCTCCTTTTTTACGTATCAAGATAGTAGCAGCCATCAAGGGTAAAAAGGGGTCGTGTACAACGTATTTCAGAGGCCCTGCCTCTTTTTTCAAGTATGAAGATAGTAGCAACCATCGAGAGTGAAAAGGGGATGTGTAAAACATGTTTCAGAAGCCCTGCCTCCTTTTTCAAGTATCAAGATAGTAGTAGCCATCAAGGGTGAAAAGGGGTCATGTACAATGTATTTCAGGGGCCCTGCCTCCTTTTTCAAGTATCAAGATAGTAGCAGCCATCAAGGGTGAAAAGGGGGCGTGTACAATGTGTTTCAGAGGCCCTGCCTCCTTTTTTAAGTATCAAGATAGTAGCAGCCATCAAGGGTAAAAAGGGGTCGTGTACAACGTATTTCAGAGGCCCTGCCTCTTTTTTCAAGTATGAAGATAGTAGCAACCATCGAGAGTGAAAAGGGGATGTGTAAAACATGTTTCAGAAGCCCTGCCTCCTTTTTCAAGTATCAAGATAGTAGCAGCCATCAAGGGTGAAAAGGGGTCATGTACAATGTATTTCAGGGGCCCTGCCTCCTTTTTCAAGTATCAAGATAGTAGCAGCCATCAAGGGTGAAAAGGGGGCGTGTACAATGTGTTTCAGAGGCCCTGCCTCCTTTTTTAAGTATCAAGATAGTAGCAGCCATCAAGGGTAAAAAGGGGTCGTGTACAACGTATTTCAGAGGCCCTGCCTCTTTTTTCAAGTATGAAGATAGTAGCAACCATCGAGAGTGAAAAGGGGATGTGTAAAACATGTTTCAGAAGCCCTGCCTCCTTTTTCAAGTATCAAGATAGTAGCAGCCATCAAGGGTGAAAAGGGGTCATGTACAATGTATTTCAGGGGCCCTGCCTCCTTTTTCAAGTATCAAGATAGTAGCAGCCATCAAGGGTGAAAAGGGGGCGTGTACAATGTGTTTCAGAGGTCCTGCCCCTTTTTTCAAGTATCAGTATACTTGAAAAAGAAGGCAGGGCCTCTGAAACACATTGTACACGCCCCCTTTTCCCCCTCGATGGCTGCTACTTTGATCCAGTAAGCCCGCAGATGTTACTTACTCCCTATGCTCTTGTTGATGTTTGCGCCTTAGCCACCTTTGTTTTCTACATGTCATTTGAGGATTCCCAGACCTGATGAGCCCTGCTGCACCACAATCTGAGCCGTCATCCATCCATCCCCACCTACATCTTCTCCTGTGATACATCCTGCATTGATTTTTACCAAGGCTGCTGACTGATGTATTCCACCCTGAGCCATCCCAATGGAACCAAGACCCCATAGGAGTGCTGCACTTGGAGCTCCTCCGTTACATCTTAAAGTCCCTTTTGGCCATAGAACTTCATTCCCGAATATCTTCCTCCATCCATGGTCCTGTTGTGACAGCCATAGCTCCGCTACCATCTAAATGTCCTCCTCTCTCTACAATACCATATGTACTTCTAGAGGATCTGTGTCACCAGCCCCCCCTTGGGATTCTCTATAGCAACATATGGAGAATGCACTCCAAAGATAACAACCAGAAAACGTCAACTTTAGAGACAGGTGGCGTTGGGGTAGACCAGTGATGGTGAACCTTGACACCCCAGATGTTTTGGAACTTCATTTCCCATGATGCTCATGCACTCTTCAGGGTAGGTGAGCATCATGGGAAATGTAGTTCCAAATCATCTGGGGTGCCAAGGTTCACCATCACTGGGGTGTAGATCTTCAGGTGGGGTCATGGACACTGATAAAGATGTCCCATGGACTCCAGTCCTGCCTTCCTCCCCCCGGAAATCTTTCTATTCATTTTATCTCGTAGCACAATCTTTTGAAGCTTGTCAAGTGCTTACCGATCTGCCAATTCAATATTGAACACAGTTTTCAAGTGGGCAGCGGCATGGCTAAAAATTGACCACAGATTTTCACAGCTGCTTACATTGTATATAAAAAAGGTCAATGACTGCAACATCTGCTTCTTAGGACTTTATTGACGGATTACTTCTGCTTTGCAGTACTCGGGTGCTCGGCTTGAGTCCAGGTCGGAAACCTATCCGCATGGAGTTTCCATGTTTTCTCTGTGCTTTCATGGGTTTCCTCTGGGTACTCTGGTTTCCTCCCACCTTTCAAAGATAGGAGCCGATAAACCTACCAGCCTATCTAAAACTGGCCTTAGTATTATCATTTACTGAGTGTGCCCAAGATTGCTGTCTCACCATCTGCCCCAACAGCAGATAAAGTGCTCTAAAAATATAATAATAATAATAATAATGAATACATAATACATGAATAAAAAAAAAAATATAACGAAATAATAATTTAATAATATAAATAAATAATTAACAGCAGATAAAGAGCTATACAAATATATAAGGGCTATAAAAATATAAATAATATAATAAGTTAAATAAATAAAAATGAATACATAATAATAATTATAAATACATACATAAATAAATAAATAAAAATAAATAATAATTTAATAATATAAATAAATAAATAACTAACAGCAGATAAAGAGCTATACATATATATAATGGCTATAAAAAAAATATAATAAGTTGAATAAAGAAAAATGAATAAATAATAATAATTATAAATACATACATACATAAATAATTGAATAATATAAATACATAATTAACAACAGACAAAGCGCTATACAAATGTATAAGGGCTATAAAAATATAAATAATATAATCATTTAAATAAAGAAAAATTAATAAATAATAATAATTATAAATACATACATAAATAAATACAAATAAATAATAAATTAATAATATATATTTGTATAGCTCTTTATCTGCTGTTAATTGTTTATTTATATTATTAAATTATTATTTATTTGTATTTATTTATTTATGTATGTATTGATAATTATAATTTATTATTTTTTCTTTATTTAAATGATTATATTATTTATATTTTTATAGCCCTTATACATTTGTATAGCGCTTTATCTGTTGTTAATTATGTATTTATATTATTAAATTATTATTATTTATGTATGTATTTATAATTATGATTAATTATTAATTTTTCTTTATTTAACTTATTATATTTTTTATATTTTTATAGCCCTTATATATTTGTATAGCTCTTTATCTGCTGTTAATTATTTATTTATAAGTGCTATAAAGATATAAATAATATAATAAGTTAAATAAAGAAATATGAATAAATAATAATAATCATAAATACATACATAAATAAATAATAATAATAATTTAATAAATAAATAAATGATAATGTGAATAATATATAATGATATCTTAAATAATATATATAAATATTAAATTAATTGGTATGCAAGCGATTATTACCAGATTATGGATTTTTACCACTTCAGCCCCGGAAGGTTTACCCCAGTTCATGACCAGGCCATTTTTTGCGAAAAAAGGCACTAGACTATTTTAACTGACGTGACAATTGCAAATAAAATTGTTGTACTTTTTTTTCCCCATAATTAGAGCTTTCTTTTAGTGGTATTCTATCGCCTCAGTGGTTTTTATTTTTTGCGCTAGACACGAAGAAAGACCGACAAACCGACAATTTTGAAAAAAAAAAAAAATATTCTGCTACATATTTTTGGTAAAATAAATCCCAATAAGTGTATATTGATTGGTTTTCGCAAAAGTTATACCATCTACAAACTATGGGATATATTTATTGATTTTTTTTTTGACCAGAGGCACTAATACAGTGATCGGTGCTAAAAAAAAATGCACTGACACTGGCAGGGAACGGGTTAACATCAAAGGGTTCAATGTGTTCCCTGGGAGTGCTTTCTAGCTGTGTGGGGGAGGTGCTTTGACTGTGGGAAGACAGAGATCCGTGTTCCTGCTTAGCAGAAACACAACATCTCCATCTTCCCCTCTGACAGAATGGCGGCCTGCCTTGTTTACATAGGCGTGGGGTGGTCCTTAACAGGTTCAAGTATAACTAAAGGCGAAACTTTTTTTTTTTTGGATAGAGGGGAGAGGGGTTAGAACAGAGATGATACAACTCCTCCTACATAAGTTGTACCTGTTTATTTACGGCTACATCCATTCGAAGTGCAAAATGTACACAGGATCTCTCAGGTTCTGAAAAGCAAGGGGCGGACAGCTGAAGTTATAGCATTGAGGAGATCTCTGAGCTGATTGGAGGGAAGGGAAGGGAAGGGACACCCCCCCCCCTTCCACACAGCACACAGGAACAGAGCTGAAGCTGCCAATCAGCTGGAAGTCCCTCCCCTGTCACCATTTTTCTCTTGGTGTCAGGAAAACTCATCAGAAGTGACTCATGCTCATAGCAGAGGAAGGAGGCAGCAGACAGAAATGACACTTAGTGCTCTGGCTTTCTTCAAATTTCATGTCTGGGTTTACAACCACTTTCTTGCCCAGTTGTAGCGGCTCCTCTCCTGGACTGAAACGGCTTCCTCTGATTTCACTGCACACTGTAATCTTCTCACCATGTGCATTAGAAGCTGCAGCAAGTCACATAGAGCCCCGCCTCATTTCCTGGGGGGGTGGGTCCAGCATTATCTAACCCTTGTACAAAAAAATGGCAACCCCCCCCCCCCCCAACCTATAACTAGCCTTTGCAGCAAGGTGCACATGGAAGGGCAATCCTCTAACTCTTACCTCCCCACCCTGACTGCCACTGGCCTGCCCCCTTTATCCAATGGAGGCTCAGCAACACACATGGGGGCAGTGCTGGGACAAGGTCACCCAGCACCCAGGGCAAAGGTGCCAAACTGCGCCCCCCCCCCCCCCACCCACCCATTCATGATGTGCAAGCTTAGGGGATCCTACGCCCAGCAGTCACTGACTTGTTAACATCACTGCCGCTGTCACTACTTCTGGCAGCCTTGGGACAGAAGGAAGGCGCCCCCATCCCTACAGTAAACCATTGTGCCCAGGGCAACAGACCCTCCTGCCCACCCCTTGCCCCCGCCCTGCATGTGGGTGTTACCTAAGATGGTCTGCATGCAAATACAGTCTGCCAAAGAAAACCCACTCCTCCAGACTCTCCCTCCCATCAAGGTATTTTGATATTTGGATAACTCCTCCCAAGAGCCCGCCCACTGCTTGAATCAGGACTGAGGGCTCTTGAGAGGAGTACTGAGGCAGGAAGCTGTGATGTTTTCAGGAGGTTATGTGCCAGCAGTGGCCTGTGCATATGGGGCGCAGCCCCCTAATCCTTGCGCCCGGCTCCTAATCTACATGCAGGGCGCAGGTGGCGCCGCCCCCTAATCCTTGCGCCCGGCTCCTAATCTACATGCAGGGCGCAGGGGCGCAGCCCCCTAATCCTTGCGCCCGGCTCCTAATCTACATGCAGGGCGCAGGGCCGCAGCCCCCTAATCCTTGCGCCCGGCTCCTTATCTACATGCAGGGCGCAGGGGCGCAGCCCCCTAATCCTTGCGCCCGGCTCCTAATCTACATGCAGGGCGCAGGGGTGCAGCCCCCTAATCCTTGGGCCCGGCTCCTAATCTACATGCAGGGCACAGGTGGCGCCGCCCCCTAATCCATGCACCTAGCTCCTAATCTACATGCAGGGCACAGGTGGCGCCGCCCCCTAATCCATGCACCTAGCTCCTAATCTACATGCAGGGCACAGGTGGCGCCGCCCCCTAATCCATGCACCTAGCTCCTAATCTACATGCAGGGCGCAGGGGCGCAGCCCCCTAATCCTTGCGCCCGGCTCCTAATCTACATGTAGGGCACAGGTGGCGCCGCCCCCAATCCATGCACCTAGCTCCTAATCTACATGCAGGGGCGCAGCCCCCTAATCCTTGCGCCCGGCTCCTAATCTACATGCAGGGCACAGGTGGCGCCGCCCCCAATCCATGCACCTAGCTCCTAATCTACATGCAGGGCGCAGGGGCGCAGCCCCCTAATCCTTGCGCCCGGCTCCTAATCTACATGCAGGGCACAGGTGGCGCCGCCCCCTAATCCATGCACCTAGCTCCTAATCTACATGCAGGGCGCAGGTGGCGCCGCCCCCTAATCCTTGCGCCCGGCTCCTAATCTACATGCAGGGCACAGGTGGCACCGCCCCCTAATCCATGCACCTAGCTCCTAATCTACATGCAGGGCGCAGCCCCCTAATCCTTGCGCCCGGCTCCTAATCTACATGCAGGGAGCAGGTGGCGCCGCCCCCTAATCCTTGCGCCCGGCTCCTAATCTACATGCAGGGCGCCGGACACATGGATTCCAATGTTTTTTTTTTTTTTAAGCACATGATCAGAGCCTGAGGCTCTAACTGGCTTCAAAAAAGGGTGGGCTTGGGGCGCAGAGCACTGTGCCCAGAGCCCACCCAGTTGTGTGACAATAGCAAATTAATATTCTCTATTATCTTTCTGCTGCCAATCCCGGCTCAGGAAGGGAGTCCTGAGACCGATTGGCCGAGAGGAGAAGTGATCCTTTTGGCCGCCAAGGAGGAGGAGGGAGGAGACTCAGGGGAAGCCGCGCCGCCGTGAAGCAGAGGAAGGAGGAGACGCAGAGGCCCTCCTCCCAGAGGAAGCCCGCGACCTAGATGGGGTAAGTGCGGGGACCGGTCGATCAACTGACCGGAGGAGGGGGAGTGCGGGAGACCCGACTGACAGCCTGGAGGGGTAGGGGCGTCAAACTAATTGCCGCCCCCCCCCCCCCCAAATATACCACCAGCCGCCACTGCTATGTCCAGCACCCTGCCAGCCCCTAATTTGCTTGCATTTCATAGAGAAGCACAGATGCCCTGTGATGACATCACTGGTTCTAATATAAGATATGTGATGAATTAACATGCTAGTGGGGAGGGGGGGGGGGGGCAGGGAGAACTAGAGAAGGCAAAATATTAGTATATTAAAGGAGAAGTACGGGGAAAGCTCATTTGGCTGCACTACTGTGCCCCGTTTTCAGCAGACAGAAGGCTGAAGCCCGATGTCAGCTGACATCACAGAACCGGTCCAGCTTCGGGCAAAATCGCGACAATAAAGGCGAGATCCGCCCACATGCCTGGAACACCACCAGAGCCTGAACCAGCCGCTCCCACCCCCTCCACAGCCCAGCGATCCAGTGAGCAGGGGGGGGGGGGCAGAGCAGAGAATCAGTGACTGATAGCAGCTCTCTGCTCAGGGAGCCCTGAGAACCAAGTGATCGGTGGTGTTTGATCGCTCGGTTCTCAGTCTTAGACCCCTTTCACACTGGGGCGGGGCCGGCGGTAAAGTGCTGCTATTTTTAGCGGCGCTTTACCATCGTTTTTGCAGAGGTATTTGGCCACTAGTTGGGCGCTTTTAACCCCCCGCTTGCTGCCGAAAAAGGGTTAAAACCACGCGCAAAGAGTCGCTTTGCCGGCGGTTCAGCCGCGCTGCCCATTCATTTCAATGGGCAGGAGCGGTGGAGGAGCGGTGTATACACCTTTACTTCACCGCTCCAAAGATGCTGCTTGCAGGAGTTTTTTTAGCGTCCTGCCAGCGCATCGCCTCAGTGTGAAAGCCCTGTAAAGCGTTTTTCATGCGATTTACAGGCGCTATTTTTAGCCCAAAAGCGCCTGAAAACCGCCCCAGTGTGAAAGGGGTCTTAGAGCCGGCGGGGGACAGATGCCGCATCCACCTGGGTAAGTATGATTCAGAAAATAAACCAAGCCCTATACACAGGGCCGTCTTTAATATTGATTGCCTTGGGCAAAACATTTCTTGGGCCCCTGAGCTAAACTAGCCATTTCACATGATATTGACATCACACATGTGGGCGTCTATACAGGCTGCAGTGGAAATCTCCTCCTACCTGAACTCTCAGCACTGGAGAAACTGTGCATTTTATCACTGACCGTGGTATACAGATCAGCCAAAAAGGTATATAGTAGCAATATTTTAATGTAAAAAGAAGATTTATAAGCTGTGGGCAGGCAGGTGAACTATTTTCATATTACTGGGTTTAGTAACACTTTAATGACCACAGTTGCAGGCAGGACTTTCAAACATCTCCCCAGTGGGCAGCATTCAGTATAGGTGATGAGGCAAATGACCTCAGGGGGGTATGATATACATATGCATACCGCCTCTATTTACATATGACTGCTGTCGGTCCATCTCTATTTACATATGAATGCTACAGCTATTTGCATATCAATGTCTGTATTTACATGTAAACACAGGGTCTGCAGGTGAGTCCCCTGTACACAACAATAGGGCAGAGCTGGGCAGCATTAGTAACAGAACTTCACACTGAGATATCAGGACACAGCACGGGACTAAAACCTCAAGGGACGAGAGAATTTAAACTGGGATAGTTGGAAAGTATGAAGCAGCTGCTTTGAACCCCACAACAATGACAGGGCCCAGGGCATTTGCCCCTTTTGCCCTGCCTTAAAGACGGCTCCCTGCCTATACAACTCTTTTAATATCAAATTTGTCGGCCAGCTTGGCCCGCATCAAAATAAGGTGGCGAATAGTAAAAATAATGGCAAGGAATAGCGAATACTGTCATTACAGGAATGAAACCCATACAGTATTTTTTTGCTACAGCGGACCTAAAATGAGGAAGAAGCAGCTTCTTTTTTTTTTTTTTTTCCAATATCCAACCAGAATGCACAGCCAATAGAATTCAGTAACGCATAACCCCCAACCCGTTCCCGCGACCTTCAAGGAACTACAAGAGCCAGCATTTCTGAGTTTGCTTTGAAAGTAGCAAGACGATCGGAGGAAAGATCTAGCAGTGCCAACAATGTTTTTTTGTTTTTTTAATTTAACGACGTTGACTTTTTCCAATCTCCCTCCACTGCATGTGTCCATCATACATTAAATGCAGCGCACAGCGGGAAAGACGCAACGACCATGAATTATTCACAAGGTTTTGAGTTCCTCGCACATCTCTCTAGTAATTACCTTCTTGACAAGTAAAATACGGTAATTCAATATCACAGATTTACAAGATATTCGAAGACGGGGGAACGCAAAAGGCGGTTTTCATGCCTACAACCAGCGAGATGTGTATATATATATATATATATATATATATATATATATATATATATATATATGTTTATTGGATCTTGTTATCTTTGTTATAGTGCGATATTAAGCTTGGCCCCGATCCTCCTATATGTGTTTTTCTATTACCTCTGATCATATATTCTAGAACTTTACAGCATGATATACAGCAGCTTTCAGTCTTGGGTGCTAATGAGCTCAATATGATTTTTTTATTTTTTTTTTAAACCCGCTGTCATCATTTTCCATGGGATATATCACTACAGTCTATAGAGCTGAGATAAAAGGCTTCTCTTTATTTTTCTGCATTAAGATACTCTATCCAAAGTGTAATTTGCTGTTTTCATTCGTTATGTCGAGCGGTTTGAACGCAAAAGTTGTAAAAAAAAAAGAGCAACAGTGACCCCCAGTGGTCAAATAACCACAATGCATAGCTTTAATAAAAAAAAATAATAAATTGGACTGTAAGCTACACATTACATGGTTACATAGTAGGTGAGGTTGAAAAAAGACACAAGTCCATCAAGTCCAACCTATGTGTGTGATTATATGTCAGTATTACATTGTATATCCCTGTATGTTGCAGTCGTTCAGGTCCACCAAATTCTGCAGAGCGATTCGCATTCGATAAGCGGAAAACGTTTTGTTTCATTGTTTCTAGCAAGAATACAGTAAGCACATTGAGTTCATAACTGCAAGTTACAAGGGTGGCCCATAAAAATGATAAGTCAATGATAAACCATGCTAAGCCGTTTTATATTTGGATTCCTTGCTTCAGTTTTGCTCTTTAAACAGTCAGATGTGCCTGTTTTATATTGAAGCCATCGCACCTCCAAGCATCCTTTCTATAAAACATACCAGCTCTGTCCTGGCCTCAGGCTCCCTATGCCTGAGACTGCCGCAGCCATGGCTTAAGGATCTGGTGGGAACTTGATTAAACTTTGAGTGACACATTGTAGCAGGTCCACACAGGGCCGCTGATAGGGGGGGGACCACCAGTCCTCCTGTAGGGGGCCCAGCCACACAGGGGGGTCCGAACAGCAGGGGGAATTGATTTGGTCAGGCGGAGGGGCAATTACAGAAGGATGCCCTGTGTGGCTTTCTGCAGCCTGCCAGGTAGGTTGTACGGTGCCCCGTGATTTCTAACAGCAGCCCTGGGTCCACAGATTTGCAAATCTTAACCAAGAGAGACATCATATTCCTAAAACCTTACAGAGTATCTATCTGTCTTGTCCTATCAGCAGTGGCTTCATGCCTTCCCAGCAATTCAATCGATAGGTGATTCGCTGCCCCCCCCCCTCAACCACACATATATTTAACGCTGCTCAGCAGCTGGACAAATCTATATGGGCATTATGCTAAGATCACTTAGGTGCAGTTGGGTAGGATGCAAACTTTGTGATACATTAGCAGCCTATGGATTCTTACATCAGCGGCAATGCAATAATAAAAAAGACAAGAAGCGCATTACGAGACTTAATTTGTCAGTACTTATTGTTACTTAGTCAATGGCAGAGGTTCTGTATGTAACACTACAGCACTCAAGGGTTTGGGAAACCGTTACTAAAACCAATTTATTGGAGGTCAGTGGCAAGAATTCCCATTACATCGATGGTCAGTAGAAGGCATGCAACCCTTACAGACAGCTAAAAAGTCAGGTAAAAAAATCTAAAGACCATTGATGTCAGGTAAAGACAGCTAAAGACCATTGGTGTCATGCTTCTGTCTCTGCCAAGTGGCGTCGGCCCTGGAACTATGCAGGCACCATCAAAGGGGAGGTCAATCGGCCAAAGCTCAACCTTCCTCAACCTTTCTTTCCCCGGAGGAACCCCTAAAATCATTATCAAGGTCTTAGGAACCCTTACTAAAAACAATTTATTGGGGGTCAATTGCAGAGGTCTTGCATGTAGCACTACAGCACTTAGGGTCTTGGGAAACCCTTACTAAAACCAATTTATTGGGGGTCAGTGGCAAGAATGCCCATTAAATTGACGGTCAGTAGAAGGCATGCTACCCTTACAGACAGCTAAAAAGACCGCTGATATCAGGTAAAGACAGCTAAAGACTATTTATGTCAGGTAAAAATAGCTAAAGACCATTGGTGTCATGCTTCTGGCTCTGCCAAGTGGCATCGGCCCCAGAACTATGCAGGCACCATCATAGGGGAGGTCAATCAGCCACAGCTCAACCTTCCTCAACCTTTTTTACCCCAGAGCAACCCCTGAAATCTTTATCAGTGTCTTAAGGAACCCTTACAAAAAAAATATTTAGTGGGGGGGGGTCAGTGGCAAGAATGGCCATTACATTGATGGTCAGTAGAAGGCATGCTACCTTTAGAGCCGGTTCACACAGGGGCGACTCATCAGGCCTCACAAGTCACGCTCCGCTCTATTTAATGGAACCGTTCTAATAGGAACGACTTTGGGGGCGACTCGGGGCGACTTGCATTGACTTCAATACAGAAGTCATTTTGCAAGTCGCCTCTCAAGTCGTCTTGAGATCGCCTTGCCGAGTCGTCCCCAAAGTTGTGCCGTCCCAGTGTGGACCGGCTCTTACCGACAACTAAAAATACCTAAAAATACCATTGGTAACAGATAAAGACAGATAAAGACCATTAGTGTCAAGCTTTTGCCTCTGCCAAGTGGCATCGGCCCCAGAACTATGCAGATACCATAAAACGGGAGGTCAATTGGCCAAAGCTCAACCTTCCTTAAGCCTTTTTTACCCGAGAGGAATCCCTGAAATCGATATCAGTTAAAGAAGCCCTACTAAAACCAATTTATTGGGGGTCAATGGTAAAAATTACCATTACGTTAATGGTTAGTAGAAAGTATTCTTCACTTATAGATAGCTAAAAAGATCATTGGTGTCATGTTGCTGGCTCTACCACGTGGCATTGGCCTTGGAACTATGCAAGAACCATTAAAGGGGAGGTCAGTAAGCCACAGCTCAACCTACCTCAACCTTTGTTTATCCCAGAGGAACCCCTAAAATAGTTTTCAGGGTATTGAGGAATCCTTACTAAATCCAATTTATTGGGGGGGCAGTGGCAAAAATTCCTATTGCATTGGTGATCAAAATGACCATTACGTTAATGGTTAATAGAAAGATCATTGGTGTCATGCTACTGGGTCTGCCAACTGGCATCGGTCCCGGAACTATACAGGCACCATCGAAGGGAGGTCAGTCAGCTACAACTCAATATTTTTACCCCAAAAAACTCAAAAATAGTTTTGCAGGTCTTGGGGAACCCCTACTAAAACTAATACACCCTGGGGTCTCTTACATTGGTGGTCAATAGAAAGAATGCTAACCCTTTAAACAGCTCAAAAAATCATTGATGTCCTGCCGCTAGCTCTGCCAAGTGGTGTTGACCCCCCCGGGCTATGCAGGTACCATCAGATTGGAGGTCAACCAGCCACAGCTCAAGGAACCCCTAAGAACCTCTGGAAGAACCATAGACTTCCACAGAACTCTGATTAGGAATGGCTGATCCAAAGCAATACATTGGCCCTAAAGCTATGCCGGAACCATCAAAGAGGAGGTCACAACTCAGCCTTCCTTGATCTTTTTACCCCAAAGGAACCCCTAAATTTATGTTCAGGTCTTGGGGAACCCATACTAAAGCAGCAAAAGTGCCTCTCATGCATTGAGGAATCAAGACAAGGCTGGACGGCCGCACTCCAATGCAACACCTTTATTGTAGTCAAATAAAATCCAGATGGTCACAGAGGTACAGGACAAGTATCTAACGCTTTTACGCCACAGATGGGTGCTTAATTATAGCCTGTCTTGCATTGGTGGTCAGTAGAACGAATGCTAATCTTATACACAGCTAAAAAGACCATTGGTGTCATATAGCTGGCTCTGCAAAGTGGTGTTGGCCCCGAAGCTATGCAGGCACCACCATATGTGAGGTCAACCAGCCCTAGCAAACTCTGGAAGAACCCTAGGCTTCCACAGAACCCTGACTGAGAATGGCTGATCCAAAGCAATACCTACTATGAATCAGTTCCTAGAGCTTTCTTCCTACCAGAGACTGCAGAAGACTCCCATGAAATATTATCTACCTAGCACTAGCAACCTACCTATACATGGAAGGTACAACCTGGGAAATCTCTTACACCTCTCAGCAAAAACAATGCATCAGTAAAACCCACCCAAGTAACTCCCCACCCCAGCTGTCAGAGAACCCCCAGGTGTCTGTGCATCACACCCAACCGTCCCCATCACTTACAGTTTGCAGCTGTTGATCCCAGGGGCCACACAGCAGAAAGCACACACAGGAAAGCTCCCAACAAGCTTGCATTAGAATCCATTGTTGTTTTTTTTATTTTTATTTTCCAGCAGAATTTGCTCAGGTAGCGGAGACAGTGTGTGAGGATGTTATCCCAGATCTCTGTGCCTGCTCAGACAATCCTGGGCTCTCAGCAGCATCCAGATAATCCAGGCTGGGCTGCAGACTTTCTCTGCACAAACTCCTGCAAGAGAACCATCCACAGGGCAGCCAGAGAGGAGAAGAGAGGAGACTCAGAAGAGGGGACTCAGAAGAGGAGAGGAGAGGAGACTCAGAAGAGGAGAGGAGAGGAGAGGCAGCTTCCAGCGCTGGAGGAAGATTCAGCACTGAGATGGTGGACAGCTCCTTATAGGCGAGCAATGGAGCTCCCCACCCACAGCCTGGAGCAGATACACCCACTGTACATGGGAGCCTGGGAGCAGGAGCAGCACACTGTGCATGGGAGCCGGAGTCCAGCGATGTCACAGCCAGCACAGAGAGCAATAGATACACTGGCAGGATTCTGTGCAATCCAGATGGCTATGCTCCGTGTCTGCTCCCTGTGCCAGTCTCATAGGAGGTGCTTTGTCTGCATCCATAAGACTGTACAGGAGGGATCTTCATCTACATGTACACTACAGAGCTTGTAGATTGCACAGGGAAATTTAGACTTGCATGCAATGTACATGGGCAATCTTTATCTACATGGGATCACTATATGCTTGTAGATTGCATATGGAATTATAGACTTGCGTGCAATGTCCCTAAGGGATCTTTATCTATAGACAACAGAGATTGTAGATTTCACAGGGAATTATAGACTTGCATGATATGTACATGGGTGATCTTTATCTACATGGGATCAATATAGACAGCAGAGCTTGTAGATTGCACAGGGAATTATATTCTTTCTTGCTGTGTACATGGGCAATCTTTATCTACATAGGATCTCTACATATAACAGAGTTTGTAGATTGCACAGGGAATTATAGACTTGCATGCAATGTACATGAGCGATCTTTATCTGCATGGGATCTCTACATATAACAGAGCTTGTAGATTGCACAGTTAATTATATTCTTTCTTGCTGTGTACATGGGCAATCTTTATCTACGTGGGATCTCTACATATAACAGAGCTTGTAGATTGCACAGGGAATTATATTATTTCTTGCTGTGTACATGGGCAATCTTTATCTACATGGGATCTCTACATATAACAGAGCTTGTAGATTGCACAGGGAATTATATTCTTACTTGTTGTGTACATGGCATTCTTAATCTACATGGGATTTCTACATATAACAGAGCTTGTAGATTGCACAGGGAATTATATTATTTCTTGCTGTGTACATGGGCATTCTTAATCTACATGGGATTTCTACATATAACAGAGCTTGTAGATTGCACAGGGAATTATATTCTTTCTTGCTGTGTACATGGGCAATCTTTATCTACATGGGATCTCTACATATAACAGAGTTTGTAGATTGCACAGGGAATTATATTCTTTCTTGCTGTGTACATGGGCAATCTTTATCTACGTGGGATCTCTACATATAACAGAGCTTGTAGATTGCACAGGGAATTATATTCTTTCTTGCTGTGTACATGGGCAATCTTTATCTACATGGGATCTCTACATATAACAGAGCTTGTGGATTGCACAGGGAATTATATTCTTTCTTGCTGTGTACATGGGCAATCTTTATCTACGTGGGATCTCTACATATAACAGAGCTTGTAGATTGCACAGGGAATTATATTCTTTCTTGCTGTGTACATGGGCAATCTTTATCTACATGGGATCTCTACATATAACAGAGCTTGTGGATTGCACAGGGAATTATATTCTTTCTTGCTGTGTACATGGGCAATCTTTATCTACATGGGATCTCTACATATAACAGAGCTTGTAGATTGCACAGGGAATTAAAGACTTGCATGCAATGTACATGGGCAATCTTTATCTACATAGGATCACTATAGACCAGTGTTTCTCAACTCCAGTCCTCAAGGCGCACCAACAGGTCATGTTTTCAGGCTATCCATTATTTTGTACAGGGGATTTGATCAGTTTCACTGCCTTAGTAATTACCACAGCCGTTTCATCTGAGGAAAATACTGAAAACATGACCTGTTGGGGCGCCTTGAGGACTGGAGTTGAGAAACACTGCTATAGACAACAGAGATTGCAGATTTCACATGGACTTAGAGACCTGCATGTTATGTACATGGGTGATCTTTATCTACATGGGATTACTACATACAACAGAGCTTGTAGATTTCCAAGGGGACTGTAGACTTGCATGCCATGTACATTAGGGATCTTTATCTACATAGGATCACGTTATGCAACAGAGCATGTAGATCACACAGGGAATTATAGACTTGCATGATATGTAAATGGGTGATCGTTATCTACATGTGTACTAAAGAGCCTGGAGTTTTCAGGATTTGCATACTATGTACATATGGGATCTTTATCTACATGTGATCCCTATGTACAACAGAACATGTAGATTGCAGATGGAATTATAGACTAATCACTAATAGACTAATATAGAATTATATCCATAAGGGATCATTATCTACATGGGATCACTAAAGACAACAGAGATTGCATATTTCACATGGATTTATAGACCTGTATGCACATGGGTGATCTTTATCTACATGGGATCAATATAGACAACAGAACTTGTAGATTGCACAGGAAATTATAACCTTGCATGTTATGTATGTGGGTAATCTTTATCTCCATGGGATTACTACATATAACAGAGCTTGTAGATTTCATAGGGGAATAAAGACTTGCATGCAATGTACATGAGTGATCTTCATCTACATGTGATCCCTATATGCACAGAGCTTGTAGATTGCACAGGGAATTATAGACTTGCATGCAATGTCCATCATGGGATCTTTATCTACATGAGATCACTATAGATTGTAGATTTCACATGGATTTATAGACTTGCATGCTATGTACATGGGGTGATCTTTATCTATGTGGAATCAATATTGACAACAGAGCTTGTTAATTGCACAGGGAATTCTATTTTTCTCTATTGTATACATATAACAGAGTTTGTAGATTTTACAGGGAACTATAGACTGCATGCTATAAATATAAGGGATCTTTTTCTTTATGGGATCACCATATGCAATCAAGCTTGTAGATCACACAGGGAACTATAGACTTGCATGCAATGTATATGAGTGATCTTTATCTACATGTATACTAACTAGAGAGCCTGAAGTTTTCAGGAGTTGTATGCTATGTGCACATGGGATCTTTTCCTGCATGGGATCACTATGTACAGCAGAACTTGTAGATCGCACGGGGAATTATAAACATGCATGTAATGTCCATAAGGGATCTTTATCTATATGTATACTACAAAGTTTATAGATTGCACCGGGAATTATATACAGTAAAACCTTGGATTACAAGCATGATTGGTTCCAGAAACATGCTTGTAATCCAAAGCACTTGTATATCAAAGCAAATTTCCCCGTAAGAAATGATAGAAACTCAGATGATTCGTTCCACAACCATTTATTCATAGGTTCTTCAGTTTATAGTCCATATAAAAAGATTATAGCAATGTGACCAGGTTGTGTAACCATAAAATGTCCATCCACAAAATGGAAGGGGGTTAGAAGCAAAATCCAGCAGGAGCTACAGAGTATAAAAGAGTAGAGAGGCGCCTCTAAGTGTAGTAATATGGTTACATTTAATGAAGGCACAACATTTTACAACTCACATGGTTGATGATTAAAAGAGGCACATCTAAGTATGCAGGCATCCGGGGTAAAGCTGTCCACATAGACCATCCCCCGCACCGCCGGCTCTCACCGCTGTCAGTCTGCAATCATGACCGGGAAGACTATCCTGCAGTAGAGCGATCTGAAAGCGAGGCTGGAACCGCTCGTGGAGCGCAGTGTGGAAGGAAGGGCATTGATGGCGGTGCGGAGGATGGTTTATCCTCTTCTCTTCTCTTTTATACTCGGTTGTGACATGACGCTACTTGCATATCAAGACATCGCTTGTATATCAAGTCAAAATTTATTTAAAAAATCTTGTCTTGCAAAACGCTCTCAGACCAAGTTACTCTCAAACCAAGGTTGTACTGTACTTGCATGCTATGCACATGGGTAATCTTTATCTATATGTATACTAGAGAGTAGGGATGAGCCGAACACCCCCCGGTTCGGTTCGCATCCAGAACATGCGAACAGGCAAAAAATTAGTTTGAACACGCGAACACCACTAAAGTCTATAGGACACGAACATGAAAAATCAAAAGTGCTAATTTTAAAGGTTAATATGCAAGTTATTGTCATAAAAAGTATTTGGGGACCCGGGTCCTGCCCCAGGGGACATGTATCAATGCAAAAAAAAGTTTTAAAAACGTCAGTTTTTTTTCGGGGAGCAGTGATTTTATTAATGCTTAAAGTGAAACAATAGAAGTGAAATATTCCTTTAAATTTCGTACAGTTCCTGGGGGGTGTCTATAGTATGCCTGTAAAGTGGTGCGTGTTTCCAGTGTTTAGAACTGTCCCTGCACAAAATGTCATTTCTGAAAGAAAAAAGTCATTTAAAACTACTCGCGGCTATTAATGAATTGTCGGGTCCTGGCAATACAGATAAAAGTCATTGAAAAAAACGGCATGGGTTCCCCCCCCAGTCCATTACCAGGCCCTTTGGGTCTGGTATGAATATTAACGGAAACCCTGAACCAAAATAAAAATAAAAAAGCGTGGGGGTCCCCCCAAAATCATTAACCAGGCCCTTCAGGTCTGGTATGGATATTAAGGGGAACCCCGTGCCATTTAAAAAAAAATGGTGTGGGGTTCCCCCAAAAATCCATACCAGACCCTTATCCGAGCACGCAACTTGGCAGGCCGCAGGAAAAGAGGGGGGACGAGAGAGAGCCCCCCCCCTCCTGAACCGTACCAGGCCACATGCCCTCAACATGGGGAGGATGTCCCCATGTTGATGGGGACAAGGGCCTCATCCCCACAACCCTTGCCCGGTGGTTGTGGGGGTCTGCGGGTGGGGGGCTTATCGGAATCTGGAAGCCCCCTTTAACAAAGGGGACCCCCAGATTCCAGCCCCCCCTATGTGAATTGGTAACGGGGTACATTGTACCCCTACCATTTCACAAAAGAAAGTGTCAAAAATGTTAAAAACCACACAGACACAGTTGGGACAAGTCCATTAATAAAAAAACTAAAACATTCCAGTGATGTAAATCCAGTCTGTCCAGCGATGATCCATTCTCCAGCGATGCTCTCCAGCGAGGAACGACGCATGATCCTTCCTGCACCGAAGCTCCCCGGCGTATGACGCGCAAGCAGTGTTTGACACGTTAGAGGGGGCGGGGTTACCTGTCCACGTCACGGGTGGCCCCGGCCTCGGTTATAAAAGAACTGTCAAACACTGCTTGCGCGACATTAGCCGGGGGGCTCTGGTTCAGGGAGGATCAGGCGTCGTTCCTCGCTGGAGAGCATCGCTGGAGAATGGATCATCGCTTCCAGATTCCGATAAGCCCCCCGCCCGCAGACCCCCACAACCACCGGGCAAGGGTTGTGGGGATGAGGCCCTTGTCTCCATCATCATGGTGACATCCTCCCCCTGTTGAGGGCATGTGGCCTGGTACGGTTCAGGAGCAGGGGCGCTCTCTCGTCCCCCCCCTCTTTTCCTGCGGCCTGCCAGGTTGCATGCTCTGATAAAGGTCTGGTATGGATTTTTGGAGGGAACCACACCCCATTTAAAAAAAAAATGGCGCAGGGTTCCCCTTAATATCCATACCAGACCTGAAGGGCCTGGTTAATGATTTTGGGGGGACCCCCACGCTTTTTTTTTAAATTTTGGTTCAGGGTTCCCCTTAATATTCATACCAGACCCAAAGGGCCTGGTAATGGACTAAGGGGGGAACCCATGCCGTTTTTTTTCAATGACTTTGATCTGTTTTGCCGGGACCCGACAATTCATTATAGCCGCGAGTAGTTTCAAATTACTTTTTTTCCTTCAGAAATTACATTTTGTGCAGGGACAGTTCGAAACACGGGAAACACGCGCCACTTTACAGGCATACTATAGACACCCCCCAGGTACGAAATTTAAAGGAATATTTCACTTTTATTGTTTCACTTTATGCATTATTAAAATCACTGCTCCCGAAAAAACGGCCGTTTTTAAAACTTATTTTTGCATTGATACATGTCCCCTGGGGCAGGACCCGGGTTCCCAAACACTTTTTATGACAATAACTTGCATATTAACCTTTAAAATGAGCACTTTAGATTTCTCCCATAGACTTTTAAAGGGTGTTCCACGGCTTTTCCGAATTTGCAGCGAACACCCCAAATTGTTCGCGTGTTGATTTCACAGGAAATATTCGTTTTGCATGCTATGTACATGGAATATATCTAACTACATTGGATCTCTATACACAACAGAGCGTTTGCATTTCACAGGGAATTATAGACTTATATGGACAGGGGTTTTCTTTCTCTGCATGGGATCACTATATAAAAAAGAGGCTTTCTACTTTGTACTTGCATGCTATGTACATGGGTGATCTTATATATATATATGTAGCGATACCCTCAACTTAAGAGAGCTGCAAGTTTTGATTTTGGGCCCTGAGTACAGCTTCCTCAACCCCCCGGCAATCTGCTCTACCCGCTCTGGCACAGTTAACCCACAGCAATTTCACATAAACAATCACTTATGCTTTAAATGTGGGTGTGTGAAATTGATAACTCAGACTCATAGACAATGTTGTAAATAATAACTGACTTTACTGCTAGTGGTAAGATAAAAGGGGATAACATGCATGTAACATTTGGTTCACAACACATAAGCAGGTCCCTGCAGTTATAAATCACAATACTGTGTGCGTGTGTACCAGCAATGGAAAGGGGACGGAACGCCACGTGGGGCGACCGTTACCTAAACACCCTGTGGTGTGATAACTAACTTATAACTATCTAACGGATCAGGCCTGATCCCTAACCATGAAACTCAGTCTTAGAAGAAACACAAATCTTCACCGGCACAGGATCTGTAAAGGTGGTGCACTTGAAGTATTTAAATCCATGTATTTGTAATCCAATAGGGGGGGGGGTAATTCTCCCTCACCAGAGGTGTTAGGCCTCGGAAGTCTAGTAGGCACAAAGTATAAAAGTAACAGTTTAAAGATGAGCTTTCGCTCGCTCACCACTCCGGAACACTTCCCTCAGTCCGGAACTCCCACCGGCTGTGTGGGTCCTCGTCCACAGCGCCCTCTGCGATCGGATCCCCGATCCAGATAACTTCAGAAGAGATGAGTCTGGATGCCCCCAGGCTCGCAAAGGGGGTGGAAGGCTCTTTGGTTCGCTCCACAGGCCCCAGGCTTCAGGCCTGGAACAGCACAGATCCGCACAGGTGTCTCTCTCTCTCTGCCTCCCCGTGTCCAAAGAGAAAGAGCTAGGCCTCGCCCCCTCCTTATATTCCTTCCCCCCGACTCCCCTCTCTCTTGAATTTCCTGTCTCTGATTAAAGGGGAACACCCCGCTACACACTCCCCCCACTAAAACTCTTTGGTCCCCAAAGATAAACATTTTAACAACATTTCTGAACCATTTTAGAGAGTGCGGAGTATGATGTTGGTACAGGGAATTGCCACCAAAACTCAGAGGTGGGATTCCCTGTCCCACAGGTCACACTGGCATGAGTGGCCTGCCTAACTGTGCCAGAGAGTGAGCTGGGGTTGCCCTCCACCAAATGAACAGTGGAAGGATTGGAGCACTCGGTACTTCTTCTAGCGGTGGTAACAGAGTCCTCTGAGCTCTTTCCCAATTGAGGGTAGGTTAACTTCATGGGAGGCCTCACGACTCTGCGAGCTCTCTGCTCCCTTGGGACTTCAGGCTCTGGTGCCACAGGCTCTGTTTCAGCAACACTCTCTGACATCGTCACTGGTTCTGGGGCCTCTGTCTCTTCTTCATCTGAGCACAGGCCCGGAATATCTTCCCAGCATTCAGGCACGCCACTGGATGGAATGAACTCTGTAGCTTCTGGGTTCAGGGTCCCATCCTGCATATCCTCAGTGGGTGGAAGGTCTATGGTGGGATTTTCCGGGGTTGGGGAGGGCCATAGCCACTCCAGTTCTCCTCTCCCATCTTCACTTGGTTGAGAAGCCTGTCCACCTCTAGATCGAGAGGTCTGAGACCGAGTGTTGGGTCTGGGAGTATCCAAGATGGAAACAGATTCCGATAGGTTCCTCACTGGAGGTATCCTGACTGCTTCTTTAAGCGGGAGTAAGTGGTTTCTGTGCCAGGTCTTCAAGGGTCCCACTCTCCCCTCTGGCTTTAACTTGTACACCGGTAGTCCAGGGAGTTTCCTACAAATAACGTAAGGCTCAGACCTCCACCTATCAGCAAGTTTGTGCTTCCCTGGGATCCCTAGGTTGCGTAGCAGAACACGGTCTCCAGGCTGCAGGTCTTGCACTCGAACCTTCAAATCATAGTTCCTTTTATTTCGGGCCCCTCTCTGGTCTGAGGCCGCTTGGGCTTGTTCATAGGCCGCTTTCAAATTATACCTAAGTCTGTCTACATATCCTTTGTGGGAGGTAGCAGAGGTATAGTCTAGAGAAATGCCAAAGGCCAGATCCACTGGCAATCTTGCTTCTCTCCCAAACATGAGGCGGTAGGGAGAGTAACCCGTCACATCACTGGTGGTGCAATTGTAGGCATGCACCAAAGTGGATATGTGTTGACTCCAATGCTGCTTCTTCTCTGTCTCCAGAGTCCCAAGCATGTTTAGCAAAGTCCGGTTAAATCTCTCAGGCTGGGCATCTCCTTGTGGATGATAAGGGGTAGTCCTGGTCTTTTCCACTCCCAGGGAGTCCAGTAGGTTCCGGATCAGGCGACTCTCAAAGTCCCTTCCTTGGTCGGAGTGGATTCTCTGTGGTAATCCATAGTGGACGAAGTATTTTTCTACAAGCACCTTAGCTACAGTGGAAGCCTTCTGGTCTCTGGTGGGGAACGCCTGTGCATAACGGGTGAAATGATCGGTTACCACCAGAACATTTCCCAATCCACTCAAATCGGGTTCGAGGCAGAGAAAGTCAATGCATACCAGATCCATTGGGCCTTGACTCTGTAGGTGGCCCATTGGGGCAGCTTGATGGGGTAGAGTCTTCCTCTGGATGCATCGTGCACAGGAGTGGCAATACTCCTCCACTTCAGCCCTCATACAGGGCCAATAGAACCGGCTTCTGACAAGTTGGAAAGTTCTTTCAGCTCCCAGGTGACCATGCTGGTCATGTAAGGCAACCAGCACAGTCTCTCGGTGCTTCTCTGGGAGAAACAACTGCCATTTATCCTCGGAGTCATCAGAGGGGCCCCTTCGGTAGACCACTCCCTGATTGACCTGTAGCTTGTCTAGCTCTCTCCTTAGCAGATGAGCCTCCTTGGAGGGGTGATGTCGAAGTTTCTCTGGACTCTTGTTTTCCAATGCTTCAAAGACCAATCTCCCCATGGGGTCTTCCAATTGGTCGCACCTCAGTTCCTTTTTAGACAGCTTTGGTAAGCATTCCTCTTCAAGTTGAGTCACCCCGCAGTAGTGTTTTGGGACTCCCACTGTGGTAACTCCTATCTCCTCGGCTCTGGAGCCTCCTCGGGCTTGGAATTCAGCTCCTTGACAAAGGGCCCGCAACCCGTCCGGTGCTATCTGAGTCCAGTCCTCCCAGTCATCAGCCATGGCATGAGATCTTCGGGACAGGGCATCTGCATCCCTATTTCCAGCCCCTGGTCTGTACTTCAGACTGAAGTTGAACCCAGATAATGCAGCTAGCCACCTGTGTCCTGTGGCATCCAACTTGGCAGTGGTGAACAGGTAGGTCAGGGGGTTGTTATCTGTTTTCACTGTAAACTCTGCTCCATAAAGGTAGTCTCTTAGTTTGTCCACAACTGCCCATTTGAGGGCCAAGAACTCCAACTTATGGGTGGGGTAGTTTTTCTCCGAGGGGGTCAGACTTCGACTCACATAAGCCACTGGTCGCATTTGCTCTTCATGTTCCTGGTAGAGCACTCCCCCTAGGCCTTCATGACTAGCATCAACATGTAACTCGTAGGGCCTGGTGGGATCAGCATAGGCCAATACTGGGGCTGTGGTGAGGCTCCTCTTCAAGGTTCTGAAGGCCTCTTCACACCTGGGGGTCCACTGATCTTGAACCGACTCCCCAGGTCTTCTAGGGCCCAAGCCATCCTCTTCCCCTTCAGTCCGGAGCAGTTCATTTAAGGGCTTGGCAATACGGGCAAACCCATCCACAAACCTCCTGTAATAGGAGCAGAACCCCAGGAAAGATCTAAGTTCGGTGACTGTTGTGGGTCTTGGCCAGGAGGTAACTGCCTCCAACTTCTCAGGATCAGTCGCCACCCCTTTTTCAGACACTACGTGTCCCAGATAATTCACCGAAGACTGGTTGAACCGACACTTCTCGGGGGAAAGCTTCAACCCCTCTTCACTAAGTCTCCTCAACACTTTCTCCAATCGGGCCTCATGTTCCTCCAAAGTTCTCCCGAAGACAATGACATCGTCCAGGTACACGAGGACTTCTATGAGGTTCATATCTCCGACAGTCTTTTCCATGAGACGTTGAAAAGTAGCTGGGGCCCCAGATAGGCCCTGAGGCATTCTGTTAAACTCAAAGAATCCCACAGGAGTTATGAAAGCGGTCTTTTCTCTATCCTCTGGGTGCATGGGGATTTGATAGTACCCGCTCTTGAGGTCCATCACGCTGAACCACTTGGCTCCAGACAAACTCTGTAAGGCGTCCTCTATCCTTGGCGTGGTGTACTGATCAGGGGTGGTCCTCCGGTTGAGAGTTCTGTAGTCAATGCAGAGCCTCAGCGACCCATTCTTCTTCCTGACCACCACTATTGGAGAGGCATAAGGGCTTCTGGACTCTCGAATCACCCCAGTCCTTTTCAGTTCTGCAAGCTGTTCTCTCAGATCCTCCAGATCTGCCAGCGGAACCCGCCTGACTCTCTCCCTGAACGGTTTGTCTTCTTGCAGGCGGATGCGGTGGGTAGCACTCTTCGCATGCCCCACATCGAATTCATCTTTTGAGAAAATCTTCTCCCATCTAGTCAGCTGGGCCTTGGCTCTCTCCTTCCAGGCCCCAGGCAAGTTCGGGTTCTCAATGGAAAGTTTTTCCCAAACATCTTCTTCTTCACCCGCTTGCTTCACTTCTGACCAGCTGACTGGGACAGCAGGACTCACCTGTCCCAGCAACATCCGGGCAGGTACCTCTATGGCCCTTCCTGTAGAGTTCCTTACACTCACCAGGACTCTTCCCCTGGCTTTCTTCAAGGCCTTGATTGGAATCACTTCCGGTATCACTTCCAGGCCTGAGTGATCTTCCCTTGGGTCGGATTCCAGCATGACAAAGGGGCCAGGCTGCTCCCAGGTGAGCTTCACAGTGGCCTTGAGGCAAGCCACCTGTCCGGGCTGCAGCACCACTCCTTCTCTCCCCAGTCTCCACACCTTCCCTATCCCCTCTCCTGGGGTCTTCTGCTCCAACACTAACCGTTGGTAGGCTGTCTTCAGCATGGGATGGATGTTTGGATCTTGATGGCTCCTCATCTTCACCAGGGGCGTCAGAAGTCTTCTCACTAGATCCGTATTGGTGCCTATGATGAGGGACATCTTGCTGGCCCCGGGTGGTCTAGGACACACAACTGCCAGGGTGTCGAACACTTCTGTCTTCCCAGCTTTATGGGCAGATAACCATCATAGGGGAACCTCTGCGTTCCCAGGCCCCATATCTCCAGCTCTTCTATCTTCTGTATAGGCAAATGGCTTAAGTGCCTATCATAGAAGTCTCTGTACAACAAAGTCACTTGAGCTCCAGTGTCCAGGAGGGCCTTCGTATATACTTCTTCCACCTGGATAGATACCGTGGGGGACGGGCCGACCAATTCTTCTGGGTACGGCCGGGTTGAGGTCACTTTCTTCTGAGGACTTGTCTTCATCCAGTTTGTTTTTGACTTTATTCTCTCTTGAGCCCGGTATGCATTGACCTTCCCCACCCTAATGGGAGTACAAACCCGCTGAGGGATGTTATTGTCTCTTGGTTGTAGGCATTCCTTCTTGGGAGTGCTAAATTTCTTCTGAGGGGTCTTGTCCCCTCTCTCTGGTGTGTATCTTGGTTGAGAGACCCTAGATTCCTTTTGAGGAGTTTTGTTCTCTCTCTTTTGCTTCCTTCCATTCAGTTTGGAGCTCACTGAAAGAGATGGGCACCCGGTTGACTCCCTCACCGGGGCCCTCTGGCGTTTCCCGCCGGCTGGCGATTATCCATTTTCTTCTTCTTAGGACTGGAACACCTACTGGCAAAGTGGCCACTGCCTCCGCAGTTGTAGCATAACATCTCTTCTCGGTCCGAGTGGGACTCGGTATTGACGTATCTGGGAACAACTCCTTTCTGGGGCTTGGTTTCTCTGCTCCACCTTGAACTTTCGCCATTATAGCAGTCATCATCTCCATCATCTGGGATATCTGCAACTTCAAAGTGTCCACCTCCGCTCCCCTATCGGGAGTCATGGCCGGTGTAACTATAGCTACCGGCTGTTTGACGGGCTCTATCAGGCGTTCTTTTTTTTTTTCTTCCAATATAGCCTCTTCCTCTCTAATCATTCGGATGAGGTCAGGGTACTCCAGATTCTTCCCATCCTGCCGGGCACGCAGTGTCCATGCAATTGGATCCATGGGTTGAGCTCCCCTCACTACCTGTTGAGCACGGGCCTCATCTACTTTCCCTGGGCTGATCCCCTTCTTTAGGATCATCCTATGCAGTATTTTGTCCAGGCGTCCCATATAGTCTGATAGTTTCTCACCTTCCTTCTGGTAGCAATGCTCCAGCTGATAAGCAAGCTCCGTGACTTTCTCTGTCCCACCAAACACATTCTGTAACACATCGAGGCACTCTTGTGCAGTACAATCTGCCTTGCTCATCTTCAGGTTGCGTACGGCCTCTAGAGCAGGCCCTTTCAAACTTTCCACAACCCTCTGTTTCTTTCTGCGGTCCGGAACTTCCCATTCCTCTAGTGCCTGAGTTGCGCTGTCTAGCCACTCCTCAAATCCCTCTTCTTCCAAGGGTACTGGTTTCCTCCCTGAAAACATCCGGAGTTTCCTGTACCCCGACATCGGGTAATCTGTGGGCTCTTTCTTGCACTGAGCTACAATCTCCCCCAGAACAGCGCATAATTCTGCACTAAGGGTGCCTGGGCTTGTCCTGGGACTCTTTGTGTCCTTCTGTGGGGATGACGGGGAAGATGGCTGCGGTGATAGTGTTATTGTTGTCTGAGGACTGTCTCTTGTGCGCGGCAGCGCATGCAGCAAATGATAGACCTGATCGTCCTCATCTTGTATGCTGTTGCCTCTAAACTGTTCAGGAATTTCTGCCTGCCATTCCAGTAAGACATGTGAAAGTCCACCACTAGTTTTCACGTCTATCACCCATGGTTTGTGAATCGGTGATAGGGACATTATGAGTTGTATCATTGCTTGTGTCTGCCATATCCCCGGGAGTTCTATAACTGCCGTCCTGGCTGGGTCTACGCCCCATCTCTTGTACCACTGTCCCACCTCTATCGGGTCCATGCCGGTAGCTTCTGGCGGTTTCACCGCTGTCTCAGTAATCCCGGATGTACGAGCCCCCACGTGTAGCGATACCCTCAACTTAAGAGAGCCGCAAGTTTTGATTTTGGGCCCTGAGTACAGCTTCCTCAACCCCCCGGCAATCTGCTCTACCCGCTCTGGCACAGTTAACCCACAGCAATTTCACATAAACAATCACTTATGCTTTAAATGTGGGTGTGTGAAATTGATAACTCAGACTCACAGACAATGTTGTAAATAATAACTGACTTTACTGCTAGTGGTAAGATAAAAAGGGAATAGCATGCATGTAACATTTGGTTCACAACACATAAGCAGGTCCCTGCAGTTATAAATCACAATACTGTGTGCGTGTGTACCAGCAATGGAAAGGGGACGGAACGCCACGTGGGGCGACCGTTACCTAAACACCCTGTGGTGTGATAACTAACTTATAACTATCTAACGGATCAGGCCTGATCCCTAACCATGAAACTCAGTCTTAGAAGAAACACAAATCTTCACCGGCACAGGATCTGTAAAGGTGGTGCACTTGAAGTATTTAAATCCATGTATTTGTAATCCAATAGGGGGGGGGTAATTCTCCCTCACCAGAGGTGTTAGGCCTCGGAAGTCTAGTAGGCACAAAGTATAAAAGTAACAGTTTAAAGATGAGCTTTCGCTCGCTCACCACTCCGGAACACTTCCCTCAGTCCGGAACTCCCACCGGCTGTGTGGGTCCTCGTCCACAGCGCCCTCTGCGATCGGATCCCCGATCCAGATAACTTCAGAAGAGATGAGTCTGGATGCCCCCAGGCTCGCAAAGGGGGTGGAAGGCTCTTTGGTTCGCTCCACAGGCCCCAGGCTTCAGGCCTGGAACAGCACAGATCCGCACAGGTGTCTCTCTCTCTCTGCCTCCCCGTGTCCAAAGAGAGAGAGCTAGGCCTCGCCCCCTCCTTATATTCCTTCCCCCCGACTCCCCTCTCTCTGGAATTTCCTGTCTCTGATTAAAGGGGAACACCCCGCTACATATATATACTAGAGAGCTTGTAGTTTTCATCGGGAATTAAGACTTGCATGCAATGTACCTGATGATGCCACGTACACACGATCGGAAATTCCGACAAGAAAACCGTGGATTTTTTTCCGACGGAATTTCGGCTCAAACTTGTGTTGCATACACACGGTCACACAAATCTTGTCAAATTCCGAAGGTCAAGGTCGCGGAGATGTACAAGTCGTACGACGAGCCGAGATCAATGAAGTTCAATAGGCAGTTCGGCTCTTCTGCTTGATTCTGAGCATGCGTGTTTTTTTGCGCGTCGGAATTGCATACAGACGATCGGAATTTCCGATAGGAACTTTTTCGAAAAAATAGAAAACCTGCTCTCAATCTTTTGTAGGCGGAAATTTCGACAGCAAAAGTCCGATGGACACACGGTCGGAATATCTGACCAAAAGCTCACATCGGACATTTCTTGTCGGAATTTCCGATCGTGTGTACGCGGCATAAAGGGATCTTTATCTACACAGGATTACTGAATGTTACAGAGTTTGTGCATTACATGGGGCCTGGAATACTAGACTTACTTGCATGCTATGTACATGGGTGATCTTTAGCTACATGGGGTCACTCTATAAACCAGAGCTTGTGTTTTTTTTGTCTTTTATTTACAGGGAATTATAGACTTGCATGGACTGGCCTTTGAAGTATGTGATCTGTGTGGCAGGTGCTACACCAGCAGTCGCCGACACAGCTCACAATAGTAAGTGCCGTGCACTGATTGAGGCCAGTGTTGCCAACCGCCCATTAATTTTCAGGCTGCCCGTAAATGTCCGTTACGGCGCCCGTAAAAAGTATGACTGCGCAACTGAGCATAAGCCCGCAAAGCTTGTACATGATCACCCATTGTTGGCTGGGCGGGTGCATGCACAGTGGTGTAATGGTGCCACCTGGCGTCATTTGTGAATGGAAGGCAGTGACACTCGGTCTCGCCTCGCCACAGCAGAAAGCAGGAGGTCAGTAGCAGTACACTGATGTAAGTGTCTCGGTGGAGGCGCCTCGCCGCAGCAGAGAGGAGGAGACTGATGTAAGGGGGGCAGAGAAGGACATTACTGGGGGGGTGAAGTGGGCAGAGGAGGACATTGCCGGGAAAGGGGGGGTTGAAGGGGGCAGAGGAGGACATTGCTGGGGGGGGTGAAGGGGGCAGAGGAGGGTATTGCTGTGAGGGGGTGAAGGGGACAGAGGGGGACATTAATGGGGGGGTGAAGGGGGCAGAGGAGAACATTTCTGTGAGGGGGAGTGAAGGGGCAGAGGAGGACATTACTGGGGGGTGAAGGGGGCAGAGGGGGACATTAATGGGGGGTCAAGGGGGCAGAGGAGGACATTACTGGGGGGGTGAAGGGGGAGAGGAGAACATTGCTGGGATGGGGAATTGGGGGGGGCAGAGTTGGACATTACTGGGGGGGGGGGTGAAGGGGGGAGAGGAGGACAATGCTGGGAGGGGGAGTGAAGGAGCAGAGGTGGACATTACTGGAGGGGTGAAGGGGGCAGAGGAGGACATTACTGGGAGTGGGGTAAAGGGGGCAGAGGAGGACATTACTGGGGGGTGGAGGGTGAAGGGGGCATAGGAGGACATTACTGCGGGGTGAAGGGGAGGACATTACTGGGGGGGGTGAAGGGGGCAGAGGAAGACATTACTGGGGAGGGTGAAGGGGGCAGAGGAGGACATTACTGGGGGGGGGTGAAGGGGGCAGAGGAGGACATTACTGGGGGGGGGTGAAGGGGGCAGAGGAGGACATTACTGGGGGCTGAAAGGGGCATAGAAGGACATTACTGGGGGGGGGTGAAGGGGGCAGAGTAGGACATTACTGGTGGGGGGGTGAAGGGACAGAGGAGGACATTACTGGGGGGGAGGCAGGGGAGGACATTACTGGGGGGGTGAAGGGGGCAGAGGAGAACATTGCTGGGAGGGGGTGAAGGGGGCAGAAGAGGACATTGCTGGGAGGGGGAGTGAAGGGGGCAGAGGAGGAAATTCCTGGGAGGGGGGTGAAGGGGGCATAGGAGGACATTACTGGGGGGGTGAAGGGGGCAGAGGATGACATTACTGGGAGGGGGGTGAAGGGGGCAGAGAAGGACATTCCTGGGAGGGGGGTGAAGGGGGCATAGGAGGACATTACTGTGGGGGGGTGAAGGGGGCATAGGAGGACATTACTGGGGGGTGAAGGGGGCAGAGGAGGACATTACTGGGGGGGGGTGAAGGGGGCAGAGGAGGACATTACTGGGGGGGGGGTGAAGGGGGCAGAGGAGGACATTAATGTGAGGGGGTGAAGGGGGCAGAGGAGGACATTACTGGGGGGGGGTGAAGGGGGCAGAGGAGGACATTACTGGGGGCTGAAAGGGGCATAGAAGGACATTACTGGGGGGGGGGTGAAGGGGGCAGAGTAGGACATTACTGGTGGGGGGGTGAAGGGACAGAGGAGGACATTACTGGGGGGGAGGCAGGGGAGGACATTACTGGGGGGGTGAAGGGGGCAGAGGAGAACATTGCTGGGAGGGGGTGAAGGGGACATTGCTGGGAGGGGGAGTGAAGGGGGCAGAGGAGGAAATTCCTGGGAGGGGGGTGAAGGGGGCATAGGAGGACATTACTGTGGGGGGGTGAAGGGGGCATAGGAGGACATTACTGGGGGGTGAAGGGGGCAGAGGAGGACATTACTGGGGGGGGGGTGAAGGGGGCAGAGGAGGACATTACTGGGGGGGGGATGAAGGGGCCAGAGGAGGACATTACTGGGGGGAGGGCTTGAAGGGGGCGGAGGAGGACATTGCTGGGAGGGGGTGAAGGGAGCAGAGAAGGACATTACTGGGGGGGGGGGAGGTGAAGGGGGCAGAGGAGGACATTACTGGGGGGGTGAAGGGGGCAGCAGAGGACATTACTGGGGGGGATGAAGGGGCAGAGGTTGACATTATTGGGAGGGGGTGGTGAAGGGGGCAGTTGAGGTGAGTTCCCACACTTTTTTTTCCCCAGGATTTGACCCCTGGTTTACCCACACCGCGGGTGCAGTGCAGTGTACCTGCAGCCTTCCTGTGGGTTTGCTGTGCTTAGTCATAGACTTCTATTATATCCTGTGGGTTTGGTGCACTTTCTGAAAGCTCACCACACCTGCAGGATATAATAGAAGTCTATGGCACAGCCCAGCCAACCCTGGAAAGTTGCAGATGCACTGCGCTGCCCCTGCGGTGCAGATAAACCGCAGCACATCAGTGTGAAAGCAGCCTTATAGGGGGCCCAGAACAGTAAGGCCGGGTTCACACATATGCGAATTTGTTGTGGCTTACACCGCATCCAATTCGCATAACATTAAAAAATACATTCTTTTCAATGAGGCTGGTTCACATATCATTCACACTGCGCATTAGCAAAAAAACGCGTGCGTCTTCTAGACATTGCGGTGCGGCTCAGGTGCAAATTCAGGTCCATTATCTTCTATGGGCACGCACCTGATTCGCAGATGTCTTCCGTTTTGAACAGGACTTTTTTCAATGCTCACTACACTTCCCCCCCCCCCTCTCCCAGGTCAACAAATTTGCATGTTCCACCGCACACAAAACAGCTCTGTTATCTCCTTGCAGAGATAACAGAGCTGGAATTCGCACCGCACAAGTGTGAACCCAGCCTGAAGGTTCAATTACATTTGCAAATTGGTGGGTGGCAAAACCCCATAGTTAAGACGTGTTTTTATCAGCCCCGCCCCAAATGCACCCCCTTTAACTGCAGTGGCCAGGGGTTGTATGCAGCCGCAGTAAGAGTTATACGCCCTCTCATGGTTGGTGGGTGTAGCACCTACCAATCCTGACCCATTCAAGTGAATGAGGCCGCTCTGCAAGTTCCCTGCAACCTTGTGCAGTACAGCAAACAAGGGGTTAACGCAGGCAGCGTTGTGTTGCTTTCTCACCGCCTGATTTAACCCCTTGGACCCCGCAGAAGCATGCAGTTACAAGGCGCTTGCAGAGTGGCCCTATTTACTTGATTGTCAGGCGGTAGCCCCACCAAAAACAACAGGAGGTTTAATTCCTGCTGTGGCATGACACCTTTGGCTGCTGCCCCCCGCTAAAGGCAGGGTAGGGATTGGGGGCGGTAAAAGCATGCCTCAACCACAGGGTTTTACTACCCCCAACTTTACATGTGAATGAGCCCTAAAGCTGCTGCTGCCGAATGCAACTAAGAGCTCATTTACAAGTGCAGCAAGTATGCTCTTCTGAGATGTGATCCGAGTGTGTTTGAGAGGTGGTGAGGAGGTGGTGAGGAGGCGATATGTTGCCTCCTCACCAACTGATGTAAACCCATGATTGCTGTGCAATGCACGCGATTGCGACACGGAAGTACGGCAATTAGAGGTTTAAACAACTTAAGGACCGGAAGAACTTGCCCCTTAATGACCGGGCCATTTTTTGCGATACGGCACTGCGGCACTTTAACTGACAATTGCGCGGTCGTGCGACGTTGTACCCAAACCAAACTGACGTGTTTTTTTTCCCACAAATAGAGCTTTCTTTTGGTGGTATTTGATCACCTCTGCGGTTTTTATTTTTTGCGCGATAAACAAAAAAAGAGCGACAATTTTGAAAAAGAACTGCAATATTTTTTACTTTTTGCTATAAAAAATATCCCCCCGAAAAAACAGTAAAAAAAAAAAAAAAAAAAAAAATTCTTTATTAATTTAGGCCGATACGTATTCTTCTACATAATTTTGGTAAAAAAAATCCCAATAAGCGTTTATTAATTGGTTTGCGCATAAGTTATAGCATCTACAAAATAGGGGAAAGATTTATGTCATTTTTATTATTATTATTATTATTATTTTTTTGCCACTAATGGCGGCTATCTGCAATTTTTAGCGGGACTGCGACATTGCAGCGGACAGATCGGACACTTTTGACACTTTTTTTGGGACCAGTGACATTTATACAGCGATCAGAGCTAAAAGTAGCCACTGATTACTGTATAAATGTCACTGGCAGGGATGGGGTTAACACTAGGGGGCGCTCAAAGGGGTAAGTGTTCCCTATGGGAGGTGTTTCTTAGGCTGCTTTCACACTGAGGCGCTTTGCAGGCGTTAGTGCGCTAAAAATAGCGCCTGCAATGCACCCTGAAAGAGCCGCTCCTTTGTATCCAGTGTGAAAGCCCCGAGGGCTTTTACACTGGAGTGGTGCGCTGGCAGGAGGGTAAAAAAACTCCTGCCAGCCGCATCTTTGAGGCGCGTTAGGAGCGGTAAAAATACTGCTCCTATAGCGCCCCTGCCCATTGAAATCAATGGGGTAGCGCCTCCAAAACGCTGCAAAGCAGCGTTTTTGCGGGCGGGTTTAACCCTTTTTCGGCCGCTATTGGTAAACACGACGGTAAAACGCTGCAAAAAAAAGGAGGGTTTTACCGCCAGCACACCCAGCGCTTCAGTTTGAAAGTAACCTTATTGTGGGGGGATGGGCCTGACTGGGGAAGGAGAGAGATCCTGTTCCTGATCATTAGGAACAGCAGATCTGTCTCTCCTCCCCTGACAGAACGGGGATTACATTGTTTACATTGACAGATCCCCGTTCTGGCTCTCAGGAGCGATCGCGATAGGGTGACCACATGTCCCGGATTGCCCGGGACAGTCCCGCATTTTGCAGGTCTGTCCCGGGCACCTTCATTCCAGGACAATACAGTGTCCCGGAATGAAACTGACACAGCCACACCCCCGGGCCAATCTGACGCCCCCAAAAAAAGGCCGCCACATCACCGCTTTACTCACTGACAGTACTTGTCCTGGCCGGGAATGCCTGGAGGAGCACAATCCCGCCCCCTGTTTGTGATTGGAGAAATCATAAATCCCGCCTCTTGTGTCCAATCACTGTGCTGTGATTCGTTACAGCACAAGCCGATTTTTGGGAAGGGGGGGTGTGTCCCTGAATGGTAGTTTGGAAATGTGGTCACCCTAGATCGTGGGTGGCCGGTGGACATCGCGGCCGCCGGCAACCCACAAAGGCTCCGGCATCACACTGTGGGCGCACGCACCCTATAGTGGTCTTAAAGCGGCCGATGTACCACGATGCCGATTCGCCCAGGGGAGCCAACCTGCCGCAGTATAACTGCGGCGGCTGGTCTTTAAGTGGTTAAATGAGATGTGAGGAGGCGACACTGCGCCCGGTGATCTTGGACTTCTCTCATGTTGTTCAGGTAGATCTCCACCTCTTTAATGTTGACTTCCCCTGGTCTAGAGCTACATAGGGGGCTTGGTCCTGCTACTTGAAACCACTAAGCATAGCAAATGATCCCAACACCCGAACTCCAGGAGACAGCAGGAGTTTGCCTCCAGGAGCGAAGGATATTTCTCCGTCACTTCAAACGTAATAAGTGGTGTTGGACACAGTGGCAGTGTGTCTATAAAGGGTGCACGGGCGCCGCCCCCTCTCTCCTGCCACCCCTCTATCACCAATAGATAGATTCATGCAATGCATGAAACTATCTATGGTCGCCGCTGTCACCCCCTATTCAGGTGCCCGGCCCCTTTTCGGGCGCTGGGGGCCTGAATTACAGCTGAGGGGCATTTTTTGGAAGCACCTGATTAGAGCTGTAGGCTCAAATAGGCGTCAAAAAAGGTGAACAGCGGGCGCCATGCAGGCAGTTCACTCAGCATTTTGTTAGGAAAGCGAATGAATATTCGCTTTCCTAACACTGAACTACCTCTCAGCCAATCAGGTGCTCGGGTCTGTTATCTGTCACCTGATTGGCTGAAACGAAAGGCGCTGTGACTGGACGCCTCCTATCAGGCGTCCAATCATAGCAGAGGACGGGAAGAGAGGACGGGAGAAGACATCGAGGAGTGTGGAGGACATCACTGCTGTGACCTGCTGCCCCACCGAGACAGGTAAGTGCCGGGCGGGCGGGGGATGCACAGTTGCAGCATTTGATGGGCACAGTAGCGGCAATTGATGGGCACACTGGCAGCAATTGATGGGCACAGTGGAGGCAATTGATGGGCACAGTGGCAGCAATTGATGGGCACAGTAGCAGCAATTGATGGGCACAGTAGCAGCAATTGATGGGCACAGTGGCGGCAATTGATTGGCACAGTGGCGGCAATTGATGGGCACACTGGCAGCAATTGATGGGCACAGTAGCCGCAATTGATGAGCACACTGGCAGCAATTGATGGGCACAGTGGAGGCAATTTATGGGCACAGTGGCAGCAATTGATGGGCACACTGGCAGCAATTGATGGGCACACTGGCAGAAATTGATGGGCACACTGGCAGCAATTGATGGGCACACTGGCAGCAATTGATGGGCACAGTGGCAGCAATTGATGGGCACAGTAGCAGCAATTGATGGGCACAGTAGCAGCAATTGATGGGCACAGTAGCAGCAATTGATGGGCACAGTAGCAGCAATTGATGGGCACACTGGCAGCAATTGATGGGCACAGTGGCGGAAATTGATGGGCACACTGGCAGCAATTGATGGGTACAGTAGCTGCGTTTTATGGCACAGTGGCGGCAATTGATGGCACAGTGGCTGCATTTGATGGGCACAGTGGCTGCGTTTGATGGGCACAGTGGCTGCATTTGATGGGCACAGTGGCTGCGATTGATGGGCACAGTGGCTGCGATTGATGGGCACAGTGGCTGCGATTGATGGGCACAGTGGCTGCGTTTGATGGGCACAGTGGCTGCGTTTGATGGGCACAGTGGCTGCGTTTGATGGGCACAGTGGCTACGTTTAATGGCACAGTGACTGTGTTTGAAGGCACAGTGGCTGCAATTGATGGGGGGTTTTTTTCAGCTTGCTTGCTCCCCCACAAAATTTTGAGCACCAGCTGCCACTGGTTGGACATCTCGCTAAAAATGCCCAACGTCATTTTCCGTGAGGTTGTCAAGAATAAGGAAACAGTAGAGTCTCGTCTCTCTCCAGGAGAATTCTGTATTTGCTCGTACAGCTAATAGTTTTCTGGAAATCCCAGTGTTCTCTTCAAAGGTCATCCTTCAAACAACCTCAAGTGCAGAGCCTCACTGATCATTAACCCGGAGATTCTGTAATCGCTCACCTCCTAATATGGTCCTAATGTGCTAAGCAAAGAGCTTCTCACCCATGAAATATTTAAAGACAGGAATGCCTTCAAGTTAACTGCTGTAAAACATTTAGAAGAAAATGTAGATTTTATTGGCCTATTATGGGCTGTCAAAAAAATAAATCTATCTCCCGTAATCTTCCTACCTATGTGTTAAGATCAGCTTTAGACAAACAGCGGAACCCACCAATGAAATACACTATATTGTCAAAAGTATTGGGACACCTGCCTTTACACACATATGAACTTTAAGCGCTTCAGCCCCGGACCATTTGGCTGGCCAAAGACCAGGCCACTTTTTTGCGATTTGGCACTGCGTCGCTTTAACTGACAATTGCGTGGTCGTGCGACGTGGCTCCCAAACAAAATTGATGTCCTTTTTTTCCTCCCACAAATAGAGCTTTCTTTTGGTGGTATTTGATCACCTCTGCGGTTTTTATTTTTTGCGCTATAAACAAAAATAGAGCGACAATTTTGAAAAAAAATGCAATGTTTTTGACTTTTTGCTATAATAAATATCCCCAAAAAATATATCTAAAAAAATTATTTTTTCCTCAGTTTAGGCCGATACGTATTCTTCTACATATTTTTTGGTATAAAAAAAAATCGCAATAAGCGTTTATTGATTGGTTTGCGCAAAAGTTATAGCGTCTACAAACTAGGGGATAGTTTTACGGCATTTTTATTAATCATTTGTTTTTTTACTAGTAATGGCGGCGATCAGCGATTTTTATCGTGACTGCGACATTATGGCGGACACATCGGACACTTTTGACACCATTTTGGGACCATTGTCATTTTCACAGCGATCAGTGCTATAAAAATGCACAGATTATTGTGAAAATGACACTGCCAGTGAAGGGGTTAACCAGGAGGGGGTGCTGTAGGGGTTAAGTGTTTCCTAGGGAGTGATTACTACTGTGTGGGGGGCGTGGCTTGGCGTGTGATGTCACTGATCGTCGTTCCCCTATGACAGGGAACAGACGATCAGTGACACTCACTAGGAAGAACGGGGAAAGGTTTGTTTACACTTACCTCTCTCCGTTCTTCAGCTCTGCGACCCAATCGCGGGACACCGGCGGCGATCGGATCCGCGGGTCCCGTGGGCGCGGTCACGGAGCTCAGGACCAGGTCGCGAGCGTGCCGCCGGCGGCACGCAAGCGACCCACGGCTGGGCTCTTAAAGGGCAATGTACCTGTACGTGCTTGTGCCCAGCCGTGCCATTCTGCCGACGCATATCGGCGTGAAGGAGGTGGTTAATGATGTATTTATTGAATGTAAATGAATGAGTAACATTATACAATAATAATCACAAAAAAAAAATCTTGATAGCACTATACATGCACTTATAGTTATATAAAATTAACTATTTCATTTTTCAGGTTCACTTTAAGTTAATATACCTAATACACATGTGCCCCTACACCCAACCACACATGTTTGTTATTAACCAAATTTATTTTAAATAATTGATTAGTTTCAATTAATTACACAATTGATCACATGTTTAATATGCACTAGTATATATTTGTAGCAAAGTTTTGTGGTTGTATAGCTATGACTAAGCACTGTTGAGTGTGAAACGCGTCAGTTTTTTTATCCTGTACCCTGCTGTGGTGTCTACTTTTGTTATTTTGCACAATAAAGGCGTTTTTATTGGAGTGCGGCTGTCCAGACCTTCCCTTTTCTAATTGCTATATGCTTAGCCTGCACCTGATGCTTCCACCTTGAGGAGAGTGCCATTTCCACACATCCACCTGGAGCGGTGATCCCTTCCCCAGACATCACGGAACTGGTGGATGTTAGAGACCTTGCGCTCCTCCACCTTCTGTCTGAGGTTCCCCCACAGATGCTCGATAGGGTTTAGGTCAGGAGACTAGGGATGAGCTTTAGGTTTGGGGTGTTCGCGGCAAATTCTAAAAGCCACGGAACACCCTTTAAAAGTCTATGGGAGAAATCCAAAGTGCTCATTTTAAAGGTTAATATGCAAGTTATTGTCATAAAAAGTGTTTGGGGACCCGGGTCCTGCCCCAGGGGACATGTATCAATGCAAAAAAAAGGTTTTAAAAACGGCTGTTTTTTCAGGAGCAGTGATTTTAACCTCCCTGGCGGTATGATTCTTTCTGGAATTATGTACCAAAAGCGGTACAATTATTTTGCATGGAAATTTGGTGTTATGTATTATAGGCCTGCGATTCTTAGTAATTACTTACTTAAACCTGAGCAAACCAGAGTCTAGTAAACATTCCGGGTATGATAAATATGAAAAACAAAATTATAAATTATAATATAATAAATAACTATAAATAATTATAAAAAATAGTAATCTAATTATAATAAAAATTATTCAATAATGTAATCAAATCAAAAACACAGAAATTTGCTCAGTTGCAGAATTGTCGCTGTCAATAGATTTAGTGTTTGATGACGAATTTCCCCACAAATCGCTATCGCTCAATTCTGCGAGTGATTGTAATTTATTATCGCTGTTTTCTAGCTGGTCTAAAACCACTTTTGACATAAAGGGACACTTTTTTGGTTGCTATGGACAATCTCCAGTTTCCAGGCAGAAAGAATAGTTTTTATTATATAAAAGTGCATGCAGGACACTGGACAGACCACTAGGGACAAAGGGGGTGTGTAATTATTACATACAGTACTGTAATCTGTAAGATTACAGTATACTGTATGTATACTATGTGTTTTACCTTTTTGAATTTGCCGCCCAGTTCCGCTCCCATGCGCCGCTGCGGCTCGCAGGGAACGGAACTAGGAAGTCAGATGGGGTCGAAAGTGCAGACACTCGCCGGAGATCTCGCTGGCGATCACAGCAGAGGACATCATCGCTGGATCGCCAGGAGAAGGTAAGGAAACTCCGCTGCGGGCTCTGCAATGTCTACCCCAAGCGTGACTCGGGGTTACCGATCCTAGCATAAAAAAACAACCCCGAGTCACGCTCGGGATTACCGCTAGGGAGGTTAATAATGCTTAAAGTGAAATAATAAAAGTAAAATATTCCTTTAAATTCCTTTAAATTAAATTTCGTACCTCGTACGTCTATAGTATGCCCGTAAAGCAGCGCATGTTTCCCGTGCTTAGAACTGTCCCTGCACAAAATGTAATTTCTAAAGAAAAAAAAGTAATTTAAAACCATTTGCGGCTATTAATAAATTGGCGGGTCCCGGCAATACAGATCAAAGTCATTGAAAAAAACGGCAGGGGTCCCCCCCCCACAGTCCATTACCAGGCCCTTTGGGTCTGGTATGAATATTAAGGGGAACCCTGAACCAAAAAAAAAAGCGTGGGGGTCCCCCCAAATTCCATATCAGGCCCTTCAGGTCTGGTATGGATATTAAGGGGAACCCCGCACCAGAATAAAAAAAAATGGTGTGGGGTCCCCCCCAAAAATCCATATGTTGTTAAAGGGGGCTTCCAGATTCTGATAAGCCCCCCGCCCACAGACCCGCACAACCACCGGGCAAGGGTTGTGGGGATGAGGCCCTTGTCCCCATCAACATGGGGACATCCCCCCCATGTTAAGGGCATGTGGCCTGGTACGGTTCAGGAGGGGAGGGGGCGCTTTCTCATCCCCCCCTCTTTTCCTGCGGCCTGCCAGGTTGCGTGCTCGGATAAGGGTCTGGTATAGATTTTTGGGGGGACCCTACGCCATTTTTTTTTTAATTCTGGTGCGGGGTTTCCCTTAATATCCATACCAGACCTGAAGGGCCTGATAGGGAATTTGGTGGAGGGGCCCCACACTTTTATTTTTTTGGTTCGGGGTTCCCCTTAATATTCATATCAGACCCAAAGGGCCTGGTAATGGACTGTGGGGGGGACCCATGCCATTTTTTTCAATGACTTTGATCTGTATTGCCGGGACCCGACAATTTATTATAGCCGTGAGTAGTTTTAAATGACTTTTTTTCCTTTAGAAATTACATTTTGTGCAGGGACAGTTCTAAACACGAAAAAACATGCGCTACTTTGCAGGCATACTATAGACACCCCCCAGGTACGAAATTTAAAAGAATATTTCACTTTTATTGTTTCACTTTAAGCATTATTAAAATCACTGCTCCCGAAAAAAAGGCAATTTTTTAAACTATTTTTTGCATTGATACATGTCCCCTGGGGCAGGACCCGGGTCCCCAAACACTTTTAATGACAATAACTTGCATATTAACCTTTAAAATGAGCACTTTTGATTTTTCATGTTTGTGTCCCATAGACTTTAACGGTGTTTTTTGCCTGTTCGCATGTTCTGGTGCGAACCGAACCGGGGGGTGTTCGGCTCATCCCTACTGGAGACATGCTTGGCCAGTCCATCAACTTTACCCTCAGCTTCATTAGCAAGGCAGTGGTCGTCTTGGAGGTGTGTTTGCGGTCGTTATGTTGGAATACTGCCCTGCGGCCCAGTCTCTGAAGGGAGGGGATCATGTTCTGCTTCAGTATGTCACAGTACATGTTGGCATTCATGGTTCCCTAAATGATCTGTAGCTCCCCAGTGCCGGCAGCACTCATGCAGCCCCAGACCATGACACTCCCACCACCATGCTTGACTGTAGACAACACACACTTGTCTTTGTCCTCCTCACCTGGTTGCCGCCACACACGCTTGTCACCATCTGAACCAAATAAGTTTATCTTGGTCTCATCAGACCACAGGACATGGTTCCAGTAATCCATGTCCTTAGTCTGCTTGTATACAGCAAACTGTTTGCGGGCTTTCTTGTGCATCATCTTTGGAAGAGGCTTCCTTCTGGGACAACAGCCATGCAGACCAATTTGATGCAGTGTGCGGCATATGGTCTGAGCACTGACAGGCTGACCCCCCCCCCACCCCTTCTACCTCTGCAGCAATGCTGGCAGCACTCATACATCTATTTCCCAAAGACAACCTCTGGATATGACGCTGAGCACGTGCACTCAACTTCTTCGGTCGACCATGGCGAGGCCTGTTCTGAGTGCTGCAGCTCAGTTTCAGGGTCTTGGCAATCTTCTTATAGCCTAAGCCATCTTTATGTAGAGCAAAAATTATTTTTTTCAGATCCTCAGAGAGTTCTTTGCCATGAGGTGCCATGTTGAACTTCCAGATGACCAGTATGAGAGAGTGAGAGTGATAACCCCAAATTTAACACACCTGCTCCCCGTTCACACCTGAGACCTTGTAACACTAATGAGTCACATGACACCGGTGAGGGAAAATGGCTAATTGGGCCCAATTAGCTGGGCCGCAGGGCAGTAATCCAACATAACTACCCCAAACACACCTCCAAGACGACCACTGCTTTTCTAATGAAGCTGAGGGTAAAGGTGATGGACTGGCCAAGCATGTCTCCAGACCTAAACCCTATTGAGCATCTGTGGGACATCCTCAAACGGAAGGTGGAGGAGCGCAAGGTCTCTAACATCCACCAGCTCTGTGATGTCGTCATGGAGGAGGGGAAGAGGACTCCAGTGACAACCTGTGAAGCTCTGGTGAACTCCATGCCCAAGAGGGTTAAGGCAGTGCTGGAAAATAATGGTAGATCCCCCAAGGATAGTTCCACAACTTCTGAATGTCTGCTCAATAGACTACTATAGGGTTGCCACCTTTTCTTCAAGCCAAATCCAAACACTTTAGCGGCCTGGGACACCTTTGGGTACACCAAGGAGAGGAGTAATGTGGTGTGCACAGCATGCCGCAGCTAACATTGGGTGTGGTCAAATTGCTCTTAATGACATCATCGCCATGCCTCCCCAGTGATGCTGAACCTGCCCACAGACAGCCGCCTGCAGCTCCCGCACGGCAACAGATTTGTGTGTGACTATCTTGGTCACTTGGGGAGCATGACATGAACTTCCTATTTAAGCCATGCCTTTGCACTTCCTGTTTGCCAGATTATTGTGCTCTCTCCAACCAAAATGTTGCTCCTTTCACTCTTGCTGTCATCCGTATCTCCACTACCCATCGTTACTGACCTTCGGCTAGTTCCTCAATGATGCTTTTGCTTGATACCAACCTGCAGACATTTGTCACTGACCTTTGGCTTGTTGTTTGACTACGCTTCTGCTTGATCTCAATCTGCAGCCATTTGTTAGTGACCTTTGGCTTGTTGCTTGACTACACTTCTGCATGATCCCTACCTGCTATATTTGCTATTGGACCCTGGCTTGCTCACCTCCTGGTGGGGCTGTCCTGAGGACTATCACACAGCAACCCATCTCTACCACCAGGAGTTCTGATGAATACTGGCTAGTGCTTGGATCCTGCACCCCCTGTGGGGTGAGCTCATGTCATAGTCCAGGGTGATCTGCTTGTGTTCTTTTCCTGCTGGTTGGTGGGAACCTACTGGTCTCTAAGCCTGACTCCTGATTATGAGAGAAAATTTAGAAGTGCAATGGGGAGAGGAGGGGGAGAAAATTGAAAGGCAGCACAGTTTTCCACCAAATGCGAGAGGCAGATGGGGGAAAAAACAGTTGAGACTGAAGATCCACTTTAAATCTTCCTGTGTAAAGAAAGAGCATTGACAAGTTGTAGTTATCCTCTCTATGCCCCAAAGAGTCCCCGGGTTCCTCCAGCACCAGCAGTCCTCTTCGGGTAGAACGTCCAGCCTGTCATTTACACTCCCCCTCCCCCAGGGGTTGCACTATCACACAGGCTGGGCTCACAGTGCTCACACAATATTACAGCTCTGGAAGAATACCCTCACCTGGAAGAAGAGGAAGCTGCCATGACATCACCAAACCGGCTAAAGATCTTTAGAGGAAAGGAATATGGAGGGGTTAAAAAAAAATTCAGGGTCATCAGGCTTGTGTTGAGGAGATGAATACCTTGAGTTCTGCTTAAACCTTTTCCCACCAGCCCTGGTGTCCCTATAAACGGGTTGGAACACCCAGGGGACATCACAGTGGTCATATGATTAGAAGCCCGCTGGGTACCGATCTGCAGCCGGGACTGAGAGCGCACTCTCAGCACATAAACAGAAATGGATAGTGACGCAAATGTGTGGCATATGGGCATTAAAGTGGTTGTCTACCCTCCATATACCCAGTGAAGTGGTCTCAGGTGATACATAGGGATAAAACACATCTTCCTACATAAGTTGTACCTGTTTATCTGCTGTCTTCATTTCTCTACATCTGTCAAAGTACATGATTTATACAGCTTGCCAGAGCTTTCAGAAAGCAGGAGTTGGAGAGCTGAAGTTACACTCTGCAGAGCTCAGTAAGAGTTGATTGGAGGGAAGGGACACACCCCCTTCACCCAGCACACAGAAAGAGCTGAGACTGTCAATCACAGGCTGTGTGCTGGAGCTCCCTCCCCTGTCACCATGTTCCTCTTGGTGTCTCTAAAACGGGTCAAAAGTGACTCATACTGATAGCAGAGGAAGGAAGCAGCAGACAGAAATGACACTTAGTGCTCTGGATTGAGACAAGTAAGTACACACTATAGAGGGATATGCTTTGTTCATATTTCATGTCTGAGGTTTACAACCACTTTGAAGCCCACCCTTTTGTCACCATACAGATGTGTTGGGCAGTTGTAAAGGGGGTTAAGCATGAAATGCAGAGAAATGCTCCAATCTCACTGCTTCACCTCTGCGAAGCAATAAAACAATGTCTGAAAATTTGTAATTACACCATTTTATTACTCTTGGCCTCAAGGTTGTAACAATTAAGATAATTCTTCTCGTTTTTCATCTCCAAATAAGTACCCGCATTAGCTCCGTGAACGCCGCGGTGAATTATTGTATTTTAGAAGCTGCAATGCTAATCAAATGTTGCATTTTCCTGATTGGATCCAAGTTATGATAATTTATTCCGCGTTAATGTATTGCTGGTGTTGGGTGGTATTTGCGTACTTTTTATTAAGTGTTTTTTTCTGCTTTCACATTAATTGCTTGTAATTAGGCTCACTGTAGATGTTTGTCTGCCATCCTAATACTGATCACACATTGGTAGAAATTGACGAATGAGGGTACTACAACTCCCGACTTCTGGTGGTGAGAGGTAAGTGTCCGCATTGTTCTGACACATAAAGAAAATATGGGTTGTGATGGGGGTTCGGGATCTGCTAAGTGGGAAATAAACTATTGGAAGAGTATGAAGTGTTATGAGTAAGGCTCCCGACGAAACGCGTTAGTACTATAGCTGTAGAACTGCTGTTAGTGCCCAATAAAGATTTATAAGAAGAAGCAATCGTGTTGCCGGCATTTCTTGCCATGAAGTGTTACAGGCTGAATGTGACTGGAGCTGGCAGGTTTCTTGTATACACAGTGACAATCCCACAGCTTTCACTCTAAAAAATAGAGCCTTGTCCATAAGGGGCACAGGGGCGCCGCCCCCCTAATCCGTACACCCGGCCCCTATTCTACATGCAGGGCACGGGACACATGGATTTTAATTTTTTTTTTGTAAGCACGTGATTAGAGCCTAAAGCCTCGTACACACGGGCAAGAATCTCGTCGGGAAAAAAAACGTTGGTTTTCCCGACGAGATTCCCGGCAAGCTTGCCTTGCTCGCCGAGTGTACAAACGGCCATTCAAAAGAACCGTCGTTCTTTTGAATGGCAAGAACGCTGTGACGTCTTAGACTACGACAAGCCTGCGCTCGTCACATTCGATGCTGTGGCCGCCATCTTGCTACACCCTACACTACCCTTGTATGCTACCGCGCATGCGTCAAAGTCTTTTCAAGCATGCACGGGTTTGCCTGGACAGGTAAGCACACACACTAACAATTTTCTCGTCTGGAAACAGGCCGGCGAGAATCCCAACGAGAAAATAGAGAGCAGGTTCTCTATTTTTCTCGTTGAGATTCCCGCCAGTTTTCCCGATGAGAAACCATACACACGACCGGTTTTCTCAGCAAAAAGCTCTCCCAGCAGTTTTCTTGCAGAAAAAAAGGTTGTGTGTACGAGGCTTGAGGCTCTAATTGGTTACAAAAAAGGGTGGGCTCGGGGCGCAGGGCACTGCATCCTGTGCCCACCCAGTTGTGTGACAATAGCGAATGAATATTCGCTATTGTCTTCCTGATTCTCCTCCCGGCCAATCAGGAAGCGGGTCTTAAGACCTGATTGGCTGAGAGGAGAAGCGATCGTATTGGTCTCTGAAGAGGAGGAGATGCAGGGTGAAGCCGCCGTGAAGCCGAGGAGGAGGAGACTCAGGGTGAAGCCGCCGAGGAGGAAGCACTGCCAACAACCTAGATGGGGTAAGTGCGGGGCTGGTGGGATAATGAGCGAGCGACGAGGGTTGGGTGGGGGGTTTGACTGTTCGACGGACCGTGGGAGGAGGGAGGAGTTGTGGCGGGTGGTGTGTTTGACGCCCCCCCCCTAAAAATGGTGCACCAGCCGCCACTGGTAGGTATCCATTAAGGTGTACATGGTCTGTGAAATGTTGCAGCATCTCTGAAAAGAGCTGCCTGAACCCCCAAATATTAGAAATATAGGCACTTGCCGACCGACTGGGCCATGGACAAAAGACGTCCTTGGTCGGAAGTAGAATACCAGGGTTATGGCTGCAGTAATATGCCATAACCCCGGTATTATTATTTTTTTCAGCCAGCGATTTTCTAACCAATTTGGTGGCCCCCCCGTCCCTCTTCTGCCGCTTCCCGGTGGTTCTCGGGCTTAACTGGATGATCGGTAGCCCAGAGAATCCGGTGGTTGGTAACAGAGATGACGGAGGAAAGATGGCCTCCGCTCATCTCTATGGTCTAGGAGGACCAGAGCAGTGTCATGACGTCACTTCCAGTTCAGGCCAAATGTAAACAAGGCCATGTTTTTTTTTTTTTTTAAACATTAGTTCAATGTTTTTTATTTTTTTATTTTTATCTAATGCTTTACATTGTAGAGGAGAGATGTGGGTTCTTATTGACCCCACATCTCTCCATAAAGAGGACCTGTCACTGATTATTTCTATCACAAGGGATATTTACATTCCTTGTGATTAGAATAAAAGTGCTAAAGGCGCATGCGCGGATGCCTGAGGGAGAAGTCGCATCCCCTTAGAGCTCCGCTCCCGGGTTAAACAAACCGGAAAACCGACTGCTGTTTTCACCGCAAACTGCACCAGCTCCCGCAAATTCATACCAGGTACACTTTGGCTTATTGAGGATGGTCACGAGGGGGCCAAAAACAAAGTATAAGATTGGTATCTCTAAGGATACACCGGCCCGGCAGACATCCAAGATGGCGGCGCCTGGTACCTCACAGACTCGCACACAGCGGGTTCCTAAATCCCTGTCACACAATGTCAAAACTCTGGACACAGCTGGTGAGATTGATTCTGACTATGAAACACCTGAAAATGTTATTCAGTCTAACATGTTTAGACAATTTGAGAAAATGCTTCAAAAAGCTTTGAAACAAACTTCTGACCAGATAACAGAGAAGCTGACAAGGGAGATTAGGGAGCTGGGGCATAGAACAGCTGAATTGGAAATGCGGGTAGATGATATAGAAACTACCACACAGCATTATGATGCTACTATTGAACAGCTTAAGGATGAGAACTCTTTATTACAAAACCGTTTGGAAGACCAGGAGAATAGGGACCGTCGCTCCAACCTAAGAATCAGAGGTCTCCCTGAATCAATCTTAGACTTACAGGGAACTATATGTGCACTGTTTCAGGAACTGTTACCAGGTATTTCACCTGAGAGATTGGAAATGGACAGAGTCCACAGGGCCCTAACTCAACGCAAACCCAATGGACCCCCTAGAGATATTATAGTTAAATTTCATTACTATAAAACAAAGGAGCAAATACTTGCTGCTGCTAGAGGTAAAAACACTCTTGAGTTCCAGGGCAATATCTATCAGCTCTTTACAGACCTCTCCCCTCTAACTGTTACTAAGAGGCGTTCTATGAAACCACTGCTGCAAGTACTTCAAAAGCACCAAATCATATACCACTGGGGGTTTCCATTCTCTCTCCGCTTTACATACTTGGAAACCAGATATACCTGTCGCACGTCCGATGAACTTCGGTCAGCCTTAATTGATCTAGGCCTGATGGATCACACCAATTCTAAGGAGCAACCTCGTAGACGTGCGGCTTCTAGATCACCTCCAAATGAAACCGACCTGGACCCAAACCCCTCTGGCTATACTAGACAGAATCTTCATAAAAGAGGACGTTTTGATAGTCAGGCACCGATAAATGTCGACTCAATGGACTGATTGTTCACTTCTCATTAATCTTATCCATGTTTCTCCCCTTTTGTAGGGTATTAGCCCCATTGCTTTATTCTGAAAAGCATTGCACTATCTATGCTTGAAGAACTAGAATCCTGTTCTCAATTTTTTTTTTTTTTTTTTTTTTAGTGGTGTTTTGTTTCTGACAAATATGTCTATTTCTTTAATCTATATGCACATAATATATGCATATTAATTTGTACTTATGAAATATGAATCTAGGTTTCTATTTAGGGTTTTAATCAGCCAGAAGATTTATATTTCATTTACATTTTTGAGTCAAGTGTTTTTAAGGGTTTTTTTTTTATTTATTTTTTGTCCCCTTCCTGACTAATATGTCTACTTAATAACTTAAATGCATATTATATTGTACCTATGAAATATATATTTGGGTAATTATTTATTGTTTCAGTCAGCAAGAAGGTCTATATTACATTTACATTTTTGAGTCAAGTGTTTTTTTTTTTTCTTTCTCGTCTTGTCCCCTTTCTGACAAATATGTCTACTTAGTAATTTATATTATATTATACTTCTGAAATATGAATTTGGGCATTTATTTATTGTTTTAGTCAGCCAGAAGGTCTATATTACATTTCTATTTTTTTTTATTTTTTTATTTTTTTATTATTTTTTTTGGGTGTCTGTCCCCTTTCTGACAAATAGGTCTACTTAGTAATTTAAATGCATATTATATTGTACCTATGAAATATAAATTTGGGTAATTATTTATTGTTTTAGTCAGCCAGAAGGTCTATATTACATTTCCATTTTTTTTTTTTTTCTCTTTCTCTCTCCCTTCCCTTTCCTCTATATTTGCGAGCTTGTTTATTAATTATTTCGCTTGCGTTGACGGTTTGCTTCACAAGTGTTAAGATTGATATTTTCCAGCCTTCTTATGGACGCATTCATCTAGAAATTGACTCAACATACTTCCCAAAGTTGGTATGCTTCCTTTCTCTCTTTTTTTTGTTTAGTGCATCTCCAGTCTTCTTGATAGAGAATTATTTATGTTTTCTATTATAATACTTAAGCGTTCTCCGGCGTTGTTTTTCCCTCCGGAACTTCTTGCGGCCCCCTACGTACCCCCTGACTCCTGCTACTATTATGCAGGAGTCGGTCGGTGACCATGGAACCCCTCGGAGATTTTTTGTTATCTCTCCGAGATGTTCCTGCGCCCTACTAGTAAATCATTATTTTATGACACTAATTGCAGTCATTAGGGCTTCTTTTTTATTTGGTTTCTTCTTTATTCTTTCTTTTCTGTCTTTCCTTTCTTCTCCTCTTCTGTCTCCCTTGGTGGCGGTTCGTACTCATAATATGGGTTTCATTAACCCTTATATAAAACTTACCCTTACTATGTCATGGCCCCCATAAACATTTTGTCCTTAAATGTACAAGGCTTCAACGTTCCACAAAAAAGAACTAAAGCTCTACGTTCCTTTTCAGCTAGAAAAGCTCACATCATTTTCCTCCAAGAAACGCACTTTATCAATAACGCCTCCCCTAAATTTCTTTCCTCCTCCTACCCTCAATTCTACGCAGCTTCAGCTACAACTAAGCAACGTGGGTCCTTGATTGGATTCCACCGTTCTACACCATTTACCCTTAATACACAAATATGTGACCCTGAGGGTAGATATGTTTTATTAACAGGCTTTATTGCTGATACTGAAGTCACATTAGTTTCGTATTACGCCCCAAATAAACGTCCTGAAGCTTTTCTATCACATCTTTTCCAACTAATCGAATCACATAAATTTGGAACAATAATATTATGTGGCGACTCCAATACTACCATTTATCCTTTCTTGGATAAATCCCCGTCATCTCCTAACTCTCCTACCCATAAACGGTCCTTCCAATCCCTACTTACTACTTTTAATTTTGTTGATACCTGGCGGGAACTTAACCCAACTTCCAGAAATTTTACACATTATTCTTACCCACACAAATCCTTTTCACGAATAGACCATATTTTCCTCCCCTCTAATATGCTCCCTGAAGTAATATCCTCTAATATAATCCCATTTCCTTGGACAGACCATTGTGCGGTCACTGCTACAATTACCTCTCCTATACCTAGGTCACATGACACCACTTGGTGTATTAACGACTCCATCCTAACTCACCCCTCACACCGCTTAGATATTGAATTGGCTCTTAATGATTATATCTCATTTAATGACACTACTGATGTCTCTGCCCTTACATTATGGGAAGCCCATAAAGCTGTTATTCGGGGCAGCTTGATACAAAAGGCGAGATCTATTAAAAGAGTCCGCAAGATTCTGTTCACCAAACTTGAAGCAAATTTTAACGCTTGTCATTTGGCTCATCAAGCTACCCCGAATGCAAACACGAACACTAAATTGGAAAGGGCCCGGCTTGAGTTGGATCTTTTTCTGACAGATTCGGCAGACAAACTCTTACGCAAGCGGCAACATACCCTATACCGCAAAGCCAATAAGCCCGATACCCCAATGGCCCGCAGCCTCAAGTCTATTGATCGTTCACAAGCTGCATTCCGACTTAGAACCTCCAGAGATGCATACACTAGTAACCCATTAAAGATCTTGGACATCTTTCAATCTAAATTAGCTAAGCTCTATGACCCTGGCTTAATCTTTGATAAAAACAAAGCAGACACTTTGTTCTCAGATGTTACACTTCCCACAATGACACCGGAACAGTGTGAATATTTGGAGAGTCCCATAACGGCCTTGGAAGTTAAAGCTGCTATTAAAGAATTGAAGCCTCACAAGAGACCGGGCCCCGATGGGTTTTCTGCACTATACTACAAACAATTTGACTCGATTTTAACGCCTCTATTGACTAGAGCCTTCAATTCTTTGTTAGCTGGTCATTCGTTTAAAACCGAAACACTAACTTCCATCATAGCAATGATTCCCAAACCTAAATCTGACACTACCTCTTGGTCTAATTACCGCCCCATATCTCTTTTAAATCTAGACATTAAGTTACTAGCTAAGATCTTGGCAACTAGATTGAATAGCATTATAGGTAAGCTTATCCATCGTGACCAAACTGGCTTCATGCCCTTGCGTCAAGCAGGGGATAATGTCAGAAGAGCACTTTTATTAATTCATGCCGCCAAAAAAAGACGTATCCCAACTTGCCTTATATCATTAGATATTAGGAAGGCGTTCGACTCAATCAGCTGGCCATATCTACAATATACTCTTCAAAAATGGGGTTTTGGGGAAAATTTCTTAACTTGGGTCTCCTCACTATACAGCACTCCGAAAGCTTATATTAAATATATGGGCTACAAATCAGCTATGATAGATATTAGGAGAGGTACTAGACAGGGTTGCCCCCTATCCCCTTTACTTTTTGCCCTACTTATTGAACCCTTAGCATGTATTATTAGAAATAATCCTAATATCAAAGGTATAGAATTAGGTGGACATCACCACAAATTGAGTCTTTTTGCTGATGACATTCTGATTTTTTTATCCCATCCCCATGTGTCAGCCCCAAATCTAGTAAATACTTTGGACAAATTTGCAAAGATTTCTGGATTGTGTGTTAATCATGCCAAATCTAATGCCCTTAATATTTCCCTTTCGCCATCTGAGTTACAACAAGCTCAAACGTCTTTACCTTTTAATTGGGAATTGCACCATATTTCATATCTCGGAGTCTAACTCACTTCTTCTATATCCGACTTATTTTCAGCTAACTACTTACCCTTATTGAAGTCAACTACTAATCTGATGAAACAATGGTCTTCTCTTCCTTTATCTTGGATTGGGAGGATTAATGCTACTAAGATGTCAATCTTACCAAAGTTCCTTTACCTATTCCGAGTTCTCCCCATACATATACCTCCTTACTTCTTGAGGCTCACTCAAAAGAGAGTGATGGCTTTTATATGGGGCTCTACAAAGCCCCGTATACCTAGATCGACTCTTTATCTTGATAAATTGAAAGGTGGTCTGGGAATTCCTAACTTTTCCTCATACTATTTTGCTGCTCAGATAGCACAACTCCCCAAATACCATTCTACAATAGAATCCCCTCTATGGGTAGCGATTGAATCAGTGGATATTGACCCCATTTCTGTGAATAATTTGCTCTGGTTAGCTCCTAAAGATAGACTAAACTTATCTAACCCTGTAACCAAACATTCTATAGCTATCTGGGACCAATTTAGATCCACAAAAAGCCTACAATCCACTCATAACCCTCTACTCTCTTTTCTTCGAAATCCCTCATTTTACCCCGCCTGGAAATTTCCCCTATCATTTGCAGCTTGGTCCAGAAGAAACCTACTTCAATTCTATAATCTAGTTTCCTCCAATGATATTCTTACGTTCCCAACATTATGTGATTTATACAAACTCCCCATGAAGGAGCTCTTCCGCTATCTACAAATTAAGAACTTTTATACACCCCTCGTTGATACGGGATCCCCTCTCACCCAAATGACTCAATTTGAACGTATCTGTAACAGTGATCCCCATACTAGAGGATTAATATCACTTTTGTATAAACGCATCAATTCCACATCCGACGATACTTTACCATCCTATACGACTAAATGGGCACACGACATGGATAGAACATTCAGTAAAAGTGACTGGGATATTATATGGTCAGCTACTAAGCATTCCTCGCCAAACTGTTTTGCGTTGGAAACAAATTATAAGGTCCTTTTCTCGATGGTACCTGGTTCCGGCCAGGATTGCCAAATTTGCCCCCTTGTACCCAAATCTATGTTTCAGAGGCTGTTCTGAACCGGGCACGCAGTTCCATATTTGGTGGCAATGTCCAATCGTTCAATCCTTCTGGAGTAAAATATTTCACATGGCCTCTACGGCCTTGGAAATACCAATCCCGCCAGACCCGGCACTGGCTCTCCTCAACCTCAAAACTCCTAATTTGAATAAGTCACAATTCAAATTACTACTACATCTCACCACGGCGGCTAAACAATCTATAGCCAAGGCCTGGAAAACCCAAACTTTGGTTGTGGCTGAAACTAAACATAGAATTAACAGAGCCCTTATCTTTTCCAAAATGTCTGCTATTGAAGATGACAACATTGCAACATATAATAAAATATGGAAACCATGGATTAAACACTTCTTACCCCCAGATTTTGATCAACTATTGTTGATGCCTCTTTGAAATACTTTAATGTTTATCTATTAATATAATATTTAAACGGGGCCTTGATCTGACTGGACCGCCACCCGGGGAGACAACCTTCACCTTTTTCTCTATTTTCCTATACCCATACCTTCTTTTCTATAAATTTTACTTTTCTCCCATATTTCTTCTTCTTCTCTCTTACTACTTCTGTCTTTCTGTTCTGGTTAGTTTTGTTACTTGTGTAATACAGATTTTTTACACATGTGATGTTCATTACATGACTTATATATATAACTTTAAAGTTTCACTTTATCAATCACTAATATCTTTGTGTTTTAAAGATTTGTTAGGAAAGTCTCCACTAAACAATTGAGGTATGACAACGTTCACCTGGTGTATCCTTCTGGATAGCCCAACATATTCTCTCATACTCAATCGAGCCCCCATCTGCTCACAGCTTGCTCCCTTCGGGGGTGAGTGGTTGGTCTGGAGACGTGATGTTCTATCCTGAATATTGCTTATCTTCATTGCTCTAATCTTTTATACCTCTATTTGTATTGATATAATTGTTACTGAGGTTTATCCTCTACTGCCTTTCTTTCAATATGTATTTTTAGTGATTACTGTATTTATTTACAATTCTATTCTTGATCAGAATGTAATGTTCAGTATATTTACTATTTACTTGTAAAATCTAATAAAAATATTAAACAAGAGAATAAAAGTGCTAAATATATATATATATATATATATATATATATATATATATATATATATATATGTTTTTAAAGAGACAGAGTAAAAAAAATAAAAATAATAATAATAATAATAAAAAATAAAATGAAAGCCCCCCGTGCTCACGCGCAGTGATGAATGCATACGTAGTTCACGCCCACATATGTAAATGCTGTTCACCGCGAACGTAAAAGCGACAGCAATCATTCTTGCACCAGACCTCTTCTATAACTCTAAACTTGTAACCTGTAATAAAAATTCAAGTGTCGCCTATAAAGATTTTTAGGTACCATAATTTGCTGCTGTTCCACGGGCGTGTGCAATTTTAAAGCACACGCTCCACATTTTGTCATGTTACAACCAAAAACGTAAATGGATTTTATTGGGATTTTATGTCAGAGACCAACACAAAGTGTCACATAATTGTGAAGTGGAAGGAAAATGATAAATGGTTTTCAACATTTTATACAAATAAATATGTGAAAAGTGTGGGGGGGCATTTGTATGGCACCCCCCCCCCGGAGTCAATACTTTGTAGAACCCCCTTTCTCTGCAATTACAGCTGCAAGTCTTTTTGGGGGTGTCTCTACCAGCTTTGCACATCTAGAGAGGGACATTTCTGCCCATTCTTCTTTGCAGAATATCTCAAGCTCTGTCAGATTGGATGGAGAGGGTCTGTGATCAGCAATTTTCATGTCTTGCCACAGATTATCAATGGGATTTAGGTCTGGACTGTGACTGGGCCATTCTAACACATGAATATGCTTTGATCTAAACCATTCCATTGTAGCTCTGGCTGTATGTTTCGGGTTGTTGTCCTGCTGGAAGGTGAACCTCCCCCCAGTCTCAAGTCTTTTGCCGATTCTAACAGGTTTTCTTCTAAGATTGTCCTGTATTTGGCTCCATCCATCTTCCCATCAACTCTGACCAGCTTCCCTGTCCCTGCTGAAGAAAAGCATCCCCACCACATGATTCTGCCACCACCATGTTTCACGGTGGGGATGGTGTGTTCAGGGTGATGTGCAGTGTTAGTTTTCCGCCACACGTAGCGTTTTGCTTTTAGGCCAAAAAGTTCAATTTTGGTCTCATCTGACCAGAGCCCCTTCTTTCACATGTTTGCTGTGTCCCCCACATGTTTTCTGTGTCCCCCACATGTTTGCTGTGTCCCCCACATGATTGCTGTGTCCCCCACATGTTTGCTGTGCCCCCCACATGGCTTCTCGCAAACTGCAAACAGGACTTCTTATGACTTTCTTTCTCCAATGTCTTTCTTCTTGTCACTCTTCCATAAAGGGCAGATTTGTGGAGAAGCACGACTAATAGTTGTCCTGTGGACAGATTCTCCCCCCTGAGCTGTGGATCTCTGCAGCTCCTCCAGAGTTACCATGGGCCTCTTGGCTGCTTCTCTGATGAATGCTCTCCTTGCCCGGCCTGGTCAGTTTAGGTGGACGACCATGTCTTTCCATTTTCGGATGATGGATTGAACAGAGCTCTGTGAGATGTTCAAAGCTTGGGATATTTTTTTATAAACTAAACCTGCTTTATACTTCTCCACAACTTTATCCCTGACCTGTCTGGTGTGTTCCTTGGCCTTCATGATGCTGTTTGTTCACTAAGGTTCTCTAACAAACCTCTGAGGGCTTCACAGAACAGATGTATTTATACTGAGATTAAATTACACACAGGTGGACTCTATTTATTAATTAGGTGACTTCTGAAGGCAATTGGTTCCACTAGATTTTAGTAAGGGGTATCACAGTAAAGGGAGCTGAATACAAATGCCCTCCCCACACTTTTCACATATTTATTTGTAAAAAAATATTGAAAACTATCATTTTCCTTCCTCTTCACAATTATGTGCCACTTTGTGTTGGTCTATCACATAAAATCCCAATAAAATACATTTACGTGTTTGGTTGTAACATAACAAAATGTGGAAAATTTTAAGGGGTATAAATACTTTTTTAAGGCACTGTATATTGAGTTTTTTTTTTTTTTTTTGTTTGTTTTTAATTCATTAAAGTGTATTTTTTCGAAAAAAATGCATTTGAAAAACCGCTGCGCAAATACTATTTGACATAAAATATTGTAACGATCGCCATTTTATTCTCTAGGGTCTCTGCTCAAAAATTATAATGTTTGGGGGTTCTAAATAATTTTCTAGCAAAAAAAAAACACAGATTTTTTACATATATGTGAGAAGTGTCAGAATTAGCCCAGTAAGTAAGTGGATAGATACATTTAATTGTTGGTAGAAAAAAATAAATGCATTCATCACGTTTCGGAGGCAGATTAATTGCCCCTTCATCAGGGCTCAACATAGTATGAAAATTGTAGAAAACAGAGTAGCAGGAAAAGTATCACATAAATTGCGCATCACTGTAAGTTCTCTGTAAAGGAGTATGTGGCAGTTTAAGCAAGGGCTCCAACCAGGTCATGCCACCAACGCGTTTCGCTCTGCCCCAGGACTTAATCATTTATGATTTATTTTTGATGGATCTACACTGGGAGACATTTTTTTTGGGGGGGGGGGGGGATTTTTTCATAAAGGACTTGTCAAAAACTTGTGTTATGTTTTTACTCACTTTTTTTGTGAATGGGTAGGTGTACTATATACCTCATACTCATTCACATAGGGGGCTTCCAGATTCCAATAAGCCCCCTTCCCGCAGACCCCCATAACTACCGGCCAGGGTTGTGGGGAAGAGGCTCTTGTCCCCATCCACATGGGGACAAGGTGCTTTGGCATGGGGGGGAGGGGCAGAGCACCCCACCATGTTAAGGGCATGTGACCTGGTTTGGTTCAAGAGAAGGGTGATAGCTCGCCTCCCTCCCTTTCCTGGCCTGCCAGGCTGTATGCTTAGATAAGGGTCTGATATGGATTTTGGGAGGGCCCCACATCTTTTTTAACTATTGGTGTGGTGGACCCCCATTTTTTATTTTGGCTGTTCCAACATGACTGTGCACCAGTGCACAAAGCAAGGCGAGTTTGGGGTTGAGGAACTTGACTGGCCTGAGCTCAACCCGATAGAACATCTTTGGGATGAATTAAAGCGCAGACTGCGAGCCAGGCCTTCTCGTCCGACATCAGTGCCTGATCTCACAAATGCCCTTCTGAAAGAACGGTCAAACATTCCCATAGACACCCTCCTAAACCTCGTGGACAGTCTTCCCAGAAGAGTTGAAGCTGTTATAGCTGCAAAGGGCGGGGCCAACTCAATATTGAACCCTACGGACTAAGACTTGGATGCCATTAAAGTTCATGCGTGTGTAAAGGCAGGCGTCCCAATACTTTTGACAATATAGTGTATGACGTAAATTCAGATCTATCTAATGAATATTTTCTATGCCAACAGACCAAAAACAATTACAACCTGCATCTTTCCGACACAAACTCCTAATTAAACAACGCCAATTAAAAAATGATAAATATTCAAGGCAGCACCTCGGTGTGAGGAGCGGGGTTGCTGGGTGAAGCACTTGATACCGCATGTCACACGTGTTGGGTACGTCGTCCCTGTTTGTGCACAAGGAGTCACCGCCTGTCACTTTACACAGGACATGTGTTGGAAAGATTATGTAAATGAACGACTATTCCAGATTTAATGCTCTCCGTGAAATGTATTATTTATATTAAACATGAACGTTGGTCGGGTTCTTTGTGTCAACAGATCATTCGAAAACTTGCGCAGAATTCACAATGTATTTGGCTTTTCTTATTACATTGATGGATATTTAAATACCTTTTTCATTAAAAATCTGTAGGCTTGGGGTCCCTAAGGACCAGTGGCGGCCCGCCCATACGGGGTGCAGGGGCGCTGCCCCCTAAATCCATGCACCCGGGCCCTATTCTACATGCAGGGCGCCGGACGCATGGGTTTCAATGGGGTATTTCTTTTTTTTTTTAAGCACGTTGATTAGAGCCTGAGGCTCTAATTGGCTTCATCGCACATTTTTCGCGCATTTTCTCACATGGAAAACACGTGGCAAAATGTGTAACTACTACCCATGTTTGGGGTGTGTTTAGAAATACTGGCATCGAAAATGCATTGCGCCTTTCAGCCCATTTTTTGCAGAAGAGTTGAAGCTGTTATAGCTGCAAAGGGTGGGCCAATTCAATATTGAACCCTACCACTTTAATCACTTGCCGTACAACCACAGTCGTTTTACTGCGGACAGGCAGCACAGGCAGGCCAGACAACATACTACCGATAGGTCACTGGCTTGCTTCCTGGGTTGGGGCACGCTTGCACGTGCCCTCTGCCAACCAATGCCGTGATTGGGCACAGCACAAACTTTGGCAGCAGATTTCAGACAATAATTTTTGGCTGAAGTCAGCTAATCACCTGTGTCCAATCCCAGCACAGAGTTCAGTGTTTAGAAACCCACAGAACTCTGTGTACTGTGAACAGCGATCTGGCAGTTTCTTCTCCCTGAAAAGCAGGGAGAAAAAAACAGCCAGGTAGTCACGTAAAAGCAGCCCACATTACACTTATTAGGCACACAGTTAACCCCATTGATTGCCCCTAGATGGTAACCCTTTCCCAGCCGGTGTCATTAGTACAGTGACAGTGTATAGTACGATCTCTGATTACTGCATTAGTGTCACTAGCAATGTCAGTGTCTGTTAGCACCAGATTTCCCGCCACACTATCACAGTCCCACTATAGGCCGCTGATCACTATCATTACAGCATAGTATCTATAGCTGCGTAAATTCCAATATATGTTCAATAGTTTTGCAGACTCTGTAACTTTCACACAAACCCATTAATATACACTTATTGGGATTTTTTTTTTTTATTACCAACGACATTTATTGGATGTGTTTTATAACAGAAAGTAGAAAATATATATTTTTAAAAAAAATAAAATAATTTTTTGCTTATATAATAATAAATAAAAAAAAAAAAACCTGGTGTGATCATTGGTATCAGTGGGAGGAATTGTACCCCATCATTGGTGTCAGTGGGAGGAATAGTGTCCCATCATTAGTATCAGTGGGAGGAATAGTGTCCCATCATTAGTATCAGTGGGAGGAATAGCGTCCCATCATTAGCATCAGTGGGAGGAATAGTGTCCCATCGTTAGTATCAGTGGGAGGAATAGTGCTCCATGGTTGGTATCAGTGGGAGGAATAGTGCCCCATGGTTGGTATCAGTGGGATGAATAGTGCCCCATCATTGGTGTCAATGGGATGAATAGTGCCCCATCATTGGTGTCAGTGGGAGGAATAGCATTCCCATCATTGGTGTCAGTGGGAGGAATAGTGCCCCGCCCATCATTGGAGCACAGGTGTGTCAGGAGGAAGGTGCCTCTGAAGCTGCTCTGTGAGAAGGGAGTGGTGGTGAAATCTATCCCAGCTCCCTGGCCCCCTTTCTGGGGAGGCCATGGAGGGCAGCGGGGCTTCTCCTGCTGGAGGCTCCCAGCCATCTCCTGGGCCATCAGGTGACATGCCTTCCTCTGCACAAGCTGATCTCTCTACCCCTGGTGAGGATGAAGGCTCGGAGGCCATTCGGGAGCGAGTGGTGGCCGGGATTAAGGTCCTGAACAGGGAGAGGGACAAGCTCTACAAGCTGAGAGCGGAGTTGAAGCGCCTGCGAAGGCAACGTGAGGGCTTACACAGCCAGAAACGGGGATCCATGGATCCGGAAACCCAGCTGGCCAAGGTCCGTGTGGATCATCAGGAGACCATCGTGGCCATGATGGAAGGCAGAGATGGGCCCTTTAAAGAGAAGTTTTGCAACGACAAGAGGTTTGGAAGGGTGACAAAGATGGAGGTGGAGGAGGAGGAGACCCCCAGTTCTGACCCCCTGCCCCCCCAAGGAGAGGTAAGAAGCCCCAGGCCTTCCCAGGACTCAGGAGGCATGCTAAGGGCCATCCAGGTAATGGAGTCTCCTATGCGGGGGAATCAGATGATATTTAATGAGGAAGACATTACTGATGATGTACCTGATAAAGTAAAGCCTGCTAAGTCCCATGTTGTGGATAAGACTGTTTTTGTACCATCTAGCACCATGACTGATAATGTGCCTAATGACAATGTTGTGCCTGCTGAGGCTGCAATGCAGCAAGGTTTGCATTTAAAAAATGTCATTTCTGCAAATGAACTGCAAGTGTCAGAAGAGCCCATTAACCTTTCTTTGGCTGAGTCCAAAGCTGTTTGCCCCACTGCTGCTGAGGGCTCTACAGTGCAGCATCAGGAGACAACTGGTATTGCAGCAACTGTGACTATTGCTGATGGGAATGTGTGTGTGGCTGAAAAAAATCCTCCCAGTTCAGGTGTGATGAACAATGGTCCCAGTACACGTGTGATGAACAATGGTCCCAGTACAAGTGTGATGGACAATCCTACCAACTCTGTTCATGCAGATAGTGTGCAGACTAATGTGACTTCAGTGTGGGCCCCTGGCCCTGAGAAACCTACATTTGCAGAGGTGGCACACTCTGCTCCTGGTAGTCCCGCTCCCAAGCGGGGTTTTCCCCTACAAGCTGCCACTTTGAGCGCCCCAGGATCTGGTCTTGGGTCTCTGGCTTCTGCTGGGGGTCCCAGACGGAATGTAGTTATTCTGAAATGGGAAGGTGGTGCCATCCCTCCAGCATGGCGTGCGGTGGTAGATATGATATTGGAGATGGGTTTTGGTGCAAATGACCTGTATGCCTTTATACACGTAGCTGGGACAAGGGACTATACGGTTAGTTTCACCAGGCCAGAGGGTCTTGACCTGTTCTGGGAGCGATATGAGGCTCGGTGCAGGTCAAGACCTGAATGGGAAGGTCTGGTCCCAGTTGCGGTTTCTCAGAGGTCAACAGTAAAAAAAATTACCATTATCCTGACCAATGAGAGTGTTCCTGCTCGGGATCTAGAGGTCTGGTTAAGGAACTATGGGGAGGTTTTGACCAAACCTAATAAAATCCATGATGAGCGTAACATCTGGACTGGGGGATGGTCGGTAACAGTCAGGTTGGCCAGGGATGGGAATGTTGTCCCTCACCTGCCCTCCTCAGCTTTCATAGGGAGGGATAGGATGACTGTTTTCTACCCTGGTCAGCCGAAGCTGTGTCACCGCTGTGGAGAAAAGGGGCACTTGAGCTCCTCCTGTTCAGCCTTGATGTGTTCAGTGTGTCGGGGGCAGGGTCATATGGCTAAGGACTGTACCAGGAAGATCAGGTGCAACCTGTGCCTGCGCCTTGGCCACCCCTACAGCAGGTGTCCTGAAGCCTGGCACAATATGGAGAAGGAGGTAGTAGATGACATGTCAAGGCTGGACAGGATGGAGGGTGAGACCCCTGGTGTACCATCCTCCTCTGCGGTGACCCCCTCCCCCGGTCCTGCTCAGGATCCCTCTCCAGTTTCTGTGGCCACCCCTCCTGTGTCTGTAAGTACTCCTTCTGTTTCTGTCTCTGTGTCCCCCCAGCCTACTGTACCCTCTCCTCTTGTGTCAGAACCTTCCAAGTCTGTGCCCCCCGAGTCAGTTACCCCCCAGGAGTCTACCCCTCCTGAGTCTGACTTAAAGGGATCACCCCCCCCACCAGCGTGTACTAAAAAGGTTGCTTCTTCCTCTGTAAAGAAGTCTTCTAGAAAGACTTTAAAGAAAAAAGTAAGAGATGAGGGCATCTCTGAGGCTGACCTGCAGTACCTGGAAGAGAGAAGGAAGGTTGGGAGGCGGAAGAGGCAGGCGGTGAGGACGGAACGGGGACGGGAAGCTCCGGTTCCTGTCTCCAGCCGTCATAGGTCCTCCAAGTGGGATATTTCTTCATCCGGAGCTTCTTCTGAGAGAAGTTCCGATTCTGAAATGGACTTTGAGGCGGCCTCTAGAAAGAGAGAGGCTTCTGGTGATGAGCAGCAGAGGGGAGCTAAGAAGCAATCCACCCAATAACCCAAATGGCGGTTCCCCCTCCATTAAAAGTGGTGACAATTAATGTCGCCAGCATTAAGTCAGTAAGAGCTCGTTCTATGGCCTTCTTTTTGTTCAGCCAATTAGATGCTGAAATTTTATTTTTGCAAGAGACTAGGCTCACCTCCTTGGCAGATATACATATGGCCAAGAGAGAGTGGAGGTATGGTCCATCTTACTGGTCTCTTGCGGCCGAGCCTTACGGCGGTGTGGCGGTGTTGTTTAAAACCGGCATGGTAACTGTCCGGCGGGTTATTGAGGTGGAGATTGGGAGATGTATGGTCTTAGACGTCCTTGTGGGAGGGCAGGACCTGCGCCTAATCAATGTTTATGGGCCGCACACAAAGTGGGACAGGAAATGCCTTTTTACAAGGATCAAGCCATTTCTTTTTACATCCCGGCAAGTGGTCTTTGGAGGTGACTTTATTACAGTAACTAGGCCCAAGGACAGGAAGGACTTCAAGGACAGGCTGGGATATGATAGCGTTTTTTTAAATAGTATGGTTAGGGATGCTGGTCTTGTGGATGTGCACATTAAGCACCTCCCAGATGACACCGGGTTCACTTTTCATCGTGGTAATAGTCAGAGTAGGATAGATAGGTTTTTTTTGAAGGAGGCCTCTGCTTTCTCGCCCCCAGTGGTGCAGGCAGTAGAGTTCTCTGATCACTGTATGCTATCTGTGGTACTGAATGCTTCAGACGCCCCTCAGAGGGGCAAGGGCATCTGGAGATTAAATTCGACACTACTCAAGGAAGAACATGTTGGACAATCCTTTGAGGAATTCTTTCAGGCACAGGTGACCATCCTGGACTTTTGTAGCAGCAAGGCTGAGTGGTGGGAGCTGACCAAAAAGAGGATCGCTGGATTCTTCAGGGGCCTAGCCAATAGAAATCAGTTTAATAAATACATGACCTACCAACGTTTACGGAGGAAGCTGGATATTCTTGTCTCGAGAGGAGGAGATCCTGGGGCAATCTCCGAAGTGAAACTCCTTCTCAGGAAGTGTCAATATGACCGGCATGCCTCTTTGGTTCTGGAGAGGGACTATGGGAAGTACCACTCGCCTGACCCTTACCAGAACTGCAAACAAGGTGTAGCTGTTAAAACGGTCGTTGGCCTTAAGGACAGTACAGGTTCCTTGACAAAGTCCAGGTCAGGGATTCTGGAGGTCGTGAGGTCCTTTTATGCCGACCTTCTTGGGAGGAAAGAGCTTGATCGTGACAAGATGGAAAGCTTTTTGGACTCTACTCCAGGTCTAAATGGTGGAGATGTTCCATTGATGAATTTGACAGAGGAGATCACAGTCGAAGAGGTGATGAGGGCAATTGAACAGCTTGCCATCAAAAAGTCGCCTGGACCGGATGGCTTGACGGCTGAGTTTTACAAAGCCTTTAAGTCTATTCTGGCCCCACATTTGGTAGAGGTTTTTAACAGTTGCCTTGCTGAGGGGGTGCTTTCCCCTTCCATGAGGCACTCGGCTGTGATTCTTCTTTCAAAGGGTAAAGATCCTTCGATGATTGAGAATTGGCGCCCCATCAGCCTTCTTAATGTCGATAGAAAGATACTGGCAAAGATATTTTTCTGGCGCCTATCGTCAGTGGCAGAGTCTTTGCTTTCTCGCCATCAGCACTGTTCGGTCCAGGGTAGGAGCACCTTCACAGCGGTTTTAGCTGTCCGGGAGGCCTTGGAGCGGTGCAGGGCTGCAGGCTGGGGAAAGTATTTGCTGACATTGGATCAGGCAAAGGCTTTTGATCGTGTTAACCATGAGTACCTGTGGTTGCTCCTTAGTAAGTACGGTCTGCCGGGTGGTTTTGTCGATTGGCTGAAAGTCTTGTATAAGGGGGCAGAAAGCTTCCCTCTTGTTAATGGTTGGGTTGGACAGTCCTTTGGGGTTGGCTCCGGGGTGCGCCAGGGTTGTCCCCTGAGTCCCCTGCTCTATGTGTTTGCAATCGACCCCTTCGTCAGGAGGCTAGAGAGCGGCATGTTGTGTGGGGTACCAGTGGGGCTCCCGGGTGAGCCGCCATTGAGGGTTGTTGCCTATGCGGATGATGTGTCGGTGATTGTCACTGGGACGGATGAAGCGGAGGAGGTGGTCTCTCTGACATCACGGTATTCTGAAGCATCAGGCTCCAAGATCAATCAGGAAAAGACTGAAGTTTTCTGGATGGGAAAGGAAGGTGAGGGGTTTGATCTCCCGGGCACCTTTCCAGTGCCCCAGGAAAGAATTAAGATACTAGGCATTGAATTTGGACCCGGCGATTATGGCCTCAAAAACTGGGAAGGCAGACTGGAAATTGCCAATACTAAGGTGGTCAGCTGGAAGAGATGGAAGTTATCTATGAGGGAAAGGGTTGATCTGATTAAGACTTACCTGATTCCGATCTTCTTGTATGTCAGCTTTGTCTGCATCTTGCCAGTGTCTCTCTATGCTAGGGTCAGTAGTGTGTTCTTCCAGATGCTGTGGGGGAACAGACTGAACCCCATCAAGAGGAATGTCACCTACCTATCCAGGAGGGAGGGTGGCTTAGGTATGGTCAACCCAGTTCTTTTCTTTTCACTGCTATTTCTAAAGTTTAACATTGGTAATATGCTTGCAGTGGAACCTCCTGGATGGGTAGGCATATTTAGATCTTGGTTTAGGCCTTTTCTACGACTTTGGGAAGAAGGTGGCCAAGTGAAGAATCGCAGGGGTCATCGTGGTCAGCTACCAGCCTATGTCGCTCCGTGCCTGAAGTTACTGCGGCAGTGGCGATTGTCGGCTGAAGATCTCAGATCGGTTCCAAGGAAAGTCCTTATGAGTCGAGTCTTGAGCGAAGTCTTTCATGACCCACTGGCCTTAAGGGATTGCCCGGGCCCAGTTTTAAGGGCGGGGTTAAGACTGATTAATTTGGATAGAGTACCCCCTAAATTTAGGGATCTGGCCTGGTTGTGCTTCCATGGGAAGCTCTATGTTCGGGGCAATTTGAAATTCCGCAGTGGGATGGATCGTAGCTGTCCTCGGGAGGAGTGTGCAGATGAGGAGGAGACTATGGATCATTTTCTGCTTCATTGCCCTTTTAACATAGAGGTGTACAAACAGGTGGGGCGGGCCCTCGGTGTCCCTTTCCTCTCCAGGCTGGGTTATGCTGAGTGGGTGTACGGAGCATTCAATACCGGTGGAGTTTTTTGTTTGGATACACTTTTTTTAGTTAGCCTAGTAGTCCGTTATTTCACCTGGAATGCACGGTGTCAGGTCAGCATTCGGCAAAAACTCCTTCCTGTTGAGGTGGTGGTGTATGACATTTTGCATGAGGTGGGGAAGATTCGCGAGTTTGAGAGAGACAAGCGGGGTCAGGGGGCTTGGTTGAAGGCGTGGAGGGGTTTCAAGCCTCCCTGACTGCCAGGAGTCTCTTTCCCGGGTGTGGCTGTCTGTCTCTTATCACCCTAGATTATCAGTATTTTTGATGAATTTTTGATAAATGGCTGCGTACATAGGTGATGGGTTGTGCCTCTTAGGCCATCTCTGCTGCTTTATGTAGATAGTTTTCTAGGGATGTTTTGGTAGTGGATTATGTGTATATTGTATATATTCTGAACATGGATGTGTATTCCTTTGTTTTCTGTTGAAGTTTTGTACTATGGTTTTGTTTTTTACTTTTGTATAAAATTGGTTGCTTGATTCTTTTCAATAAAAGATCAATAGTGCCCCATGGTTGGTATCAGTGGGATGAATAGTGCCCCATCATTGGTGTCAATGGGATGAATAGTGCCCCATCATTGGTGTCAGTGGGAGGAATAGCATTCCCATCATTGGTGTCAGTGGGAGGAATAGTGCCCCGCCCATCATTGGAGCACAGGTGTGTCAGGAGGAAGGTGCCTCTGAAGCTGCTCTGTGAGAAGGGAGTGGTGTTGGAATCTATCCCAGCTCTCCTGGCCCCCTTTCTATGGAGGCCAGCAGGGCTTCTCCTGCTGGAAGCTCGCAGCCATCTCCTGGGCCGTTGGGTGACATGCCTGCCTCTGTACAAGCCAATCTCTCTGCCCCTGGTGAGGATGAAGGCTCGGAGGCCATTCGGGAGCGAGTGGTGGCCGGGATTAAGGTCCTGAATAGGGAGAGAGACAAGCTGTACAAGCTGAGAGCGGAGTTGAAGCGCCTGCGAAGGCAACGTGAGGGCTTACACAGCCAGAAACGGGGATCCATGGATCCGGAAATCCAGCTGGCCAAGGTCCGTGTGGATCATCAGGAGACCATCGTGGCTATGATGGAAGGCAGAGATGGGCCCTTTAAAGAACAATTTTGCAACGACAAGAGGTTTGCAAGGGTGACAAAGATGGAGGTGGAGGAGACCCCCAGTTCTGACCCCCTGCCCCCCCAGGGAGAGGTAAGCATCCCCATGCCTTCCCAGGACTCGGGAGGCATGCTAAGGGCCATCCAGGTAATGGAGTCTCCTATGCGGGGGGATCAGATGGTGTTTAACGAGGAAGACATTACTGATGATGTACCTGATAAGGTTAAGCCTGCTAAGTCCCATGTTGTGGATAAAACAGTTTTTGTACCATGTAGCACCATGACTGATAATGTGCCTAATGACAATCAGGCTGCTAGTCCTGTGTGCAGCAATGTTGTTCCTGCTGAGGCTGCAATGCAGCAAGAGTTACATTTAAAAAATGTAATTTCTGTGGATGGACTACAGGTGTCAGAACAGCCCATTAACCCTTCTTTGGCTGAGTCCAAAGCTGTTTGCCCCACTGCTGCTGAGGACTCTACAGTGCAGCATCAGGAGACAACTGGTATTGCAGCAACTGTGACCATTCCTGATGGGAATTTGAATAGTTCTGGGACTGATAACAATCACCCCAGTACCAGTGTGATGAACAATCGTCCTGCTGCAGATCCTGCCATTTCAGTTCATACAGTTGATAATGATAATAATAATAATATACAGAGTGATGTGACTTCAGTGTGGGCCCTTGGCCCTGATAAATCTACATTTGCACAGGCGGTACACTCTGCTCCTGGTAGTCCCGCTCCCAAGCGGGGTTTTCCCCTACAAGCTGCCACCTTGCGCACCCCAAGATCTGGTCTTGGGTCTCTGGCTTCTGCTGGGGGTCCCAGGCGGAATGTAGTTATTCTGAAATGGGAAGGTGGTGCCATCCCTCCAGCATGGCGTGCGGTGGTGGATTTGATATTGGAGATGGGTTTTGGTGCAAATGACCTGTATGCTTTTATACACGTAGCTGGGACACGGGATTATACGGTTAGCTTCACCAGGCCAGAGGGTCTTGACCTGTTCTGGGAGCGATATGAGGCTCGGTGCAGGTCAAGACCTGAATGGGAAGGTCTGGTCCCAGTTGCGGTGTCTCAGAGGTCAACGGTGAAAAAAATTACCATTATTCTCACCAATGAGAGTGTTCCTGCTCGGGATCTAGAGGTCTGGTTAAGGAACTATGGGCAGGTTTTGACAAAGCCCAATAAAATCCATGATGAGCGTAACATCTGGACTGGGAGTTGGTCGGTAACAGTCAGGTTGGCCAGGGATGGGAATGTTGTCCGTCACCTGCCGTCCTCAGCTTTCATAGGGAGGGATAGGATGACTGTTTTCTACCCTGGTCAGCCGAAGCTGTCACCGCTGTGGAGAAAAGGGGCACTTGAGCTCCTCCTGTTCAGCCTTGATGTGTTCAGTGTGTCGGGGGCAGGGTCATATGGCTAAGGACTGTACCAGGAAGATCAGGTGCAACCTGTGCCTGCGCCTTGGCCACCCCTACAGCAGATGTCCTGAAGCCTGGCACAATATGGAGAAGGAGGTAGTAGAGGACATGTCAGGGCTGGACAGGATGGAGGGTGAGACCCCTGGTGTACCATCCTCCTCTGCGGTGACCGCCTCCCCCAGTCCTGCTCAGGATCCCTCTCCAGTTCCTGTGGCCACCCCTCCTCTGTCTGTAAGTACTCCTTCTGTATCTGTCTCTGTGTCCCCCCAACCTACTGTACCCTCTCCTCTTGTGTCAGAACCTTCCAAGTCTGTGCCCCTGAGTCAGTTACCCCCCAGGAGTCTACCCCTCCTGAGTCTGACTTAAAGGGATCACCCCCCCCCCCACCAGCGTGTACTAAAAAGGTTGCTTCTTCCTCTGTAAAGTAGTCTTGTGGAAAGACTTTAAAGAAAAAAGTAAGGGATGAGGGCTTCTCTGAGGCTGACCTGCAGTACCTGGAGGAGAGAAGGAAGGTTGGGAGGCGGAAGAGGCAGGCGGTGAGGACGGAACGGGGACGGGAAGCTCCGGTTCCTGTCTCCAGCCATCATAGGTCCTCCAAGTGGGATATTTCTTCATCCGGAGCTTCTTCTGAGAGAAGTTCTGATTCCGAAATGGACTTTGAGGTGGCCTCTAGAAAGAGAGAGGCTTCTGGTGACGAGCAGCAGAGGGGAGCTAAGAAGCAATCCACCCAATAACCCAAATGGCGGTTCCCCCTCCGTTAAAAGTGGTGAAAATTAATGTCGCCAGCATTAAGTCAGTAGGAGCTCGTTCTATGGCCTTCTTTTTGTTCAGCCAATTAGATGCTGAAATTTTATTTTTGCAAGAGACTAGGCTCACCTCCTTGGCAGATATTCATATGGCCAAGAGAGAGTGGAGGTATGGTCCATCTTACTGGTCTCTTGCGGTCGAGCCTTACGGCGGTGTGGCGGTGTTGTTTAAAACCGGCATGGTAACTGTCCGGCGGGTTATTGAGGTAGAGATTGGGAGATGTATGGTCTTAGACGTCCTTGTGGGAGGGCAGGACCTGCGCCTCATCAATGTTTATGGACCACACACAAAGTGGGACAAGAAATGCCTTTTTACAAGGATCAAGCCATTTCTTTTTACATCCCGGCAAGTGGTCTTTGGAGGTGACTTTAATACAGTAACTAGGCCCAAGGACAGGAAGGACTTCAAGGACAGGCTGGGATATGATAGCGTTTTTTTAAATAGTATTGTTAGGGATGCTGGTCTTGTGGATGTGCACATTAAGCACCTCCCAGATGACACCGGGTTCACTTTTCATCGTGGTAATAGTCAGAGTAGGATAGATAGGTTTTTTTTGAAGGAGGCCTCTGCTTTCTCGCCCCCAGTGGTGCAGGCAGTAGAGTTCTCTGATCACTGTATGCTATCTGTGGTACTGAATGCTTCAGACGCCCCTCAGAGGGGCAAGGGCATCTGGAGATTAAATTTTACTCTACTCAAGGAAGAACTGGTTAGACAATCCTTTGAGGAATTCTTTCAGGCACAGGTGACCATCCTGGACTTTTGTAGCAGCAAGGCTAAGTGGTGGGAGCTGACCAAAAAGAGGATCGCTGGATTCTTCAGGGGCCTAGCCAATAGAAATCAGTTTAATAAATACATGACCTACCAACGTTTACGGAGGAAGCTGGATATTCTTGTCTCGAGAGGAGGAGATCCTGGGGCAATCTCCGAAGTGAAACTCCTTCTCAGGAAGTGTCAATATGACCGGCATGCCTCTTTGGTTCTGGAGAGGGACTATGGGAAGTACCACTCGCCTGACCCTTACCAGAACTGCAAACTAGGTGTAGCTGTTAAAACGGTCGTTGGCCTTAAGCACAGTACAGGTTCCTTGACAAAGTCCAGGTCAGGGATTCTGGAGGTCGTGAGGTCCTTTTATGCCGACCTTCTTGGGAGGAAAGAGCTTCACCGTGACAAGATGGAAAGCTTTTTGGACTCTACTCCAGGTCTAAATGGTGGAGATGTTCCATTGATGAATTTGACAGAGGAGATCACAGTCGAAGAGGTGATGAGGGCAATTGAACAGCTTGCCATCAAAAAGTCGCCTGGACCGGATGGCTTGACGGCAGGGATGAGCCGAACACCCCCCTGTTCGGTTCGCACCAGAACCTGCGAACAGACAAAATGTTCGTGTAAACTTTAGAACCCTATTAAATACAATGGACTCGAACGTTCGAAATCTAAAGTGTTAATTATAAAGGCTAATATGCAAGTTATTGTCCTAAAAAGTGTTTGGGGACCGGGGTCCTTCCCCAGGGGACATGTATCAATGCAAAAAGAAGTTTTAAAAACGGCCGTTTTTTCGGGAGCAGTGATTTTAATAATGCTTAAAATGAAAAAATAAAAGTGAAATATTCCTTTAAATTTCGTACCTGGGGGGTGTGTATGATATGCATGTGAAGTGGCGCATGTTTCCCGTGCTTAGAACTGTCCCTGCATAAAGTGTCATTTTTGAAAGAAAAAAAATGCATTTAAAACTGACTCGCGGCTATTAATGAATTGTCGGCTCCCGGCAATACATACAAAAGTCATTGAGAAAAAAAAAAAAAAAAGCGTGGGGGTTCCCCAGAATTCAATTACCAGGCCCTTCAGATCTGGCATGGATTTTAAGGGGAACTCCACCCCAAGTTTAAAAAAAAAATGGCGTGGAGTCCCCCTAAAAATCCATACCAGACCCCTTATCCGAGCACGCAACCTGGCCGGCCGCAGGGGAAAAGGGGGGGACGAGAGAGCGGCCCCCCCCTCCCTCCTGAACCGTACCAAGCCACATGCCCTCAACATGGGGAGGATGTCCCCATGTTGATGGGGACAAGGGCCTCATCCCCACAACCCTTGCCCGGTGGTTGTGGGGGTCTGCGGGCGGGGGGCTTATCGGAATCTGGAAGACCCCTTTAACAAAGGGGACCCCCAGATCCCGCCCCCCCCCCTATGTGAATTGGTAACGGGTACATTGTACCCCTACCATTTCACGAAGAAAGCGTAAAAAAAATGTTTAAAAAAACACACAAACACCTTGAAAAAGTCCTTTATTTAAAAAAATAAATAAATAAACATTCCAGCGGTGAAATCCAGTGTCCCGCGGCGATCCCGATGTCCAGCGCTGTCCTTCATTGGTTGTGCCTGAGCGGACCTGATGGGGAACTCCCTCTCAGTATTTTAAATGTATAGACCCGCCCCTTCTAAAGTTCCCCATCAGGTCCGCTCAGCGGACGAGATGCGGAACATGAGAAGGGGCGGGTCTATACATGTATTACCAAAGTGAGAGCAGTTCCCCATCAGGTCCGCCCCCTCGGTATGTCAGACCCGCCTACGTCATTGGCTTGAGCGGGGAACTTCCTTCACTATGTAAATTTAAATTTACATAGTGAAGGAAGTTCCCCGCTCAAGCCAATGACGTAGGCGGGTCTGACATACCGAGGAGGCGGACCTGATGGGGAACTGCTCTCACTTTGGTAATACATGTATAGACCCGCCCCTTCTCATGTTCCGCATCTGGTCCGCTGAGCGGACCTGATGGGGAACTTTAGAAGGGGCGGGTCTATACATTTAAAATACTGAGAGGGAGTTCCCCATCAGGTCCGCTCAGGCACAACCAATGACGGACAGCGCTGGACATCGGGATCGCCGCGGGACACTGGATTTCACCGCTGGAATGTTTTTTTTTTTTTTTTTTTAAATAAAGGACTTTTTCAAGGTGTTTGTGTGTTTTTATTTACATTTTTTGACACTTTCTTCGTGAAATGGTAGGGGTACAATGTACCCCTTACCAATTCACATAGGGGGGGGGGGCCGGGATCTGGGGGTCCTCTTTGTTAAAGGGGTCTTCCAGATTCCGATAAGCCCCCCGCCCGCAGACCCCCACAACCACCGGGCAAGGGTTGTGGGGATGAGGCCCTTGTCCCCATCAACATGGGGACATCCTCCCCATGTTGAGGGCATGTGGCTTGGTACGGTTCAGGAGGGAGGGGGGGCCGCTCTCTCGTCCCCCCCTTTTCCCCTGCGGCCGGCCAGGTTGCATGCTCGGATAAGGGGTCTGGTATGGATTTTTAGGGGGACTCCACGCCATTTTTTTTTTAATTTGGGGTGGAGTTCCCCTTAAAATCCATGCCAGATCTGAAGGGCCTGGAATGGATATTTGGGGGAACCCCACGTCAATTTTTTTTTATTTGCGGCGGGGTTCCCCTTAATATCCATTCCAGACCTGAAGGGCCTGGTAATTGAATTCTGGGGAACCCCCACGCTTTTTTTTTTTTTTTATCAATGACTTTTGTATGTATTGCCGGGAGCCGACAATTCATTAATAGCCGCGAGTCAGTTTTAAATGCATTTTTTTCTTTCAAAAATGACACTTTTTGCAGGGACAGTTCTAAGCACGGGAAACATGCGCCACTTTACATGCATATCATACACACCCCCCAGGTACGAAATTTAAAGGAATATTTCACTTTTATTTTTTCATTTTAAGCATTATTAAAATCACTGCTCCCGAAAAAACGGCCGTTTTTAAAACTTCTTTTTGCATTGATACATGTCCCCTGGGGCAGGACCCCGGTCCCCAAACACTTTTTAGGACAATAACTTGCATATAAGCCTTTAGAATTAGCACTTTAGATTTCTCCCATAGATTTTTCGAATTTGCCGCGAACACCCCAATTTGTTCGCTGTTCGGCGAACGGGCGAACAGGCAATGTTCGAGTCGAACATGAGTTCGACTCGAACTCGAAGCTCATCCCTACTTGACGGCTGAGTTTTACAAAGCCTTTAAGTCTATTCTGGCCCCGCATTTGGTAGAGGTTTTTAACAGTTGCCTTGCTGAGGGGGTGCTTTCCCCTTCCATGAGGCACTCGGCTGTGATTCTTCTTTCAAAGGGTAAAGATCCTTCGATGATTGAGAATTGGCGCCCCATCAGCCTTCTTAATGTCGATAGAAAGATACTGGCAAAGATATATTTCTGGCGCCTATCGTCAGTGGCAGAGTCTTTGCTTTCTCGCCATCAGCACTGTTCGGTCCAGGGTAGGAGCACCTTCATAGCAGTTTTAGCTGTCCGGGAGGCCTTGGAGCGGTGCAGAGCTGCAGGCTGGGGAAAGTATTTCCTGACATTGGATCAGGCAAAGGCTTTTGATCGTGTTAACCATGAGTACCTGTGGTTGCTCCTTAGTAAGTACGGTCTGCCGGGTGGTTTTGTCGATTGGCTGAAAGTCTTGTATAAGGGGGCAGAAAGCTTCCCTCTTGTTAATGGTTGGGTTGGACAGTCCTTTGAGGTTGACTCCGGGGTGCGCCAGGGTTGTCCCCTGAGTCCCCTGCTTTATGTGTTTGCAATTGACCCCTTCATCAGGAGGCTAGAGAGCGGCATGTTGTGTGGGGCTCCCGGGTGAGCCGCCATTGAGGGTTGTTGCCTATGCAGACGTTGTGTCGGTGATTGTCACTGGGACGGATGAAGCGGAGGAGGTGGTCTCTCTGACATCACGGTATTCTGAAGCATCAGGCTCCAAGATCAATCAGGAAAAGAGTGACGTTTTCTGGATGGGAAAGGAAGGTGAGGGGTTTGATCTCCCAAACACCTTTCCAGTGCCCCAGGAAAGAATTAAGATACTAGGCATTGAATTTGGACCCGGCGATTATGGCCTCAAAACTGGGAAGGCAGACTGGAAATTGCCAATATTAAGGTGGTCAGCTGGAAGAGATGGAAGTTATCTATGAGGGAAAGGGTTGATCTGATTAAGACTTACCTGATTCCGATCTTCTTGTATGTCCGCTTTGTCTGCATCTTGCCAGTGTCTGTCTACGCTAGGGTCAGTAGTGTGTTCTTCCAGATGCTGTGGGGGAACAGACTGAACCCCATCAAGAGGAATGTCACCTATCTATCCAGGAGGGAGGGTGGCTTAGGTATGGTCAACCCAGTTCTTTTCTTTTCACTGCTGTTTCTCAAGTTTAACATTGGTAATATGCTTGCAGTGGAACCTCCTGGATGGGTAGGCATATTTAGATCTTGGTTTAGGCCTTTTCTATGACTTTGGGAAGAAGGTGGCCAAGTGTAGAATCGCAGGGGTCATCGTGGTCAGCCTATGTCGCTCCGTGCCTGAAGTTACTGCGGCAGTGGCGATTGTCGGCTGAAGATCTCAGATCAGTTCCAAGGAAAGTCCTTATGAGTCGAGTCTTGAGCAAAGTCTTTCATGACCCACTGGCCTTAAGGGATTGCCCGGGCCCAGTTTTGAGGGCGGGGTTAAGACTGATTAATTTGGATAGAGTACCCCCTAAATTTAGGGATCTGGCCTGGTTGTGCTTCCATGGGAAGCTCTATGTTCGGGGCAATTTGAAATTCCGCAGTGGGATGGATTGTAGCTGTCCTCGGGAGGAGTGTGCGCATGAGGAAGAGACTATGGACCATTTTCTGCTTCGTTGCTCTTTTAACATAGAGGTGTATAAACAGGTGGGGCGGGCCCTCGGTGTCCCTTTCCTCTCCAGGCTGGGTTATGCTGAGTGGGTGTACGGAGCATTCAATACTGGTGGAGTTTTTTGTTTGGATACACTTTTTTTAGTTAGCCTAGTAGTCCGTTATTTCACCTGGAACGCACGGTGTCAGGTCAGCATTCGGCAAAAACTCCTTCCTGTTGAGGTGGTGGTGTATGACATTTTGCATGAGGTGGGGAAGATTTGGGAGTTTGAGAGAGACAAGCGGGGTCAGGGGGCTTGGTTGAAGGCGTGGGGGGGTTTCAGGCCTCCCTGACTGCCAGGAGTCTCTTTCCCGGGTGTGGCTGTCTGTCTCTTATCACCCTAGATTATCAGTATTTTTGATACATTTTTGATAAATGGCTACGTACATAGGTGATGGGTTGTGCCTCTTAGGCCCTCTCTGCTGCTTTATGTAGATAGTTTTCTAAAATGTTTTTGGTAGTGGATTATGTATATATTGTATATATTCTGAACATGGATGTGTATTCCTTTGTTTTCTGTTGAAGTTTTGTACCATGGTTTTGTTTTTTACTTTTGTATAAAATTGGTTGCTTGATTCTTTTCAATAAAAGATCAATAGTGCCCCATCATTGGTGTCAGTGGAAGGAATAGTGCCCCACCCATCATTGGAGCACAGGTGTGTCAGAAGGAAGGTGCCTCTGAAGCTGCTCTGTGAGAGGGGAGTGGTGGAAAAATCTCTCCCAGCTCCCTGGCCCCCTTTCTGGGGAAGCCATGGAGGCCAGCAGGGCCTCTCCTGCTGAAGGCTCCCAGCCATCTCCTGGGCCGTCGGGTGACATGCCTGCCTCTGCACAAGCCAATCTCTTTGCCCCTGGTGAGGATGAAGGCTCGGAGGCCATTCGGGAGAGAGTGGTGGCCGGGATTAAGGTCCTGAACAGGGAGAGGGACAAGCTCTACAAGCTGAGAGCGGAGCTGAAGCGCTTGCGAAGGCAACGTGAGGGCTTACATAGCCAGAAACGGGGATCCATAGATCCGGAAATTCAACTGGCCAAGGTCCGTGTTGATCATCAGGAGACCATCGTGGCCATAATGTAAGGCAGAGATGGGCCCTTCAAGGAAAAGTTTTGCAACGACAAAAGGTTTGCAAGGGTGACAAAGATGGAGGTGGAGGAGGAGGAGACCCCCAGTTCTGAACCCCTGCCCCCCCAGGGAGAGGTAAGCAGCCCCATGCCTTCCCAGGACTCAGGAGGCATGCTGAGGGCCATCCAGGTAATGGAGTCTCCTATGCGGGGGGATCAGCTTGTGTTTAACGAGGAGGACATTACTGATGATGTACCTGATAAGGTTAAGCCTGCTAAATCTCATGTTGTGGATAAGACTGTTTTTGTACCATCTAGCACCATGACTGATAATGTGCCTAATGACAATCAGGCTGCTAGTCCTGTGTGCAGCAATGTTGTGCCTGCTGAGGCTGCAATGCAGCAAGAGTTACATTTAAAAAATTTCATTTCTGCAAATGAACTGCAAGTGTCAGAACAGCCCATTAACCCTTCTTTGGCTGAGTCCAAAGCTGTTTGCCCCACTGCTGCTGAGGGCTCTACAGCGCAGCATCAGGAGACAACTGGTATTGCAGCAACTGTGACCATTCCTGATGGGAATGTGTGTGTGGCTGATAAAAATCATCCCAGTTCAGGTGTGATGAACAATGGTCCCAGTACAGGTGTGATGAACAATGGTCCCAGTACAAGTGTGATGAACAATCCTACCAACTCTGTTCATGCAGATAATGTACAGACTAATGTGACTTCAGTGTGGGCCCTTGGCCCTGATAAACCTACATTTGCACAGGCGGTACACTCTGCTCCTAGTAGCTCCGCTCCTAAGCGGGGTTTTCCCCTACAAGCTGCCACTTTGAGCACCCCAGGATCTGGTCTTGGGTCTCTGGCTTCTGCTGGGGGTTCCAGATGGAATGTAGTTATTCTGAAATGGGAAGGTGGTGGGTGCTATCCCAGCACGGCGTGCAGTGGTAGATATGATTTTGGAGATGGGTTTTGGAGCAAACGATTTGTATGCCTTTATACACGTAGCTGGGACACGGGACTATACGGTTAGCTTCACCAGGCCAGAGGGTCTTGACCTGTTCTGGGAGCGATATGAGGCTCGGTGCAGGTCAAGACCTGAATGGGAAGGTCTGGTCCCAGTTGCGGTTTCTCAGAGGTCAACAGTGAAAAAAATTACCATTATCCTGACTAGTGATGAGCCGAACACCCCCGGGTTCGGTTCGCACCAGAACCCGCGAACGGACCGAAAGTTCGTACGAACATTAGAACCCTATTAAATACAATGGATGCGAACGTTCGAATTCTAAAGTGCTAATTATAACAACTATTATGCATGTTATTGTCCTAAAAAGGGTTTGGGAACCCGGGTTCTGCACCAGGGGACATGTATCAATGCAAAAAGAAGTTTTAAAAACGGTCGTTTTTCGGGAGCAGTCATTTTAATGATGCATAAAGTGAAAAAAAAAAAGTCAAATATTCCTTTAAATATCGTACCTGGGGGGTGTCTAAAGTATGCCTGTGAAGTGCCACGTGTTTCCCGTGTTTAGAACTGTCCCTGCACAAAATGACACTTCTAAAGGAAAAAAAAGCCATTTAAAACTGCTTGCGGCTTTAATGTAATGTCTGGTCCCGGTAATATGGATGAAAATCTTTAAGAAAAATGGCATAGCTACCCCATGACCCCCCCCCCCCCTACCCCAGCCCATTACCAGCCCCTTTGGGTCTTGTATGGATATTAAGGGGAACCCCGCACATAAAATAAAAAAGGCCCTATATACTCTGAACAGCCGTATACAGGCGGTGCATACAAGACAGGGACTGTAGGTTTGTTCTTATGTAGAATCTGTTTGTAATTTTGAACAGGTACATTGTTGAAGTGTAGCTCCAGCCCAAAAATCTATTTTTAAACTTTTTGGAAAACATAGGTAAGGGTTATCACCCCTGTAACATTTGTTTTGCTGTCTGTGCCCCTGTTCTGAACATTTCACCTCACTTTCCGTCCCAATGTCAACTGTTTTTGAAATGTGGTGTTTTTCTTGAAACAAGGATTGCTGATAAAGCATCAGTACAGAGGAGACACCTTTCTCCCATATTTATTCTTACAGGAGAGAATTTTCCTTCCTAGGGGTAGATTTCCTCTCACTTCCTGTTGTCTTCTTGCGTTTGCAAGTAGGAGTCGTTTGTAAGTTGGATGTTTGAAAGTAGGGACCTGCCGTATATACTCTGCAGAAATAGGCCCCTTAGTTGTTGGTGTTGGCACAACACTGTAAGCACTCACAGTTACTCTTGGTTGGTGCTGGAACGCCCTGCTGTCAACTATTATATCAGGAATTTTAATTACATATAATTGTTGAACAGTGGTAGTAAAAATTGGGCCTTTGATGGTGGTGCTGGTGCCACAACACTGTAAGCCCTGACAGTTACTCTTGGTGGGTGCAGCAATGGGCCCTGCTGTGAATTATTAGATCAAGAATTGTAATTGCATGCCCCTGTTGAACAGGGGCTGAAAAATTGGGCCTTTCGTGGTGGTGGTGGTGGTGGTGGTGTTGCCACAACACTGTAAGCCCTCAGAGTTACTCTTGGTGGGTGCAGCAATGGGCCCTGCTGTGAATTATTAGATCAAGAATTGTAATGACACGCCCCTGTTAAACAGGGGCTGAAAAATTGGGCCTTAGGCACTGGTGGCACAACACTACAACCCCTCACAGATACTGTACTTGGAGCACAGCAATGAGCCCTATGGCAAATTATTGCTAAAAAAATTGTAATTACACGCCCCTGTAAAACAGGGGCTGAAAAATTGGGCCTTAGCCACTGGTGGCGGCACCCATAAACAAAAATGATCTTCCAAGCTATCATCATCAATCGTATCATTGAGGACTCGGAGGAGGAGGATAGCCAGTCAACATAACAGCACAGGCACTCAGCATCAGCATCAGTCTTGAAGGGATGTGACATGTTAAAATCAATTAGTCTGTTATATCAGCATCAGGTGTGTGGTAGCTGGTGGTGATCCAAGACTGGTTCATCTTGATGAAAGTCAGTCGATCAACCGAGTCGGTGGACAGGCGCACCCTGTGATCCGTGACAAATCCTCCAGCAGCACTGAATGTGCGTTCCGAAAGAACGCTGGATGCAGGACAGGCCAGTAGCTCAATTGCATACTGTGCAAGCTCTGGCCAGTGATCCATCCTCAAGACCCAGTAAGCCAGAGGATTTTCGGTGGGGAAGGTGTCCAAGTCTGACCTTGCCCCTAGATATTCCTGCACCATGTTTATCAGACGCTGGCGATGGTTGCTGGAACCGATCATACTTTGGGGCTGCGGACTATAGAATTGTCTGAACGCATCGGTCAGACGGCCACCTTCCACACCGCTCCTTCTTTGACTGGCCGAAGCCTCAGCAACTCGTTGTCCAGGACCAGGAGTTTGTAACCTCCCAGTCTCTGGGAACGCGTTGCACAGACCTTTCTGCAAGGCCTCCCGGAGTTGTCTCATCCTCTGCTCCCTCTGCGAAGGTAACATAAGGTCCGCAACCTTACCCTTGTACCGTGGATCAAGGAGAGTGGCCAGCCAGTAATGGTCCCTCTCCTTGATCCGAAGAATACGAGGATCCTTCCGCAGACTTTGCAGGATCAGGGAGGCCATGCAGCGTAGGTTTGCTGAGGCATTCGCTCCGGAGTCCTCTGGGTCACTAAGGACGACATGATCCGCAGCCACCTCCTCCCAGCCACGTACAAGTCCACTGGTTTCTTGGGACTGTAAATCATCCCTAAAAGACTGCTGCTGATGATGCTGAGTGCCAGCCTCCACCTCCATGCTGACACAATCCTCCTCCTCCTCCTCCTCCTCCTCTTCCTCTTCCTGTGCGATGGGTGGGACAGAAGGAACACTGTCTGGGTAAAGGGGGCCTTGAGAGGCAAGGAAGTCCTCCTCTTCCTGCCTCTGTTCTGCCTCAAGTGCCCTGTCCATTATTCCACGCAGCGTGTGCTCCAACAGGTGGACAAGAGGTACAGTGTCACTGATGCATGCACTGTCACTGCTCACCATCCTCGTGGCCTCCTCAAATGGTGCCAGAACAGTGCATGCATCCCTGATCATGCCCCACTGGCGTGGAGAAAAAAAACCAAGCTCCCCTGACCCTGTCCTGGTGCCGTAGTCGCACAGGTACTCATTGATGGCCCTCTGCTGCGTGTGCAGCCGCTGCAGCATGGCTAACGTTGAGTTCCACCTGGTGGGCATGTCACATATAAGGCGGTTCTTGGGCAGGTTCAACTCCTTTTGCAGCTCAGCCAGGCGAGCACTGGCATTATAAGATCTGCGGAAATGCACACAGACTTTCCTGGCCTGCCTCAGGACATCCTGTAAGCCCGGGTACCTGCCCAAGAACCGCTGCACCACCAGGTTAAGGACGTGAGCCACACAGGGCACATGGGTCAGTTGTCCCTGTCGGAGGGCGGAGAGGAGGTTGGTGCCATTGTCGCAAACCACCATTCCTGGCTTAAGCTGGCGTGGCGTCAACCACCTCTCGGCCTGGCCCTGCAGAGCAGACAGGACCTCTGCCCCAGTGTGGCTTGTGTCCCCCAAACACACCAGCGCAAGCACGGCATGGCATCTTTTTGCCTGCGTACTTGCGTAGCCCCGTGAACGGCTACGGAGCACCGCTGGTTCATAGGACAAACCACAGGAAGAGGCCATGGAGGAAGAAGAGGAGGGGGTGGAGGAGAGAGGTGTGTCACAACCAGTAGTAACATTTTGGAGGCGTGGCGGTGGAACAACCTCCAACACTACTGCACATTGTCCTGCATCCTTCCCAGCTGCCAAAAGAGTGACCCAATGGGCCGTGAAAGAAAGGTAACGTCCCTGTCCATGCCTGCTGGACCATGAGTCAGCGGTAATATGCACCTTACCGCTGACCGCCCTGTCCAGCGAGGCCAAGACATTGCCTTCCACATGCCGGTAGAGAGCCGGAATAGCCTTCCGTGAGAAAAAGTGGCATTTGGGAACCTGCCACTGAGGAACCGCACATTGCACAAACTCACGGAAGGGGGCCGAGTCTACCAACTGAAAAGGCAGCAGTTGAAGCGCTAGCAATTTAGCCAAGCTAGCATTCAACCGCTGGGCATGTGGATGGCTGGGAGTGAACTTCTTTCGACGGTCCAGCAGCTGGGGCAGGGAAATTTGCCTGCTAGAATCGGACGTCGGTGTACTGCTAGCAGAGTGGCCGCAAGTACTTGGCTGTGACACACCTAATTCTACACCTTCATTCCTCTCAGTGCATGTTTCAGAGAGGACTGAAGTTATAGTGGGGTTGGAGATCCCAGCTGATTCGGTGCAAGGAGAGGTCCGCTTTGTTCTTTGGTGTGGGTCTTTGAGGTAGGCTTGCCAACGAGCTGCATGGCAGGTCAACATATGTCTGGTCAGGCATGTGGTACCCAAGCGGCTGATGTTTTGGCCACGCGATATACGCTTGAGACATATGTTGCAAACAGCAGCTGTGCGATCTGATGCACTAGCCTCAAAAAAGGCCCACACCAAGGAACTTTTTGAATGACGGGCAGAGGCAGCGCCCTGCACAGGCGGAGCTCTGCGGTGTGATTCCGTCGGTGTACTGCCCTTACGCTGGCCACCAAAGGGCATCCTGCCTCGTTGATGTGCCTCCTCCTCATCCTCCTCCTCCTCCTCTCTCCTATTAGGCACCCACGTGGAGTCAGTGACCTCATCATCCCCTCCCTCCTCATCACTGGAGCCAATCTGGCAGTATGCTGCAGCTGCTGGAACATGACTGCCAGATTGGTGTCCTTCTTGAGCATCCCCCTCTGTCTGCTCTCACGCTACTGCCTTCCTGTAGCTGGGTTTCATCATCAGACCCTTCGAAACGCTGGGCATCCTCCTGGAGCATGTACCCAACACTGTGCTCAAACAGTTCGGGGGACTCCTCAGGAGGAGGACATGGTGGGTCTAGGGAAGGAGTGACTGATGATGAGTCTGACATTGATACCAGGGAAGAGGACGCTTTGGCAGCTGCTTTGCCAGTACCCTGAGCCTGGGTGAGAGAGGATGAGGAGGAGGAGGAGGGCTTGGTCATCCACTCTACCAAGTCTTCGGCATGATGTGGCTCAACATGTCCAGCTGCCGAAAACAAGGACAAGCGTGTCCCATGGCCATGTGCTGATGACAATGCACCGCGTCCACGACCAGCACTGTTGCCCCCAGACACAGAGCCTGCTTGCCCTCTTTTATTGCCTCCTGACTGTCTGCCTCTCCTTGTTTGCCTTCCAGACATTCTAATAGATGGCCTGCAGGGAGATGGGAAAAAAGCAATAAGGGCTACCTTCAGGTGTCCTTCTCTGTCCCTTTACTTAAGGATTTCTAAATATGGTTGAGGATTATTGCTTTTGCACAGAATAGCACAACGACAATTTCCCTGACTGTCCAAAAAACAAGGATTTCAAAGATGGTTGATGAGGAATGCTTTGGCACACTATAGCACAAGGAGAATTCCCCTCACTTTCCTTCTTTGTCCCTAGAAACAAGGACTGGCACAGTGAAAGAAACTGACACTCTCCCTACCTACAGTTTTCTGTCCCTAGAAAAAATGTTTTTTTAAAGCACACTATAGCACAAGGAGAAATCCCCTCACTTTCCTTCTTTGTCCCTAGAAACAAGGACTGGCACAGTGAAAGAAACTGACACTCTCCCTACCTACAGTTTTCTGTCCCTAGAAAAAATGTTTTTTTAAAGCACACTATAGCACAAGGAGAAATCCCCTCACTTTCCTTCTTTGTCCCTAGAAACAAGGACTGGCACAGTGAAAGAAACTGACACTCTCCCTACCTACAGTTTTCTGTCCCTAGAAAAAATGTTTTTTTAAAGCACACTATAGCACAAGGAGAAATCCCCTCACTTTCCTTCTTTGTCCCTAGAAACAAGGACTGGCACAGTGAAAGAAACTGACACTCTCCCTACCTACAGTTTTCTGTCCCTAGAAAAAATGTTTTTTTAAAGCACACTATAGCACAAGGAGAAATCCCCTCACTTTCCTTCTTTGTCCCTAGAAACAAGGACTGGCACAGTGAAAGAAACTGACACTCTCCCTACCTACAGTTTTCTGTCCCTAGAAAAAATGTTTTTTTAAAGCACACTATAGCACAAGGAGAAATCCCCTCACTTTCCTTCTTTTGTCCCTAGAAACAAGGACTGGCACAGTGAAAGAAACTGACACTCTCCCTACCTACAGTTTTCTGTCCCTAGAAAAAATGTTTTTTTAAAGCACACTATAGCACAAGGAGAAATCCCCTCACTTTCCTTCTTTGTCCCTAGAAACAAGGACTGGCACAGTGAAAGAAACTGACACTCTCCCTACCTACAGTTTTCTGTCCCTAGAAAAAATGTTTTTTTAAAGCACACTATAGCACAAGGAGAAATCCCCTCACTTTCCTTCTTTGTCCCTAGAAACAAGGACTGGCACAGTGAAAGAAACTGACACTCTCCCTACCTACAGTTTTCTGTCCCTAGAAAAAATGTTTTTTTAAAGCACACTATAGCACAAGGAGAAATCCCCTCACTTTCCTTCTTTGTCCCTAGAAACAAGGACTGGCACAGTGAAAGAAACTGACACTCTCCCTACCTACAGTTTTCTGTCCCTAGAAAAAATGTTTTTTTAAAGCACACTATAGCACAAGGAGAAATCCCCTCACTTTCCTTCTTTTGTCCCTAGAAACAAGGACTGGCACAGTGAAAGAAACTGACACTCTCCCTACCTACAGTTTTCTGTCCCTAGAAAAAATGTTTTTTTAAAGCACACTATAGCACAAGGAGAAATCCCCTCACTTTCCTTCTTTGTCCCTAGAAACAAGGACTGGCACAGTGAAAGAAACTGACACTCTCCCTACCTACAGTTTTCTGTCCCTAGAAAAAATGTTTTTTTAAAGCACACTATAGCACAAGGAGAAATCCCCTCACTTTCCTTCTTTGTCCCTAGAAACAAGGACTGGCACAGTGAAAGAAACTGACACTCTCCCTACCTACAGTTTTCTGTCCCTAGAAAAAATGTTTTTTTAAAGCACACTATAGCACAAGGAGAAATCCCCTCACTTTCCTTCTTTGTCCCTAGAAACAAGGACTGGCACAGTAAAACACACTGACACTCTCCCTACCTATCCTTCTCTTTCCCTAAACTAAAGGAATCCAGGTTAAGCAAGAAAGAAATAAATGTCACTGTCCCTGCCTATGCTTGTCTTTCCCTGCTCCGGAACACACTACACTAGGCCGCCGTGCTGGCAGCCTTTTATAGTGTGGGGCGTGTACTAAACACCCTCAGCAATAATTGGCCACAGGCATCCTGCCTGTGGCCAATCATTGCTCTCCTCGCTGCCGGCGCTGTGATTGGCCAAGCATGCGGGGTCACAGTGCATGCTTGGCCAATCACAGCGCCTGGATGACACTGCGATGGCGTAGTGCATTGTGGGCCGTTCGCGTCACTCGAATTTGGCGCGAACGGCCCAAATCGTTCGATCTTAGTCGAACGATCGAACAGCCGATGTTCGAGTCGAACGTATGTTCGACTCGAACACGAAGCTCATCCCTAATCCTGACTAATGAGAGTGTTCCTGCTCTGGATCTAGAGGTCTGGTTAAGGAACTATGGGGAGGTTTTGACCAAATCCTCGATGAGCGTAACATCTGGACTGGGGGTTGGTCAGTAACAGTCAGGTTGGCCAGGGATGGGAATGTTGTCCGTCACCTGCCCTCCTCAGCTTTCATAGGGAGGGATAGGATGACTGTTTTCTACCCTGGTCAGCCGAAGCTGTGTCACTGCTGTGGAGAAAAGGGGCATTTGAGCTCCTCCTGTTCAGCCTTGATATGTTCAGTGTGTCGGGGTCAGGGTCATATGGCTAAGGACTGCACCAAGATGATCAGGTGCAACCTGTGCCTGTGCCTTGGCCACCCCTACAGCAGATGTCCTGAAGCCTGGCACAATATGGAGAAGGAGGTAATAGATGACATGTCAAGGCTGGGCAGGATGGAGGGTGAGACCCCTGGTGTAACATCCTCCTCTGCGGTGACTGCCTCCCCTGGTCCTGCTCAGGATCCCTCTCCAGTTCCTGTGGCCACCCCTCCTGTGTCTGTAAGTACTCCTGTTTCTGTCTCTGTCTCCCCCCAGCCTACTGTACCCTCTCCTCTTGTGTCAGAACCTTCCAAGTCTGTGCCCCCCGAGTCAGTTACCCCCCAGGAGTCTACCCCTCCTGAGTCTGACTTAAAGGGATCACCCCCCCCCCACCAGCATGTACTAAAAGGGTTGCTTCTTCCTCTGTAAAGTAGTCTTGTGGAAAGACTTTAAAGAAAAAAGTAAGAGATGAGGGCATCTCTGAGGCTGACCTGCAGTACCTGGAGGAGAGAAGGAAGGTTGGGAGGCGGAAGAGACAGGCGGCGAGGACAGAACGGGGACGGGAAGCTCCGGTGCCTGTCTCCAGCCATCATAGGTCCTCCAAGTGGGAAATTTCTTCATCTGGAGCTTCTTCTGAGAGAAGTTCCGATTCCGAAATGGACTTTGAGGCGGCCTCTAGAAAGAGAGAGGCTTCTGGTGATGAGCAGCAGAGGGGAGCTAAGAAGCAATCCACCCAATAACCCAAATGGCGGTTCCCCCTCCGTTTAAAGTGGTGACAATTAATGTCGCCAGCATTAAGTCAGTAAGAGCTTGTTCTATGGCCTTCCTTTTGTTTAGCCAATTAGATGCTGAAATTTTATTTTTGCAAGAGACTAGGCTCACCTCCTTGGCAGATATTCATATGGCCAAGAGAGAGTGGAGGTATGGTCCATCTTACTGGTCTCTTGCGGCCGAGCCTTATGTCGGTGTGGCGGTGTTGTTTAAAACCGGCATAGTAACTGTCCGGCAGGTTATTGAGGTGGAGATTGGGAGATGTATGGTCTTAGACGTCCTTGTGGGAGGACAGGACCTGCGCCTAATCAATGTTTATGGGCCGCACACAAAGTGGGACAGGAAATGCCTTTTTACAAGGATCAAGCCATTTATTTTTACATCCCGGCAAGTGGTCTTTGGAGGTGACTTTAATACAGTAACTAGGCCCAAGGACAGGAAGGACTTTAAGGACAGGCTGGGATATGATAGCGTTTTTTTAAATAGTATGGATAGGGATGCTGGTCTTATGGATGTGCACATTAAGCACCTCCCGGATGACACCGGGTTCACCTTTCATCGTGGTAATAGTAAGAGTAGGATAGATAGGTTTTTTTTGAAGGAGGCCTCTGCTTTCTCGCCCCCAGTGGTGCAGGCAGTAGAGTTCTCTGATCTCTGTATGCTATCTGTGGTACTGAATGCTTCGGACGCCCCTCAGAGGGGCAAGGGCATCTGGAGATTGAATTCGACTCTTCTCAAGGAAGAACATGTTAGACAATACTTTGAGGAATTCTTTCAGGCACAGGTGAGCATCCTGGACTTTTGTAGCAGCAAGGCTGAGTGGTGGGAGCTGACCAAACAGAGGATCGCTGGATTCTTCAGGGGCCTAGCCAATAGAAATCAGTTTAATAAATACATGACCTACCAACGTTTACGGAGGAAGCTGGATATTCTTGTCTCGAGAGGAGGAGATCCTGGGGCAATCTCCGAAGTGAAATGCCTTCTCAGGAAGTGTCAATATGACCGGCATGCCTCTTTGGTTCTGGAGAGGGACTATGGGAAGTACCACTCGCCTGACCCTTACCAGAACTGCAAACAAGGTGTAACTGTTAAAACGGTCGTTGGCCTTAAGGACAGTACAGGTTCCTTGACAAAGTCCAGGTCAGGGATTCTGGAGGTCTTGAGGTCCTTTTATGCCGACCTTCTTGGGAGGAAAGAGCTTCACCGTGACAAGATGGAAAGCTTTTTGGACTCTACTCCAGGTCTAAATGGTGGAGATGTTCCATTGATGAATTTGACAGAGGAGATCACAGTCAAAGAGGTGATGAGGGCAATTGAACAGCTTGCCATCAAAAAGTCGCCTGGACCGGATGGCTTGACGGCTGAGTTTTACAAAGCCTTTAAGTCTATTCTGGCCCCACATTTGGTAGAGGTTTTTAACAGTTGCCTTGCTGAGGGGGTGCTTTCCCCTTCCATGAGGCACTCGGCTGTGATTCTTCTTTCAAAGGGTAAAGATCCTTCGATGATTGAGAATTGGCGCCCCATCAGCCTTCTTAATGTCGATAGAAAGATACTGGCAAAGATATTTTTCTGGCGCCTATCGTCAGTGGCAGAGTCTTTGCTTTCTCGCCATCAGCACTGTTCGGTCCAGGGTAGGAGCACCTTCACAGCGGTTTTAGCTGTCCGGGAGGCCTTGGAGCGGTGCAGGGCTGCAGGCTGGGGAAAGTATTTCCTGACATTGGATCAGGCAAAGGCTTTTAATCGTGTTAACCATGAGTACCTGTGGTTGCTCCTTAGTAAGTACGGTCTGCCGGGTGGTTTTGTCGATTGGCTGAAAGTCTTGTATAAGGGGGCAGAAAGCTTCCCTCTTGTTAATGGTTGGGTTGGACAGTCCATTGAGGTTGACTCCGGGGTGCGCCAGGGTTGTCCCCTGAGTCCCCTGCTTTATGTGTTTGCAATTGACCCCTTCATCAGGAGGCTAGAGAGCGGCATGTTGTGTGGGGCTCCCGGGTGAGCCGCCATTGAGGGTTGTTGCCTATGCAGACGTTGTGTCGGTGATTGTCACTGGGACGGATGAAGCGGAGGAGGTGGTCTCTCTGACATCACGGTATTCTGAAGCATCAGGCTCCAAGATCAATCAGGAAAAGAGTGACGTTTTCTGGATGGGAAAGGAAGGTGAGGGGTTTGATCTCCCAAACACCTTTCCAGTGCCCCAGGAAAGAATTAAGATACTAGGCATTGAATTTGGACCCGGCGATTATGGCCTCAAAACTGGGAAGGCAGACTGGAAATTGCCAATATTAAGGTGGTCAGCTGGAAGAGATGGAAGTTATCTATGAGGGAAAGGGTTGATCTGATTAAGACTTACCTGATTCCGATCTTCTTGTATGTCCGCTTTGTCTGCATCTTGCCAGTGTCTGTCTACGCTAGGGTCAGTAGTGTGTTCTTCCAGATGCTGTGGGGGAACAGACTGAACCCCATCAAGAGGAATGTCACCTATCTATCCAGGAGGGAGGGTGGCTTAGGTATGGTCAACCCAGTTCTTTTCTTTTCACTGCTGTTTCTCAAGTTTAACATTGGTAATATGCTTGCAGTGGAACCTCCTGGATGGGTAGGCATATTTAGATCTTGGTTTAGGCCTTTTCTATGACTTTGGGAAGAAGGTGGCCAAGTGTAGAATCGCAGGGGTCATCGTGGTCAGCTACCAGCCTATGTCGCTCCGTGCCTGAAGTTACTGCGGCAGTGGCGATTGTCGGCTGAAGATCTCAGATCAGTTCCAAGGAAAGTCCTTATGAGTCGAGTCTTGAGCGAAGTCTTTCATGACCCACTGGCCTTAAGGGATTGCCCGGGCCCAGTTTTGAGGGCGGGGTTAAGACTGATTAATTTGGATAGAGTACCCCCTAAATTTAGGGATCTGGCCTGGTTGTGCTTCCATGGGAAGCTCTATGTTCGGGGCAATTTGAAATTCTGCAGTGGGATGGATCGTAGCTGTCCTCGGGAGGAGTGTGCAGATGAGGAGGAGACTATGGACCATTTTCTGCTTCGTTGCCCTTTTAACATAGAGGTGTACAAACAGGTGGGGCGGGCCCTCGGTGTCCCTTTCCTCTCCAGGCTGGGTTATGCTGAGTGGGTGTACGGAGCATTCAATACCGGTGGAGTTTTTTGTTTGGATACACTTTTTTTAGTTGGCCTAGTAGTCCGTTATTTCACCTGGAATGCACGGTGTCAGGTCAGCATTCGGCAAAAACTCCTTCCTGTTGAGGTGGTGGTGTATGACATTTTGCATGAGGTGGGGAAGATTCGGGAGCTTGAGAGAGACAAGCGGGGGCAGGGGGCTTGGTTGAAGGCGTGGGGGGGTTTCAGGCCTCCCTGACTACCAGGAGTCTTTCCCGGGTGTGGCTGTCTGTCTCTTATCACCCTAGATTATTATTATTTTTGATAAATTTTTGATAAATGGCTGCGTACATAGGTGATGGGTTGTGCCTCTTAGGCCCTCTCTGCTGCTTTATGTAAATAGTTTTCTAAAATGTTTTTGATAGTAGATTATGTATATATTGTATATATTCTGAACATGGATGTGTATTCCTTTGTTTTCTGTTGAAGTTTTGTACCATGGTTTTGTTTTTTACTTTTGTATAAAATTGGTTGCTTGATTCTTTTCAATAAAAGATCAATAGTGCCCTATCATTGGATTCAGTGGGGGGAATAGTGCCCCATCATTGGGGTCAGTGGGGGGAATAGTGCCCCATCATTGGGGTCAGTGGGAGGAATAGTGCCCCATCATTGGTGTCAGTGGGAGGAATAGTGCCCCATCATTGGAGTCAGTGGGGGGAATAGTGCCCCATCATTGGAGTCAGTGGGGGGAATAGTGCCCCATCATTGGTATCAGTGGGAGGAATAGTGCCCCATCATTGGTATCAGTGGGAGGAATAGTGCCCCATCATTGGTATCAGTGGGAGGAATAGTGCCCCATCATTGGTATCAGTGGGAGGAATAGTGCCCCATCATTGGTATCAGTGGGAGGAATAGTGCCCCATCATTGGTGTCAGTGGGAGGACTAGTGCCCCATCAGTGGGAGAAATGGTTAATCATGTTTTAAAAATTGTGAGCAGGGAGTGGGAAAGTTCCCACTATGTGAGGTCTGAACAGGGCAGGAGGTTTCATTAAATGATCTCTTTTTAGAACAATGTCTACTGTGTGTTTTATTTTGGGGTAAATGTTTGTTCTCCTGTTGGATACATTGTTATGTCGGCAATATCCACATTGTTTTTATTTATTATTGGCTTCATTTATACTACATTGGCAACCGCAGAGATCCCTCATTTTTTCTTGTTTTATTTATTTACAGTCTTTCTTTTTTTGGTCGTTGCTCAGAATTTTGCTGCATTTAAATGCTTTTCCTTTCAGAAAGGTCACATTTGCAGAATGTTCTAAATAACAAATTTTCAGCCTGAACACGTTCAGCAGAAAAAACAAAAACAAAAAAAAAACGATATACTAAAACGCACTTCAAATTCAGTGTTGATGGTGCGACTAGACATAAATAACACCAAAGGTTGGAAAAAGCCTATTTTGTATCTGTTTACAGGGAAAGACTTGACACGTTTTCATTTGTTAAACACGCCATCAGTTTCAACAAACCCTCAACCAGCGTCTGAACCCAGCAGGGCCGGGTAAGGGAGCTGCTAAGGGCTTTGGCTTTCCATAAGTACCCATTCCAGGCTTTCCCATGGACCTCAGTGAGTGTTTTGGCCTCATTGGCACTTTGCGTTTGAAAACGCGGCAAAACATGTTTCAGAAAAGCACAAAAAAAGTGCTGCAAATGCACGTTGCATTAGGGGTGCCATTAATTGTTAACGGCCCCCCAATGTGGTTAGCAAACCACATTTGCTAGCCTCACGTGGCAAACAAGTAAAAACACGATGCCCCATCATTGGTATCAGTGGGAGGAATAGTGCCCCATCATTGGTATCAGTGGGAGGAATAGTGCCCCATCATTGGTATCAGTGGGAGGAATGGTGCCCCATCATTGGTGTCAGTGGGAGGAATAGTGCCCCATCATTGGTATCAGTGAGAGGAATAGTGCCCCATCATTGGTATCAGTGGGAGGAATAGTGCCCCATCATTGGTATCAGTGGGAGAAATGGTGCCCCATCATTGGTGTCAGTGGGGGGAATAGTGCCCCATCATTGGTATCAGTGAGAGGAATAGTGCCCCGTCATTGGTATCAGTGGGAGGAATAGTGCCCCATCATTGGTATCAGTGGGAGGAATAGTGCCCCATCATTGGTATCAGTGGGAGGAATAGTGCCCCATCATTGGTATCAGTGGGAGGAATGGTGCCCCATCATTGGTGTCAGTGGGAGGAATAGTGCCCCATCATTGGTATCAGTGAGAGGAATAGTGCCCCGTCATTGGTATCAGTGGGAGGAATAGTGCCCCATCATTGGTATCAGTGGGAGGAATAGTGCCCCATCATTGGTATCAGTGGGAGGAATGGTGCCCCATCATTGGTGTCAGTGGGAGGAATGGTGCCCCATCATTGGTGTCAGTGGGAGGAATAGTGCCCCATCATTGGTGTCAGTGAGAGGAATAGTGCCCCATCATTGGTGTCAGTGGGAGGAATAGTGCCCCATCATTGGTATCAGTGAAAGGAATAGTGCCCCATCATTGGTATCAGTGGAAGAATAGTGCCCCATCATTGGTATCAGTGGGAGGAATAGTGTCCCATTATTGGTGTCAGTGGGAGGAATAGTGCCATATCATTGGTGTCAGTAGGAGGAAAGGTGCCCCATCATTGGTGTCAGTGGGAGGAATAGTGCCCCATCATTGGTATCAGTGGGAGGAATAGTGCCCCATCATTGGTATCAGTGGAGGATGTAATGCCCCATCATTAGTGTCAGTGAGAGGAAGAGTGTGGTTAGCAAACGTGTTTTGCCACACATTTCGTCATGCAGCAAACAAGCCAAAACACAAGTTGAAAGAATGTGCAACGCTCCACGCCTGGGAAGGTGCAGGAACTTCTTTTGGCGCATTTATCACATACACAGGATCTGACAAAAGTAAGTACACCCCTCACATCTCTGTAAATATTTTCTTCTATCTTTTCATGTGACAACACTGAAGAAATGACACTTTGCTACAATGTAAAGTAGTGAGTGTACAGCTTGTATAACGGTGTAAATTTCCTGTCCCCTCAAAATAACTCAACACACAGCCATTAATGTCTAAACCGCTGCCAACAAAAGTGAGTACACCCCTAAGTAAAAATGTCCAAATTGGGCCCAATTAGACATTTTCCCTCCTTGGTGTCATGTGACTTGTTAGTGTTACAAGGTCTCAGGTGTGAATGGGGAGCAGGTGTGTTAAATTTGGTGTTATCTCTCTCACTCTCTCATACTGGTCACTGGAAGATCAACATGGCACCTCATGGCAAAGAACTCTCTGAGGATCTGAAAAAAAATAATTGTTGCTCTACATAAAGATGGCCGAGGCTATAAGAAGATCGCCAAGACCCTGAAACTGAGCTGCAGCACGGTGGCCAAGACCATACAGCGGTATAACAGGACAGGTTCCCCTCAGAACAGGCCTCGCCATGGTCCACCAAAGAATTTGAGGTCACGTGCTCAGCGTCATATCCAGAGGTTGTCTTTGGGAAATAGATGTATGAGTGCTGCCAGCATTGCTGCAGAGGTTGAAGGGGTGGGGGGGGTCAGCCTGTCAGTGCTCAGACCATACGCTGCACACTGCATCAAATTGGTCTGCATGGCTGTCATCCCAGAAGGAAGCCTCTTCTAAAGATGAGGCACAAGAAAGCCAGCAAACAGTTTGCTGAAGACAAGCAGACTAAGGACATGGATTACTGGAACCATGTCCTGTGGTCTGATGAGACCAAGATAAACTTATTTGGTGTCAGATGGTGTCAGGCGTGTGTGGCGGCAACCAGGTGAGGAGGACAAAGACAAGTGTGTCTTCCCTACAGTCAGGCATGGTGGTGGGAGTGTCATGGTCTGGGGCTGCATGAGTGCTGCCGGCACTGGGGAGCTACAGATCATTGAGGGAACCATGAATGCCAACATGTACTGTGACCTACTGAAGCAGAGCATGATCCCCTCCCTTCAGAGACTGGACTGCAGGGCAGTATTCCAACATGATAACCACCCCAAACACACCTCCAAGACGACCACTTCCTTGCTAAAGAAGCTGAGGGTAAAGGTGATGGACTGGCCAAGCATGTCTCCAGACCTAAACCCTATTGAGCATCTGTGGGGCTCCTCAAACAAAAGGTGGAGGAGCGCAAGGTCTCTAATATCCACCAGCTCCGTGATGTTGTCATGGGGGAGGGGAAGAGGACTCCAGTGGCAACCTGTGAAGCTCTGGTGACCTCCATGCCCAAGAGGGTTAAGGCAGTGCTGGAAAATAATTGGCGGCCACACAAAATATTGACACTTAGAGGACAGCAAATTGACACTGTTATACAAGCTGTACACTCACTACTTTACATTGTAGCAAAGTGTCATTTCCTCAGTGTTGTCACATGAAAAGATACAAGAAAATATTTACAAAAATGTGAGGGGTGTACTTACTTATATGAGATACTGTAGAGCAGCCCATTTAAGTGAATGGGCTGCACTATACAGCAATGTGCAAAAAATGCAAACAGGAACATGCGTTTCCACTATGCAAAGTGTGACTGGGGCCTTAAGGGGACGAAAGTTTCCTTTTTTAAGACAAACTCACTGAAATTGCGAGTTAAAATATTGCATAAACACGTGAGCGACATGGAAATGCAGGCAGAAATTTGCGTTTCTACCCACGTTTTCCAGAAACACACGGAAAACCCATGTTGCACTTATGATGCCATTATTTTCTAACGGCACCTTAAATGCGAGAAGTCATGCATTTGGTTGCTTGTTTTCAGCACAACAAAGCTGCTGCAGGAAGTATATGCATTATCACTCTTGTCAGGAGTAGCACCCGCCAAGCATGTCCCCTTCAAGTAAATGAGGACACTCTGCAATTTTGTGCAGTAAAGCAGCAATCAAGGGGTTACAGCAGGCAATAAGGCAGCATTGTATCGCTTCCTCGCCACCTGTAATAACCCATTTGATGCAACACAAGCACGCAGTTGCAGGACACTTGCAGAATGGCAGTATTTAGTTGAATTGATCACGAATGGTGGGCAGTAATGTCCACTGAAAGCAACTGGTGGTATAATTCCTGCTACATGTTTACACTCTTGGCTACTGCCCTACTGACACTGTCCTCTGCCGTACTGACTGACCCCATCCACTGTCCTACTGAAACCATTCTCTGCCCGCTAACACTGTCCACACACCATCCGCAGCCCTACTAACACCGTCCACTGCCCTACTGACACCGTCCACTGCCCTACTGACATCATCCACTGTCCTACTGACACCATCCGCAGCCCTACTGACACCGTCCGCAGCCCTACTGACACCGTCCACTGCCCTACTGACACCGTCCACTGCCCTACTGACACCGTCCACTGCCCTACTGACACCGTCCACTGCCCTACTGACACCGTCCACTGCCCTACTGACACCATCCACTGCCCTACTGACACCGTCCACTGTCCTACTGACACCGTCCACTGTCCTACTGACACCGTCCACTGCCCTACTGACACCGTCCACTGCCCTACTGACACCGTCCACTGCCCTACTGACACCGTCCACTGTCCTACTGACACCATCCGCAGCCCTACTGACACCGTCCGCAGCCCTACTGACACCGTCCACTGCCCTACTGACACCGTCCACTGCCCTACTGACACCGTCCACTGCCCTACTGACACCGTCCACTGCCCTACTGACACCGTCCACTGCCCTACTGACACCGTCCACTGCCCTACTGACACCGTCCACTGCCCTACTGACATCGTCCACTGCCCTACTGACACCGTCCACTGCCCTACTGACACCGTCCACTGTCCTACTGACACTGTCCACTGCCCTACTGACACTGTTCACTGCCCTACTGACTAACACCATCCACTGTCCTACTGAAACCATCCTCTGCCCGCTAACACTGTCCACACACCATCCACTGCCCTACTGACACCATCCACTGCCCTACTGACACCGTCCACTGCCCTACTGACACCGTCCACTGCTCTACTGACACCGTCCACTGCTCTACTGACACCGTCCACTGCTCTACTGACACCGTCCTCTGCTCTACTGACACCATCCGCTGCCCTACTGACACCATCCGCTGCCCTACAGACACCATCCGCTGCCCTACTGACACCGTCCACTGCCCTACTGACACCGTCCACTGCCCTACTGACACCGTCCACTGCTCTACTGACACCGTCCACTGCTCTACTGACACCACCCACTGCTCTACTGGCACCGTCCACTGCTCTACTGGCACCGTCCACTGCCCTACTGACACTGTCCGCTGCCCTACTGACACTGTCTGCTGCCCTACTGACCATGTCCACTGTTCTACTGACACTGTCCACTGCTTTCCTTACATCGTCCACTGCTCTACTGATATCATTCACTGCCCTACTGACACCGTCCACTGCTCTACTGAAACCACCCACTGCTCTACTGACACGCTGGTAGGTTAATTGGCTTCTGTCCAAAATTGGCCCTAGTATATAAATGTAAGTTGGGGACCTTGGATTTAGGGCTCCTTCAGGGTAGGGACCGATGTATGTGTGGAGCGCTGCGTAAATTGACGGCGCTATATGGGTACCTTAAATAAATAATAATATAATAGATGAGCATCTTAATGATAGACACAATGTACAGAGATAGGGAGAATTGTAGACACGCACCCACACTCACTCAGGTTGAACTGGATGGACTGGTGTCTTTATTCAACCTTACTAACTATGTAACTATGTGACACCGTCCACTGCCCTACTGACACTGTCCACTGCTCTACCGACACCGTCCTCTGCTCTACCAACAACATCTTCTGCTCTACCGACACCGTCCTCTGCTCTACCGACACCGTCCTCTGCTCTACCGACACCGTCCTCTGCTCTACCGACACCGTCCTCTGCTCTACCGACACCGTCCTCTGCTCTACCGACACCGTCCTCTGCCCTACTGACACCGTCCCCTGCCCTACTGACACCGTCCACACATAGGTCACGTTTGACGTACAGTATGTGGGCTAGATGATGCTGAATGTCCTCTTGCTTGGTAATGAGGAGGGCTCTGACTTGCTGCAGCTTCTAATGCACATTGTGAGAAGCTCACAGTGTGCAGTGAAATTACAGTAAGCCATTTCAGTCCAGGAGAGGAGCCGGTACACCTGTACAAGACTGAAGGGGAGGCCGGAGTTCAGCTTTGAATCTTAATGTTCTTTCCATGAAAATTGCTGCTGTCATTCTATGACATTGATGTAAATAGTTCCGCACGTATCCTCATAGTCGGGGTGGATAAAGTGTAAATAGTAGCACGCAACTTGCGCGTGGCGATTCCCGCGGGGAATGTTGATGTAAATGACTGATCGATCCGCATGGTAAATCCGCACTCTTCCCGGGGCCAGGAGATGCGGCATTTCCATCGGGTTGTTTCATCCATCGTTCTGCAGCATACATAATTTATTCTTATGATTACAAGAAACCGGGGTAAGAATTCACATTCCTCGACTTCACAAGCCCAGCGTTCAAAGATATTCTTGAAAAATATACTACACACCAGACAAATGTGGATGAAAGATGTTCTGTACAGAATGCAGAAAGTCTTCGCATGTCGAAAATGTATCAACAAACTGCCCATGTGTGTGTTTCATCTGATGCACAAAGTGGTCTGTGAAGGAGATATTATGCTAATGGTTGGGTTGGACATTTCAAAGGACCCCGACATCAGATAAATTGTCTTGCTAAGTGTATGTATGTTCAATGATGGGACCCTTGTAGATATCTACTACCTCTCACTTAGATCACAGTACTCCTAAAAGAGTTCCTACATGTACATTATGGACTTTAGGGGCTCGTTCACACTTGCTTCAATATGTGACATTGCAAAAGTGGAAAATCCCCTATTGTGGGAGTTTTTAGGCACTTCAATTAAATATGGAACAATGGAATTGATAAAATCAAGTTTGTTGATACATTACTGGATAAAAGAAACACAAAAACAGTGTATACATGGTATGAACAACTAATAATACACCAACTGAAATAAAGGACGATGATAGATTATGATTTCCTCCACTCGACACGTTTCAGGGAATATGCATCTCCTACGTCAGGGGTGTGGGAAGTATCTTTAACCACTTGCTTACTGGGCACTTAAACCCCCTTCGTACCCAGACCAATTTTCAACTTTCTGCGCTGATGCACTTTGAATGACAATTGCGCGGTCATACAACGCTGTACCCAAATTATATTTTTATCATTTTTTCCCCACAAATAGAGCTTTCTTTTGGTGGTATTTGATCACCTCTGCGGCTTTTATTTTTTGCGCTATAAACAAAAAAAGACAAAAGTTTGAAAAAAACACAATATTTTTTTACTTTTTGCTATACTAATATCCCAATTTTTATTTAAAAAACTTTTTTTTTCTCAGTTTAGGCGGATATGTATTCTTCTTTATATTTTTGGTAAAAAAAATTGCAATAAGCGTATAGTAATTAGTTTGCACAAAATTTATAGCGCCTACAAAATAGGGGATAGATTTATGACATTTTTATTATATATATATATATATATATTTTTACTAGTAATGGCGGCTATCTACGATTTTTGTCAGGCCTGCGATATTGCGACGGACATATCGGACACTTTTGACACTATTTTGGGACCATTCACATTTATACAGCGAACAGTGCTATAAATATGCATTGATTACTGTATAAATGTGACTGGCAGGGAAGGGGTTAACACTAGGGGGCGAGGAAGGGGTTAAATATGTTCCCTGGAAGTGATTCTTACTGTGTGGGGGGAGGGGACTGACTGGGGGAGGTGACCGATCGGGGTCCCTATGTACAAGGGACACAGCATCGGTCTCCTCTCTCCCTGACAGGACATGGATCTCTGTGTTTACACACAGAGATCCACGCCCTGCCTCTGTAAAAGCCGATCGCGTGTACCTGGCGGACATCGTGGCCGCCAGGCACGCGCATCGGCATCACGTGACACAGTGGGAACAGCTGTTCCCCCGCCGCGCGCCCTCAGCGGCCCGAACGGGGGGGATGTAAACAGCAGGACGTCCACCCGGCACTTGAGAGCCGCGCTGCAGACGTCTTTCGTCTATAGCGCGGGTCTCAAGTGGTTAATGATAAATCAAATTGGGTTGTAGATGAACATTCCGTGTTCTATTTCTCAAATTCTGCTCATTCTGCCCACCCTTCAGAGTAGCATATATTGTGCTTGTTTAAGGAGCCAATAGTGGAGAGGGACACCCAACAGAGCTTTCCATCCAACAAAGGGGGGACCTGGTGACACGGAGGCCTTGAAAACTCAATCCTGCACCCAGGGGTCCAGCAGAGCTGGGTGATACTACTTAATGGGAGACCAGCAGAGCTGGGGGTATTACTGAGTGGGAGAACAGGACAGCTATGGGTTACTAATGAGTGGGGGAGCAGCAGAGCTGGGTGTTACTACTGAGTGGGGGACCAGCAGAGCTGGGGGTTACTACTGAGTGGTGTGCAACATGGGAATGCTATAGAGAAAGGTGAGAGGAGATCGGAGAGAGAGGACTAAGCAGTAGAGGATCAGCAGAGCTGGGGGACCAGAGCAGGAGAAACTAGTATTGCCACATGTGCTGCGCAGCATGGGAGCAATACAGCGGGAGGTGAGTAGGAGGAAAAAGAGGAGGATCAACAAACCAGAGGATCAGCAAATCTAAGGGTTACTACTGAGTGGGTGACCAGCAAAGCTGGGGGTTACTACTGAATGGGGGATCAGCAGAGCTGGGGGTACTACTGAGTGGGGGACCAGCAAAGCTGTGGGTTACTAATGAGTGAGGGACCAGCAGAGGTGGGGGTTACTACTGAGTAGGGGACCATTAGAGCTGGGGGTTACTACTGAGTGGGGGACCAGCAGAGGTGGGGGTACTACTAAATGGGGGACCAGCAGAGCTGGGGGTACTACTGAGTGGGGGTACTATTGAGTGGGGGACCAGCAGCGCTGGGGGTCTTATTGAGTGAGGGACCAGCAGAGGTGGGGGTTACTTCTGTGTGGGGGCCAACAGAGCTGGGGGTTACTACTGAGTGGGGGACCAGCAGAGGTAGAGGTACTACTGAGTGGAGGACCAACAGAGCTGGGGGTTACTACTGAGTGGGGGACCAGCAGAGCTGTAGGTACTACTGATTTGGAGACCAGCAAAGCTGTGGGTTACTAATGAGTGAGGGACCAGCAGAGGTGGGGGTTACTTCTGTGTAGGGGCCAACAGAGCTGGGGGTTACTACTGAGTGGGGGACCAGCAGAGGTGGGGGTACTACTGAGTGGGGGAACAGCAGAGCAGGGGGTTACTACTGAGTGGGGGGACCAGCAGAGCAGGGGGTAACTGAGCAGGGGAACTGCGGAACTAGGGTACTAATAAGCTGGGGATCTTCTGGGCCACTTTAAAGCTCCACAGCAGGGGTCTGGTGTGTTCCTCTTGACTGTTTCAGGTCCGATTTCAGCCCGAATTTTGGGCTGAATTCGGACCTGAAACGAACCAGAAAATGCACATGACTCCTGTGCAATTTGCATCTGGAGCCGCTCCGGAGATGTGTGAACCGGCTCCATAGAGAGCCGGTCATAATCTCTTGTCATGGGAATTGGATGCGGAGAAAACCACATCCAATTCGCAATAGTGTGAACCCAGCCTGAGACTAAAGTTTGAGATTGTAAGATATCTGCATTAACATTCCTTTCTCTTTGCTGACATAAGAATCCTTAGTAAAATACTCATTTACTTTGCTACAGTCTGGTGTTTCTGCCATTGCATTTGAATTATATACACAGGGCCGCCATTAGGGGGGTACAGGCAGTAAACCTGTAAGGGGCCCGGAGATCCCCAGGGGCCCGGATGGCACCCCCCCTTTTTTTTTTTTTTTTTTTTTAATTGTAAGGGGCCCGGAGGTCCCCAGGGCCCCGGATGGTAACCCCTTTTTTTATGTATTTTTTATAAAAAAAAATGTATTTATTTTTTTGTAAGAGGCCCAGAGGTCCCCAGGGCCCCAGATGGCAACCCCCTTTTTATTTTTATAAAAAATGTTATTTTATTTTTTATAAATTATTATTTATTTTTTTGTAAGGGACCCAGAGGTCCCCAGAGGCCCGGAGGTCCCCATGGCCCCGGATGGCATGGCAACCCCCCCTTTTTTTTGTTCTTTCATTGTTCATTGTTCGTCAGCACCCAAAGCCCCCTCGACCTCAACAATTTGCGGCACCCCCCGCTCCTCATTTCGCGGCTGCTCCCCCCGCTTCTCAATTTGTGGCGGCAGCACCCCCCCCGGCTCTCTTCTGCTCCAGGGGGCCCATCCATGCCTGAAGCTGTGTAAGGGGCCCCAAAATTCCCTGTATATACACAACATGGTGTCAGAGGTGTCAGGAGGCTTGCACGTTCAGGGCAACCTTTGGGGACAGTCATCTTCAAGTGGTCCTTATGGGGGTGGCGCTACATTTATTCTTTATCTGTGAAAGTTTAACACTTGCTTTCAATGTGTTGTCCTTGTTGCACTGTGCTCATGCAAAGCAAAGAAACAGGTTCTCTTTATTGGCAGCCTCACCAAGCACATGCTTCTCTTCCATTGGCTGCTGTGATACCAATTGTATCCTATTCTTTGAAGATGTCTTAGAATACATCTAACCATCTCGCTCCTTCTATATACATTTTTGTCTTTTGGTAACAAAAGCCTGATTGCGGCTCCTTGTCTGAAAAACGATTTTTCTGGATTTGCTTCTTCTGCTCTTTTCCTGCAATTTTCCACATTTGGCAAAACTTCTTCTACACTTAACCGTCCAACAACATTATCCAAAGGAGGAAACGCAACACATCGAAGACAGAAAGTGATGGATCCCCCCGTTAGGCGGAAGGCTTCAATGCATATCGTTAGGAGTTGATGGAGGCAGGAAGTAAATGGTTTTATGATTTAGTAAATTTGACTGCACCTGTCCATCCATCCGTGGAGCCATCCCGGTGAAACAACCGGGAATCATCTTCTCCACCCACCTCGCCGTCTTTCAGCTCCGGAGTCGGAGATCAAATTGAATTCTTTGGTCACACAAAATGATTCCTCGATGTACATGCCCAATCCTCACCGCAGGCAATTTCAACCTCTGATTGACCGACCGCAAGACTTTATCATCCGGGAGCTTAACAAAAAATATCTGCGTGTCCTCGGAATGGAGAAAGTTTTCATTTTGCATGAAATGAATTCCAGCCATGATAATGCCGGAAAAGCCTGTCAGAAACATTGACGCATCTCAGCATAGTGCCTACAAGCATGTCAGAATGTTTATACTGAAATATAAAAATATTATTGTACTTATGGAAATAGGTAAATCTTAATTTTGGAGATTCCCCATTTCCTACAATATTAAACAAGAAATTCTAAGTTCTTATATCCGTGCTAGTTTGAAGACAAGTAACGCAAATGAATATTGCTTAAAATATTATATATATTTATTAACTAAAGTACAGTGCAAATTAAAATCAGGTATAAGTCGTGATAAAACAAATGAATGGATATACTTCTACAATCAGAGATAAATGATGGATTATGTCCAGATAATATTTACATACATTTCTATGCCAGCTCTATATGACAAGGTATATTCACAATTCAATACTTAAATGATACTTGTACATTTAACACTTGGTAGCTCTTGAAATGTAACCTTCCGTGACTTCAGGGCTTTAGACAAACCAACTTGTTTACATTATGTTATCTTTCTCAAGACAAACAGATCTCCTAATTACACTTCTTGAACCTACGGACAATATGTTGTCCTGTGGACAATTCTTGGTAATTTAGCCAAGAATGTCTATTTAAACACAAAGCTATCTCCAGTGGCGGCTGGTGCTCAAAATTTTTGGGGGGGCGCAAACAAACTGAAAAAAAAAAAAATCAATTGCCGCCACTGTGCCCATTAAACGCAGCCACTGTGCCCAAACACCACCAGTTTGCCCCCTCAAATACAGCCAGTTTGTTTCCATATACAGCCAGTGTGCCCCCATATATATACAGCCAGTGTGCCCCCATATACAGCCAGTGTGCCCCCATATACAGCCAGTGTGCCCCCCATATACAGCCAGTGTGCCCCATATATATATATATATATATATATATATATATATATATATATATATATAGCCAGTGTGCCTCCATATACAGCCAGTTTGTCCCCATATATATAGCCAGTGTGTCCCCATATATATATAGCCAGTGTGCCCCCATATACAGCCAGTTCCCCCCAAATGCAGCCAGTTTGTCCCCCATATACAGCCAGTTCCCCCCAAATGCAGCCAGTTTGTCCCCCATATACAGCCAGTTCCCCCAAATGCAGCCAGTTTTTCCCCCATATACAGCCAGTTCCCCCCAAATGCAGCCAGTGTGTCCCCCATATACAGCCAGTTCCCCCCAAATGCAGCCCGTTTGTCCCCCATATACAGCCAGTTCCCCCCAAATGCAGCCAGTGTGTCCCCCATATACAGCCAGTTCCCCCCATATTCAGCCAGTTTGTCCCCCATATACAGCCAGTTCCCCCCATATTCAGCCAGTTTGTCCCCCATATTCAGCCAGTTCCCCCCATATTCAGCCAGTTTGTCCCCCATATTCAGCCAGTTCCCCCCATATTCAGCCAGTTTGTTCCCCATATTCAGCCAGTTCCCCCCATATTCAGCCAGTTTGTCCCCCATATTCAGCCAGTTTGTCCCCCATATTCAGCCAGTTTGTCCCCCATATTCAGCCAGTTTGTCCCCCATATTCAGCCAGTTCCCCCCATATTCAGCCAGTTTGTCCCCCATATTCAGCCAGTTCCCCCCAAATGCAGCCAGTTTGTGCCCCATATTCAGCCAGTTTGTCCCCCATATTCTGCCAGTTTGTGCCCCATATTCAGCCAGTTTGTCCCCCAAATGCAGCCTGTCCCCCCTCCCCAGCCCTGCACTTACCTTCCTCGGTCCGCGCCGTCCTCGATGTGTTCTCCCGCCCTCGATGTCGCTTCAGCCAATCAGGTTACCGGTAACCAGAACCGGTGAACCTGATTGGCTGAAACCTCCACACAGTCTTCTTCCAGGAACGCACCCCCGTGCGTACCTAGGAGGAGTTTTTGGAAGCCGAATACAGCGTGAGAGCTGTATTCGGAAAGCCTATCAGAGCCGCTGGCTCTGATAGGCACTTCCAAGTTACACCCACCGCCGGCTGCCGCTCTAATTCATATGGCCGGCGCTCACCAGGAGGCCGGCCATATGTATAGTGGGAAGCGCGGCAGCGGTGACAATACACAGATTCATGCAATGCATGAATCTGTGTATTGTCTTTCAGTGGCAGTGCGGGAGCGAGAGGGGGCGGCGCTCCGGCGCCCTCTATGGACGCACCGCCACTGGCTATCTCTAATGTATCACTTGTTCAAACAGATCCCAACATCAGGCCATTCACTAAGGTTCACAATAATACTGTGATATATATAAATATGTATTTATATATGTTTCTTCTTTAATTGCCTCCGTCAGATTCTACCGACATCGTCCTCTGCTCTACCGACACCGTCCTCTGCTCTACCGACACCGTCCTCTGCTCTACCGACACCGTCCTCTGCTCTACCGGCACCGTCCACTGCTCTACTGACACTGTCCACACATAGGTCACGTTTGACGTACAGTATGTGGGCTAGATGATGCTGAATGTCCTCTTGCTTGGTAATGAGGAGGGCTCTGACTTGCTGCAGCTTCTAATGCACATAGTGAGAAGCTCACAGTGTTCAGTTAAATTACAGTAAGCCATTTCAGTCCAGGAGAGGAGCCGGTACACCTGTACAAGACTGAAGGGGAGGCCGGAGTTCAGCTTTGAATCTTAATGTTCTTTCCATGAAAATTGCTGCTGTCATTCTATGACATTGATGTAAATAGTTCCGCACGTATCCTCATAGTCGGGGTGGATAAAGTGTAAATAGTAGCACGCAACTTGCGCGTGGCGATTCCCGCGGGGAATGTTGATGTAAATGACTGATCGATCCGCATGGTAAATCCGCACTCTTCCCGGGCCAGGAGATGCGGCATTTCCATCGGGTTGTTTCATCCATCGTTCTGCAGCATACATAATTTATTCTTATGATTACAAGAAACCGGGGTAAGAATTCACATTCCTCGACTTCACAAGCCCAGCGTTCAAAGATATTCTTGAAAAATATACTACACACCAGACAAATGTGGATGAAAGATGTTCTGTACAGAATGCAGAAAGTCTTCGCATGTTGAAAATGTATCAACAAACTGCCCATGTGTGTGTTTCATCTGATGCACAAAGTGGTCTATGAAGGAGATATTATGCTAATGGTTGGGTTGGACATTTCAAAGGACCCCGACATCAGATAAATTGTCTTGCTAAGTGTATGTATGTTCAATGATGGGACCCTTGTAGATATCTACTACCTCTCACTTAGATCACAGTACTCCTAAAAGAGTTCCTACATGTACATTATGGACTTTAGGGGCTCGTTCACACTTGCTTCAATATGTGACATTGCAAAAGTGGAAAATCCCCTATTGTGGGAGTTTTTAGGCACTTCAATTATGGAACAATGGAATTGATAAGGTTCACAATAATACTGTGATATATATAAATATGTATTTATATATGTTTCTTCTTTAATTGCCTCCGTCAGATTATATACTGCAGTTATAAATCTCCCGATTCAATTAACGCTTACTAACATAATAGCTATAGGGGGAGAACGGAAAAAATGGGACTTTAATTGAAGCACCAATTAGCAAAGGAATAAAGTTGGATGAACCATAGGAATTTATTAAAATTATCATATTACACATATAAACAGTAGTTACAACAAGGATACATGTTAAACATTGTAACAGTAGTGGACGTAATAGCATAGTAAGGCCACTACTGGAAGGGTACACAGTAGAATGGTTATAGCAGTAATACATGATTTTATGACATTATTGTCAAAAGGAAAAAGCAAGGATAATTTCAAAGGGTCACCACAATTAGGAAGGGTAAGATTGATAATAGGGGATAATGCCTGCGGGACCTTTGGCCTGGTTAAACCTGTATAGAAGGTAACTCGGTATTGGTTCTTGAGATTATGTAATTGAAAGGCTCGGCATCAGGTAGCTCTACGCGTTTCGTGACTGCCATGTCACTCATCAGGAGCATGCGCGTGTTGTCACTGGTAAAATATTTTTTTTTGGGGTAAATGCAAGGGTTGAAGTATCAATGGGGGTAAAATGTAGAACCCCCCAGCACGGAGGTGCATACTTACAAAATGAGTAACCGATAACTGCAAACCAGGTGGGGCATGGCAGGTGTCTGGAAATGGCCCCCAACGGGAGACGAGGCGGACGGACCGGGAAGGGGGGTGCACATGGGGTACCACCGGACAGGTATGGCAAACATGGTGACCCTGTGAGAAAGTGATGAATAAGGGTGTGTGTCCTGGGAGGACGGCAAGGATGGGGGAGTGAAGGGAGAGGTGAGTGCAAGTGGGGTAGGGTGAGTGCAAAAGGAGGATTAAAACCTAAAAGTGAAGCGTGTGAGGCAAATGCGGTGAGGCTGTGGTGAATGAGGTGAAACCCAACTGGGTTACAGTGAATAGGAGTGAGGGGAAGGGAGGGGGAGAGAGTGAGGAATGGAGAGGTGAACGGGGGAAGATGGGAGGACTGGGGTGCAAGGTGACCGCACAATGGCGGGGTGCCTACCAGAGGAGCAAAGTGCTGTAAGTGCAGTGGAGATGGTAGACAGGACGCCAGAGTGCCACTTCCGCCCCATGGAGCCCATATAGGTGCCGGCCCGGTACCGCCCACCTACATCACGTCGTGTGATGAAGGGGAGGGGGAGAAGCGCCGTCAGTCGGAAAGTATCTTCCGGCCGACCGGCGCCTCGATTCTCCCCTAAGAAATCACTGAGTGACAGGGCCAGCGTGTGGACATGACGGCGTTCATGAGGACGCCGCACGTCCCACGTGGGTGGCGTGATGTTGACGCACACTGCTGGGACACCCGTCCTCCCCAAGCCTCGATTGAGGCGAGGGGGGGGGGAAAGCAAGGTGCGTCACGGCTCCCTGAACAGGGGAAGGACCAAACACTGGGCAGCCACATCTGATACACCAGGTCAGCAGTGGTGGAAACAATTTATAGAACTATAAGGCAAAGTATGGATGGTTTAGCAAATACTAAATTAAACCTATTAAGACCATAAGAAACAGGGAGGCTAAACATAGGATAATTGCAGGTTGTGTTTGGAAGAGTATCCTGGTGGAGCATAAATAGGTGCCTCCATCCCTAGTAATGTTAATAAAAAAAGGGGGGGGAAAGGAATTAGGGACTGTTAGGAGCCAAAGCCTGGTAAGGCAATGTATGTCCAACCCTAGGGACTTTTGTGGAATCGTGTTTCGGTAGGATCACGCATTTCCATCCCAATAAATTGCTATGGGGGAGAACGGAAAAAATGGGACTTTAATTGAAGCACCAATTAGCAAAGGAATAAAGTTTGATGAACCATAGGAATTTATTAAAATTATCATATTACACATATAAACAGTAGTTACAACAAGGATACATATTAAACATTGTAACAGTAGTGGACGTAATAGCATAGTAAGGCCACTACTGGAAGGGTACACAGTAGAATGGTTATAGCAGTAATACATGATTTTATGACATTATTGTCAAAAGGAAAAAGCAAAGATAATTCCAAAGGGTCAACACAACTAACACAATAGAGTGGCCACATTTGGTATCTGTTCAAACCATCTATTGCATGTAGGATAAAAGATTTATACGTTACCAATAACTGAGAGTTCTGTCTGTTTGAGAAGCGAAGTCCCAAGAGGGACTTCTTTCACCATTGCTACATGTTTACATGTTTAAGATCGCCTCAGTGAGCGTCTTCCTTCAAGAGATCCTTTCAGAGAGAGAGTTCCCCAGAGCTCGAGTGAGAGATCTCCATCTGTAGAGCGACCTGTTCCCTCAGAGATCCTCTCTTCTCCAGGTCCCCAGGTCTCAAGGTCCTCTAGTCCTTTTTTGCTATCTCAGCTGCTACTTTTATCTCACCCCAAAAGTAGGTGTGCATCTTACATTACTACGTAACTGAGACGTCAAATGATGATGTGATTGGGTAGGTTGTCACAGCAAACAAACATCACATTATTATGAACGATTAAGTATTTTTACCACCAGAGGGCAGTAGCGTATTAGAAATAATTTCTAATGTTATTTTCATGTAGGCAAAGATAATTTACGACTACCCTTTGACCTAGCTTAGTAAAACACACTTAATTGTCTAAGGGTGTCAAAATGTATGTCCTGTATACCAGACATTTCGGCGAATGGCTCAGAGTAATGTCTTGGGAAAATCTACCCACCTCTCTGCTAATGGGTTGTTAACATTCCTCGAAGCTGAAGTCATTTGGAATAACTTTTAACTTACTTTTGATAAATACAGCTCCTAATATCAATACAGCTAGGATCTCACATTTTGTAGTAATATATATATGTAGATATGGGTTTATACATATATATATATATATATATATATATATATATATATATATAACCAATACATAGATATACTATAAAAGATATACAATAAAACAGGAATTTTGAATAAGGTTGATTTAGGTTTTTGGGCTCCCTTGAAACAAGAGTTCCTTATCTTGTTTATTTTACCAAGTGTCCAAACCTTTGAATTACAACCTGGGGAGACTAGTACGGTCAAGACCCCCTTAGTGAGACATAAGAACAAAGCCTATTCATGTCTGTGAATCTAATTTAAACTTTCCAAGATATTGAATCTGGGTTAACCCCTCAAAGAGAAAGTAGAAACCAAAGTCTTGTTCATAGCATATCATGAGCTATGGGCTTAACTTTAGAGACAAAATGGCTGTCCTCTCGCTCATAATATACATGAATATGAACCATATGAAAAATACATAATATGCATAATATAAAGGCCTATATGTAATTCTTTTTAACCCCAAATGTTCTGACAAGCCGCTGAATAAATTCTCCACTTCAATTCATAGCAACACTGATAAGGAATCGGCTGTTACAGGTTGGTTACTTATTGATTTGTTTCACGAAAAAAGAGATAATAATCAAAATGTTTTACTGAAAGAAGTATACAAGGTTTGGCATTTTTTACATTGTTGGTCCCATACCTGCGGGATCCCTCAAGACATCGCTGTATCCTGGCCTAGGCCAACAAGGCCCAGGCCTAGGGCAGCACTTTGCAGGGGGGCAGCACGGAAAGAGTCCCCGCCGGCTTGCTTTACACTATTAGTGTAGCGCCAGTCTTATGGGGCGGACTGGCCTGAGAGGCAAAATAGTTTAGCGCCCCCATAAAGCGGCCGCACTGCCTCCGGTATGCGGCCGGCCGGCATTCCGCAACTGTGGGGGGAGGGGGGGCACTGCTTCTTATTTTGACTGTCCTATCATCCTGGACCACAAAACTTCCTCACTGTGCTATATGTTTTCTGCTGCACCATTGGCATGATTGTATCTTTTTAGTCCTCTCCATAAAATTATCAGAAATTTGTGCTTAAAGTAGAACTATAGGCAACACTTTTTTTTCATTTTGGATAAAGTAAGGGAGGGTTAGAGCCCCTGTCAGTTTATTTTTTTAACCATCCCTGTCCCGATGCAGAGATTTCCCTTTACTCCCTGTCTCCTAGCCAAATAGGAAGTGAGAGGAAATGTATGCAAATTAAGCAAATCCATTGCCCCCCCCCCCCCAGGCCCTCAGAACTAGTGTTCCCACTCAAAGATTTAAACATAAAGGGGTGTGGCCATGTCAGGATAGGTTGGGTCATATTTAAATTAGGGGGTGCATGAGTTTAGTCAGGCCTTGGGCAGCACAAAACCTAAATACACTACTGCCTCAAGAGCAGGGGTCTCCAAACTCTCTAAACAAAGGGCCGTGTTATTGTCCTTCAGATTTTAGGGGGGGTGTCAGACTGTGGCCAGGAGGAGTAGAAAAGGCCCCGGCATCTTAAGAGTAAAAATATCTCAGGCTTGGTATTCAGGGGGAGTAAAAAAAAATACACAGTGCCTAGGGTCATTAGGAGGAAGAAAAATACCCCATCATTGGTGTCAGGTGGAAGAATAGTGTCTGATCATTTGTGGTATTAGAAGGCATGGTGCCCCATTATTGGTGTCAATAGAAGGAATAGTGTCCCATCATTGGACTCAGAGGGAGGAATAGTATCCCATCATTTGTGTTCTTGGAAGGCATGGTGCCCCATCATTGGTATCAGTGGGAGGGATAGTGCCCCATCATTGGACTCATGAGGGGGGTTGAGATTGTGTCCCATCATTTGTGGTATTGGAAGGCATGCGCCCCATAATTGGACGCAAGGGGGAGGAATAGTGTCCCATCATTTGTGGTATTGGAAAGCATGGTGCCCCATCATTAGTATCAGTCAGAGGAATAGCGCTGCATCATTTAACACAGGGGGAGGAATAGTGTCCCCTCTTTTGTGGTATTGGAGGGCATGGTGGCCCATCATTGGTATCAGTGGAAGGAATAGTGCCCCATCATTGGACTCGGGGGGGATAGTGCCCCATCATTTGTGGTATTGGAAGGCATGGTGCCCCATCATTGGTATCAGTGGGAGGAATAGTGCCCCATCATTGGACTCGGGGGGGGGATAGTGCCCCATCATTTGTGGTATTGGAAGGCATGGTGCCCCATCATTGGTATCAGTGGGAGGAATAGTGCCCCATCATTGGTATCAGGAATAAAAGGGGGGAATTTGGGACTTTAGATGAAGCACATATCTAGTGTGCCTCCATCCCTGGTCCAAGTAAATAAAGAGGGAATTTGGGACTTTAAATGAGACTATTGACATTGTGGAGGTGAATTGGTAAAAGGACATATTTAATGACATGAAAAGATGTAAAAATTGCATATCAATAATACAAAACAAGTAAAAAGTATAAATCATATATATATATATATATATATACACACATACATCTGCATATATAATGGACATCAAGGATACATAAATATATATCAGCTTGGCAACACATAGTAGTGTAGAAAAATGAATAGATCATTTCTGTAAATTCATATATATACACATGTCTTGTAGGCGGCACATTGCAATACGAGTAAGTCATATAGAATAGTATAAACATGATTGTTGTAAATAGTAGACCGGAGTAACTTCTAGGACAGGCATGTATCTGCATCTCAAATTTCCGACGCGTTTCGTGTATGAACACTCATCAGGGGGCGGATGCTCAAAAGTATCTGTAAAGGATAAAAGTGTCAGGCCTGGGCTCAGCCCTTCCTTCTCTGAGCTGGCCGCTCAGCTGTCGGCTAATTGCCAGCTCCTATCTCTCCACAGTGACTCACCTGTTGATGATCCTGCTCATCAGTCCTGCCTACTTAAGCCGTCCAGTTCAGTTGCTCTCTGCCTTCGTCTTGGTCAACATCACAGAGACTGATGCCGCGTACACACGACCGTTTTTAATGTCATTGAAAAAAACAGCATTTTTCTCGACGTGATTCTTCTCAAGCCTGCCTTGCCTAAACACTATCGTGGAAAAAAAATTTTGAGTAAAGCGCGGTGACGTCCAACACGTACGACGGCACTATAAAGGGGAAGTTCCATTCGGAGGGCGCCACCCTTCGTGTTAGTAAAGTTTGTTGAGCGACGATTCGCGCTTTTCAGCCTCGTGCTTTTCAGTCCGTTACAGCGTGACAAATGTGCTATCTCCATTACGAACGCTAGTTTTACCAGAACGAGCGCTCCCGTCTCATAGCTTGATTCTGAGAATGCGTGTTTTTTTCACGTCGTTAAAGCCCACACACGGCCGTTTTTCATGACGAGAAAAACGACGATGTAAAAAAATGACGATGTAAAAAAACGACGTGAAAAATTAGAGCATATTCCAATTTTTCTCGTCGTGATTCTCTGCGTTTTTCTCGTCGGGAAAACTGCTGGAAAGCCCACACACGATCATTTTTAATGACCATTTAAAAAAATGACATTTTTCTCGTCATTAAAAAACGGTCGTGTGTACGCGGCATATCTCCTGCGTTTCTGTTGAATACTTGCTTGCTTCTGGCTCCTGATCCCGCTCGCTGTTCTACACGTTCTTCTCTGGCTCTCTGACATTTAGCTTGGCTGACTATCCGATCCGGTTCCTGAACTCTGGCTATGTTTTGACTACGCTTACTCTGTTTACCTTTTTATTATTATTACCGTATATACTCGAGTATAAGCCGACCCACCTAATTTTACCACAAAAAACTGGGAAAACTTATTGACTTGAGTATAAGCCTAGGGGGGGGGAAATGCAGCAGCTACTGGTACGGTTCATTTCAAAACTAAAAATAGTTACCAATAAAATTACATTAATTAAGGCATCAGTAGATTAAATGTTGCTGAAATATTTATTTTAAAGACTAAGGCCTCGTACACACGGCCGAGATTCTCGTTGAAAAAAACATGTCGTTTTTTTCAACAAGATTCTTGGACAAGAAACTTGTCCCGGCCGAGTGTACACACGCTCGTTTCAAAGAACCCGCGGTTCTTTGAATGGAGCGTACGCGGTGACGTCATCGACTACGACGAGCATGCGCTCGTCACATTCGATGCCGTCGCCGCCATCTTGGTATACCCTACGTATGCCTAGGAAGCTACCGCGCATGCGTCAAATTCATTTCGAACATGCGCGGGCTTCCGGGAGGACAGGTAAGTGTACACACACTCACTTTTCTCGTCGAGAAACATGCCGAGGAGAATCTCGACGAGAAAATAGAGAGCAGGTTCTCTATTTTCTCGTCGAGGTTACTTGTGGGTTTTCTCGACGAGAAACCCGATAGCCGCGTACACACGACCGATTTACTCGGCAAGACATCTCTGCCAGCAAGTTTCTTGCTGGTTCTTGCCGAGAAAATCGGTCGTGTGTACGAGGCCAAACAGTAAGCTAGCTCTGTAAGTGCAAAAGAGGGTCAACAAAAAACAATAAAACAAAATGGTAGCTCAATCAAGCTAAAAGCTAAAACACAAGTTAAAATCCTTCAAAACTGGATTCCTCCTCATCATCTGTATGTCCAAAGAGAGCTTCAGCGTTAGCTGGTGTGAGGTCATCAGCGTAGACATTGTCATCATCACTGAGTTCGCAGTCATCACCATCACTGCTGTCGTTCTCATACAAAGCGTTGTCTTCACTGCCATCCATAGCATTACTAATGCCACATTTCTTGAAGGCGCGTTGCACCATGTCCTCTGGAATCTCTTCCCATGCATCACGAACCCACTTCGCTATCAATTCTATGTCGGGCTTCACCAGATTTCCAACTTTTGTCAGTCGGGCTTGACCAGATGACATCCATTCATGCCACATCTTTCGCACACGGTCTTTGAAAGGTTTATTTAAACACACATCTAGGGGCTGCAATACAGATGTAAGCCCACCTGGAATAACGGCCAAAGTAACTTGAGAAGACTTTGCCAATTTTTTTATGGCATCAGATGTGTGGGCTCTGAACATATCCCAAACTAGCAATGATGTTTTTTTCTTTAAGGCTGTTCCTGGTCGTCCGTTCCAAATTTCTTCCAGTCATTTTTTTGTTCCGTCTTCATCCTTCCAACCCTTAATATGTGCGCGCACTGTAATTTGTGGTGGGAATTTGACCTTTTGGCAAGGTCTTTCTTTTAAAAATAATGACAGGCCACAGCTTAGTTCCATTAGCCAAAGATGACAGAACGACTGTGAAATGTTTTTTTTTCATTTCCTGTGGTTCTGAGAAAAATTGTTTTTTCTCCAAAACTTGCCACGGTTCTGTTGCTTGGAAGATCAAAGGTCATAGGTGTTTCATCCATATTCCCAATATCTCCCAGGTCATAGTTATGGATCCTTCTTTGTTTTATGATGAATGAATGGAATGACATCACTTTTTCATCAAGGTCTTTTGGCAACTTCTGCGACATCTTTGTTCTTTGCCGCAAACATAAGGCAAACCTATTCATAAAGCGGGTACACCATCCTGCTGACGCAACAAAATTTTCAATGCCTGGTGCTTTGAATTTGTCATCTTTAGCCATTTGAAGGGCACGTAAGTGAATACCCATGTGTGTTACACAGTAACCATTTTGATGACACTCCATAACCCATTCATGCAATTTAGTCTCTAGAGCTTCATATGAAGTCGTCAAACCACGTCAAGCTTTTTTTGCCTTTGGAATCTTTTCCAAGTCGGCTTTCATTTTCCGCCACTCCCTCACTTGTTTTTCGTCAACACAAAATTCCCTACTTGCAATACTGTTATTGCTTTCTTCTGCTCTGGACACAACCTTAAGTTTGAAACCAGCTTCATATGACCTCCGTTTTTGTTTTGGTCCAGGACTAGAAGTACCGGCATTGGAATCCATGTCTAATAGGATTAAACAAAAATTATTGTCCCCATCAGAGCCTTTGCACACCTCTCCCACAATCTCCCCATCAGTGTCTTATCAGAGTGTCCCCACCAGTGTCCTTATCAGAGTGTCCCCATCAGTGTCTTATCAGAGTGTCCCCATCAGTGTCTTATCAGAGTGTCCCCATCAGTGTCTTATCAGAGTGTCCCCATCAGTGTCCTTATCAGAGTGTCCCCATCAGTGTCCTTATCAGAGTGTCCCCATCAGTGTCTTATCAGAGTGTCCCCATCAGTGTCCTTATCAGAGTGTCCCCATCAGTGTCCTTATCAGAGTGTCCCCATCAGTGTCTTATCAGAGTGTCCCCATCAGTGTCTTATCAGAGTGTCCCCATCAGTGAAAAATCCAATTTTTCACTGATGGGGACATGCTGATTTTTTCACTGATGGGGACACGCTGATTTTTTCACTGATGGGGACACTCAGTGAAAAATCAGAGTGTCCCCATCAGTGTGCAAACATCATTTGTGTATCACTATTGCATTTGCTTGCCTTATTAGTGCGGACTTCCACTCTCTTTCATCTCCCGGCTCCCGCCCACTGCAGGAGGATCTGTAATACATACAGCGGGCGGGAACCAGTAATTCAAAGCTCTGTTGAGGGGGGGGGGGGACATTTCTCGGCCAGACACCTGGAGGCTGCTAGGACATGGCAGTCCCAGCAGCCAATCGTAGCGCACAACGTCATGGGCGGGAGTAACGGCAACGCCTCTGCTAACGAGAATTCAAACTAGCGCAGGAGCGCGAATAATACACGGACGGGCGGGCAGGCGGGCGAGTGCTAGCTGCGGGACGAGACCCCACACACACCGGACTCACAAGTAAGTGACATGACAAGCAGCATGACTCGAGTATAAGCCGAGGGGGGGACTTTCAGCCCAAAAAAAAGGGCTGAAAAACTCGGCTTATACTCGAGTATATACGGTATTAAACAAGTGTGATTTAACTGTACTTCTGTCTCGGTCTGATTCGTGGTTTCTGACAAAAAGTAATTAATCCAATATGGCACTAGCCATGACAGGAAGAGGCAAATATGCCAGTCCTGAATACTTACATATGATGAATTAAAATAGAGTATAGTGAGTGTGGGGCCAGGGGGGGCCAGAAGGGTAGTCTGTCCCGGGAGCTGAGGTGGATGGAGCTGCGTGCCAGCAGGGCGCACACCCAGAGCCCCCCAGAACACAGATAGACGGTCTTCACAAGGAGTTGAAGTGGTGGACAGGTGATGGCTCTCAGAGTCTATAATAAAGAAATAGGGTTTCAATGAACTACGTAATGTTCATGAGAAAATCCACGGCTGAGATGGAAAAGCTTGTGCTCCACGTTATGACGCCCGGGAGGACATCCCATGTGAGGCACGGTGCGTGGCGCCGATGCTCTGTGAGTGCCCGTCCAACCCCCCCCGGCACTCCCCCGCACCAAAAAACAGGGAGGTAGGAAGGGGGGGTGAAAGGGAGGGACCGCAGAGCGCATCGCAGATCCCGGGCAAAGACATCAAAAAAGCCCGGATTGTAGGACAACCAAAACTCGTTAGTAGACTAGTAAAATAATGCAACAGGTGCCGCGTGATCTCATGGACATAGTGTATCAATGCTCAATGGTATTAGGTGGGAGGAATAGTGCCCCATCATTGGTATCAGTGGGAGGAATAGTGCCCTATCATTGGACTCGGGGGAAGGGGGGGTAGTGCCCCATCATTCGTGGTATTGGAAGGCATGGTGCCCCTTGGAAGGTATGGTGCCCCATCATTGGTGTCAGTGGGAGGTATAGTGCCTCATCATTTGTGGTATTGGAAGGCATAGTGCCCCATCATTGTTGTCAGTGGAAAGAATAGTGCCCCATCATTGTTGTCAGTGGAAAGAATGTTGCCCCATCATTGGTGTCAGTGGAAGGAATAGTGCCACATCATTGGACTCAGGGGGAGGAATAGTGCCCCATCATTTATGGTTTTGGAAGGCATGGTGCCCCATCATTGGTGTCAGTGGGACGAATAATGTCTCATAGTTGGTGTCAATGTGAGGAATAGGGCCCCATCATTGGTGTCTCGTGGACACCGTCTACTTGTATGACTATGGGCTCCTATAATAATCACTGTCTACTTCAACAGTAATGCCGCGTACACACGACCGTTTTTCACGTCGTTAAAAATGCAATTTTTTAAATTGGGCATTAAAAACGATCGTGTGTGGGCTCCAGAGCATTTTTAACGACGTGAAAAATGGCCTAAAAAAAATGAGAACCTGCTCCATTTTTTCACGTCGTTTTTTTTAACAGCGTGAAAAACGTTCGTGTGTATGCTTTTACGAGGGGAAAAAAAACGTGCATGATCAGAATCAAGTATGAGACGGGAGCGCTCGTTCTGGTAAAACTAGCGTTCAGAATGGAGATAGCGCATTCGTCACGCTGTAATGGACTGAAAAGCACGAGGCTGAAAAGCGCGAATCGTCGCTCAACAAACTTTACTAACATGAAGGGTGGCACCATTCGAATGGAACTTCCCCTTTATAGTGCCGTCGTACTTGTTGTACGACACCGCGCTTTACTCAAGCGTTTTTTTTTTATGAACGTGTGCATGCAAGGCAGGCTTGAGAGGAAACAAGAAAAATCACGTCGAGAAAAACGTCGTTTTTGAAAATGACATTAAAAACGATCGTGTGTACGCGGCATTAGACCCCTTTCACACTGGGGCGGTTTGCAGGCGCTATTGCGCTAAAAATAGCGCCTGCAAACCGACCTGAAACAGCGGCTGCTGTTTCTCCAGTGTGAAAGCCCCCGAGGGCTTTCACACTGGAGCGGTGCGCTAGCAGGACCGCTCCAAAAGTCCTGCTAGCCACATCTTTGGAGCGGTAAAGGAACGGTAAACCGCTCCTCCACCGCTCCTGCCCATTGAAATCAATGGGACACCGCTGCTATACCACCGGCAATGCGCCTCTGCAAAGGCGCTTTGCGGTGGTTTTTAACCATTTTTCGGACGCTAGTGGGGGGGGTAAAACCGCACCGCTAGCTGCTAAATACTGCCACAAATCCGACGGTAAAGCACTGCTAAAAATAGCTGCACTTTACCGCCACCGCACCTCCCGCCCCAGTGTGAAAGGGGGCTTAAAGTGGTTGTAAACCCTTATAATTTTTTATTTTTTTTTAAACTACCTGTAAGAGAGGCATAATGAGCTAATATGACTAGCATAATAGCTCATTATGCATCTCTTACCTTAGATCGGGGCCCCCGAAGCCGTCCTCGTCTCCCTCTTCATCCGCAGCCATCTCTGTGGCGATAGCCGGAAGGTTACTTCCGGGTATCGCCGCTCCAGCCAATCACAGCGCCGCTCCGGCGCTGTGATTGGCCGGAGCGGCGGAGAGGTCACTCTGCGCATGCGCGCGGGAGCCGTCACATTTGGCTACGCCCAGCGATTGCTGGGAAGTAGCCGAATTTGTGAATGGGATTAACCCCATGTAGACAGCGGCGCCTGTCATTTAATTAAATATCTCCTAAACCGTGTAGGTTTAGGAGATATTTCTTGCACCTACAGGTAAGCCTTAATCTAGGCTTACCTGTAGGTGCAAGTTGAAAAAGTGGGTTTACAACCACTTTAAAGGCTCCGCTAGTGAACAGCATCTCTCACGCTCATAATATTCTTTATTGTCTTATTGTGGTTTGGGTCTTCATCCCTGAGCATGCGGAACCCCCCCCCCAAAACTCCTGTTCACTCTCCTGTCCTCATTACAAAATGCAGCCAGAATTGCAAACACAATATGTTGCCGCAAATGTGTTTTATTAATAGCAATAATTTCTCTGTTTACCATGATGATCAGTTTGAAAAATGAACATCTCGTTGTTTAACAAGCGATAGAGACGTATATTATGGGCTTTCATAAAGCTCGCTATTATCCTGCAAATCAACATGTTTTCTTCAATTGGGAAAAAACCTGCTGGCTACATGTGTGTGCATACCTCCGTTCAATCTTTTTTTTTTCTGCAAAAGAAAGGTAAACTGTCAGCCAGAGGCGGCTCTTTAATTAGGCAAATTAGGCGGTCGCCTAAGGCCTCGCACTCACAGGGGCCTCGCGGTCGCCTAAGGCTTCGCACTCACAGGGGCCTCGCGGTCGCCTAACTTACCCAATGCATTACCCCAGTTTTGAGGGACAGGGGACCTTAACGCTGCTGTCCTCAGGCAGCTTTAAGAGCCCTGACTCAGGAGCGGGGCCGCCAGCGTCCCTAACAACCAGTGAATATCGGTGACACCACCCCTTGTGACGTCAATGACCCAGCATGCCCTCAGTCAATGATGTCACAAGGGGGCGGGTTCACCAGGTGACATCACCAGGTGGCCCCCGCCCCTTAGTTATTAAAGAACAAGATCTGGGGGGCTTCCAGATTCCGATAAGCCCCCTGCCCGCAGACCCCCACAACCACCGGCCAGGGTTGTGGGGAAGAGGCTCTTGTCCTTGAATTATTTTTCCCCATCGTGGGCGAGAGTGGGGCCCCATGTCAAGTTTTTCCTAAGGCCTCACAAAGCCTAGAGCCGCCTCTGCTGTCAGCTGATGGTATTTGGCATTAGGTCTTATGGAAAAGATGTACAGTGCCTTGAAAAAGTATTCACACCCCTTGAAATTTTCCACATTTTGTCATGTTACAACCAAAAATGTATTCCATTGGGATTTTATGTGATAGACCAACACAAAAGTGGCACATAATTGGAGAATGAAAATGTTAAATGGCTATCCACATTTTTTACAAATAAATATGTGAAAAGTGTGGGTGGGGGGCATTTGTATGGCGCCCCCCGGAGTCAATAATTTGTAGAACCCCTTTCTCTGCAATTACAGCTGCAAGTCTTTTTGGGGATGTCTCTACCAGCTTTGCACATCTAGAGAGGGACATTTCTGCCCATTCTTCTTTGCAAAATATCTCAAGTTCTGTCAGATTGGATGGAGAGCGTCTGTGAACAGCAATTTTCAAGTCTTGCCACAGATTCTCAATGGGATTTAGGTCTGGACTGTGACTGGGCCATTCTAACACATGACTGTATGTTTAGGGTCGTTATCCTGCTGGAAGGTGAACCTCCGCGGCTCCGCCCCAATCTCAAGTCTTTTGCAGACTGTTTCTCAAATTTTCCGACAACAAAACACAGTTTTCCGCCACACATAGCGTTTTGCTTTTAGACCAAAAAGTTCAATTTTGGTCTCATCTGACCAGAGCACCTTCTTCCACATGTTTGCTGTGTCCCCCACATGTTTGCTGTGTCCCCCACATGGCTTCTACAAACTGCAAACAGGACTTCTTATGACTTTCATTCACCAATGTCTTTCTTCTTGTCACTCTTCCATAAAGGGCAGATTTGTGGAGAAGCACGACTAATAGTTGTCCTGTGGACAGATTCTCCCCCCTGAGGTGTGGATCTCTGCAGCTCCTCCAGAGTTACCATGGGGCCTCTTGGCTGCTTCTCTGATGAATGCTCTCCTTGCCCGGCCCGGTCAGTTTAGGTGGACGGACATGTCTTGGTAGGTTTGCAGTTGTGCCATACTCTTTCCATTTTTCGAAGATGGATTGAACAGAGCTCCGTGAGATGTTCAAAGCTTGGGAGATTTTGTTTATAACCCAACCCTGCTTTATACTTCTCCACAACTTTATCCCTGACCTGTCTGGTGTGTTCCTTGGCCTTCATGATGCTGCTTGTTCTCTAAGGTTCTCTAACAAACCTCTGAGGGCTTCACAGAACAGCTGTATTTATACTGAGATTAAATTACACACAGGTGGACTCTATTTACTAATGACTTATGAAGGCAATTGGTTAAACTAGATTTTAGTTGGGGGTATCAGAGTAAAGGGGGCTGAATACAAATGCTCCCCCCCCCCCCACACTTTTCACATATTTATAATGTAAAAAAAATTGAAAAACATTTATCATTTTACTTCCACCTCACAATTATGTGCCACTTTGTGTTGGTCTATCTTATAAAATCTCAATAAAATACATTTACGTTTTTGGTTGTAACATGACAAAATGTGGTAAATTTCAAGAGGTATGAATACTTTTTCAAGGCGCTATAAGAGGTGGTTAGGTGGTGGTTAGGTGTTACACCAAAGACCTTCAGACCATCCAACACAACCTATTGTTTCTTTGTTGTTGTAGAAGACCTCAAAAAGGTCAATGTTCTTCCAATTTATAAGGAACCTGTACTCTGTTTCCTCTTTGTCAACTTAAAGGGTAACTCCACTTTCCTGGTGAAAAAAAATGAGCAAATAAAGAAAAAATAATATAACTTATACAATTGCGACACAAGTCATATTGTAATTGAATGTTAATTAAAAATTACCTCTGTAATTTTCTGAAAATGCAATATGGCTACCTGGAGGTGTTCTGTACACAGAATGTGTTCAGAACGCCCCTCAGAAATATTATTTCCTGCTTGTGTGATTGGCTCCCAGATTTTCATAGAAGTCTGCACTAAGATACAAGCCAGGTTTCAGGCATCCCCTGCAACAAAAATTTCATTTTTGGTGAGATACTGCCAATGGGAAATATTGTCTAAAGGGATGCCGACCCTGCCACTTTCCTCATTGATGCCCTGCAGGTGCAGCAGCTGATTGATAATTATGAAACCACTACCATTAGATTCACTTTCCCACATGGACACAGACAAACACAAAGGGATTTCTTCAGAATAACAAAAGGTAGGAATCTGAAACAAAGTTTGTTAAAATCCTTGCAATGTATATACACTATAGTAACCAAAAGTATTGGGACACCTGCCTTCACACGCACATGAACTTTAATGGCATCCCAGTCTTAGTCCGTAGGGTTCAATATTGAGTTGGCCCCGCCCTTTGCAGCTATAACAGCTCAAAAAGTATTTTATTAGTATCACAGGTACAAGAACATAAAAGGCAGCAACTCATTTTGGGGGGGGGGCAACAATTCCCATTCATCGGGGCTTGGAGATTGTTGCAAATGTAGCCTATTAGACTCAAACTGTAAGCGTTGGTGATTACAGCGTATCCCTCTAATTGTGACTGAGTGATTTGGGTTATGGCTGCCCTCTATGTTGTCTTTATTCTTAAGCAGTAGGGAATGGTTAAAGCCCAAATGGGCCCTCTGTGTAACCTTTTTTTTTTTTTGCCATCAAAGTACAGCTTATGCCCACAGATTTTAAACACAATTTTATACCTCCCTCACCCGACTTCCCCTTCTATGTATCCCTGGCTCCACGTTCCCTCCTGTGGGTCCAGGATCGTCATTGTGGGTGTCAGTGGTTAGAGCGCATCCTTCTGGTGAAATGGCCATTGTTTCTGGGGTCAGAGCTGTCATTACCCAACAGAACTGGCCAGGAATGAAGCTGATCAAGCAAAATCTTTGCTTGTTCAGCTGCAATTGGGTTAAGAGGTGACATTAAATTGGATGTAAACCCACTCTCATCCTTTCTAAACTACTGCCAAAGTGGTTATCTATAAGGATATAGATGCCTCCTGCATGTATTCTTACCTGTCAAATGTCTCCCCTCTCTCTGTTATAAGACCCGACAAACTTCAGATTCTGTGGGCGGGTCTGTTGTCTGGAGCTCGGTGGGTGGAGTCGTGATGTCAGTAGACTCCCCGCCCACCTCTACACTCCCCTTGTCAGCATGCATTTTCTCCTGTGTATTTCTTACACTGAACTTCTGCTATGATCACTACCATCCAGTCAAAACCCAGAAAAGTCACCACATGACTCCAGCATGCCCAATCATGCTGAGGTGTGGAGAAGCCAAATTCTGAGAGAGCTGGAGAAGAAAGGAGAAGGGTGTCTGAAGTACACAGAATGTTTCTCTCAGGCTCTGCATGAGATATGAAAATCACCTGCCACTCACAGCAAGGGGGAAGAACTGACTCCTATTTCTCTGTCTGTCTGTTTTTATCTCACTGAAAAAAGATAAGAGGATTGCTTAGAGCTGGATTAACTCTTTGTGGCAAGACTGGGCACAGATGACATGAAATCCTATACTGTACAAGGTGCAAGCCTTAATAAAAAAAAAAAAAATCGGGTTTACATCCACTTTATTAATAAACCCATGATGACTCTCATATATATTATGCTATCACATAGGGGGCTGTTATTCTCCAATGTGATAGCAAAAAAGTGAAAAAAAAGTTTCAAAATTTAATATAACATAATAAATGTAAAACAAATTAAAGCTACCTGTCCCCATATATGTACACATATGTAGGTTTCTGTAGCAAAATACTGAACACTGAGAATCTGGTGGGGATCACTTCAAATGTGACAGTAAATATTATTCCAGGAAATGTAGAGACAGAATGTCTACTGATGTCTGAATAAGTAAATTGGGTTAATTGGGGTCTGAAGTAGCTTTCCATTCATCTATTGTCAGTGTGTTAATGACCCCACCTATTATCTGCTACGGGATGTAATTACACTCCTAGTAATGTGTCTGGCACGGTTTCATTGTTATGGGTAAATATGTGGAGCTCTGTCCATGGGGTGACAAACGTCTCACGCATACCAAATGTGTTAGAAATAGTTCCAGGTAATTAAATCACTGTCATCTGTTAGATACTGAAGGGAATGCCCCTGGAAAATTAGTTAAGAAACCCCTTGCATGGGGAATGATATAAAAAGCCAGCTGTGGCTAAATAAAGTGTTGATTTACTCCCAGAACTGTGTGTCGTCCAGTTACTGGGGGGGTAACAGGTTGCCTTGGATAAGTTAGTACTTCCTCAGCTTCAAGGATTTCCCAGCGGACGTTGGAGATTCGCTACAGTTTCTTTCCCCTCATTTCCTTTTCTTTATTTTCCTTTTTACCTTCTCCTTCTCCTCTCCCTGTCTCCTGTTCTCCTTCCTCTCCTTCTCTTCCCTTCCCTGTTGTCCTCCGTCCTCCCCTCCTACTCTTTCCTCCCCTGGCCTCCTCCCCTTTCCCCCTTTCTCTCTCTCCCTCTCCCTCTTCTCTGCTCCTCTCCTCCCTTTTCCTCTCCCTGTCTGCTGTCCTCCCTCCTCTGCTTCTCTTTCCCTCCCTGTCTACTGTCCTCCCCCTCCCCTCTTACTCTCTCCTCTCCTCTCCCTCTCCATCTCCCTTTTCATATTCCTCTCCTCAGCTCCTCTCTCTTCTCTCCTTATTTCTCCTCTCCCTGTCTGCTGTTCACTCTCCTCTCCTTCTCTTTCCTTCCCTTCCCTGTCTGCAGTCCTCCCTCCTCCCCTCTCCTCTCCCTCTCCCTTTTCCTCTTCCTCTCCTCGGCTCCTCTCTCCCCTCTCCTTTTTTCTCCTCTCCCTGTCTGCTGTTCTCTCTCCTCTCCTTCTCTTTCCTTCCATGTCTACTGTCCTCCCTCCTCCCCTCTTACTCGCTCCTCTTCTCTCCTTGATTTCCTATTTCCCTCTCACCTCCTCTCGTCTCCTTCCCTCCCCTACCCACCCCTGCCCTCCCCTCCTCTCCTCTCCTCTCCCTCTCTCCCTCTCCCTCTCCCTCTTCCTCTTCACTTGCTCCTCTCTCCCCTCCTCTCCCCACTCCTTACTTCTCCTCTCCATGTCTGCTGTTCTCTCTCCTCTCCTTCTCTTTCCTTCCCTTCCCTGTCTACTGTCCTCCCTCCTCCCCTCTTCTCTCCTTGATTTCCTATTTCCCTCTTCTCTCCCACTGCTCCTCTCCTCTCCCACTGCTCCTCTCCCTGTCTGCTGTTCTCCCTCCTCTCCTTTCCTTCCCTTCCCTTCCCTGTCTGCTGTCCTCCCTCGCCCCTTCTTACTCTCCCCTCTCCCTCTCCCTTTTCCTCTTCCTCTCCTTGGCTCCTCTCTCCCCTCTCCTTCTTTCTCCTCTCGCTGTCTGCTGTTCTCTCTCCTCTCCTTCTCTTTCCTTCCCTGTCTACTGTCCTCCCTCCTCCCCTCTTACTCGCTCCTCTTCTCTCCTTGATTTCCTATTTCCCTCTCACCTCCCCTCCCCTCCTCTCCCCTCCTACCCACCCCTGCCCTCCCCTCTTCTCCCTCTCTCCCTCTTCCTCTTCACCTGCTCCTCTCTCCCCTCCACTCCCCACTCCTTCCTTCTCCTCTCCTTGTCTGCTGTTCTCCCTCCTCTCCTTTCCTTCTCTTCCCTGTCTGCTGTCCTCCCTCCTCCCCTCTTACTTTCTCCTCTTCTCCCCTTTTTTTTGGCAAATTATTTTCATTGGGCTTTTTTGGACATTATAAAAGAAGACAGCACATTAAATAACAATGTACAACCAAATAGATAAATCTCACCAAGTCGGAAAGCCTATCTAACAAAAACAACTATTTAAGTAACATAGAAAAACACCCTCCCCCTTTCCCATCTGTGCAACATTCCTATGACATTTGTGAAAAGGATATTGTCCCAAATACACTAGTGACATCTCTGCTACAGACCATTAACTGCATAAAGCAATAAGGCACCCCCGGCGGAGACTAGGAACCCTAGTCCATGAAGACAAAAAGAAAACAGGACTCCCAATCTGGGTTCTGTAGAAGGGCTCAATCAAGAGTATCTCTGGCCGACAGCCAACTCTGCCACACCTTTTCAAACCTTGTAGGGCAACCCTTACTCATATAAGTGGACTTATATACTGTCAGGGCAAAACTTTATTAAGAAGGCCTTCCCAATACGATAAGGAAGGGGCCTCTGTTTTTTTCCAGCATAACAAAATGGCCTTACGGGCATAAAATCGAGAAATTGAAAGAAAAGTCCTCGGGGCCCTACGCGGTGCAAGCTCCTCCTGGAAGAGAAAGCAGATCATGAAGAGTACAAGTGACTCCCATCCAAAACTCCTGTATCAGCCGGCAGTGCCAAAAGATGTGATCAACGTCGGCTGGGGATGTAGTGCAGCACTCCACCGGCGCCTGTGCCATAAATAGTGGAAAATCGAGCCAGAGTGTAATAAGCTCTATGGATTTGTTTAAATTGTATGAGACGGTTTCTAGTCTCCACTTCCCCCCTTGACTTTCTATTTCCCTCCACTGCCCTCCCCTCCTCTCCCCTTCCCTCCCATCCCATCTCCTCTCCCTCTCCCTCTTCCTATTCCTCTCCCTTCCTCTCCCTCTCCTCTTCCTCTCCCTCCCCTTCTTCCTCTTTTTCTTCCTCTTCCTCTCCCTTTCCCTCTCCTTCTTCCTCTCTTCTCTCCCTTCCTCTCCCTCATTTCCCTCTCCTCTTCCTCTCCTCTCTCCCCTCCCCTCCTCTCCCTCTCCCTTATCCTCTTTTTTTCCCTCTTCCTCTCTCTTTTCCCTCTTCCTCTCCCTCACCCTTTTCCCTCTCCCTCTCCCTCTCCCTCTCCCTCTCCCTCTTCCCTCTTCCCTCTTCCCTCTTCCCTCTTCCCTCTTCCCTCTTCCTCTCCCTCTCCCTTTTCCCTCCTCCTCTCCCTCTCCCTTTTCCCTCTTCCTCTCCCTCTCCTTCTCCCTCTTCCTCTCCTATGCCTCCCTTTCCTCTTCCTCTCCTCTTCCCCATACTCCTCTCTCACCTCCTCTCCCTCTTCCTTGTCCACTCTTTCTCCTCTCTCCCCAGCTTACCCTCTCCCTCTCCTTCTTCCTCTTACTCTCCTATGCCTCCTTTTCCTCTTCCTCTCCTCTTCCCCATACTCCTCTCTCCCCTCCTCCTCTTCCTCTCTCTCTGTCCTCTCTCCCCAGCTTTCCCTCTCTCCCCTCCTCTTCCTTTCCCTCATCCTCTCCCTCTTCCTCTCCTCTCTCCCTACCTTTCCCTCTCCCTCTCTTCATTCCCCTCTTTTCCCTCTCACTCTCCTCTTTTTCCCTCTTCTTCCTCTCCTCTTCTCCTCTCCCTCTCCTCTCTCCCTACCTTTCCCTCTCCCTCTCCCTCTCTTCATTCCCCTCTTTTCCCTCTTACTCTCCTCTTTTTCTCTCTTCTTCCTCTCCTCTTCTCCTCTCACCCCTCCGCTCCCACCTTTCCCATTCCCTCTCCTCTCTCCCCTCCTTTCCCTCTCCTCTCTGGCCTCCTCTCCCTCCTTTCCCTCTCCTCTCTCCCCTCCTCTCCCTCCTTTCCCTCTCCTCTCTCCCCTCCTCTCCCTCCTTTCCCTCTTCTCTCTCCCCTCCTCTCCCTCCTTTCCCTCTCCTCTCTCCCCTCCTCTCCCTCCTTTTCCTCTCCCCTCCTCTCCCTTTCCCTCTTCCGCTCTCTATCCTCTGCCTCCCCAGAGATTCCACCAGCCTAAAACAACACAAACATTCTTTTAATCCACAATAACCTCAGAGAGTTTAATACATTTCATACTTTATTTGTAAAAAAAAATAAGGTGAGAGATCTGTAACCAGCTGCTGCTGAATACAATGGTGTCCTGGATACCTCTGGCACCTCTGATCTTACATGGTGGATCGGAGACCCGGCATCGCTACAGACTGAGTGAGATTAATTACACGATCAAATAGTCAGCTCGGACCAATGCCTCCCTGACAGCTTTGTTGTAATTACAGCGGCGGCGGTGTATAGAGCGGGCCGCGCTCAGGACAATGCTCTAAATACAGAAATGATTTGACACAAAGCTTTCTCGCGGTTTTGCTGTTCCCGTATTGTAATAGGTCATTATAAAGGGCTGGAATTCGGTCCAATTTAATTTAAACAGGATCATTACAGGCAGCAATTACATGAAAGTGTAAGGGCGGCTTTACAGTTTCAAGTTGGGCTGCGCTGCTTCAAAGGGAATAAGACAATAAATAAATAACTGGGGCGGCCATTACTATGTAGTAGGTGCAAAGTCTGGGGCTTCCCCCCCTTCCTTGACTACATAGTAAATCACTAATCACAATATGCATGGGGCTAATGAACACCTGAGCTGGGGACCACGGTCACTGGGACCACAAGCCTACAACTTTACTGTTGTCACTAGTGGCAGCTGGCATTTTTTTAGGGGGGGGTGGCGGCAAATGACCACACATCCCCCCTCCACTGTCTGCCTGTCCACCGGCACTCACCCCATCTAGGCGGCGGGCACATCGGGCAGCGGCGGTAGGGTGACCACGTGTCCCGGATTGCCCGGGACAGTCCCGCATTTTGCAGGTCTGTCCCGGGCACCTTCATTTCAGGACAATACAGTGTCCCAGAATGAAACTGACACAGCTACCCCCCCGGGCCAATCTGATGCCCCCAAAAAAGGCCGCCACATCACCGCTTTACTCACTGACAGTACTTGTCCTGGCCGGGAATGACTTGAGGAGCACAATCCCCGCCCCCTGCTTGTGATTGGAGAAATCACAAATCCCGCCTCTTGTGTCCAATCACTGTGCTGTGATTCGTTACAGCACAAGCTGATTTTTGGGAAGGGGGGGTGTCCCTGAATGGTAGTTTGGAAATGTGATCACCCTAAGTGGCGGGGATCGGAGCATCGGCAGACACCAGGCTGCAGCGGGCATCGGGCAGCGGCTCCTGTGTCTTCTCCTCCTCGCTTTCGCCGTGCGTCTCCTCTCCTCCTCCTAGGTGTCCAATAGGATCGCCTGTCCTTTCATCCAATCAGTTGACGGGTATCAGACCCATTTCCCAATTGGCCGGGAAGACGATCAGTGTTGTAGCAGCGAATATTTATTCGCTGTTGCAAAACACCTGGTTGGGCTCCAGACACAATGCTCTGCGTCCCGAGCCCACCGTATTTTGAAGCCTATTAGAGCCTCTGGCTCTAATCGGGTTCTTCAAACTCCCCCCCCAGGCCCACCCCCACCATAGGAATTTATGCGCCCAGCGTCCTGAAAGGGGCCGAGCGTATGGATAGGGAGGGTAGCGAAGGTGGATAGGGGAGGCTGCGCCTGAAAAACGCCTCAGTATGAAAGGGACCTTTGTTTCAAGCATGTGATGTTCCTTTAAACTCACCTGGGGCAAGTAACAGGTGTGGGCAATATAAAAATCACACCTGAAAGCAGATAAAAAGGAGACAAGTTGACTTAGTCTTTGCATTGTGTGTCTGTGTGTGCCACACTAAGCATGGACAACAGAAAGAGGAGAAGAGAACTGTCTGAGGACTTGAGAACCAAAATTGAAAATTGAAAAATTGATGAAAGGTTGCAAAGCAGGATAGTCTGGATGGTGGATACCGTATATACTCGAGTATAAGCCGAGTTTTTCAGCACATTTTTTTGTGCTGAAAATGCCCCCCTCGGCTAAAGCCTCGTACACACGGCCGAGAATCTCGTCGTAAAAAAACCCGTTGTTTTTCTCGACAAGATTCTTGTCAAGCTTTCCTTGTATACACACTGTCACTTCCAAATCTCGTACAACGGCACTATAAAGGGGAAGTTCGATTCCAAAGGTGCCACCCCTTGGGCTGCTTTTGCTGATCTCCTGTTACCGCGTGTTAGTAAAGTTTGTGGAGAGACGATTTGCGTTTTTCAGTCTTCGTGCTTTCAGTTCGTTTTAGCGTGACGAATGTGCTATCTCCATTACGAACGCTAGTTTTACCAGAAGGAGCGCTTCCGTCTCATACTTGATTCTGAGCATGCACGATTTTTTAAGACTCAGAAAAGCATACACACGACCGGTTTTCTCGTCGGGAAACAGGCCAACGAGAATCCCGACGAGAAAAACGAGAATCCTGACAAGAAAATAGAGAGCAGGTTCTCTATTTTTCTTGTCGAGATTCCCGGCAGCTTTCTCGAAGAGAAACCATACACACGACCGTTTTTCTCGGCAAGAAACGACAAGAAAACTGCCGGGAGAGCTTTCTTGCCGAGAAAACCGTTCGTGTGTATGGTTTCTCTTCGTGTACGAGGCCTTATACTCGAGTCACCTTTTTGTGCCTGATCTCCTGGACTTTGGGGACCCGGTACCAGCTCAATCTTGGCACACATGTAGCCCCACTCTTCCTCTGCAAGTGTGCAAAGTTTGTTGATTGGTGGACCTTCGGCACCGATTTTTCAAACCCGGGCACCCCTTCCATAGACTCCCATGTTAAACGTCAGTCTAGTCATGGGCATAGTGAGGCATGGGCACAGTGAGGCATGGGCACAGTGAGGCATGGGCACAGTGAGGGCATGCACATGGACACAGTGAGGCAAAGTGAGGCACAGTGAGGCATGCAGATGGACATCCTAGGCTTATACTCGAGTCAATAAGTTTTCCCAGGTTTTTGTGGTAAAATTAGGTGCCTCTGCTTATATTCGGGTCGGCTTATACTCGAGTATATACGGTAAGCAGCCCCAAACAAGTTCCAAAGAAGTTCAAGCTGTCCTGCAGGCTCAGGGAGCATCAGTGTCAGCGCCAACTATCCGTCGACATTTAAATGAAATGAAAGGCTATGGCAGGAGACCCAGGAGGACCCCACTGCTGACACAGAGACATAAAAAAGCAAGACTACAGTTTGCCTAAATGGACTTGAGTAAGAAGCCAAAATCCTTCTGGGAAAACGTCTTGTGGACAGAGGAGACCAAGATAGAGCTTTTTGGTAAAGCGCATCATTCTACTGTTTACCGAAAACGGAATGAGGCCTACAAAGAAAAGAACAAAGTACCTACTGAGAAATATGGTGGAGGTTCATTGAAGTTTTGGGGTTGTTTTGCTGACTCTGGCACTGGGTGCCTTGAATGTGTACAAGGCATCATGAAATCTGAGGATTAATAAAGGATTTTGGGTCGCACTGTAGAGCCCAATGTCAGAAAGCTGGGTTTGTGTCCGAGATCTTGGGTCTTCCAGCAGTACAATGACCCCAAACATATGTCAAAAAAGCACCCAGAAATGGATGCCAACAAAGCGCTGGAGAGTTCTAAAGTGGCCAGCAATGAGTCCAGATCTAAATCCCATTGAACACCTGTGGAGAGATCTTAAAATTGCTGTTGGGAAAAGGCGCCCCTCCAATAAGAGAGACCTGGAGCAGTTTCCAAAGGAAGAGTGGTCCAAAATTCCTGGGTGAGAGGTGCAAGAAGCTTATTGATGGTTATAGGAAGCGACTGATTTCAGTTATTTTTTTTCCGAAGGGTGTGCAACCAAATATTAAGGTAAGGGTGCCAAGGATTTTAACCAGCCCATTTTTGGAGTTTTGTGTGACATTGTGTCCATTTTGCTTTTTTTCCTCCCTTTTTTTGTTTTGTTCCAATACACACAAAGGGAATAAACATGTGTAGAGCAAAACATGTGTTACTGCAATACTTTTCTGTGAGAAACACTTGATTTTCTGGAAAAATTTCTGGGGTGCCAACAATTTTGGCCATGACTGTATAATGTTTGGGGGTTCTAAGTAATTTTCGAGATTTTTATAGCTAGTGTCAGAAATGGAGCGGATGCGAAGTGGTAAAAATTTCATTAGTATGTTGATGATGGGGGGGAGGGAGGAACCAGGGAAAGCAAATTAAACATTAGCCTTAAATAAGGTTTTATGTTCCGATTTACAGAGAAGAAAGCGTATGATCACGTCCCGACTCCCGAATAATAATCTGAACTTTTCCAGGAGTTTGTGTTCGTTCTTTATCATTTTTTTTTGGATGTTTTCTCGGCATGCGACATTTCTCGCTCTTGAATATTTATAAGTTGGGATAATTACCTTGGCTTCTCATTATATGTTAGTTGGAGAGATCAGAGATCCTCAACTGAAAATATTTTATTTAGAATTAATTCTGTATCTCTCTCATCTTTGTCTCCTTGATCCACAGCGATACAAACACCGATTCTATCAGCCGGATCACTGGCGAGACGCATGGCAAAGGAATGGCTGTGATTAATTAGTCAGTGTTACATACAGGACCTACAGAAAGCCGCTTCATCTTTAACCCGCACACTGCAAACATTCTTCATTAAGTGCAACTTTTAACAGAAAATGTAGAAATATTCACTTGCCTTCTAATGTTTTCACTGCAACCTGGAGAAAGATTCGACTTTTTCAGTAACACTTGTTACACATATTGTGTTTGGTTTATTAAAGCTGAACCTCAGGCAATCAGATGTGCTGCGGTGCAAGGAGCATGCTTATAGGGGGGAGAGAGCAGAGTGACCGAGGGAAAATATCATCAGTCTGATGCTTCTCCTTTCACTGTCCAATCACAGGCTGGGGGGAGGGACAAGACCTGTAAGCATTACTTAACTGCAGCAGAAAAAAATAGGTCTCCTGCTCAGCCAGATAGGGCTTTGGTGCAGGGCAGAGTTGTGTAACTCTCAGGACTGAATGAACAGCACCAGCTGCAGACCACCACTAGCTCTCTCTCTCTCTCTCTCTCTCTCTCTCTCTCTCTCTCTCTCTATATATACACACACATGCATACACTGCCCTCTCCTCTCTTTTTCTTCCTCTTCCTCTCCTCTCTCCACTCCTCTCCCTCTCTTCTTCCTCTCCTCCCTTCCCTCCCTCTCCCTCTCTTCTTCCTCTCCTCCCTTCCCTCCCTCTCCCTCTCCTTTCTACCCTATACCCTCCTTTCCCTCTCCTCTTCCTCTCCTCCCTTCCCTCCCTCTCCACGAATTACGAAATACCAATTAACGGGCTACTACAAACCCAGGAAGTCAGCGCAGCACAGGGGTGGTGGGAGCCCCTTATAATGAGCACAGCACAGGGATGGTGGGAGCCCCTCATAATGAGCACAGCACAGGGATGGTGGGAGCCCCTCATAATGAGCACAGCACAGGGATGGAGGGAGCCCCTCATAATGAGCACAGGGATGGTGGGAGCCCCTCATAATGAGCACAGCACAGGGATGATGGGAGCCCCTCATAATGAGCACAGGACAGGGATGGTGGGAGCCCCTCATAATGAGCACAGCACAGGGATGGTGGGAGCCCCTCATAATGAGCACAGCACAGGGATGGAGGGAGCCCCTCATAATGAGCACAGCACAGGGATGGTGGGAGCCCCTCATAATGAGCACAGCACAGGGATGGTGGGAGCCCCTCATAATGAGCACAGGGATGGTGGGAGCCCCTCATAATGAGCACAGCACAGGGATGATGGGAGCCCCTCATAATGAGCACAGGACAGGGATGGTGGGAGCCCCTCATAATGAGCACATCACAGGGATGGTGGGAGCCCCTCATAATGAGCACAGCACAGGGATGGTGGGAGTCCCTCATAATGAGCACAGCACAGGGATGGTGGGAGCCCTTCATAATGAACACAGCACAGGGATGGTGGGAGCCCCTCATAATGAGCACAGCACAGGGATGGTGGGAGCCCCTCATAATGAGCACAGCACAGGGATGGTGGGAGCCCCTCATAATGAGCACAGCACAGGGATGGTGGGAGCCCCTCATAATGAGCACAGGGATGGTGGGAGCCCCTCATAATGAGCACAGCACAGGGATGATGGGAGCCCCTCATAATGAGCACAGCACAGGGATGGTGGGAGCCCCTCATAATGAGCACAGGGATGGTGGGAGCCCCTCATAATGAGCACAGCACAGGGATGATGGGAGCCCCTCATAATGAGCACAGGACAGGGATGGTGGGAGCCCCCTCATAATGAGCACAGCACAGGGATGATGGGAGCCCCTCATAATGAGCACAGCACAGGGATGGTGGGAGCCCCTCATAATGAGCACAGCACAGGGATGGTGAGAGCCCCTCATAATGAGCACAGGGATGGTGGGAGCCCCTCATAATGAACACAGCACAGGGATGATGGGAGCCCCTCATAATGAGCACAGGACAGGGATGGTGAGAGCCCCTCATAATGAGCACAGGGATGGTGGGAGCCCCTCATAATGAGCACAGCACAGGGATGGTGGGAGCCCCTCATAATGAGCACAGCACAGGGATGGTGGGAGCCCCTCATAATGAGCACAGCACAGGGATGGTGGGAGCCCCTCATAATGAGCACAGGGATGGTGGGAGCCCCTCATAATGAGCACAGCACAGGGATGATGGGAGCCCCTCATAATGAGCACAGGACAGGGATGGTGGGAGCCCCTCATAATGAGCACAGGGATGGTGGGAGCCCCTCATAATGAACACAGCACAGGGATGATGGGAGCCCCTCATAATGAGCACAGCATAGGGATGATGGGAGCCCCTCATAATGAGCACAGGGATGGTGGGAGCCCCTCATAATGAGCCCAGCACAGGGATGATGGGAGCCCCTCATAATGAGCACAGGACAGGGATGGTGGGAGCCCCTCATAATGAGCACAGGGATGGTGGGAGCCCCTCATAATGAGCACAGCACAGGGATGGTGGGAGCCCCTCATAATGAGCACAGCACAGGGATGATGGGAGCCCCTTATAATGAGCACAGCACAGGGATGGTGGGAGCCCCTCATAATGAGCCCAGCACAGGGATGGTGGGAGCCCCTCATAATGAGCACAACACAGGGATGGTGGGAGCCCCTCATAATGAGCACAGCACAGGGATGGTGAGAGCCCCTCATAATGAGCACAACACAGGGATGGTGGGAGCCCCTCATAATGAGCACAACACAGGGATGGTGGGAGCCCCTCATAATGAGCACAGCACAGGGATGGTGAGAGCCCCTCATAATGAGCACAGCACAGGGATGGTGGGAGCCCCTCATAATGAGCACAGCACAGGGATGGCGGGAGCCCCTCATAATGAGCACAGCACAGGGATGGCGGGAGCCCCTCATAATGAGCACAGCACAGGGATGATGGGAGCCCCTCATAATGAGCACAGCACAGGGATGATGGGAGCCCCTCATAATGAGCACAGCACAGGGATGGTGGGAGCCCCTCATAATGAGCACAGCACAGGGATGGTGGGAGCCCCTCATAATGAGCACAGCACAGGGATGATGGGAGCCCCTCATAATGAGCACAGCACAGGGATGGTGGGAGCCCCTCATAATGAGCACAGCACAGGGATGGTGGGAGCCCCTCATAATGAGCACAGCACAGGGATGGTGGGAGCCCCTCATAATGAGCACAGCACAGGGATGGTGGGAGCTCCTCATAATGAGCACAGCACAGGGATGGTGGGAGCCCCTCATAATGAGCACAGCACAGGGATGGTGGGAGCTCCTCATAATGAGCACAGCACAGGGATGGTGGGAGCCCCTCATAATGAGCATAATGAGTCGACGACTGCCGTATTGAGAAAGGTATTTTTTTTGCTTTTTAAATTCATCATAACAAATGTTCGTAATTGTTACGAAAAGTCAACGAAAATTCTTATTTCGTACGAAACAAATCCAAATTGAATTTTGGACACGAATTACAAATTTTCGTCGAATACGAAACGGAACGAAACTAAACAAATTTATTGATAGCGCACATGTCTTATGTACATACAGTCCAATGAGAAAAGTTCACCGTTTTGGTTCATAGCAGAAAAAATCAACGCGTTTCGAGGGGCCAATTAGACTTTAGAAATCTTCATCAGTCTTTAGAAAATTTTTCATTGACTCAGATAAGCAGAAACCAAAAAAGATCTGTACAGTTATTTACTGATTGGAACAGTTTCTGAAGGGCAGGTTAAGGCTTTTTCGCTGTATCAATTTATCTGAGTCCGTTTAAGAACAGTCAAAGAACCAAAGCCATGATGAAGGAGGACTCTGTTTGGCCCATGAAATGTGTTGTATTTCTTATTGCTATTTGTAACCTTTCTCGCTGCTGTGTTATCCCTCTGCAGTGTGGACAGGGTTAAACTGCACATTGATTAAAGTGATATTAAGTTTAAAAATAACAAACATGTTATACTTACCTGCTCTATGCAGTGATTTTTCACACAGCAGTCCTGATCTTCCTCTTCTCGGGGTCCCTCGCTGGCGCTCCTGGTCCCTTCCTCCTGCCGGGTGCCTCCACAGCAAGCAGCTTGCTATGGGGGCACCCAAGCTGAGCTGCTGCTCTGTGTGTCCAATCAGACAATGGGGCTGCAGCTCGGCCCCACCCCTCGCTTTCCTCATTGGCTCACTGAATTTGATTGACAGCAGTGAGAGCCAATGGCGCCAGCTGCTGTGTCTCAGCCAATCAGTCCAATCAATGCAACATCACTGGATTGTGATGGGGCTCAGGTAAGTATTAGGGGGGCTGAGGGGGGCAGCTGCACACAGGTTTTTTTTTTATCTTAATGCATTGAATGCACCTTCTGCATTTGCAATCCTTTTAACAACCAGCCCCTTTAAACACTTCAGCCTCGGAAGATTTGGCTGCCCAATGACCGGGCTTTTTTTTGCGATTCGGCACTGCGTCACTTTAACTGACAATTGCGCGGTCGTGCGACGTTGTATCCAAGCAAAATTGACGTCCTGTTTTCCCCACAGATAGAGATTTCTTTTGGTGGTATTTGATCACTTCTGCGGTTTTTATTTTTGCGCTGTAAACAAAAAAAGAGCGACAATTTTGAAAAAAAAAAAACAGCTATAATAAATATCCCCAAAAATGTTTTTTAAAAAGCAAATGTCTTCATCAGTTTATACCGATATATATATATATATTCTTCTACATATTTTTGGTAAAAAAATCGCAATAAGCGTTTATTGATTGGTTTGCACAAACATTATAGCGTCTAAAAAATAGGAGATAGATTTATGGCATTTTTATTATTATTAATTTTTTTACTAGTAATGCGATTTTTAGCGGGACTGCGACATTGGACACTTTTGACACTTTTTTGGGACCATTGACATTTTTACCGCGATCAGTGCTATAAAAATGCACTGATTACTGTGTAAATGTCACTGGCAGGGAAGGGGTTAACACTAGGGGCGATCAAGGGGTTAAATGTGTTCCCTTGTGTGTGTGTGTGTTTCTGACTGTGGGGGGAGGGGACTGACTGGAGGAGGAGACAGATCGCTGTTCCTAATTACCATAGGTGTGCACAGCCTATTGCATTAGGGTGTGCACCCCAAATCTCAAACACACATGCCCTTCTCTGCAGCCTCAGCTGCACTGCACAATGAATGATTGGGAAGTGCTGTGTGCTGAGCGGCTCCTTGTTCATTCACAAAATGAAGCATAGTAGACCCAGTTTACTATGCTTCAGTTATGAATGAACACAGTGAGTGTGTGTGCTCACTGTGTTCATTTAGAAAAGGAAGGGGAAGGTAAATTACATTATTACTAGCCCTTTCCCCTGCTCTTTATTCTGAAACATCCCCCACATCAGCCGGGGTGAGAGGGAAGCCAGCAGCACTGCTGGGGGGGGAAAGGTCCAACACAGAGGGAAGCCAGGGCAGTAGAGGGAATCTGAACGTAGTGATTAGGGTGTGCCCAGGCACACCTGGCACACCCCCTGCGCACGCCTTTGCTAATTACTAGGAACAGCAGATCTGTCTCTACTGACAGAATGTAGATTTGTGTGTTTACATACACAAACCCCCGTTCTGGCTCTTGTGTCCGCGATCGCGGGTATCCGGCGGACATCGCGCCCGCCGGCCACGTGCATCGGGTCCCCCCCGCCACGCAGCAGGCGCGCCGCCTGCCTGCTATGGCTCTTAAAGGAGCCGACGTACAGCTACGGTGATTCATGCAGGGGAGCCAACCTGACGCCGTAAACGTACCTGAGTCGGTTCGGAAGTGGTTAATGCAATGCTTGTCTAAGGAGTGTCTACAGTGCAAGGGGCAGCCATCTTGGTTGGGTCTGGAGCAATCCTGGAGGACTGTGGCTGGCTGATGCTAAGAAGGAAAGGGATGAGTTGGAAGAAAGGGAGAGAAGCAAGCGGGTGTAGGTGTGCGGCTGGCTTCTACAAGAAAAAGAGAGGAGACAAATCTAGCAGGGGTCTTGTAAAAGCCTGGGCTACTGGCTGAACGGAACCCTGTTATAGCTGACCACAATCGGGTCAGACCACAGAGAAGCAAAGAAACTGCTCACCTCCAGGTTCTTGCCTCAGTCACATGATTCCTTCTCCCTGGAAGGGTGTGAAGTGTGATTTAGATGCCTGGTGTGATCAGACTGTTCTAGAGAGAACCCCCTCCGATTGTGAGGAAGGAAAAGAGGGCAGGAATAGAGAAATCACAGCAACTCTAAACAAACTTAACAAACTTTGTAGCAGATTCCTACTTTTTGTTATTCTGAAGAAATAGATGTTTGTTTCTCTGTGTCCATGTACAAAGTGATTGTGAATGGGAGTGATTTTATAACGATCAATCAGCTGCTGCACCCGCAGGGCTCTAATGAGTAGACATGTGCAGTTCTGTTCACTTTAGAGATGCGGATGTATCCAAAATTCCGAATTGCATCAGTAACAAATTTAAAGGAATCCGAAATAACAAAACTAAATTTTTTCCGAAATAGACATGTGCAGTTCAGTTCACTTCGTTATTCAGAGATTCAGATATATCCAAAATTCCGAATTAGAGCCGTTAACAAAATTAAAGGAATCCGAAAAATAACAAAATAAAAATTTTGACCGAAATAACAAATTATCCAAATTCAAATCAAATTTGAATTGAATTTGAGAACAAAAATCTGATTTAAAAATACGTTTGAATAAATTTGAAATGTAATACATATTTCTGACAAGGCCTCAGATGGGAAAGAGTTGCTGTGATTTCTCTATTTCCTTCAAAGTCTGTGTGCATTAGAATATAGCCGTCTTCCGAAGTTCGAGTTTTGAAAAGAATAGAATGGAATAAAACAAAATAGAATGTAAAATGAAAGAATAGAATAGAATAGAATAGAAAAGAATAGAATAGAAAAAAATGTAATAGAAAAAAAAATAGAATAGAAAGAATATAGCTGTCTTTCGATATTCAAATTATAAGATTCGAATTTCGAATAAGATACAAAAAAATAGAAAGAATATAGCCGTCATCCGAGGTTCGAGTTTTGAAAAAAATAGAATGGAATAAAACAGATTAGAATATAAAAAGAAAAAATAGAAAATAAAAGAATACAATAGAAAAAAAAGTAATAGAAAAAAAATAGAATAGAAAGAATATAGCTGTCATTCGATATTCCGATATTCAAATTATAAAATTCGAATTTTGAATAAAATACAAAAAAAAATTAAGAATATAGCCGTCATCCGAGGTTCGAGTTTTTTAAAAAATAGAATGGAATAAAACAGAATAGAATATAAAAAAGAATAGAAAATAAAAGAATACAATAGAAAAAAGTAATAGCAAAAAAAAAAAAAAAATAGAATAGAAAGAATATAGCTGGCTTTCGATATTCAAATTATAAAATTCGAATTTCAAAAAAAATACAAAAAAATAGAAAGAATATAGCCGTCATCTGAGGTTCGAGTTTTGAAAAAAATAGAATGGAATAAAACAGAATAGAATAGAAAAAGAAAGAATAGAAAAAAAAAGAGAATACAATAGAAAAAAAATGTAATAGAAAAAAAATAGAATAGAAAGAATATAGCTGTCTTTCGATATTCAAATTATAAAATTCGAATTTCGAATAAAAAATACAAAAAAATAGAAAGAATATAGCCGTCATCCGAGGTTCGAGTTTTGAAAAAAATAGAATGGAATAAAACAGAATAGAATAGAAAAAGAAAGAATAGAAAAAAAAGAATACAATAGAAAAAAAAATGTAATAGAAAAAAAAAACTAGAATAGAAAGAATATAGCTGGCTTTCGATATTCAAATTATAAAATTCGTAATTTCGAATAAAAAATACAAAAAAATAGAAAGAATATAGCCGTTATCCGAGGTTCGAGTTTTGAAAAAAATAGAATGGAATAAAACAGAATAGAATATAAAAAGAAAGAATAGAAAATAAAAGAGTACAATAGAAAAAAATGGTATAGAAAAAAAAAAATAGGATAGAAAGAATATAGCTGTCTTTCGATATTCAAATTATAAAATTCGAATTTTGAATAAAATACAAAAAAATAGAATAAATATAGCCGTCATCCGAGGTTCAAGTTTTGAAAAAAATAGAATGGAATAAAACAGAATAGAATAGAAAAAGAAAGAATAGAAAAAAAAATAATACAATAGAAAAAAAAATGTAATAGAAAATAAAATAGAATAGAAAGAATATAGCTGTCTTTCGATATTCAAATTATAAAATTCGAATTTCGAATAAAATACCAAAAAAATAGAAAGAATATAGCCGTCTTCTGAAGTTTCTAATTGATTGGAACCAGCTATTCTTCACAATAAATTTGGATCGATTTGATATTTTCCATTCAAATTCGATTTGAATACTTTTGAATCCATTGGAAAAATTTGAATGCGGTTGAAAATACATAACTGAAATGAAACTAAAAAAACTTTGTTACGAATGCAACAAAATGAAAACTGTAACTTAACAAACTGATCCGAAACTTAAGGAAGTTTTGAAGATTTTGAATTTTGAATTGCGAATCGAATAGAATAAAACAGAAAGATTATAGCTTTCTTCCCATATTCAAATAGAATTGAACGAGGTGTTCTTCACAATAAATTTGAATTGATTCGATAGTTTCTATTTGAATACTTAGAATCCATTGGAAACATTTTAATCCGGTCGAAAACGAATAAAAAAAACAAAACTAAATGAATTTAGTTTATGAATGCAACAAAACAAAATTAGTAACTTAAAAAAATTATTATAATTAATTATCCGAAACGAAACAAAAAATAAATAAAAAAAATGTTTTGTTCTGCACATGCCTACTAAAGAGAAAGTAGATAGTAAAGGAAGAAAATCCTGGATGGCCGCACTCCGTGAAAAAATGCTTATTTATTCTGTAAAATCCATAACACAGCACAGCATACAACCACAAAATGTGAACAGGGACTAAGCTAAAGAGAAAGTGGCGGGGTCTGCATCCCTTTAGACGTGATTTCCCTTTGGGAGTGCCTCACCAAAAATGACATTTGTGTTGCAGGGGATGCCTGAAATCTGACTTGTATCTTAGTGTCGACTTTTGGGAAAATCAGTGAGCCAATCACACAACCAGGCACTTACATTTCTGGGGGTGCCCTCTGAGTACCTAACGCCTCCAGGCGGCCATATTGAATTTTACAGAAAATTACAGCGGCTGCAGATTAAAAAGGAAAGGGAATTTCTTATTATACAGTGGAACCTCGGATTAAGGAGCCTAATCCGTTCCAGGAGCATGTTCATAATCCAAAGCACTCGCATATCAAAGCGAGTTTCCCCATAGAAGTCAATGGAAACTAAAATAATTCCTTCCGCATTGACTTCAATGGCATGCAATACCGCATGTGGCCAGAGGTGGTGGGGGGGGGCCGGAGAGCCTCAGAAACACAAGGAAAGGCCCGAGGACAGCTCGGCTGACCTCGGCAAACCTCGGAAAGGCTCGGGAACTGAGTATTCCCGAGCCTTTCCGAATGGCGCCGTTCGGCTTCGGCGCCCCCCCTCTACCTCAGGCCAGACGCGGTACTGCACAGTGCACACCGCTTTGGCTTGAATCCTGCCAGTTTTGCGTTTTTTTTTTTTAAATACAGCGTTCGTATTGTGAAACGCTCGTTAACCGCGTTACTCGCAATCCGAGGTTCCACTGTATGTAATTACAATATGACTTGTGCCGCAAATGCATATGCTATAGTATTTCTATATTTTTTTTATTTGCTATTTTTTTCCCCTTGAAAGTGGAGTTACCCTTTAAATCGTAATAATTTACGCTGTGATGGATCTTTATTAGCTGTTGACTGATATAAATCTCTAAACCTAAAACATGTTCCTTGCTGTGGAGCAGTTACACGCTACATTTGTTTCCTGACCTCCATACATTAATACCCGTCCTTCAACCCTCATTACCATCACTTCCATGTTATGTGCACGTTGTGTTTATTGTCATGGGAACATACGGGGAGGTCACTCGCCCATCTCATTCTCTGGAGACTTAACAAACCATTACAAGCATCTCAAATCTCAACTGTAGCAATTTTAACTACAGAATAACCGCTTGCCCTCCAGAAGATTCCCCCCGCCCCCCCCCCCCCTTAATGACCGGGCCACTTTTTGCGATTCGGCACTGCGTCACTTTAACTGACAATTGCGCGGTCGTGCGACGTGGCTCCCAAAAAAAATTGATGTCCTTTTTTTCCCACAAATAGAGCTTTCTTTTGGTGGTATTTGATCGCCTCTGCGATTTTTATTGTTTGCGCTATTAAAAAAAATAGAGCGACAATTTTTAAAAAATGTCAATATTTTTTACTTTTTGCTATAATAAATATCCCCCCAAAAAAAAAAAAAATATATATATATATAAAAAAAAATCCTCAGTTTAGGCCGATACGTATTCTTCTACATATTTTTGGTAAAAAAAAATCACAATAAGCGTTTATTGATTGGTTTGCGCAAAAGTTATTGCGTCTACAAAATAGGGGGTAGCTTTATGACATTTTTATCAATCATTTTTTTTTTTTACTAGTTATGGCGGCGATCAGCGATTTTTTTTATCGTGACTGCGACATTATGGCGGACACATCGGACACTTTTGACACCATTTTGGGACCATTGTCATTTTTACAGCGATCAGTGCTATAAAAATGCACTGGTTACTGTAAAAATGACACTGGCAGTGAAGGGGGTTAACCACTAGGTGGCGCTGCAGGGGTTAAGTCAGTACTAGGGAGTGATTCTTAAGCCCCGTACACACAGTCGGACTTCCATCTGACTTTTCCGTGTTTTTTTTGTCCGAACAGAGTTGGCCGGGCACACCCATAGCATACACACCACAGGACTTTTCTGCAAACTTTCCCAAAACTTTTTGCAACATCACGTGGTTTTTCTGCTCTTTTCTGCTCTTTACCGCCACCCTTTGGTCAACTTCTGCTATTGTTGGTTGAATTTAACATTAGTTGTTTTGTCCATCGAACAAAAGTCTGATGGTTTTCTGTACACACGGTCGGACTTTGTTCCATCGGACTTTTGTTGGGCAAAAGTTTGTCCATTTGCAGACCCAACTTTTGTCCGATGAAAACAAGAAAAAAGCAAAAAAACGTTTGTCCGATGGAGCGTACACGCGGTCGGATTGTTGGTCCAACTTGCTCAAAATGAAGTTTGTTGGCCAAAAGTCCGACCGTGTGTACGGGGCTTTACTGTTAGGGGGCGTGGCTACACGTGACACATCACTGATGACCGTTCCCGATCACGGGGAGCGGTCATCAGTGACAGTGTCACTAGGCAGAATAGGGGAATGCTTTGTTTACAAAGGCATTCCCCTGTTCTGCCCTTGCTCACCGGGAACATCGAGTTCCAGGGACCCGCGGCCGCACTCGCGAGGCGCGCGCGCGCGCATGCACGCCCGCTGGGCGGCATATTTAAAGGGATGTACAAGTACGCCCACGTACCTGCCCGTGCCATGTTGTCGACGTACATCGTCGTGCGGCGGTCAGCAATTGGTTAATGACCAGGCAATTTTTTGCGATACGTCACTTTAACTGACAATTGCGCGGTCGTGCAACGCTGTACCCAAATAAAATTGATGTCCTTTTTTTCCCACAAATAGAGCTTTCTTTTGGTGGTATTTGATCACCTCTGCAGTTTTTATTTTTTGCGCTATAAACAAAGAAAAGACAGCCAATTAAAAAAAAATATATATATTTTTTACTTTTTGTTATAATAAATATCCAATAAAAAAAAATATATAAAAAAAAACAAATTTCAGTTTAGGCCGATATGTACTGTATTCTTCTACATATTTTTGGTTAAAAAAAAAATCCCAATAAGTGTAAATTGATTGTTTTTTTGTTTTTTTTTGCGCTATCAACAAAAAAGGCGACGATTTTGAAAAAACAAACAAAAAAAAACAACAATATTTTTTACTTTCTGCTATATTTTTTTTTTACGCGTAACTCCACTTTTGTTAAGAAATTCGGGTGATCTGTGTACATTGCAAGGATTGTAACAAACTTTGTTGCAGATTCCTACCTTTTGTTATTCTGAGGAAAAAACTGTTTGTTTCTCTGTGTCCATGAGAGAAAGTGAGTCTAAGGCCCCTTTCACACTGAGGCGCTTTGCAGGCGCTACTGCACTAAAAATAGCGCCTGCAAAGCGCCCTGAAAAAGCCGCTACTTTGTATCCAGTGTGAAAGCCCGAGGGCTTTCACACTGGAGCGGTGTGCTTGCAGGAGGGTAAAAAAACTCCTGCCAGCCACATATTTGAGGCGCGATAGGAGCGGTAAAAATACCGCTCCTATAGCGCCCCTGCCCATTGAAATCAATGGGGTAGCGCCTCCAAAACGCCCGCAAAACGCCGCAAAGAGGCGTTATTGCAGGCGTTTTTTAACCCTTTTTCGGCCGCTAGCGGGGGTTAAAATCACCCCGCTAGCGCCCGCAAATCACGGAAAAAACTACAGCATAGCGGCGCTAAAAATAGCGCCGCTATACCGCCAGCGCATACAGCGCTTCAGTGTGAAAGTAGCCTAAAAGACCCCTTTCACACTGATACGTTTTTCCTGCGTTTTTTACTCTGCAAGAAAACCGCAAGAAAAAATGTTTCCCTTTAAAGCCTATGGGACTTTTCACACCACTGCGATGTGGTTGCGGTGCATTTTGAAAAGTCTTGCATGCTGCATCTCTGGTGCGGTTTTGAAAACCGCACCAAAAACCCAGCTTCCCATTGAAGTGAATGGGAACGGCAAAGATCACGATTTGCGTTTTGTGGTGCATTTTTGAGTCACATGTCCATTTTTCACAGGTGCAGGGCAACCCAAAAACACACAGGAAACGCATACCAAAACGCAGCAAAAAAACGTGGTAAAAACGCACATGCGTTTTTACCACAATTTTACTACAGAGCAGTGTGAAAGGGCCCTAAAGGGAGTGGTTTAATAATTAGCAATCAGCTGCTGCACCTGCAGGGCACTAATGAGGAAAGCTTCTGGGCCTGCATCCTTCAGACCCCTTTCACACTGAGGCGTTTTAGCGCCAGGAATAGCGCCTGTAAAGCGCCTGAGAACTGCCTCCCATTCATTATAATGTGTGCTTTCCCACTGGAGCAGTGCGCTTGCGGGACGTTAGAAAAAGTCCTGCAAGCAGCATCTTTGGGGCGGTTCGGGAGCGCTGTACACGCCCCTGCCCATTGCAATGAATAGGCAGAGCTTCGAAGGTGCCGCAGCACGGGAGATTTTAACCCCTTTTTTTGGGGTTAACCACTTCAGCCCCGGAAGAATTTACCCCCTTCCTGACCAGAGCACTTTTTGCGATTCGGCACTGCGTCGCTTTAACTGACAATTGCGCGGTCGTGCGATGTTGTACCCAAAGAAAATTTACGTCCTTTTTTTTTCCCACAAATAGAGCTTTCTTTTGGTGGTATTTGATCACCTCTGCGATTTTTATTTTTTTGCGTTAACAAAAGAAGACCGACAATTTAGAAAAAAAAGCAATATTTTTTACTTTTTGCTATAATAAATATCCCCAAAAGATACCTCCTCTGTAACTCAAAACATGCAACCTGTAGAATTTTTTAAATGTCGCCTATGGAGATTTTTAAGGGTAAAAGTTTGTCGCCATTCCACGAGCGGGCGCAACTTTAAAGCGTGACAGTGTCAATTCACTCGGCGTAACATTATCTTTGACAATATAAAAAAAAAATCTGGGCTAATTTTACTGTTGTCTTATTTTTTTTTCCAAAAAAAGTGCGCTTGTAAGACCGCTGCGCAAATACGGTGTGACAAAAAGTATTGCAATGACCGCCATTTTATTCTTATTATTCTCTAGGGTGTTAGAAAAATATATATATATATATATTAGGGCTGTTACTGATTAAAATTTTCGTGTTCGATTACTCAATTTTTTTTTAATCGATTAATCGACTAACTTCGATTAATTATAACGCACATACAGTTTTTTCAATTTTCCACATCTCCCCCATACCGTAATATCTACATCTCCCCCCCCCCCATACTGTAATGTCCACATCTCCCCCCCATATTGTAATGTCCACATCTCCCCCCCCATACTGTAATGTCCACATCCCCCCCCCATACTGTAATATCCACATCTCCCCCCATACTGTAATGTCCACATCTCCCCCCCATATTGTAATATCTACATCTCCCCCCCCCCATACTGTAATGTCCACATCTCCCCCCCATATTGTAATATCTACATCTCCCCCCCCCATACTGTAATGTCCACATCTCCCCCCCATATTGTAATGTCCACATCTCCCCCCCCATACTGTAATGTCCACATCTCCCCCCGCCCCCATACTGTAATGTCCACATCTCCCCCCATACTGTAATGTCCACATCTGCCCCCCCCATACCGTAATGTCCACATCTGCCCCCCATACCGTAATGTCCACATCTGCCCCCCATACTGTGATGTCCACATCTGCCCCCCATACTGTAATGTCCACATCTGCCCCCCCATACTGTAATGTCCACATCTGCCCCCCACATACTGTAATGTCCACATCTGCCCCCCCGTACTGTAATGTCCACATCTGCCCCCCCATACTGTAATGTCCACATCTCCCCTCATACTGTAATGCCCACATCTGCCCCCCCATACTGTAATGTCCACATCTGCCCCCCCATACTGTAATGTCCACATCTCCCCCCCATACTGTAATGTCCACATCTCCCCCCATACTGTAATGTCCACATCTCCCCTCATACTGTAATGTCCACATCTGCCCCCCCATACTGTAATGTCCACATCTCCCCTCATACTGTAATGTCCACATCTGCCCCCCCATACTGTAATGTCCACATCTGCCCCCCATACTGTAATGTCCACATCTGCCCCCCATACTGTAATGTCCACATCTGCCCCCCCCCATACTGTAATGTCCACATCTGCCCCACATACTGTAATGTCCACATCTGCCCCCCCCATACTGTAATGTCCACATCTGCCCCCCCATACTGTAATGTACACATCTCCCCCCCCCATACTGTAATGTCCACATCTGCCCCCCATACTGTAATGTCCACATCTGCCCCCCCATACTGTAATGTCCACATCTGCCCCCCCATACTGTAATGTCCACATCTGCCCCCCCCACATACTGTAATGTCCACATCTGCCCCCCCATACTGTAATGTCCACATCTGCCCCCCCACATACTGTAATGTCCACATCTGCCCCCCCCATACTCTAATGTCCACATCTGCCCCCCCCCCCAATACTGTAATGTCCACATCTCCCCCCATACTGTAATGTCCACATCTGCCCCCATACTCTAATGTCCACATCTGCCCCCATACTGTAATGTCCACATCTGCCCCCCATACTGTAATGTCCACATCTGCCCCCCCATACTGTAATGTCCACATCTCCCCCCATACTGTAATGTCCACATCTGCCCCCCCATACTGTAATGTCCACATCTGCCCCCCCATACTCTAATGTCCACATATGCCCCCCCATACTGTAATGTCCACATCTCCCCCTATACTGTAATGTCCACATCTGCCCCCCCATACTGTAATGTCCACATCTGCCCCCCCCATACTGTAATGTCCACATCTGCCCCCCCATAATGTAATGTCCACATCTGCCCCCCCCCCATACTGTAATGTCCACATCTGCCCCCCCATACTGTAATGTCCACATCTGCCCCCCCATACTGTAATGTCCACATCTGCCCCCCCATACTGTAATGTCCACATCTGCTCCCCCATACTGTAATGTCCACATCTCCCCCCATACTGTAATGTCCACATCTGCCCCCCCCCCATACTGTAATGTCCACATCTCCCCACATACTGTAATGTCCACATGTGCCCCCCATACTGTAATGTCCACATCTGCCCCCCCATACTGTAATGTCCACATCTGCCCCCCCATACTGTAATGTCCACATCTGCCCCCCCCCATACTGTAATGTCCACATCTCCCCCCATACTGTAATGTCCACATCTGCCCCCCCATACTGTAATGTCCACATCTCCCCCCATACTGTAATGTCCACATCTGCCCCCCCATACTGTAATGTCCACATCTCCCCACATAATGTAATGTCCACATCTGCCCCCCATACTGTAATGTCCACATGTGCCCCCCCATACTGTAATGTCCACATCTGCCCCCCCCCATACTGTAATGTCCACATCTCCCCCCATACCGTAAAATCGAGGCAGAACTCGCAGAGTAGACGGGACAAGCAGGCGGCTGATGATGGCGTCAGCGCGCCGCTACTAGGCCGCCGCCAGGTGGACCAAGATGGCCGCAGCTCCGGAGCTAGGCCGAAGCCGTGGCCTTTCCTATGGACGAGACCGCGGAGCTCACTCCGCGGATCGTCCTCGATCAAAATGATTTTGATCGATCAAAGAAATTAACGATTAATCAAACAATTAATCATTAATTTCCGCAGCCCTAATAATATATATAATAATTTTCTAGCAAAAAAAACAAACAGTTTTTAACTTGTAAACACCAAATCTCAGAAAGAGGCTCGGTCCTTAAGTGGTTAAAGAAAAAAAAAATCTTAATGTAAAACATATTCACTCTTTTAAGTTGTATTCATTTATTTATAAAACTGTTTTCTTTTTTGCCAAAATGTAGCCGCCTTCTCCATTATCTGCTCTCCCGCTGCCAGGGAAGGAGGTCGGTCGGCGTGTGTTCGGCGTGTCATGCAGCTCCCCAATTATTGGTAATACCGACTCTTTTATACAGCCAAATTCTTCGCTCTATAAAAGATTTGGGTAATAAAAAAAGAATTAAACCAACAATGACTCTGGGTTCAGCTTCTTCCATTGACTTTTCATACTGTTGATTGATAATGCTAATTGTTTGATAAACCCGATCACAGGAGGCCGCCTCCCATTATTCATTCAGTAGCTCAGTAATTGTAGTCATTTAGTCTCTCCGGCAGCTTTTCACCACTTCCCAATGAAATGCCTGGCTTTTCCTTCACATAACCAGTTCAGACATTGGGCTGAGTATACAGAAGGGAGGGTCTGCATGGAGTTTGCATTCTATCACTGGCTCAGTGTTCTCTGTACAGCACTACGGTATATGTCAGAGCTATATAAATGTATAATAATAATAGTGTATGACTGTGGGGGAGGAGGGGTCATTAGAGTGTGCATTGTTTTTATTAAAAAAAATCATACAAACATACAGTTCATTAACCACTTCAGATCCGCACTATAGCCGAAAGACGGCCACAGCGCGGACCTGAATTGCCGGGAGGGCTTTCCTCGACGTCCTCCTGTTTGCGCGCATCGGGGAAAAAGCTGTGCCCGCCATTTCACGCGGATGCCGATGCGCGTGCCTGGCGGCCGCGATGTCTGCCAGGTACCCGCGATCGGCAGTTAAACACAGAGATCCACGTCCTGTCAGGGAGAGAGGAGACCGTTGGTGTGTCCCTTGTCCATAGGGACACAGATCGGTCTCCTCCCCCAGTCAGTCCCCTCCCCCCACAGTAAGAATCACTCCCTAGGACACACTTAACCCCTTGATCGCCCCCTAGTGTTAACCCCTTCCCTCCCAGTGTCATTTATACAGTAATCAGTGCATTTTTATAGCACTGTTCGCTGTATAAATGTGAATGGTCCCAAAATAGTGTCAAAAGTGTCCGATGTGTCCGCTGCAATATCACAGTCCTGACAAAAATCGCAGATAACCGCCTTATTGCAATTTTTTTTACCAAAAATATGTAGAAGAATACGTATCGGCCTAAACTGAGAAAAAAAATGTTGTTTTTTTTTTTTAAATTGGATATTTATTATGGCAAAAAGTAAAAAAATTTTGTTTTTTTTAAATTGTCGTCTTTTTTGGTTTATAGCGCAAAAAATAAAAACCACAGAGGTGATCAAATACCACCAAAAGAAAGCTCTATTTGTGGGGAAAAAAGGACATCAATTTTGTTTGGGAGCCACGTCGCACGACCGCGCAATTGTCATTCAAAGCGTGAGAGCGCTAAAAGCTGAAAATTGGCCTGGGCAGGAAGGGGGTGAAAGTGCCCGGTATCGAAGTGGTTAATAAAAACATAATTACACAAAAATAAACGACAATGAAACAAAAACAAGCGTGCTTACATTAGCAAGTAAAGAAAACCGTTTCCTGACAAGATAACATAGAAAGAAAGAAACATGTTTTAATGACAACAAAAAAGAGACAACAAACTCCGAACCTCAACTTAACCACAATCCAGGGTAAGAAACATTTTGAGATTTAATCGCCATCGGGATGCGATTCCAAAACCCCCCTCCGTTAACCCCTCCCCCCACATCATTCACCCCGACTTCCACATGATTCACCCCGACTTACACATCATTCACCCCTCCCACCACATCATTCACCCGACTTCCACATTATTCACCCCGACTTACACATCATTCACCCCTCCCCCCACATCATTCACCCTGACTTCCACATCATTCACCCCGACTTCCACATTGTTCACCCCGACTTACACATCATTCACCCCTCCCCCCACATCATTCACCCCCCCCCACATCATTCACCCCGACTTCCACATTATTCACCCCGACTTCCACATTATTCACCCCGACTTACACATCATTCACCCCGACTTACACATCATTCACCCCGACTTACACATCATTCACCCCGACTTACACATCATTCACCCCGACTTCCACATTATTCACCCCGACTTCCACATCATTCACCCCGACTTCCACATCATTCACCCCTCCCCCCACATCATTCACCCCCCACATCATTCACCCCCCCCCACATCATTCACCCCAACTTCCACATCATTCACCCCGACTTCCACATTGTTCACCCCGACTTCCACATCATTCACCCCGACTTCCAAGTCATTCACCCCGACTTCCACATCATTCACCCCGACTTAAACATCATTCACCCCTCCCCCCACATCATTCACCCCGACTTCCACATTGTTCACCCCGACTTCCACATTATTCACCCCGACTTCCACATTATTCACCCCGACTTACACATCATTCACCCCGACTTACACATCATTCACCCCGACTTCCACATTATTCACCCCGACTTCCACATCATTCACCCCGACTTCCACATCATTCACCCCCCACATCATTCACCCCCCACATCATTCACCCCCCCACATCATTCACCCCGACTTCCACATCATTCACCCCGACTTCCACATTGTTCACCCCGACTTCCACATCATTCACCCCGACTTCCAAGTCATTCACCCCGACTTCCACATCATTCACCCCGACTTAAACATCATTCACCCCTCCCCCCACATCATTCACCCCGACTTCCACATTGTTCACCCCGACTTCCACATCGTTCACCCCGACTTCCACATCGTTCACCCTGACTTCCACATCATTCACCCCTCCCCCCACATCGTTCACCCCGACTTCCACATCGTTCACCCCGACTTCCACATCGTTCACCCCGACTTCCACATTATTCACCCCGACTTCCACATCATTCACCCCTCCCCCACACATCATTCACCCCGACTTCCACATTGTTCACCCCGACTTCCACATCGTTCACCCCGACTTCCACATCATTCACCCCTCCCCCCACATCATTCACCCCGACTTCCACATTATTCCCCCCGACTTCCACATCATTCACCCCTCCCCCCACACCATTCACCCTGACTTCCACATTGTTCACCCCGACTTCCACATCATTCACTCCAACTTAAACATAATTCACCCCTCCCCCCACATCATTCACCCGACTTCCACATCATTCACCCCTCTCCCCACATCATTCACCCCAACTTCCAAATCATTCACCCCGACTTCCACATTATTCACCCCTCCCCCCACATCGTTCACCCTGACTTCCACATCATTCACCCCAACTTCCACATTATTCACCCCGACTTACACATCATTCACCCCGACTTCCACATCATTCACCCCGACTTCCACATCATTCACCCCGACTTCCACATCATTCACCCCTCCCCCCACATCATTCACCCCCCCACATCATTCACCCCGACTTCCACATCGTTCACCCCGACTTCCACATTGTTCACCCCGACTTCCACATCATTCACCCTGACTTCCAAGTCATTCACCCCGACTTCCACATCATTCACCCCGACTTCCACATCATTCACCCCGACTTAAACATCATTCACCCCGACTTCCACATTGTTCACCCCGACTTCCACATCGTTCACCCCGACTTCCACATTATTCACCCCGACTTCCACATCATTCACCCCTCCCCCACTAGGGATGAGCTTCGTGTTCGAGTCGAACATACGTTCGACTCGAACATCGGCTGTTCGATCGTTCGACGAAGATCGAACTATTTGGGCCATTCGCGCCAAATTCGAGTGACGCGAACGGCCCACAATGCACTACGCCATCGCAGTGTCATCCAGGCGCTGTGATTGGCCAAGCATGCACTGTGACCCCGCATGCTTGGCCAATCACAGCACCGGCAGCGAGGAGAGCAATGATTGGCCACAGGCAGGATGCCTGTGGCCAATTATTGCTGAGGGGGTTTAGTACACGCCCCACACTATAAAAGGCCGCCAGCGCGGCGGCCTTGTGTAGTGTGTTCCGGAGCAGGGAAAGAGAAGCATAGGCAGGGACAGTGTCATTATTTTTCCTTTACTAATCCTGGATTCCTTGTGTTTAGGGACAAATAAGGATAGGTAGGGAGAGTGTCAGTGACAGTGTGCTATTCTGTGCTAATCCTTGTTTGTAGGGACAGAGAGGTACAGTGAGGGAAAGTGTCAGTGTGCTATTCTGTTCTAAAACTATTTTGCTGAACCATATTTTCAATCATTGAGTTTAGGGACAGAGAGGTACAGTGAGGGAAAGTGTCAGTGTGCTATTCTGTTCTAAAACTATTTTGCTGAACCATGTTTTCAATCCTTGAGTTTAGGGACAGAGAGGTACAGTGAGTGAAACTGACAGTGTGCTATTCTGTTCTAAACCAATTTTGCTGTTCCATATTTTCAATCCTTGAGTTTAGGGACAGAGAAGGATAGGCAGGGGACAGTGTCAGTGTCATTGTTGCTAAGCCTCCTGCACAGTATACACCTGAAGGTAGCCCTTATTGCTCTTTTTCCCATCTCCCTGCAGGCCATCCATTAAAATGTCTGGAAGGCAAACAAGGAGAGGCAGACAGTCAGGAGGCAAAAAAAGAGGGCAAGCAGGCTCTGTGTCTGGGGGCAACAGTGCTGGTCGTGGACGCGGTGCATTGTCATCAGCACATGGCCATGGGACACGCTTGTCCTTCTTTTCGGCAGCTGGACATGTTGAGCCACATCATGCCGAAGACTTGGTAGAGTGGATGACCAAGCCCACCTCATCCTCCTCATCCTCTCTCACCCAGGCTCAGGGTACTGGCAAAGCAGCTGCCAAAGCGTCCTCTTCCCTGGTATCATTATCTTCATTAGTCAATCCTTCCCTAGACCCACCATGTCCTCCTCCTGAGGAGTCCCCCGAACTGTTTGAGCACAGTGTTGGGTACATGCTCCAGGAGGATGCCCAGCGTTTGGAAGGATCTGATGATGATACCCAGCTAGAGGAAGGCAGTAGCGTGAGAGCAGAGAGAGGGGATGCTCAAGAAGGACACCAATCTGGCAGTCATGCTCCAGCAGCTGCAGCATACTGCCAGATTGGCTCCAGTGATGAGGAGGGAGGGGATGATGAGGTCACTGACTCCACGTGGGTGCCTAATAGGAGAGAGGAGGAGGAGGATGAGGAGGAGGCACATCTCCAACGAGGCAGGATGCCCTTGAGTGGCCAGCGTATGGGCAGCACACCGACGGAATCACAACGCAGAGCTCCGCCTGTGCAGGGCGCTGCCTCTGCCCGTCATTCAAAAAGTTCTTTGGTGTGGGCCTTTTTTGAGGCGAGTGCATCAGATCGCACAGCTGCTGTTTGCAACATATGTCTCAAGCGTATATCGCGTGGCCAAAACATAAGCCGCTTGGGCACCACATGCTTGACCAGACATATGTTGACCTGCCATGCAGCTCGTTGGCAAGCCTACCTTAAAGACCCACACCAAAGAACAAAGCTGACCTCTTCTTGCACCGCATCAGCTGGGATCTCCAACCCCACTATACCTTCACTCCTCTCTGAAACCTGCTCTGAGAGGAATGAAGGTGTAGAATTAGGTGTGTCACAGGCAAGTACTTGCGGGCACTCTGCTAGCAGTACACCAACGTCCGATTCTAGCAGGCAAATTTCCCTGCCCCAGCTGCTGGACCGTCGAAAGAAGTTCACTCCCAGCCATCCACATGCCCAGCGGTTGAATGCTAGCTTGGCTAAATTGCTAGCGCTTCAACTGCTGCCTTTTCAGTTGGTAGACTCGGCCCCCTTCCGTGAGTTTGTGCAATGTGCGGTTCCTCAGTGGCAGGTTCCCAAACGCCACTTTTTCGCACGGAAGGCGATTCCGGCTCTCTACAGGCATGTGGAAGGCAATGTCTTGGCCTCGCTGGACAGGGCGGTCAGCGGTAAGGTGCATATTACCGCTGACTCATGGTCCAGCAGGCATGGACAGGGACGTTACCTTTCTTTCACGGCCCATTGGGTCACTCTTTTGGCAGCTGGGAAGGATGCAGGACAAGGTGCAGTAGTGTTGGAGGTTGTTCCACTGCCACGCCTCCAAAATGCTACTACTGGTTGTGACACACCTCTCTCCTCCACCCCCTCCTCTTCTTCTTCCTCCATGGCCTCTTCCTGTGGTTTGTCCTCGGAACCAGCGGTGCTCCGTAGGCGTTCAAGGGGCTACGCAAGTACGCAGGCAAAAAGATGCCATGCCGTGCTTGCGCTGGTGTGTTTGGGGGACAGGAGCCACACTGGGGCAGAGGTCCTGTCTGCTCTGCAGGGGCAGGCCGAGAGGTGGTTGACGCCACGCCAGCTTAAGCCAGGAATGGTGGTTTGCGACAATGGCACCAACCTCCTCTCCGCCCTCTGACAGGGACAACTGACCCATGTGCCCTGTATGGCTCACGTCCTTAACCTGGTGGTGCAGCGGTTCTTGGGCAGGTACCTGGGCTTACAGGATGTCCTGAGGCAGGCCAGGAAAGTCTGTGTGCATTTCCGCAGATCTTATAATGCCAGTGCTCGCCTGGCTGAGCTTCAAAAGGAGTTGAACCTGCCCAAGAACCGCCTTATATGTGACATGCCCACCAGGTGGAACTCAACGTTGGCCATGCTGCAGCGGCTGCACATGCAGCAGAGGGCCATCAATGAGTACCTGTGCGACTACGGCACCAGGACAGGGTCAGGGGAGCTTGGGTTATTTTCACCACGCCAGTGGGGCATGATCAGGGATGCATGCACTGTCCTGGCACCATTTGAGGAGGCCACGAGGATGGTGAGCAGTGACAGTGCATGCATCAGTGACACTGTACCTCTTGTCCACCTGTTGGAGCACACGCTGTGTGGAATAATGGACAGGGCACTTGAGGCAGAACAGAGGCAGGAAGAGGAGGACTTCCTTGCCTCTCAAGGCCCCCTTTACCCAGACAGTGTTCCTTCTGTCCCACCCATCGCACAGGAAGAGGAGGAGGAGGAGGAGGAGGAGGATTGTGTCAGCATGGAGGTGGAGGCTGGCACTCAGCATCATCAGCAGCAGTCTTTTAGGGATGATTTACAGTCCCAAGAAACCAGTGGACTTGTACGTGGCTGGGAGGAGGTGGCTGCGGATCATGTCGTCCTTAGTGACCCAGAGGACTCCGGACTGAATGCCTCAGCTAACCTACGCTGCATGGCCTCCCTGATCCTGCAAAGTCTGCGGAAGGATCCTCGTATTCTTCGGATCAAGGAGAGGGACCATTACTGGCTGGCCACTCTCCTTGATCCACGGTACAAGGGTAAGGTTGCGGACCTTATCGTACCGTCGCAGAGGGAGCAGAGGATGAGACAACTCCGGGAGGCCTTGCAGAAAGGTCTGTGCAACGCGTTCCCAGAGACTGGGAGGTTACAAACTCCTGGTCCTGGACAACGAGTTGCTGAGGCTTCGGGCAGTCAAAGAAGGAGCGGTGGGGAAGGTGGCCGTCTGACCGATGCGTTCAGACAATTCTTTAGTCCCAAAGTATGATCGGTTCCAGCAACCATCGCCAGCGTCTGATATACATGGTCCAGGAATACCTAGGGGCAAGTTCAGACTTGGACACCTTCCCCACCGAAAATCCTCTGGCTTACTGGATCTTGAGGATGGATCACTGGCCAGAGCTTGCACAGTATGCAATTGAGCTACTGGCCTGTCCTGCATCCAGCGTTCTTTCAGAACGCACATTCAGTGCTGCTGGAGGATTTGTCACGGATCACAGGGTGCGCCTGTCCACCGACTCGGTTGATCGACTGACTTTCATCAAGATGAACCAGTCTTGGATCACCACCAGCTACCACACACCAGATGCTGATATAACAGACTAATTGATTTTAAAATGTCACATCCCTTCAAGACTGATGCTGATGCTGAGTGCCTGTGCTGTTATGTTGACTGGCTATCCTCCTCCTCCTCCTCAATGATACGATTAACGATGATAGCTTGGAAGATCATTTTTGTTTATGGGTGACGCCACCAGTGGCTAAGGCCCAATTTTTCAGCCCCTGTTTAACAGGGGCGTGTAATTAAAATTTTTGATGCAATACTTTGCAACAGGCCTCATTGCTGTGCTCCAAGTACAGTATCTGTGAGGGGTTGCAGTGTTGTGCCACCAGTGCCTAAGGCCCAATTTTTCAGCCCCTGTTCAACAGGGGCATGCAATTATAATTATTGATCTAATAATTCACAGCAGGGCCCATTGCTGCGCCCACCAAGAGTAACTGTCAGGCCTTACAGTGTTGTGGCACCAGCACCACCATCACCATCACCACCACCACCACCAAAGGCCCAATTTTTAAGCCCCTGTTCAACAGGGGCATGCAATTATAATTATTGATCTAATAATTCACAGCAGGGCCCATTGCTGCGCCCACCAAGAGTCACTGTCAGGCCTTACAGTGTTGTGGCACCAGCACCACCATCACCACCACCACCACCACCAAAGGCCCAATTTTTCTGCCCCTGTTCAACAGGGGCATGCAATTATAATTATTGATCTAATAATTCACAGCAGGGCCCATTGCTGCGCCCACCAAGAGTAACTGTCAGGCCTTACAGTGTTGTGGCACCAGCACCACCATCACCACCACCACCACCACCAAAGGCCCAATTTTTCAGCCCCTGTTCAACAGGGGCATGCAATTATAATTATTGATCTAATAATTCACAGCAGGGAGCATTGCTGCGCCCACCAAGAGTAACTGTCAGGCCTTACAGTGTTGTGGCACCAGCACCACCATCAAATGCCCAATTTTTACTACCACTGATCAACAATTATATGTTATTACAATTCCTGATATAATAGTTGACAGCAGGGCGTTCCAGCATCCACCAAGAATAACTGTGAGTGCTTTCAGTGTTGTGCCAACACCAACACCTAAGGGGCCAATTTCTGCAGAGTATATACGGCAGGTCCCTACTTTCAAACATCCAACTTACAAACTACTACTACTTGCAAACGGAAGAAGACAACAGGAAGTGAGAGGAAATCTACCCCTTGGAAGGAAAATTCTCTCCTGTAAGAATTAATATGGGAGAAAGGTGTCTCCTCTCTACTGATGCTTTATCACCAATCCTTGTTTCAATAAAAACACCACATTTCAAAAACAGTTGTCATTGGGACGCAAAGTGAGGTGAAATGTTCTGAACAGGGGCACAGACAGCAAAAAAAATGTGACAGGGGTGATAACCGTTCCCTATATTTTACAAAAAGCTAAAAAAAAGGAATTTGCCATGGAGCTCCACTTAAACAATGCAGCTGTTCAAAATTATAAACAGATTCTACATAAGAACAAACCTACAGTCCCTGTCTTGTATGCACCGCCTGTATACGGCTGTTCAGAGTATATAGGTCCTTTTTTATTTTGTGTGCGGGGTTCCCCTTAATATCCATACAAGACCCAAAGGGGCTGGTAATGGGCTGGGGTAGGGGGGGGGGGGGTTGATGGGGTAGCTATGCCATTTTTCCTAAAGATTTTCATCCATATTACCGGGACCAGACATTACATTAAAGCCGCAAGCAGTTTTAAATGGCTTTTTTTCCTTTAGAAATGTTATTTTGTGCAGGGACAGTTCTAAACACGGGAAACACGTGGCACTTCACAGGCATACTTTAGACACCCCCCAGGTACAATATTTAAAGGAATATTTGACTTTTTTTTTTCACTTTATGCATCATTAAAATGACTGCTCCCGGAAAACGTCCGTTTTTAAAACTTATTTTTGCATTGATACATGTCCCCTGGTGCAGAAGCCGGGTTCCCAAACTCTGTTTCGGACAATAACATGGATAATAGTCGTTATAATTAGCACTTTAGAATCCGAACGTTCGCATCCATTGTATTTAATAGGGTTCTAATGTTCGTGCGAACTTTCGGTCCGTTCGCGGGTTCTGGTGCGAACCGAACCCGGGGGTGTTCGGCTCATCACTACCCCCCACATCATTCACCCCGACTTCCACATTGTTCACCCCGACTTCCACATCATTCACCCCGACTTCCACATCATTCACCCCTCCCCCACATCATTCACCCCGACTTCCACATTATTCCCCCCGACTTCCACATCATTCACCCCTCCCCCCACACCATTCACCCTGACTTCCACATTGTTCACCCCGACTTCCACATCATTCACTCCGACTTAAACATAATTCACCCCTCCCCCACATCATTCACCCGACTTCCACATCATTCACCCCTCTCCCCACATCATTCACCCCGACTTCCACATCATTCACCCCGACTTCCACATCATTCACCCCTCCCCCCACATCGTTCACCCTGACTTCCACATCGTTCACCCTGACTTCCACATCGTTCACCCCGACTTCCACATCGTTCACCCTGACTTCCACATTATTCACCCCTTCCCCCACATCATTCACCCCGACTTCCACATTGTTCACCCCGACTTCCACATCATTCACCCCGACTTCCACATCATTCACCCCGACTTCCACATTGTTCACCCCGACTTCCACATTGTTCACCCCGACTTCCACATCATTCACCCCGACTTCCACATTATTCCCCCCGACTTCCACATTATTCCCCCCGACTTCCACATCATTCACCCCTCCCCCCACACCATTCACCCCGACTTCCACATTATTCCCCCCGACTTCCACATTGTTCACCCCGACTTCCACATCATTCACCCCCCCACATCATTCACCTGACTTCCACATTGTTCACCCCGACTTCCACATCATTCACCCCTCTCCCCACATCATTCACCCCGACTTCCACATCATTCACCCCGACTTCCACATCATTCATTCACTTGACAACCACACTTTCTGACACTGACTGGGGAACCACAGACTGGAGGGACACTGACACCACAGACTGGGGGGACACTGACACCACAGACTGGGGGGACACTGACACCACAGACTGGGGGGACATTGATACCACAGACTGGGGGTCACTGGCACCACAGACTGGGGGTACACTGACACCACAGACTGGGGGGATTCTGACACCACAGACTGGGGGGACACTGATACCACAGACTGGGGGGACATTGATACCACAGACTGGGGGGTCACTGGCACCACAGACTGGGGGTACACTGACACCACAGACTGGGGGGACACTGACACCACAGACTGGGGGGACACTGACACCACAGACTGGGGGGACACTGACACCACAGACGGCCTCACAGACACAGATTCTGATGGGACAGAGACACTAGGATCCCCTGGTACAACCTCCGCCAACCCAGACTCTTCTCTATCCAGATGGAAGAATTCCTCCACTAACTCTGGCTTATTGCTAAGCCTCAGGGCACCGGCTATAAGGGTGACCAACCTTATCACATAGGTTACATTTATTGATGTTACAGTCCCTCTCCAGATGCCCCAGTTCCTGACACAAAGAACAGTTCTGTTCTGGACATTTAGAGGAGAAATGTCCCTTTACTCCACATTTATGGCACAGCTTAGGTTGACCGGGGTAAAAGACGGTAATCCTATCTCTACCAATAAATGCAGAGGAGGGCAAAATGCTGGACTCTCTGCCTGCCCATTCTCTGCCTGCCCATACTTAATATATTACATTAAAAATCCGAAATAGGCATTACACAAATGCATTTTATAATTTTGTTCCTGATGCTTTGCCGTAGGTGTCCGCCATCCTGCCCATGCATGCCCCCTAGGGGCCTTCCTCCAAATTGTGACTCTCTGCAAGTCGCATGTTGGTTCCTGACGCTGCATCCTGGGATGCCAAGTGGCCGGTGAGCCATTGTGACACTTTTAAGGTCTTTTAGTGGAAACTCTGGTATAGGAAGGAATCTCTTTCATACACATACAATTGGTAACTATGAACTTTATATAATTCTTGCCATCTTGTAATATACCTGGGCAGGACTTATTATGTAATCTTTTACAGCAGACCAAAAACCTCTGAAGAAGACCCCAGTTGGGGTTGAAACGCGTCAGGATTTTGATTATGCACAGTGTGACAGCAGGAAGGTAAAGTCACCTGGTTGCATCCAGGGGGGTAGATATATTTCGCCCAGATTCAGGCTTTACGCCGACTTATACAACTAGGTGGAGAGTTGTATAAGGCTAGTGGGCTCATGGATGACTCATACCTCTAGGGAGAGGGCTGGGCGTCGTGCAGACAGGGAGTTGATGAGACCAGCTGAAGCTTGTCAGCTCATTTAGGCCTCTATAAGAACTCCCAGCTTCATTAGATGTTAGCTCATGCCTGGAACCAGACCTGTGTGGACTGTCTAGGGAGAGTGAACCCCTGTGCGGTGAGACAAAGCCTGTGTGGCTATTTGCTTGGACATTTAAAACCAGGGACTTAGGGACTAGGACAGCACTAGGCTGATCCCAGTTGTTAGTTAGGAAACCTGTATGTTTAGTCAGAGGTCAACTTGACCAGGATTTATTTTGGTTATGTTTCTTTTGCTTTGCTGTGTTTTGTCACTGTAAATAGAAAATAAACCGCACCTTTTTGATTTTGAAAACCACAACCTCCGTTTGCTGGGCCTGTTTTGTGTGGGGAGCCCATCCCGGGGGTCACACACACCCGCTGCCGAGCTAACCCCCTCACAGTTGGTGGAGAATGCGGGCAGTTTTTTTTTAAGCCAGCATGGAGGAGATACTGAAGCAGCTGGCTCTAGCAAATGCCAATCAACAGCAGACAAATGCAGGTTTGCAAAAGAGCCTTGCAGCTCATCAACAGAGCCTTGCAGCTCAACAACAGAACTTCGCAGCCCAGCAGCAAGCTCATCAACAGAGCCTTGCAGCCCAGCAGCAGACAAGCGCAACTTTGCAACAGAGTCTGGAGGCTCAGCAACGAGCCCAGCAGCAATCTGAGGCCCGCTTCATAGACCTGTTGCAGAAGCAAGAGCAGAGACTACAACAACAGATGGAAGCAGTAATGCAGCAACGTCCGCAGACCAGTGAGGAAAGCCGTCCCACTAATACCGCGTCCTTTGGGGTGAGTCGTTTATTGACAAAAATGACTGGAGAGGATGATCCAGAGGTATTTTTGACCACATTTGAAAGGACCGCTGAAAGAGAAAAGTGGCCTGAGGAGCAGTGGGCTGGACTGGTGGCTCCTCTGTTAACTGGTGAATCGCAGAAAGCTTACTATGACCTAGAGCCTAACCAAGCAAAAGACTATGTGATGCTAAAAGCTGAAATATTGGCAAGGCTGGGTGTCACCCAGGCTGTCCGGGCTCAGCGTGTGCATAACTGGACTTTCCAGCTTGGAAAACCCCCCAGGTCTCAAATGTATGATCTCATTCACCTGAGCAGAAAGTGGCTACAGCCAGAGACTTTGTCCGCACCAAAGATTGTGGAACGTGTTGTAATGGATCGGTTTTTGAGAGCTCTTCCTACTGCCATCCAAAAGTGGGTAAGCCATGGAGACCCAGAGACGGCCGATGGTCTTGTGGATCGTGTGGAGAAATACTTGGCTACAGAGAACCTGACGGCCTCTTCCAGAGACACTCGGACTTTCCACCCTAAGACCAGACCATCCCCAGGGGCGGATAAGAGGATTCCAAGGGGTGAGGGTGGAGAGAGTGAGAGGGTGGGAGCTCTACCCCAAGTTTGGCGAGAACAGCCTGGGAAATCAGCGGCTCAAGAGGCGGCAAGAAGGATCGTTTGCTACCGCTGCCGGCAAGCGGGACATATTGCAGCCAATTGCCCGGTTGTGGAGGAACCCATGCAGTGTGACTTTCTGACGGGCAGACGTCAGTCGCTGTGTGCGACAGTCGCATGCACTGCCATTCGAGGAACTGAGAAACATTTATGCAAAATGTGTGTTAATGGTAGAAATGTTGTGGTATTGCTGGATTCAGGTAGCCTTGTGACCCTGATAAAGGCTGAGTTAGTTAAAACAGAGGTCTCTGGGAATAGCAAGGTAGCTGTTATTTGTGTGCATGGGGACACCCGAGAGTATCCAGTGACTACAGTGTGTTTCGAGACCCCCAAAGGTACCCTCTCTCATCCAGTGGGCTTAGTATCTCAGTTACCGCATGACGCCATTGTGGGAAGGGATTTTCCGAAGTTCTGGGAACTGTGGGATGATCCTGAGCCCCTCACTGGTGCCCCTATGTACCAGGAATGTGATAGCCAGAACTCCCCTGAGAGTGGTGAGGACTCTCCGGAGTTTCCCTTATCAGTATTGGCAGGGGAGACTCAAGAAACTGGAGAGGAGCCCACCTCCTCAGACGAAAACCTACCGTCTGTGGAGTTTTCTGATCTTGAGGTTCACAGGGAAAACTTTGCCACAGAACAGTTGAAAGACCCCGCCCTAATAAAGGCACGGGAAAACGTAGTGAAAATAGATGGCGAGTTAGTGAACCCAGATAATACCTGCACTTACCCATACTTCAGCGTAGAGAAGGACCTACTGTATCGGGTGGCAAAAAGGGCAGAAGAAACCGTTGAGCAGCTTGTGGTGCCCAAACCTTACAGGAAGTTGGTGTTGGAGTTGGCCCATGGGCACATTCTTGGAGGTCATCTGGGGACAGAGAAAACCCGAGAGAGGGTATTACAGAGATTCTATTGGCCGGGGGTGATGAAGGACGTAGAAAATTATTGTTCCTCCTGCCCTGTGTGTCAGAGGTTGGCCCCGATGCCACATTTCCGTAGCCCGCTGGTCCCTCTACCCATCATTGAGGTCCCGTTTGAGAGGATCGCCATGGATTTGGTAGGTCCTATAATCAAGTCCGCTAGGGGGCACCAGTACATATTAGTTATAATGGACTATGCCACCCGTTATCCAGAAGCGATCCCTCTCCGAAATACCTCGGCCAAAACCATAGCCAAAGAGCTATCTCTTGTTTTTAGCCGGGTGGGTATTTGTAAAGAACTGCTTACGGACCAAGGTACACCCTTTATGTCCCGGGTTATGAAAGAGCTGTGTAAATTGTTCAAAGTGACGCAATTGCGTACGTCTGTGTATCACCCCCAAACCGATGGGCTGGTTGAAAGATTCAACAAAACCCTAAAACAAATGTTGAAGAAAGTGGTGGATAGAGATGGAAAGGATTGGGACTGTTTACTTCCTTATTTGATGTTTGCTATTAGGGAGGTGCCCCAATCCTCTACGGGATTCTCCCCCTTTGAGTTACTGTATGGGAGACACCCAAGAGGGCTGTTGGATATTGCCAAGGAAACTTGGGAAAGTGAGAGTTCTCCCCACAGGAGTGTGATTGAGCATGTCGCCCTGATGCAAGATCGAATTGCACAGGTAATGCCCATCGTGAAGGAACATTTGGCCCAAGCGCAGTTGGCACAGCAGAGAGTGTACAACCGTGGAGCCAAGACCCGTACCTTTTCCCCGGGGGATAGGATATTGGTACTTGTCCCTACGGTTGAAAGTAAATTCCTTGCCAAATGGCAAGGCCCCTACGAGATAATGGAAAAAGTGAGCGAAGTGAATTACAAGGTCAGACAACCAGGAAGGCGAAAGCCCGAACAGATCTATCACGTTAATCTGTTGAAAGCCTGGAGGGATAGAGAGTCCCTAGTCGCAGACACTTGGTCACCAGCTCAAACTGGTTGCGTGATTCCTGAGGTTGGAATAGCAGCCACCTTGTCACAACCCCAACAACAGGAGGTTAAGGAGTTTGTGCTTCGCAACAAGGAGGTATTCTCTGAGCTGCCGGGACAAACATCTGGGGTAGAGCATGACATCATTACCCCGCCCGGTGAAAGGGTGAAGTTAAAACCCTATCGGATCCCAGAGGCTCGACGGGAGGCAATACGGGAGGAAGTACAGAAAATGCTGAACTTAGGGGTGATAGAGGAGTCCCAAAGTGATTGGTCTAGTCCCATCGTGTTGGTGCCTAAACCGGATGGGAGCTGGCGATTTTGTAACGATTTTCGTCAGTTGAACAAAGTTACAAAATTTGACACCTACCCCATGCCACGTATAGATGAGTTGATCGACCGGCTGGGAACAGCCCGATACATGACGACTCTTGACCTCACAAAAGGGTATTGGCAAATCCCCCTGGCCAAGTCGGCCAAAGAGAAAACCGCATTTGTAACCCCAGACGGGGCGTTCCAATATAAAAGAATGCCGTTCGGGTTACAGAATGCGCCGGCCACATTCCAGCGGAAAATGGACCAGATGCTGAGGCCCCATCGGAAGTATGCTGCGGCTTACCTGGATGACGTAATTGTCCATAGCACAGATTGGGCCTCACATCTGCCAAAAGTGCAAGCAGTCCTGGACTCTGTTCGGGAAGCGGGGTTTACGGCTAACCCCAAGAAGTGTACCATTGGGCAGGAGGAGGCCAAATCTCTTGGGTACACCATTGGGAGGGGAGTAATAAAACCCCAACTCAACAAAGTCGAGGCCATCCAGAGTTGGCCACGTCCCAACAGCAAGAAGCAGGTACGAGCCTTTCTGGGAATCGCTGGGTATTATCGGCGATTCATTCCCCACTTTGCTTCTAAGGCTGTGCCCCTAACCAACCTGACGAAGGGGAAAGGGTCGGTCATGATTAAATGGACCCCCGAGGCTGAGGCAGCATTCCAATTCTTGAAACAAGCCTTATGTAGCCAGCCAGTGTTGTACTCACCCGACTTCTCTAAAGACTTTGTCGTACAAAGTGATGCGTCAGATGTGGGGTTAGGAGCAGTATTGTCCCAGGTCTGGAACGGGGAAGAGCACCCAGTCATTTACCTCAGCAGGAAGTTGAAGTCCCATGAGGTAAATTACGCCACCGTTGAAAAGGAGTGTTTAGCGGTGAAGTGGGCTCTAGATTCCCTTCGGTACTACCTGCTAGGTAGGCACTTTGACATGGTTACGGATCACGCTCCGTTAAAGTGGATGGCTCAAAACAAGGAAACAAATAGAAGAGTGAATAGGTGGTTCCTGGCCCTCCAGGAATTCAACTTCACAGTAAAGCATCGCCCTGGCGTTCAAATGGGGAATGTGGATGCTTTGTCTCGAGTACATGAATGCCTGATTGCTGGTGTTCCAACCCCGAGGTTAAAACAAGAGGGGGGGGTATGTGACAGCAGGAAGGTAAAGTCACCTGGTTGCATCCAGGGGGGTAGATATATTTCGCCCAGATTCAGGCTTTACGCCGACTTATACAACTAGGTGGAGAGTTGTATAAGGCTAGTGGGCTCATGGATGACTCATACCTCTAGGGAGAGGGCTGGGCGTCGTGCAGACAGGGAGTTGATGAGACCAGCTGAAGCTTGTCAGCTCATTTAGGCCTCTATAAGAACTCCCAGCTTCATTAGATGTTAGCTCATGCCTGGAACCAGACCTGTGTGGACTGTCTAGGGAGAGTGAACCCCTGTGCGGTGAGACAAAGCCTGTGTGGCTATTTGCTTGGACATTTAAAACCAGGGACTTAGGGACTAGGACAGCACTAGGCTGATCCCAGTTGTTAGTTAGGAAACCTGTATGTTTAGTCAGAGGTCAACTTGACCAGGATTTATTTTGGTTATGTTTCTTTTGCTTTGCTGTGTTTTGTCACTGTAAATAGAAAATAAACCGCACCTTTTTGATTTTGAAAACCACAACCTCCGTTTGCTGGGCCTGTTTTGTGTGGGGAGCCCATCCCGGGGGTCACACACACCCGCTGCCGAGCTAACCCCCTCACAACAGTTACATGGAATATGTCAGTTGTATAACAATTTTGGTTTTGCACCTCCATGTATAGAATTTATATTCCTCGCTACCAGAGTCTATATTGTAATTGTTATGTTTTTACCACATGCCTATATTAATAAAATCTTTTAAACATATACTATACATCTGTTACGTACCTGGTGGGATGAGCCTGATTAGCGGAGGGAGGATTCTCTTACTCCTCTGACTCGGGGGCCCCTGATAGAGCAAACAGGTGGCGCAGGAGTGCAGAGTCGCACGAGGGACGGTAGTCGTGCTATCTGCTGGGCTTCCAGTTGAATGGTGTGCCAGATGACAGTGGATGACAGAATGCAGGAGATGCAGGTCAGCGGTACCAGAACTCCACGGACTGGAAGGCAGAGGCAGGGTCAGGCAAGCCGGGTCATACACAGGACAGTCAGATAAGGTACAGGTTCAAAGGCTGGAGAATAGTCAAGGTTCAGGCCCGGGTCGATGCAGGCGGAGAGCAGGAGTAGTCAGAGCAGGCCGGGTAGGTAACAGGAATAAGATGCAGGTTACAGGAAAATGGAGTCTCAAGGGAACGCTGTAGACAAGGCAGCACCGGATCTGTGCACTGATCCAGTTTAGGCACTTCATTGATCACATGGTGCGCCGTGCACGCTGATTCGCCGTGCACGCTCATGCGCTGATGCGCATGCGCTAACCTACGTTAGCACGTGCCAATGCAGCTTCTTTGATACAAGTTCGGGGAGCAGGAGTTAGTCTGCGGGGAACATTCCTCTCTCTAGTCAGCCTTTCCTGACAACATAATTGTAATCATGTAACTTTGGCTGCCTAAAAACCCCACTGGGGGAACCTCCCATATCAAATTCTGGACCACATTCCCACACACTCAACCTCATTGACACTGACCACCGTCCAGATTCCTCTATTATCCACAATCTTTTTTAGGAGACACAAAGTTTCACCAAACCTCCTCAACCAGACCCATAAATCCTCAGGGGGGGGGGGTATAGACTCATTCCTAGTCAGGATAGTCACATCCTTAATCAAGGGCTGACGTGAGACAACTTTTGGAACAAGCCCCTTCCAGTCCATCTGGCCCCCATATACATGCTCAAACTGCTCCCAAAACAGATCCAGTGATTATGGACGCACAAATGATAAATCATATTCATAGGAACCAGCCAGACTGATAAGAGCATAAATATCCTCCGCCTTAATTCCCATGGCTAGGATCTTATCCACAACCACCCTCCTGATAGGTGAAATATCTCCTCCTTCACACCTGAGCTGTACCACATTCCTGCGTTTAATGGAAGAAGGTGCGTTTGGTGAAAGTCCCGCAACTGGCTCCCTTCCACCACCAGCAGCATGACTTTGTCCCGACACAGCCTTAGCATAATTCCTAACTGGGGCAGATGACACAATAACTGGCTGCATAGGAACCTCTGGAATCTGGTTTGCCCACCACTTGCTTCTCCCTCCTTCCCTCCAGCACAACAGTCCCGCTCACCATAGTCCTAGAATTAACCACAGATACCAGCAGTCCCGTCATCAAGTAAAGTCTTCTTTTTAGAAAAAAACACCAGCTGTTTCAGCGTTCATACAGCCCTCCTGCTCTGCAGTTTCAATGTTCATGCGATATTCCTGCTCTGCAGTTTCAATGTTCATGCGACATTCCTGCTATGCAGTGTTAAGCCTCGTACACACGGCCGGTTTTCTCGTCAAGAAACGACAAGAAAATTGCTGGCAGAGCTTTCTTGCCGAGAAAACCGGCCGTGTGTACGAGGCTTTCAGGTTTCTCGTCAAGAAAACTGGCCAGAATCTCGACGAGAAAAATAGAGAACCTGCTCTCTATTTTCTCGTCGGGATTCTCGTCGGCCTGTTTCCCGACGAGAAACTCGAGAGTGTGTACGCTTACCTGTCGCCGTGGAAACCCGCACATGCTCGAAATGACTTTGACGCATGCGCAGTAGCTTCCTAGGCATAGGTAGGGTGTAGCAAGATGGCGGCGACGGCATTGAATGTGATGAGCGCACACTCGTCGTAGTCGATGATGTCACCGCGTTTGTGCCATTCAAAAGAACGGCGGTTCTTTTGAATCGTACGTGTGTACACTCGGCGGGGACAAGATTCTTGTTCAAGAATTTTGTCAGGAAAAACGACGTGTTTTTTCCTGACGAGATTCTCGGTCGTGTGTACGAGGCTTTTGTGTCCATGTGGGACTCCTTGCAGCCAGCAGAAACTTCTCTGTCTGGATACACGCGCCATCTCCTCCTGCATTTCCTGCTGATTGCAAGGATCTGTTGGCAGGTGCAATCTCAGGAAAGTCCTCCACACACTGAGAGAGATTTTTACCAAGATCTCATCTCATCTGATGGGTTGGTGCCAGGGCCGGACTGGGAATAAAATCCAGCCCTGGAAAAAAATTCATACCAGCCCCACAGCATTATTATACCATCATAACGTCATTATTTTCTTGTTCATGAAAGGGAAAACCATACATTTTAAAGCACATTTGAAGAGTGTATTATATATAGATAAGATAGATATGAAAGCACATAGGGCTGTATATATATAAAACGCAAATTCCAGTTAAAAGTGGTAAAAGTGGTCAATCATCAAGGGGGACCCCAGGAACTCAGAACGTGGGGGGGGGACCACCTTTCGCAGAAAGAATACACTAAGGTAAGGGGGGATGGGTTACTGATATAGGGGGGAAACCTTTATATCAATACCCCCTTAAATTATCGTATTCACTCCCCCCCCTTACATCAGTGACCCCCCCTCAGACTGGCCTAGCGGTGCTGTCACTGACCTCCTCTCAGGTACACCGTGCAGGGCTCAGTCAGTCGGCTCCAGCTCGGTGGCTCTGGATTTATCCTATATAGTCTCCTCACCACAGTCCCCACACATCTGACTTCTCCCATGACCCCCATCCCGGCGGTGCTCCCACTCTTGACTCCTCTCCAGACTCCCTCAGAGACTGCAGACATGATACAGGAGATGGTCAGAGGCTGCAGACATGATACAAGAGCTCAATGCAGCCCCACCAGTACCCATCAAATGCATCCTCATCAGTGCCCATAAAATGCAGCCTCACTGTGCCCATCAAATGCAGCCTCACTGTGCCCATCAATGCAGCCTCACTGTGCCCATCAATGCAGCCTCACTGTGCCCATCAATGAAGCCTCACTGTGCCCATCAATGCAGCCTTTCTGTGCCCATCAATGCAGCCTCCCTGTGCCCATCAATGCAGCCTCCCTGTGCCCATCAATGCAGCCTTCCTGTGCCCACCATTGCAGACTCACTGTGCCCATCAATGCAGCCTCACTGTGCTCATCAAATGCAGCTTTACTGTGCTCATCAAATGCAGCTTTACTGTGCCCATCAAATGCAGCTTTACTGTGCCCATCATTGCAGCCTCACTGTGCCCGTCATTGCAGCCTCACTGTGCTCATCAAATGCAGCTTTACTGTGCCCATGAATGCAGTCTCTCCTATGCCCCATGTCCCAGTCTGCAGTCCCTGTCTGTGGTAAGGTGTGTTGTTGATGCTCGTTACGGTACCTTCCATGCCAGCAGGATATCTATGATCGCCATCAGCAGGCAGGGTCTGTTCTCGTTTTGGATGGGGACAGTGCTCCTTCCAGAGGATCTGTTTGCTGTGAGATGGAGTGGTCCCTGGCCACCTGCACCTTCAGCCGTCCTCATTTTCCGGCCCCAGTCAGCCTGTCCTCTGGTCCTGGGGAAGTGAGAGCACTGGGGGGGAGCTGAAGAGAAGGGGGAGTGGAGAGCACTGGCGGGGTTGGAGAGCACATGGGTGGGGGCAAAGAGCAGGGGGGAGTGGAGATCACAGGGGTGGGGAGCAGAGAGCGCTGGGGGGGGCTTGAGAGCACTGGGGGGAGCCAAAAAGAACAGGGGTGGAGAGCACGGGAGGCTGAGAGGGGTCGGCTGGAGAGCACTGAGGGGGCTAAGAGTGTGGGAGGAAAAGAGCACTGGGGGGGGATCTTGAATGCACTGGGGGGGAGAAAGAACAGGGGTGGAGAGCACTGGGCGGTACAAAGAGCAGGGGGGAGTGGAGAGCAATGGGGGGAGCTTGAGAGCACCAGTGGGGGCCAGAATAACCAGGGGTGGAAAGTACGGGGGGCTGGAGAGCACTATGGGGGGCGGAGAGCACTGGCGGGGTTGGAGAGCACATGGGTGGGGGCAAAAAGAACAGGGGTGGGGAGCACGGGGGGCTGGAGAGCACTGGGGTGGGGGCTGGAGAGTGATGGGGAGGGCTGGAGACCACTGGGGGGGGGAAGAACAGGGGTGGGGAGCACTGGGTGCTGGAGAGCACTATGCTGGAGAGCACTGGGGGGCGGAGAGCACTGGCGGGGTTGGAGAGCACATGGGTGGGGGCAAAATGCAGGGGGAGTGGAAAGTACTGGGGGGGGAGCTTGAAAGCACTGGAGGGGGAGCCAAAAAGAACAGGGGTGGAGAGCACAGGGGGCTGGAGAGCGATGGGTGGAGCTTGAGAGCACTGGGGGGGCCAGAAAGAACAGGGGTGGGGGGGCTGGGGAGCACTGTGGGGGGGCGAGAGCACTGGGGTGGGGGCTGGGGAGAGCTGAAGAGCACTGGGGGGGCCAGAAAGAACAGGGGTGGGGGGGCAGGGGAGCACTGTGGGGGGCGGAGAGCACTGGGGTGGGGGCTGGAGAGCACTTGGGGGGGGAAGAACAGGGGTGGAGAGCACTGGGGGGAGTAGAGAGTACTGGGGGGGAGAACAGGGGTGGAGAGCACTGGAATGGTGGCTGGAGAAGGATAGGGAGAGCTGGAGAGCAGGGGGGCAGAAAGAACAGAGGTGGAGAGAACTGTGGGGGAGGGCTGGAGAGTGTGGTGGGGAAGGAGAGCACTGGGGGGGGAACCACAAGAAGAACTGGGAGGGGCCAGCAAAAGAAGATGGATAGGAGGATCGGCAGGGGGGCGCATATAGAGGAAATTAGCGTTCTATATTCCTCCCTACAGCCGCAAACATTCAGCGGCTGTATGGAGGAATATAGAAAGCTAATTTCCTCTTTATGCGCCCCCCTGCCGATCCTCCTATCCAGGCACACAGGGCGGGCATCTCCTGTAGTGCTCCCTGTCCCCTCTCTCCTGCTCCTGTTTATCACGGAGCTGCCTGGCTGGATCTGTGTTCGGTGGTGACGCTGTAACATGGTCCCGCCCCCCTAGACCGGCTCCTGTGATAGGCTGAACGCTGACTCTATCTACTATCACACAAGGCGGTCTAGGGGGGCGGGACCATGTTACAGCGTCACCGCCGAACACAGATCCAGCCAGGTCAGCTCTGTGATACACAGGAGCAGGAGAGAGGGGACTGGGAGCACTGCAGCTGCTAATGAAACTGGCCCCAGGACAGGCAGCCTACGGGGAAATCTCCCGTTATCCTGGTAGGCCAGTCCGGCCCTGGTTGGTGCCACTCAAGGGAGATTTAATTTCTGTAATGTCCTGCAGCAATCCACCCTTTTTTCCTCAACCTCCTCCATAGATGACCCAGGCTGCTGGGGAGGGAGGGGGGCAGATACTGACTCAGACACGACTGATCCTGAGACAGGGGTAGTACTGGGTCACCATGTGAAGCCACTTCCTTATCCCTCATCAATACTGTTGCCGTTGCTCTGATATCCACCCTCTGGCTGGTACTGTGACAGGCACTTTCCTTCATCTGTTGGAATCTCTCCTCATTCTCACACTTTTCTCTGAACACACCGCTGCTCTCCTTCAGAGAGACGACCAACTTCTCCTGCTTTTTCAATGCCTCTTCCAGAGACTTCAGCTTGGAGACTTCCCTCTTACTGTTTCCAGGCATACCAGCAGGGATTTCTTTTTCCTGAGATCTTCTTTCATGACAGCAAGTTTCTGTTCCTCCTTTGCAATGCGGCGAAGTCTGTTCACCACTCTATCCTGGAAAACTGGTAAGGACTTCTCTTGCATAGGGACAGGCCCAGGATCAATTGCAGCTTGAGCACATGGAGTAGGCCTCAGTGCCTCTGGAGAGCCTCCATCTTTATCTCCCCCCACCCCCTGCATGGTGGTTGGGGGGAGAAGCCTGCAGGACAGGCCCAGGCTTGCTGCTTCTATCAGCTAAGACCAAAGCAGAGTGAGCCAACAGCACCTAGCAAAACAGCACCACTTGGTGGAGAAGCTCCTCTGTACAGAGACAGATGTGACTGGCTCAGTGTTCTCTGTACAGCACTGCACTATACACTCACCGGCCACTTTTTTCGGTACACCTTGCTAGTAGCGGGTTGGACCCCCTATTTCCTTCATTCTTCGTGGCATAGACCATTACACCACCAGCCTTAACCGGTGATACAAGGCAGGATGGATCCATGCGCCAAATTCTGACCCGACCATCTGAATATCGCAGCCGAAATCGAGACTCATCAGACCAGCCAACTTTTTATCAATCTTCTGTTGTCCAATTTTGGTGAGCCTGTGCGAATTGTAGCCTCAGTTTCCTGTTCTTAGCTGACAGGAGTGGCACCCGGTGTGGTCGTCTGCTGCTGTAGCCCATCTGCTTCAAGGTTCGATGTGTTGTGCAGTCAGAGATGGTATTCTGCATACTTTGGATGTAATGAGAAGTTATTTGAGTTAGGCCTCGTACACACGACCGATTTTCTCGTCGTAAACAGTCAAGAAAAGTGCCGCGAGAGTTTTTTTGTCTAGAAAAACGTTCGTGTGTATGGTTTTACGACGAGAAACTTGACGAGAATCTCGACGAGAAAATAGAGAACCTGCTCTCTATTTTCTCGTCAGGATTCCAGATTTCCTCGTCGTGTTTCTCGTCGGCCTGTTTTGTGACGAGAAAATGGTTCGTGTGTATGCTTTTACGACTCTTCCAAAAGCGCGCATGCTCACAAGCAACTATGAGACGGGAGCGCATCTTCTGGTAAAACAAGCCTTCATAATGGAGAGAGCACATTCGTCACGCTCATAAATATTTCATCGTTTAAATGTTCTGCATTGAATTCTTCGTTAGAATGTTACATTAATCAAAACGAGAGACCTTCTTTTGCTGCTGATATTCACACAGAGTTCTGCCTTATTTTTAACCTTTTTCATGCTGCTCTTTATAAGATTTATGTGTATTATATCGTGCAAGTTTTTAGGAATAATTTAAATGGTTAGATTTTTCAAAATGATGTTAATTATAATTTCTCAATGTTTTGATAGCGATCTCCCATTTAATTTTCTAATCTATATTTTTAAAATTTAACACCATGTTTTTGAGCTAATCAGATTTAGTTATTCTTTTGGGGGGGTGATATCTGTGCCTTTTATTGTCAGTCAAATGTATCTGCTTACTCCAAAGCTTGTTTTTTTTTATTTAAAAATACACATAGTCAAGTATGAACTTAAACAAAAAACACATTTATTCATGTTTATAAATTAAATAAAGAGAAGGCAGCGCTGGAGAAGCTGCTGCCATTTGTGCATCCCAGGGACCCCAGAGCACACAGCAACCCTGTGTGGACACTAAAATTGGGAGCTTGAGAAGGCCCACATTTCAGAACACAATCTGATGCTGGCCTCCCAGAGGTCAGGAACAGCAGCAGGTGAGATATATGTCCCAAGTGTGTGGTACTACAACAGGCTGCCTTCTGTCCGACCAGTGCGACCACAATGAAGCAAGGCCATCACTTCCTCTTCTTCCTGGCAACCTTCCCTGCAGCCTTTCCTGAAGCCTTTCCTGAAGCCTTTCCTGCAGCCTTTCCTGCAGCCTTCCTTCTTCGTTTAGCTGGAGGCTGGCCCACTGGAGGGGTACTCCTGTCAGGAGGAGGAGGTGGAGGTGTAGCAGAAGGGGGTGGGGCAGAAGGTGGAGGTGTAGCAGAAGAGGGTGGGGCAGAAGGTGGAGGTGTAGCAGAAGGGGGTGGGGCAGAAGGTGGAGGTGTAGCAGAAGGGGGTGGGGCAGAAGGTGGAGGTGTAGCAGAAGGGGGTGGGGCAGAAGGTGGAGGTGTAGCAGAAGGGGGTGGGGCAGAAGAGGAAGGTGGAGGTGGAGGTTGAGGTTGGGTCAGTTGGGCCACCTCACATATGGCGGTATTGGGGGTAATTTGCTCCATCACCCCCTTGTTGAGCAAGGTGATGAGCAGGGGTTCGCATAGGAGGCGTTGCTCCATGCTCATCACCTTGAACTTAGCCTCCACTAGGCCGGCAATGGCCTCTTCAGGGGATGTGGGCTCCTTGAGGGTGGCATGGGCCTCTTTAATAAGGGCCATTGCTGCCTCACTGGTGGTCCTGTCCCTCCTGCCTCTTTTGTGAAGCCTGATGGGAGGCACCTGGGATCTGGTGCTTCTCCTTTGCCCTGCCACCTCCTGGCTGCCACTGGGCCCTGCCACCTCCTGGCTGCCACTGGGCCCTGCCACCTCCTGGCTGCCACTGGGCCCTTCCTCCTCCTGCCTGACAGTTTCCAGACCCTCCTCCTGGCTGATTTCATCCTGTGTATGAAAAAGAAACATAGTTTAATATGTTGGTTTAATCTTTGCATCAAACTTTGTAATCCTGATGGAAGCAATTAGAATGTAAATGCATAAATCCTTGCTTTAAATTTACCACTACATCAGCTTGACTATTTACCACACAATTAAGTGCAGAATAATGTCTACAGATCATGGTTTCACTTGTGGAATACAAAATAATGTATGTTTCTCATCCTGACATATTTGGGAAACATTCATTTTATCCCACTACATTTTCAGTTAATACTATACCTGGCTCCAGATGGACAAATCAGGATCATCCAGGATGGCTGCCTCCTCTTGCTCCAGAGAAGGCTCAGGTTGGCTGCAGGGAAGTCTGGGGGGAAGAGTGGAGAGTGATGGCCTTGGCTCAATGTGGTCATCCAGGAAGGACATCCTGCTGTAGTACCACAAAACCGGGACATAAACATCATCTGCTGCTGCTCCTGACCTCTGAGAAGCCAGCACCTTAGAGCGTTCAGTCCTGTAGGTACCTCTCAAGCTCCCAATTTTAGTGTCCACTTGTTTTGCTGTGGCTGTGGGCACCTTGGTATGCACAAATGGGAGCAGCTTCTCCAGCGCTGCTTTTCTCACCCCTTTTTTTTTTATGGATGGGGTTTTTGGTCTCCCACAGAGCCGGCAGCTCCCTTACCCGGTCAATAAATTCCGCCAGGAACTCTTTGTCGCTAATAAAGACATTCATATTGTATCTGCAAGTAAAATAAATTATATTTAAATAATGTGAGGCAAACAGTCTAACCTCCTTCACATCCTAGTCACCATATATATCCTCCACCAATCTCAAGACAGTATAGGCCAACAATTTTTACAAGTCTCACAAAATCACATACCTTCGTTCGCACGTCCGTCACTTGAACTCCTCTCTCCGCACACCGAACGTACTATAGTCACATGTGTGTTTGCTATATACACACCACGCATGCGTCCAAATTCGAACACGTCGCTCCGCACACGTCGCCCGCCCATGACGTTCTAACTAACATCTTTTTCCCGCCCCTTCTCTTTCGGCGTGCAGACAGATATGGCGGAGTTACAGCAGGTGTCTGATAATTCCGCAACTAGCGAGGAGACAAGCCCGGAGACCGAGGACACGTCACGATCAAGGAGGAGATTCAAGGCATCGAATATGTCTTTGGCGGAGATGGCGGAGATGGTGGACATCTTGGTCAAGGCTGATTATGATGCCAAGCATGGGCCGTATAGCAAACCAAATAGAAGGAAGGCCAAAATCCTCACTAAAGTTGTGAAGAGTCTGAGGGCGAAGTTCGGGGTGAAACGCTCAAATGAGCAGCTCAGAAAGAGGTGGTCAGACCTCAAACTGAGGGAGCCAGACCAGTTGAGGAGCATAAAGAGGATGCTCGCTAAAAGTAAGTAAAATGACGACCTTTCTGCTATTAATCTTTTTAGAAACTCACATTTTTTTTTTTTTTATCATATTGGACTCCCTTCCAAAATGTAATATTTTGAACTAGGTTGGGCACAGTAATCGTTCGTTACGTTACCGACACTTCGTTCGGCCACTATCCGCGGTTTTGGCTTATTTTAGACCCCCAAAAGTAATTAGACATCTGCCATTTTTGATCAAGTATTGTGGATAATTTTTAAGTCTAGATGATGTGTTTGTAAGGAGAATGAAATGCAAACTTTAATCAGTGTAAAGGAGAGGACACTCAGCAGCTGCTTCCACATCTGTACTTTGGAGCACTATAGTGTGGGCCACCAGACCCGCCTTTTTTGGGTGTCCCACACAGGTGCATCAGAGTTTATTTGTGGTGCCTCCATGTCCAAAAAATTACATTCAAATGTGAATACTAAACATATTTGGGGTCATAAATAATGCATTTTTCTTTAAATTCCGCACAAACACACACTTGTACCCCACTTCCAAACAATTTAGCCTGTTTTAAGTTTAAAAATGAGATTTTTACAGTGTGATAAATAGACCTTTGGTTTTATTCTCATAGGGGAGAGAAGCCTGGGAGGAGGACACTCCAGGGAGCACATGCACCCCACAACTTCCAAGCAACCCCAAACTCCCAAAGATCCACAACCGAAAGATGTGCAGGAAGTTGAGGTGGAGGAAGGAAAAGTGCAGGAAGGAGAGGTGGATGACGTTGTGGATCTGGTCACCACAACAGGTCAGTATCTGACACCACAGCTTAAGGTAAGCGAGGTAGGCCTGCAGAGTTTTATTAATATTTTTTTATGGTTTTTAGGGGATGGAAATGTTGTGAAGGATAGCACACCGTTCTCTGCTGACAGTGCCCTCCGCCTCATCCAGCAAGTGATGGAATGTAGCACGGAACTGGACCTAATTAAACAAAGAATCCATGTGATGGAACAAACATTTAAAGACATTCTCGATGTTTTGGGGAGAATTCAATAAGCCATCCAAACACATTTGTTTTTACATGTTTGTTTTTATATTTTTACTAATTTTTTGAGTAACAAAGCAGCCAAAAATTGAATATGCACACAGTGTGTGAACATGTGCTATCTGCCATCAGGGGATATCCATGTACGTCTTTTGTGGGTGCAACCCCTTCCTCGTATCAAAAGTCGGTGAACTGAGGAAGGGGATGCACCCCCAAAACACGTCCATTGATCACCCCTGATGGCAGATAGCACATGTTGACAATAGGGATCAGGATTGTAAACTTCCTATTTGCAAAAAAGTAAAAATGTGTGCATATTGAATTTTTGGCTGGGCAAGGGGTGGCAGGACCCCATATTAGGACGGGCACATAGAGACATAGTTTGTGTAACTGAATGTCTCAGATTGCTCAGAGGTATCCAATGTTGTCATTTTAGAAATGCAAGTGGTATTTTTGTATTTTCATAAGCCAAAATTTGCCGGGTTGTGGCCAGGCCAACCCCAAAGTAAAACAAAAAAAAAAGTGCAGAGAGTAAAAAATTTGACCACAAACAACGTGTAGCTTCTTTTTATAATACTCTCTAAGCTTATTTGGTTCTTTTGTAAGGTAACATAGTGAAATTGGTTGTTATTTACTAAAGTAAAATACACTTGCCACTACAAATGCACAAAGACAAACTAGGAGACAGGAAAGAACAAATAATTAAAGGTTTAAACAAGATTTTTATTGGGATACTTAGACATAGGCTGGCATAGGAATTGCCCCCCTACCCGTGAAATACTCCATGTATTTGTCCCGAACCACACGGGCATTTTGGGGGGGCAAGCCAAGACGGGCAGATTCCAGGCCCGGAAGGGGATTTGCAGGGGAAAGTCCAGCCTCTGGCAAAACTGAGGCCATATATGAATTAGATTTGCGGCAAAGAAAATTGTGTAGCACACAGCAGCATAACACTACATAGTTTATTTTGTAGTCCGCCAAGTGGATGGAAGTCATAAAAAGGCGGAACCGGCTGGCCATTATGCCGAAGGCATTTTCAACGACTCTTCGGGCCCTGGCCAGCCGGTAATTGAACACACTCTTCTCTGGGGTCAGGGTCCTCTGTGGAAATGGCCTCATAAGATGCCGTCCGAGTACGAAGGCTTCATCAGCCAAGAAAACAAAGGGGAGTCCTTCAATATTCCCTGCATCCGGTGGCAATGCAAGGTCGTCACTCTGGAGACGGAGGGCAAACTCCGTCTGGATGAAGGATCCCCCATCGGACATCCGGCCATTCTTCCCTACATCAACATAGAGGAATTCATACCGTGCTGACACCACCGCCATCAGCACAATGCTATGAAACCCCTTGTAATTGTAGTAGTAGGATCCAGAACGGGGTGGCGGCACGATGCGGACGTGCTTCCCGTCTATGGCACCACCGCAGTTGGGGAAGTCCCACCGCGTGGCAAACTCCGATGCCACAGTCTGCCATTCCTGTGGCGTGGAAGGAAGCTGTGGAGTGAAACAAGATGAAATAATATTAGAAAAACAAAGGCATACATTACAAGCAAATTCTAGACCAAAAAATTAGAGACCAACATCAATCTAATTATACGTTTATTAAGGTGTGTAAAAAAAGTATAATGGAAGGCTCATTTATCATATTCATCACCCCCTCTGATGGGCCATTACTAAATTATTTTGGGGGGGGGGAGATGTGTTTGGCCACAGGATAGCATTGCAGTGGCGGTGCGTCCAGAGTGGGCGCTGGAGCACTGTCCCCTCTCTCCTGTGCCCATCACTCAGAACAATACATAGGTTCATGCGTTGCATGAACCTATGTATTGTCTATGCCGCACACTATTCAGGTGGATGGCCTCTTGTAAAGCGACCGACATATGAATAATTGCGGCATTTAGGGGGTTCAAATTGCAGAGCAGAAACAGGTATTAAAAAAGTCTTGCAAATTACAACCTGAGGGATGTAATTGGCTTCCTCAAAGAAAAATCGGGGACGCAAGGAGGGGGCATTCCTTGTGTAAACACTGACAGGCTGCTCTGGCAATCATGTTCACCAAGTCTGTTTAATGGTAACATGATTGGCTGATGCAACATGAAGGGAAGGAGAAGACATCAAGGACAGAAGAAGGATGGCGCTGACCACAAGAAGGTAAGTGCAGGGCTGGGGGGAAACTGGCTGCATTAGAGGGGACTAAATGGCTGCATTGGAGGGGACAACTGGGGGCGTTTATTAGGCAACAGAGCAAAAAAGGAGGAAGTTTATTTCCGAAATTGGGGTTGGAACCCCCCAACATTTGGAGCAACAGGCGCCCCTGCTGGAAAAGTTAGTGAGGGGAAATATTTAGGGAGGATAAAAAAGGGGCAATATAAAGCTTCCAACATGCATGGGGACAAAGGGGACATTCTCAGCATATTACAATCATGGTAATTAGGGAAGGATGAAAGAAATACAAGACATTAGCATACATGGAATACATAAAATGTGATGTTAAGGGAGAAAACTTACCCTAATATAGTCCTCCTGCAGGACTTGTATAATAGCAGAACAGGTGTCTGGGATTATGAGGCCCAGAGCCTGGGGGGAGATGCCTGTGGTGAACTTCAAGTCCTGAAGACTTCTCCCTGTCGCCAGGTAACGCAACGTGGCGATGAGCCTCTGCTCAGCACTGATGGCTTCCCGCATAACGGTGTCCTTCCTGGTAATATAGGGGGACACCAAAGCCAACAGTTCCTGAAAAACGGGGTCAGACATCCTCAGAAAATTCCTGTAGTCCTCAGGATTATTCTCGACGATCTCCCGCAGCAGAGGCATGTGGCAGAATTGGTCCCGCTGGAGCAACCAATTCTTGGTCCATGAACTCCTCCTCACACCATTCATGGACTGGTCTTGGTCCAAAACAAGCAGACCAACACCAAGCGCACGCACAGCACGAACTCGACGACGAGAACGTCCAGGCGACATGGCTAAGAAACGGTCGTCTAATCAGAACGTACAGAACAGAACGCACTTTAGAACAGCAAGGCCTATGAATAACGAACTGAAAATCAGAAACGAACAGGCAAGAACGCACTGTAAAACAGATACGACCTGCCTAGGCGCCCTGAAAGTCAAGATACGAACCCACAAGCACAAACTGAACCGCAGAAAACGATCTGAAAAGTACGAAGACTGAAAAGCGCGAATCGTCTCTTCCCAAACTTTTACTTCACACGCGGTAACACGAGATCAGCAAAAGCAGCCCAAGGGGTGGCGCCAAGAAAAAAGATCTTCCCCTTTATAGTGCCGTCGTACGTGCTGGACGTGAGCGCAGAGAACCACGAGGAAATTGGAAAATGACAGTGTGTACGCATAGAAAGCTTGACGAGAAAATCGACAAGCTTAACAAGAATCTCGTCGAAAAAAACGACGTGTTTTTTACGACGAGAAAATCGGTCGTGTGTACGAGGCCTTACTGTTGCCTTTCGATCATCTGGAACCAGTCTGTCCATTCTCCTTTGACCTCAACAAGGCATTTTTCTCCACACCACTGTCGCTCACTGGATATTTTCTCTTTTTCCCCACCATTCTCCGTAAACCCGAGAGATGGTTGTGTGCAAAATTCCCCAAAAAAGCTGAGACCAGCCCGCACCAACAACAATAATATATAATAGACTGATGTATTATTGTATTGTTTACAACAAAAACCACAACATAACCACATAATAATTATAACAATGGTCATGATAATGGTGATAATAATAATAATAATAATAATATTTTTTTTTTTTTTACAATAAAGACAACAGAATCACATGTTAATAATAACAATGATGGTGATAAAAATAATAATAGTAATATTATTATTATTATTATTATTATTATTATCACCATCATCATGACCATTGTTATTATTAACATGTGATTCTGTTGTTTTTGTGTGAAAAAAAATGAATGTATTATTATTATTTTAATAATAATAATAATAATAATAATAATAATAATAAAAAAATAATAATCCATTATTTTTTTTACAACAAAAACAACAGAATCACATGTTAATAATAGTAATGTTAATGATGATGGTGATAATAATAATAATAATAATAATAATAATAATAATAATAACAACATTACTATTATTATTATTATTATTATTATTATTATTATTATTACCATCCTCATGACCATTGCTATTATTAACATGTGATTCTGTTGTTTCCGTTGTAAAAAAAAAAAAAAAAATGTATTTTTTATTAATTTTCTTATTATTATTATTATTGTTATTATTTTAGCTCCTATGGATAATATACAAACATGATTTGTAGACTTCTGGAAGTCACAGTAAAATAATACAATGTTACAATAATAAACTGAACAAAAACAGCAACATCTGATAATCGACCCTTCACTCTGCATTGTGATACGTTGTCATCTTTCTTGTATTGCACTTTTGACATTGTGTAAAGTGACATTGTGTATGATATTCCAGAAAATAATCACAGATTATGATCAAAAAGCTAACATCAAAACCACCTATATGTATATTTTCTTCTTGAGATGATAGAAGATGATTAACAGTTGGGGGAAAAAATGACAAGTGTTTGAGGTGCTAAGAGGATTATGTATAAAGCGATCATGCAAATCCAGTTACATCTGATCTCCAGCAAACACCACTGTTTTCAACGATCGGTTTTCCGTGATGTTGAAGAGGATTTATGGACTTACTTTTCTTGTACAATTTTTTTTCTTCTCTCTTTTTTTTTTTCAGGCATGCTTATGATGCTCTTCTGAAAAGAGAAGGATTTTATTGTAAATCGGAAGTTCTGTACTTAATAAGTGTGAACATCAATGAATCTCAAAAGTGCATAATACGCAATAATCTCAAAGTGTAAAAAAAAAAAAACATTCACAGTCCATACGCTATACTTCAAAAAGTCCACATAAAATTAGGTAATGTGCGTCCCACTCCAGTGAATGGCCGGTGACCACAGTGACCACGCCCCTTGCCTATATAAGTCAATGCGCACCGCGCACACGGCATTACAGTGGGAGAGAGCGTCGTGTCAACATCGGAAGAAGAGAAGAGGGAAGAAGACCGACGGAGAAGACCAGGCCAACGCTAGCAAAAGAGCGGCAAAAGAGCAGAAGATAGCGGAGGAGCCCGGCAGAAGAACCGGAGACTGGGAGAAGAGGCTGGAGAGCTGGAGAAGAGAGCGGAGAAGTCGGAAGAGACCCCCGGAGCTGCCTAATAAATGACTTCAAATACCTGTCTAGTGTGTTTTTTTTTAATTGACACTTTCACCCTGCCCCAGGGGTTGTCGGGAAGGGGCCCTTGTCCTCATTAACATGGGGGCAAGGTGCTTTGGGGTAGAGGGGGCGCAGGGCCCCCCTGTCCCAAAGCACCCACCCCCAAGTTGAGGACATGCAGCCTGGTATGGTTCAGGAGAGGGGGGGCGATTTTGCAGTCCAAAATCGTGGGACAAGTTGTATAAGTGTGAAAGGGGGCTAACCGATTGTTTGGGGCATCTGGAAAAAACCTTGTCCAGAGAAGAAAGTCAGTCCTGTGTCATGCATCCTGAGACCATTCATGTGTGGGGTTGCTTCTCAGTCAAGGGAGTGGGCACATTACCTCTGCTATGGTGACATCTAGTGGTGGGCCATGGGCATTAAAGGGCACACTACACTATCAGTGCCCAGGACATTACCTCTACTATGGTGACATCTAGTGGTGGGCCATGGGCATTAATGGGCACACTACACTATCAGTGCCCAGGACATTACCTCTTCTATGGTGACATCTAGTGGTGGGCCATGGGTGATAAAGAGCACACTACACTATCAGTGCCCTGGACATTACCCCTGCTATGGTGACATCTAGTGGAGGGCCAGGGGCGTTAAAGGGCACACTACACTATCAGTGCCCAGGACATTACCTCTTCTATGGTGACATCTAGTGGAGGGCCAGGGGCATTAAAGGGCACACTACAGTATCAGTGCCCAAGACATTACCTCTGCTATGGTGACATCTAGTGGAGGGCCAGGGGCGTGAAAGGGCACTCTACACTATCAGTGCCCAAGACATTACCTCTGCTTTGGTGACATTTAGTGGAGGGCCATGGGCATTAAAGGGCACACTACAGTATCAGTGCCCAAGACATTATCTCTGCTATAGTGACATCTAGTGGAGGGCCATGGGCGTTAAAGGGCACCCTACACTATCAGTGCCCAGGACAATACCTCTGCTATGGTGACATCTAGTGGAGGACCATGGGCGTAAAGCAGTGGTCATCAACCCTGTCCTCAGGGCCCACTAACAGGCCAGGTTTTATGTATTACCTTGGGGTATAACATTCTATACTCAACAAAAGTTCTGAAAGACAAAAGAATCTGAAATTTCAGCAGCTTTTCTTTGGATTCCTTTGTTTTTCTAGGTCGTAGCCCATGAAGGTGTACAATATCTACACGTCTTCTAATGATGCTTCCTTACATTATAATTACCACACTTGTCTTATGCATTGCTGAAAGTCTGCTTGAATTTTCTAAACAGGCCCGGCGCATCCCCGTCGAGTAACTCTCTAATTCTCCGAGCAAATAAGCAAATTAAGACACCGCACTTTCCAAACCACGCAGGGAAGGCTAAGGATTATCACTTTCCAAGGTCGTAAAACGTAAGATGTTTAATATGTTCGGCAGATTATTCATCCTTGTTTCAAATTTGCCTTTTAGTAGATGATAAACGCTGAAGGTGTCTCTGCAGACTTGTCAGCGTAGATTGTGCGCAGCGGTTATAGGATGCTTTCAGAAAAGTCCCCCACTGCGTGTTTTATCCTCGCCAAACAACAACAAAAAAGGCGAGACTGCTTGTAAACGCATTCAAATTTTAATAGGATTTAGAGGCAACGAAAAGAAGTTATTTATGATATAAATGTGTCTCTCCCACAAGTCAGTATTCATAGAAATCTCATACGGTATGTGTGTACGGGGGTCAGTCCAGACATGATAGTATAGTGCCAACATTAGACATGTGCAATTACAAAAAGAGGGGGAAAGGGGTTGTTGGGACTTTAAATGAGGTACAGGGGCCGTTCAGATCCCCTCCTCCATCCCGGTTTAGTATTAAAAAGGAAATAGGACAAAAAGCGGGACTTTATATGAGGCACACGGACACAGAGAATAAATTTGATGGAGGACAGCTTTTAATTGATTCAAATAGCAATATATCGTATATACTCGAGTATAAGCCGACCCGAATATAAGCTGAGGCACCTAATTTTACCACAAAAAAACTGGGAAAACATATTGACTCGAGTATAAGCCTAGGGTGTCCATCTACATGCCTCACGGTGCCTCACTGTGTCCATGACTAGACTGACGTTTAACATGGGAGTCTATGGAAGGAGTACTCGGCTTTGAAAAATCGGTGCTCCCCGGCTGTAGGTCCCCCAGACAAAAAACTTTGCACACTTATAGAGGAGAAATAGGGCTACATGTGTGGACCTAAAGGGGACCTACGAACGGCCGGTACCGGGTTGCCAAATTCACCAGCGAAATTACCATTTAACATGGGAGTCTATGGAAGGGGTGCCCGAATTTGAAAAATCAATGCTCCCCGGCCGTAGGTCCCTTGGACAACAAACTTTGCACACTTGCAGAGGAAGAGGGGGGCTACATGTGTGCCAAGATTGGGGTCCAGGGGACCTATGGCCGGCCGGGACCGGGTCCCCAAATTCCGGGAGATCAGGTGCAAAAAGGTGACTCGAGTATAAGCCGAGGGGGGCATTTTCAGCACAAAAAAATGTGCTGAAAAACTCGGCTTACACTCGAGTATATACGGTAATTTCATATTAAAATTTCTATGCATTTTGCTATATGACAATAAACTTTACATTTCATCTGAATCAAATATTGCTTAATAAATAATTAATAAAATTCCAACAAGGACATATCATATATTTACAGGCACATTCATTCACACTAAGACCTCATGCCCACGGACGTTTTTACAGCCGCGTTTTTGAGCGTTTTTTACAGCTTCAAAACGCCTGTCCATGTTGTTGTATACATTTTTCGACCGTATTTTTTTTCGAAAAAAAAAAACGCCGGAGCTTAAAAACTTTTTTTTCGCGTTTTTTTATGCCTAACACTGACGCCGCGGAACGCACTGGTCCTGGGTTTTTTTTACAGCTTAAAAACGTCTATGCTATTTGCAGCTCAAAAACGCCTAGGTGGGCATGAAGCTATAGACTAACATGGACAGGCATTTTTAAGCTGTAAAAAACGCTCAAAAACGCGGCTGTAAAAACGTCCGTGGGCATGAGGCCTAAATCTCACACATATATTTTTTTTACAGTGTTTTAGTGGTTTTGTTTTTTTCTTTTTTCATTTGCAGAGGCCCCTCAGTTTGGGTCCCCACACTCAGTCCAACACAACCATGTACATAAGTATCACAGGCTCCTCCCATGTACATAAGTATCACAGACTCCTCCCATGTACATAAGTATCACAGGCTCCTCCCATGTACATAAGTATCACAGCCTCCTCCCATGTACATAAGTATCACAGGCTTCTCCCATGTACATAAGTATCACAGACTCCTCCCATGGACATAAGTATCACAGGCTCCTCCCATGTACATAAGTATCACAGGCTTCTCCCATGGACATAAGTATCACAGGCTTCTCCCATGTATATAAGTATCACAAGCTCCTCCCATGTACATAAGTATCACAGGCTCCTCCCATGGACATAAGTATCACAGGCTCCTCCCATGGACATAAGTATCACAGGCTCCTCCCATGTACATAAGTATCACAGGCTCCTCCCATGTTCATAAGTATCACAGGCTCCTCCCATGTACATAAGTATCACAGGCTCCTCCCATGGACATAAGTATCACAGGCTCCTCCCATGTACATAAGTATCACAGGCTCCTCCCATGGACATAAGTATCACAGGCTCCTCCCATGTACATAATTATCACAGGCTCCTCCCATGGACATAAGTATCACAGGATCCTCCCATGTACATAAGTATCACAGGCTCCTCCCATGTACATAAGTATCACAGGCTATTCCCATGTACATAAGTATCACAGGCTCCTCCCATGTACATAATTATCACAGGCTCCTCCCATGGACATAAGTATCACAGGCTCCTCCCATGTACATAAGTATCACAGGCTCCTTCCATGTACATAAGTATCACAGGCTCCTCCCATGTACATAAGTATCACAGGCTCCTCCCATGTATACAAGTATCACAGGCTCCTCCCATGTATATAAGTATCACAGGCTCCTCCCATGTACATAAGTATCACAGGCTCCTCCATGTACATAAGTATCACAGGCTCCTCCCATGTACATAAGTATCACAGGCTCCTCCCATGGACATAAGTATCACAGGCTCCTCCCATGGACATAAGTATCACAGACTCCTCCCATGACACTCAAAATTGAGCACGGGTGCCTCCTGTTTCCATTGATCATCCTTGAGATGTTTCTACAACTTGATTGGAGTCCTCCTGTGTGGTAAATTCAGTTGATTGGACATGATTTGGAAAGGCACACACCTGTGCTGTGCTCATTATGAGGGGCTCCCACCATCCCTGTGCTGTGCTCATTATGAGGGGCTCCCACCATCCCTGTGCTGTGCTCATTATGAGGGGCTCCCACCATCCCTGTGCTGTGCTCATTATGAGGGGCTCCCATCATCCCTGTGCTGTGCTCATTATGAGGGGCTCCCACCATCCCTGTGCTGTGCTCATTATGAGGGGCTCCCACCATCCCTGTGCTGTGCTCATTATGAGGGGCTCCCACCATCCCTGTGCTGTGCTCATTATGAGGGGCTCCCATCATCCCTGTGCTGGGCTCATCATGAGGGGCTCCCACCATCCCTGTGCTGTGCTCATTATGAGGGGCTCCCATCATCCCTGTGCTGTGCTCATTATGAGGGGCTCCCACCATCCCTGTGCTGTGCTCATTATGAGGGGCTCCGACCATCCCTGTGTTGTGCTCACTATGAGGGGCTCCCACCATCCCTGTGCTGTGCTCATTATGAGGGGCTCCCATCATCCCTGTGCTGTGCTCATTATGAGGGGCTCCCACGATCCCTGTGCTGTGCTCATTATGAGGAGCTCCCACCATCCCTGTGCTGTGCTCACTATGAGGGGCTCCCACCATCCCTGTGCTGTGCTCACTATGAGGGGCTCCCACCATCCCTGTGCTGTGCTCATTATGAGGGGTTCCCACCATCCCTGTGCTGTGCTCATTATGAGGGGCTCCCATCATCCCTGTGCTGTGCTCATTATGAGGGGTTCCCACCATCCCTGTGCTGTGCTCATTATGAGGGGCTCCCACCATCCCTGTGCTGTGCTCATTATGAGGGGCTCCCACCATCCCTGTGCTGTGCTCACTATGAGGGGCTCCCACCATCCCTGTGCTGTGCTCATTATGAGGGGTTCCCACCATCCCTGTGCTGTGCTCATTATGAGGGGCTCCCATCATCCCTGTGCTGTGCTCATCATGAGGGGCTCCCACCATCCCTGTGCTGTGCTCATTATGAGGGGTTCCCACCATCCCTGTGCTGTGCTCATTATGAGGGGCTCCCATCATCCCTGTGCTGTGCTCATTATGAGGGGCTCCCACCATCCCTGTGCTGTGCTCATTATGAGGGGCTCCCACCATCCCTGTGCTCATTATGAGGGGCTCCCACCATCCCTGTGCTGTGCTCATTATGAGGGGCTCCCACCATCCCTGTGCTGTGCTCACTATGAGGGGCTCCCACCATCCCTGTGCTGTGCTCATTATGAGGGGCTCTCACCATCCCTGTGCTGTGCTCATTATGAGGGGCTCCCACCATCCCTGTGCTGTGCTCATTATGAGGGGCTCCCACCATCCCTGTGCTCATTATGAGGGGCTCTCACCATCCCTGTGCTGTGCTCACTATGAGGGGCTCCCATCATCCCTGTGCTGTGCTCATTATGAGGGGCTCCCACCATCCCTGTGCTGTGCTCATTATTAGGGGCTCCCACCATCCCTGTGCTGTGCTCATTATGAGGGGCTCTCACCATCCCTGTGCTGTGCTCATTATGAGGGGCTCCCACCATCCCTGTGCTGTGCTCATTATGAGGGGCTCTCACCATCCCTGTGCTGTGCTCATTATGAGGGGCTCTCACCATCCCTGTGCTGTGCTCACTATGAGGGGCTCCCATCATCCCTGTGCTGTGCTCATTATGAGGGGCTCCCATCATCCCTGTGCTGTGCTCATTATGAGGGGCTCTCACCATCCCTGTGCTGTGCTCATTATGAGGGGCTCCCACCATCCCTGTGCTGTGCTCATTATGAGGGGCTCCCACCATCCCTGTGCTGTGCTCATTATGAGGGGCTCCCACCATCCCTGTGCTGTGCTCATTATGAGGGGCTCCCACCATCCCTGTGCTGTGCTCATTATGAGGGGCTCCCACCATCCCTGTGCTGTGCTCATTATGAGGGGCTCCCACCATCCCTGTGCTGTGCTCATTATGAGGGGCTCCCACCATCCCTGTGCTGTGCTCATTATGAGGGGCTCCCACCATCCCTGTGCTGTGCTCATTATGAGGGGCTCCCACCATCCCTGTGCTGTGCTCATTATGAGGGGCTCCCACCATCCCTGTGCTGTGCTCATTATGAGGGGCTCCCACCATCCCTGTGCTGTGCTGACTTCCTGGGTTTTTAACTTCATCATAACGAATAATCGTAATTATTATGACAATAATAAGACGATATTAACCACTTCCTACCGGGTCATAGACATATGACGCCGGCAGGAACCCTCCCTCCCTCCGGGCGGACGTCATATGACGTCCTTTTTTCCCGGCCGTCTATGGGGCGCGCGCGCGCCGCCGGCGGCGCGCGCGCGCACCCGCGGCAACGCTCGTGACCCGGTGAGTGTGCCCGGCGGTCGCGATGTCCGCTGGGCACCCGCGATTGCCCACGATCACGGCAGAAGTGTGGATCTGTGTGTGTAAACACACAGATCCACCTCCTGTCAGAGGTGAGGAGACTGATGTATGTTCCCAGTACAGAGGAACACCGATCGGTCTCCTCCCCTTGTGAGTCCCCTCCCCCTACAGTTACAATCACTCAATAGGGAACATATTAACCCCTTGATCGCCCCCTAGTGTTAACCCTTTCCCTGCCAGTCACATTTACACAGTAATTAGTGCAGTTTTATAGCACTAATCGCTGTATAAATGTGAATGGTCCCAAAAACGCGCCAATAGTGTCCGATGTGTCTGCCGCAATGTCACGGTCACAATAAAAATCGCAGATCGCCGCTATTACTTGTAAAAAAAAAAAAAAAAATGCCATAAATCTATCCCCTATTATGTAGACGCTATAACTTTTGCGCAAACCAATCAATATACGCTTATTGCAAAAAAAAATTACCAAAAATATGTAGAATACGTATCGGTCTAAACTTAGAAAAAAAATTGTTTTAAAAAAAAAAAATTGTGATATTTATTAAATCAAAAAGTAAAAAATATTGCATTTTTTTCAAATATGTCGCTCTTCTTTTGTTTATAGCACAAAAAATAAAAACCGCAGAGGTGATCAAATACCACCAAAAGAAAGCTCTATTTGTGGGGGAAAAAGGACGCCAATTTTGGTTAGGTTCAACGTCGCACGACCGCGCAATTGTCAGTTAAAGCGACGCAGTGCTGCATCACAAAAAGTGCTCTGGTCAGGAAGGGGGTAAATTCTTCCAGGGCTGAAGTGGTTAAGGAACATTCTTATTTTGTCCAATTCTGAATCTCCCATCGACTACCAGTACCAGTCTGAGCCGTCTCTCTCCCACTCCTGAAACGAAATTCGTCAACAAAATTTTGTATTTCGTATAAAATTTGTAAGAAATTCGGATTTCGGATGCTTCCTGAATGTAGGAATTTTCGATTGGTACGAAACGAGTCGCACACGTCTAGTGCTCAATAGCAAATAATCATTCCAGATGGAGAGGAGTTAACGGGGGAAACATTTCAGCAGACGTGGTGATTGTCGGAGTTTTAGGGATTTTCAGGACGTTACTATATAATGTAATAATATTATAATCTCCTTTTTTTTTTGTTGAACTACTTTAGAGAGATGAAATAACGGGGCGGGGAGGCCAGCTGGCTTCGGATCACTTGGGGCTGTTTAAGGTGAACCGCCTAAAGCTGGAGGCCGGGAAGATATAAAATGAAGATTATTTATTTCACAGTTCGGTGTGAAAACAAAAAAAATGAATAATTACCGTATATGCTCGAGTATAAGCCGACCCGAATATAAGCCGAGGCACCTAATTTTACCACAAAAAACGTATTGACTCGAGTATAAGCCTAGGGTGTCCATCTGCATGCCTCACTTTGCCTCACTGTGTCCATGACTAGACTGACGTTTAACATGGGAGTCTATGGAAGGGGTGCCCGGCTTTGAAAAATTGGTGCTCCCCGGCCGTTGGTTCCCCAGACAACAAGCTTTGCACACTTGTAGAGGAGACATGGGGCTACATGTGTGACAAGTTTCGGGTCCAGGGGACCTACGACCGGCCGGTACCGGGTCCCCAAAGTCACTGGAGAAATTACCGTTTAACATGGGAGTCTATGGAAGGGGTGCCCGGGTTTGAAAAATTGGTGCTCCCCGGCCGTAGGTCCCCCGGACAACAAACTTTTCACACTTGTACAGAAGAAATGGGGCTATATGTGTGCCAAGTTTCGGGTCCAGGAGACCTACGATCGGGCAGTACTCGGTCCCCAAAGTCACCAGAGAAATGACCGTTTAACATAGGAGTCTATGGAAGGGGTGCCCGGCTTTGAAAAATCGGTGCTCCCCGGCCGTAGGTCCCCCGGACAACAAACTTTTCACACTTGTAGAGGACGAGTGGGGCTACATGTGTGCCAAGTTTGGGGTCCTGGGGACTTATTACGGCTGGCCGGTACCGCGTCTGCAAATTTCGAGAGATCAGGCGCAAAAAGGTGACTCGAGTATAAGCCGGGGGGGGGGGTGTGTATTTTCAGCACAAAAAATTGTGCTGAAAAACTCGGCTTATACTCGAGTATATACGGTAAGTAAACAAATAAATAAGTAAATAAATAAATTAAATTAAAATATAAAAATGAGTGGTTGTAAACCTCAGACATGAAATATGAACAAAGCATATCCCTCTATAGTGTGTGCTTGTCTCAGTCCAGAGCGCTAAGTGTCATTTCTGTCTGCTGCTTCATTCCTCTGCTGTCAGCAGGAGTCACTTTCTGACAAGTTTTTTTTGACACCAAGAGAAAAATGGTGACGGGGAGAGGGAGCTCCAGCACACAGCCTGTGATTGACAGCCTCCGCCGTGTTCCTCGGTGCTGTGTGAGGGAGGGAGAGAATGATGATGGGGGGTGGGGGGTCCCTTCCCTCCAATCAGCTCTCAGAGCTCTCCTCACTGATGTAACTTCCCCTGCTTTTCAGAGCTGAGAGCAATGGCGGATCCAGGGGGGGGGGGGGGGCAACAGGGCAATTGCCCCCCCCCCCCGAGACAATCGTGTCACATTCGCTCGCTAGCTCTGTTTTTTTGTTTTTTTTAAAGATTTTTTTAAACTGCATTATCTGCGGCTGCCTCTCTGAGTCTCTCTCTCACATCAGCCGATCAGCGGCGCCGAGAGAGAGAGACTCGTCGTCAGGGATGGATCCCTCAGGGGGCTGATTTTCAGTGACAGCCCTGAGCCTCTGCGCTCCGCTGACAGTCCTGTGTATAAGCGAGGACTTGCTCTGCTCCTCCCACACATCCACAGCCAGTCAGCAGCCAGTGTAAACCCCCCCCTCTCCAGCCCGCCACATTTGACTGCCCGGGTGCTGGAGCGGGGCTGAATGGGGGAGCTAGGAAGGAGAAATACAATGCAGACAGACACAAGAAGGTATGACCACAGCTACAGGATAGCTAGATCTGCAGCACACAGATCATCAGGACTCATGTCACATCATGATCTCACATGTACACTGGCTGCAGTGTCTTCCAGAAATCTAGGCAGTGTGCAGGTCAGTCCCCTCACTCCTACTTTTTATTTTTATTTTTATAGCTGCTTATCCTGCACACTGATAAGGTCCTGCTCACATTCTGTGTCCAGTGACCTTGTGACACATGGCTGGCTGTTAACTATTTCAGTTTTATTTAGCCAGAGCTCTGTCTGTGTGTGTGCTGCATGGTTTGTGTGATGTTTTTTGGAAGGATTAACTGCTAGTTCAGGCTAGAACTTCACAGACCAATTAACTGTTTACTGCCCTCCACTAATCCTGAGCAGATCACTGTATAACAATTTGTATTTTGGAAATTGGGATGTGCTGTTGTCTTCTGTCTTCTGTCACATGGGTGTACTTTCAAAGGAAGATTACCAACTTGATCTTTGCAGAGCTGGTTTAAATGGAGTGGAGCAACCCTGCAATACTATATACTGTTACACTGGGTTCAGCCATAAACGCAGTCTCTGACCATCTCCTGTAGTATGTCCGCAGTCTCTGACCATCTCCTGTAGTATGTCCGCAGTCTCTGACCATCTCCTGTAGTATGTCCGCAGTCTCTGACCATCTCCTGTAGTGTGTCCGCAGTCTCTGACCATCTCCTGTAGTGTGTCCACAGTCTCTGACCATCTCCTGTAGTATGTCCGCAGTACCTGACCATCTCCTGTAGTGTGTCCGCAGTCTCTGACCATCTCCTGTAGTGTGTCCACAGTCTCTGACCATCTCCTGTAGTGTGTCCACAGTCTCTGACCATATCCTGTAGTATGTCCGCAGTACCTGACCATCTCCTGTAGTGTGTCCGCAGTCTCTGACCATCTCCTGTAGTATGTCCGCAGTACCTGACCATCTCCTGTAGTGTGTCCGCAGTCTCTGACCATCTCCTGTAGTGTGTCCGCAGTCTGACCATCTCCTGTAGTGTGTCCGCAGTCTCTGACCATCTCCTGTAGTGTGTCCACAGTCTCTGACCATCTCCTGTAGTATGTCCGCAGTCTCTGACCATCTCCTGTAGTGTGTCCGCAGTCTCTGACCATCTCCTGTAGTGTGTCCACAGTCTCTGACCATCTCCTGTAGTATGTCCGCAGTACCTGACCATCTCCTGTAGTGTGTCCGCAGTCTCTGACCATCTCCTGTAGTGTGTCCACAGTCTCTGACCATCTCCTGTAGTGTGTCCACAGTCTCTGACCATCTCCTGTAGTGTGTCCACAGTCTCTGACCATCTCCTGTAGTGTGTCCACAGTCTCTGACCATCTCCTGTAGTGTGTCCACAGTCTCTGACCATCTCCTGTAGTGTGTCCACAGTCTCTGACCATCTCCTGTAGTGTGTCCGCAGTCTCTGACCATCTCCTGTAGTGTGTCCGCAGTCTCTGACCATCTCCTGTAGTGTGTCCACAGTCTCTGACCATCTCCCGTAGCGTGTCCACAGTCTCTGACCATCTCCTGTAGTGTGTCCACAGTCTCTGACCATCTCCCGTAGCGTGTCCACAGTCTCTGACCATCTCCTGTAGCGTGTCCACAGTCTCTGACCATCTCCTGTAGCGTGTCCGCAGTCTCTGACCATCTCCTGTAGCGTGTCCGCAGTCTCTGACCATCTCCTGTAGCATGTCCGCAATCTCTGACCATCTCCTGTAGTATGTCCGCAGTCTCTGACCATCTCCTGTAGCATGTCCGCAGTCTCTGACCATCTCCTGTAGCATGTCCGCAGTCTCTGACCATCTCCTGTAGTATGTCCGCAGTCTCTGACCATCTCCTGTAGTATGTCCGCAGTCTCTGACCATCTCCTGTAGTATGTCCGCAGTCTCTGACCATCTCCTGTAGCATGTCCGCAGTCTCTGACCATCTCCTGTAGTATGTCCGCAGTCTCTGACCATCTCCTGTAGCATGTCCGCAGTCTCTGACCATCTCCTGTAGCATGTCCGCAGTCTCTGACCATCTCCTGTAGTATGTCCGCAGTCTCTGACCATCTCCTGTAGCATGTCCGCAGTCTCTGACCATCTCCTGTAGCGTGTCCACAGTCTCTGACCATCTCCTGTAGCGTGTCCACAGTCTCTGACCATCTCCTGTAGCGTGTCCACAGTCTCTGACCATCTCCTGTAGTATGTCCGCAGTCTCTGACCATCTCCTGTAATGTGACGGTGACTAGTGACAGCAGCTGCCTGGGTTGAAGCGCGGATCCGATAGCTCCGCGGGTGAGAATGAGAGCGAGTGGGCCGGGCAGCTCGGCAGGCTGGTAAGGGAGCAAACGGGTGAGAGAGCATGCAGCTCGGCACCCAGGGAACTAAAAGCGCGGGCAGCTCCGCTGGCGGGAGAGAGAGCATGCGGGCCAGTTGCTCGTTATTCAAAAAGCTCGTTAATCGCGTTACTCCTTAACCAAGGTTCCACTGTATATATATATATATATATATATATATATATATATACACTGTATTGTCAAAAGTATTGGGACACCCGCCTGAGCAAGTTTGGAGTGGCGAAACTTGACTGGCCTGCACAGAGTCCTGACCTCAACCCAATAGAACACGTTTGGGGTGAATTAGAGCAGAGACTGCAAGCCAGGCCTTCTCGCCCAACATCAGTGCCTGACCTCACAAATGCTCTTCTGGAAGAATGGTCAAACATTCCCATAGACACCCTCCTAAACCTTGTGGACAGCCTTCCCAGAAGAGTCTAAGCTGTTGTAGCCCACTGCTTACATCAGGGGGGGATGCTCTTGAGAGGAGTCCTGAGGCTGGGATGTTTTCAGGAAGCCATGTGCAGCACCTCCCACCAGCCATGATCTGTCTGCATTGCATAGAAAATCGTGGAGACCCAGTGATGATGTCAGTACAGTGGAACCTTGGATTACGAGCATAATCCGTTCCAGGAGAATGCTTGTAATCCAAAGCACTCGCATATCAAAGCGAGTTTCCCCATAGAAGTCAATGGAAACGAAAATAATTTGTTCCGCATTGACTTCAATGGCATGCAATACCGCATGTGGCCACATTTCCAAACTACAATTCAGGGACTACCCCCCTTCCCAAAAATCAGCCTGTGCTGTAACGAATCACAGCACAGTGATTGGACACAAGATTTATGATTTCTCCAATCACAAGCAGGGGGCGGGGATTGTGCTCCTCCAGACATTCCCGGCCAGGACAAGCACTGTCAGTGAGTAAAGCGGTGATGTGGCGGCCTTTTTGGGGGGCATCAGATTGGCCTAGGGGTTTGGCTGTGTCAGTTTCATTCCGGGACACTGTATTGTCCTGGAATGAATGTTCCCGGGACAGACCTGCAAAATGCGGGACTGTCCCGGGCAATCAATAACATGTGGTCACCCTAGCAATACCGCATGTGGCCAGAGGTGGTGGGGGGGGGCGCTGAAGAGCCTCAGAAAGGCTGAACTCAGAAAAACCTTGGTAAGGCTCGGGAACTGAGTATTTCCAAACGGCTCTGATCGGCTCCGGCGCCACCGCAACTCAGGCCAAACGCGGTACTGCACACCGCTGTGGCTTGAATCCGGCTCGTTTTGCAAGACAACACTCACAAACTGAGTCAGGAATTTACAAAAAAAAAATGCTCGTATTGCGAAACGCTCATTAATCCGAGGTTTCTAAAATAAGACACGCAATAAAATAATAATAATTAGGTTTCATCCAATTATGGTTTAAATCGAATTCCCACCATGTATGGTGCTGCGAAGCAATCGCGGTGTAAAATCCCCGGAAGTGTCTCCTTGCAGCGTGCCGCGGGGACTATGAAATCCGTGTCTGTGGGCTGCGCGTTACGTCATAAACCGCAGCTCTGCGGCCGCCGCGCGTCCTGTGGATGGAAAACCGACAAGCCAAACCTTCTCCCTCTCGCTCATTCCTGAGCAGATGTGACGGCGGCTGTCCTCTGAGGAATAATAAGAAGAATGAATATTAAATACAATGTTTCTTTAGCGCTTCCAGGAGGGATTGTGCAGCGCTTGTGATAAGCGATCGCCCCGCTGTGAGACAGGTGAGCCGAACGGAAATCCAATCTTCCTCTGAAGTCCGACGCCCCTTTCTTCTTTTTTTTTTTTTTCAGCACAAATTCCGTTTTTTTTTTCCCCAAGTCCAGCGTTCTCTTCACCCCCCCATCTGACGCTTTGAAAGGTTTCTTATTCAAATGAAAGAATTCTTACAACCAGAATGTAACATAGAGGGGGTGGGGGGGGGGCATTCAACTAAATATTAAAGCCAACTCTAGGCTTAGCCCCCAACTCTTCAATTGCCCCAATCAGTGCCGGCCGGTGGAATAGATTTTTTGGGGGGTGGGGGGGGGGGCTGGCGGCAGCCAAGCAGTATGCCAACCCCCCCCAAAAAAAACACGGTAGCACTTACCCCATCACTGGCGGCTTCCCCTGCTTTCCACAGGTCATCGCGGCAGCGGCGGCTTCTGTTTCTTCCCTCCTCCTCAGCGGCCAATCAGGAGTCTTCTCTTGGAAAACAGGTCTCACACCCGCTTCTTATTGGTCGGATTGAGGATCTGTGTTTTTCATCAGCAAATGTTCATTTGCTGTTGTAACACACCTGGGTGGGATCGGAGCGCATTCCCTGTGTCCCGAGCCCACCTGATTTTGAAGCCTATTAGAGCCTCTGGCTCTATACAGGAGCTTCAAAAAAAAAAAAAAAACACACCACTGTAATTCATGTGCCCTGAAAGGGGGGCTTTCCACGGGTCATCACGGCGGCGGCGGCTTCTGTTTCTTCCCTCCTCCTCGGCGGCCAATCAGGAGTCTTCTCTTTTCGTCCAAATGGAAAACAGGTCTCACACCCGCTTCTGATTGGTCGGATTGAGGATCAGTGTTTTTTAACAGCAAATGTTCATTCGCTGTTGTGACACACCTGTGTGGGATCGGAGCGCATTCCCTGCTATGCATGAATCTATCCATTGCATATAGGGGGGTGGCTGATAAGGGGGGCAGCGCCCAGGCACCCCTAATGGACGAGTCACCACTGGCCCCAATGCTATGAAGACCCATCCCTTTTTCTTTTTTTTTTTAGGACAATGACTCGCTGGATCGTCTTCATTTTCTCCAGCTCTGTATGGTCCTCTGAAGATCTCTACATCAATATAGTTGATACAACGCTGTATCCTGGCCTAGGGCAGCACTTTGCAGGGGGGCAGCACAGATAGAGTCCCCGCCGGCTTGCGCTACACTGTTAGTGTAGCGCCTGTCTTATGGGGCGGACTGGACTGAGAGGCAAATTAGTCTAGTGCCCCCCATAAAGCGGCCGCACTGCTTCCAGTATGTGGGTGGCTGGCGCTGCTTCTAATGTTGACTGTCCTATCATCCTGGACCACAAACCTTCCTCACTGTGCTATATGTTTTCTGCTGCACCATTGTCATTGTTATATCTTCTTAGTCCTCTCCAGGGATGAGCCGAACACCCCCCTGTTCGGTTCGCACCAGAACCTGCGAACAGACAAAATATTCGTGTGAACTTTAGAACCCTATTAAATACAATGGACTCGAACGTTCGAAATCTAAAGTGCTAATTATAAAGGCTAATATGCAAGTTATTGTCCTAAAAAGTGTTTGGGGACCCGGGTCCTGCCCCAGGGGACATGTATCAATGCAAAAAGAAGTTTTAAAAACGGCTGTTTTTTCGGGAGCAGTGATTTTAATAATGCTTAAAATGAAAAAATAAAAGTGAAATATTCCTTTAAATTTCGTACCTGGGGGGTGTGTATGATATGCATGTGAAGTGCCGCATGTTTCCCGTGCTTAGAACTGTCCCTGCAAAAAATGTCATTTTTGAAAGAAAAAAATGCATTTAAAACTGACTCGCGGCTATTAATGAATTGTCGGCTCCCGGCAATACATACAAAAGTCATTGATAAAAAAAAAAAAAAAGCGTGGGGGTTCCCCAGAATTCAATTACCAGGCCCTTCAGGTCTGGAATGGATATTAAGGGGAACCCCGCCGCAAATTTAAAAACAAATTGACGTGGGGTTCCCCCAAATATCCATTCCAGGCCCTTCAGATCTGGCATGGATTTTAAGGGGAACTCCACCCCAAATTAAAAAAAAAATGGCGTGGAGTCCCCCTAAAAATCCATACCAGACCCCTTATCCGAGCACGCAACCTGGCCAGCCGCAGGGGAAAAGGGGGGGATGAGAGAGCGCCCCCCCTCCCTCCTGAACCGTACCAGGCCACATGCCCTCAACATGGGGAGGATGTCCCCATGTTGATGGGGACAAGGGCCTCATCCCCACAACCCTTGCCCGGTGGTTGTGGGGGTCTGCGGGCGGGGGGCTTATCGGAATCTGGAAGACCCCTTTAACAAAGGGGACCCCCAGATCCCGGCCCCCCCCCCTATGTGAATTGGTAAGGGGTACATTGTACCCCTACCATTTCACAAAGAAAGCGTAAAAAAATGTTTAAAAAAACACACAAACACCTTGAAAAAGTCCTTTATTAAAAAAAAAAAAAACATTCCAGCGGTGAAATCCAGTGTCCCGCGGCGATCCCGATGTCCAGCGCTGTCCTTCATTGGTTGTGCCTGAGCGGACCTGATGGGGAACTCCCTCTCAGTATTTTAAATGTATAGACCCGCCCCTTCTAAAGTTCCCCATCAGGTCCGCTCAGGGATCGTCGCGGGACACTGGATTTCACCGCTGGAATGTTTTTTGTTTTTTTAAATAAAGGACTTTTTCAAGGTGTTTGTGTGTTTTTTTAAACATTTTTTTACGCTTTCTTTGTGAAATGGTAGGGGTACAATGTACCCCTTACCAATTCACATAGGGGGGCGGGATCTGGGGGTCCCCTTTGTTAAAGGGGTCTTCCAGATTCCGATAAGCCCCCCGCCCGCAGACCCCCACAACCACCGGGCAAGGGTTGTGGGGATGAGGCCCGTGTCCCCATCAACATGGGGACATCCTCCCCATGTTGAGGGCATGTGGCCTGGTAAGGTTCAGGAGGGAGGGGGGGCCGCTCTCGCGTCCCCCCTTTTCCCCTGCGGCCGGCCAGGTTGCGTGCTCGGATAAGGGGTCTGGTATGGATTTTTAGGGGGACTCCACGCCATTTTTAAAAAAAAATTGGGGTGGAGGTCCCCTTAAAATCCATGCCAGATCTGAAGGGCCTGGAATGGATATTTGGGGGAACCCCACGTCAATTTTTTTTTAAATTTGCGGCGGGGTTCCCCTTAATATCCATTCCAGACCTGAAGGGCCTGGTAATTGAATTCTGGGGAACCCCCACGCTTTTTTTTTTTTTTATCAATGACTTTTGTATGTATTGCCGGGAGCCGACAATTCATTAATAGCCGCGAGTCAGTTTTAAATGCATTTTTTTCTTTCAAAAATGACATTTTTTGCAGGGACAGTTCTAAGCACGGGAAACATGCGCCACTTCACATGCATATCATACACACCCCCCAGGTACGAAATTTAAAGGAATATTTCACTTTTATTTTTTCATTTTAAGCATTATTAAAATCACTGCTCCCGAAAAAACGGCAGTTTTTAAAACTTTTTTTTGCATTGATACATGTCCCCTGGGGCAGGACCCCGGTCCCCAAACACTTTTTAGGACAATAACTTGCATATAAGCCTTTATAATTAGCACTTTAGATTTCTCCCATAGATTTTTCGAATTTGCCGCGAACACCCCAATTTGTTCGCTGTTCGGCGAACGGGCGAACAGGCAATGTTCGTGTCGAAGCTCATCCCTAGTCCTCTCCATGAAATTATCAGAAGTTTGTGCTTTAAGTAGAACTATAGGCAACACTTTTTTTTTTTCATTTTGGATAGAGTAAGGGGAGGGTTAGAGCCCCTGTCAGTTTATCTTTTACCATCCCTGTCCCATTGCAGAGATTTCCCTTCACTTCCTGCCCCATAGCCAAACAGGAAGTGAGAGCAAATTCAGGGAATCCATTGCCCCCCCCAGGCCCTCAGAACTAGTGTCCCCATTAGAAAATTTCAGGGCAGGTATTAAACAGCAAGGGGTGTGGCCTTGACAGGAAGGGGTGGGTCATATTTAAATTAGGGGGTGCAAGAGTTTAGTCAGGCCTAGGGCAGCACAAAACCCAAATACACTACTGACTTGATATTCCCTTCCCTGTCCCCTTTCTTCTCCACTCCACTCTTTTTCTTTCTCTTTTTTTTCTCTCCATTATTTCCCCCTTCTTTTTCCCTCCTTTTCTTTCCTTTCTGTCCCCTATCCCTCTTTTTTTTTCTTCCCCTCTTCCCCCTTGTTTTTTCTTTCTCCTCTTTTTCCCCCCTTCTTTTCTTTCCGCTTTTCTTCTCCCCTCTTTCATTTCTTATCCCCTTCCCCCTTTTTATATGTGTCTATTTTTTCCCCCCTTTTTGTTTCTCTTCTATTTCCTTCTCACCCCCGCTCATTTTTTTTTCTCCATTTTTTTTCAATCCAGTTATTATTTTCTTAATTTTTGCTTATTTTTTCAATCTATCCCTTTCTTCCCTCTCTCTCTCTCTCTCTCCCCCTTCTTCTTTTTCCTTCTCCCTTTCCCTCTGCTTATTTCTCTTTCCCTTTCCTCACCCCCCTTTTCTCACTTTTCCTTTTCCCTCTTTCTCTTTTCTCTTTTTACTCAGATACCCATTAACTGCTGCTTACCTTGTGCCATAAAATATTTCTTAGAAACCATCCAACGTCCTTCCTTGTCCGCCCCCCCGGGGGGGGGGGGACACCCTTTTTGGGTGTCCCATATTTGCTGCATGCTGCCCAAACGGGCCAACCTTGGTGAGTCATGTTTCTTGTTATGTTTTTCTATCATACTCCACAAAAATCTGTATTATTCGTAGCTTAGCTACAATTGAATATAGTTTGAATATAGAGAAAAATAAAAGGGGGGAAGGGGAGCACTCACATTGCCACATCCGTAATATCGTAGGTAATAGAAAAATAGAATTGCTCAGGAGGAACAAAGCAAAGGTCGGACTTTAGAGGCAACACATAGATGGAATGAAAAAATACTTTAATGTCAGAAAAACTACAATGTTCACAGAAAAGATTAAAAAAACCAACATCGACGCGTTTCGCCGTGAGGCTTCGCCCTGACGAAGCCTCACAGCGAAACGCGTCGACGTTTGACGTACAAGGGCCGACTCGTACCGTCTTGTTTACTGTATGGTTTTTAATATTTTCTGTGAACATTGTAGTTTTTCTGACATTAAAGTATTTTTTCATTCCATCTATGTGTTGCCTCTAAAGTCCGACCTTTGCTTTGCTCCTCCTGAGCAATTCTATTTTTCTATTACCATAGTTTGAATATATTATCAATAGATTATATATCGTTCCAGATGTCAGAGCTAGACACGCCTCCTGAAGACGTGACTTGGTCACGAAACATGTCGAGGATTTTACCCCTATAGAGACCGAACGAATATTTAATAATACAACATTATTCTACGCAAGAAAATCTATTGCATTATATTGGAAAAAACATCATCCTCCTTCGCTGATATACTGGAAACAATTGATTAATAATAATCTTCAATTATATAAAGATACTTATAGGAATAGGGTTTGCCCTAGTAAGTATGATAAGGTTTGGGCAAAGTGGCTGGATAAGCCATATACGGCATCTAACATAGAGGTAGGTAACAATTTATAGAAGGGATGTTCCCTATATGGGATATTTGTGTTTAGAATATGATTGGAAATAATAGTGATAATCATAATTTTTCTTTTAGTTCTTGTTTTTGCTATGCAAGCTGATGATCGTGTTATTTTACTAATATATTTTAGATTTATTGTGTATGATGTGTTGTTATGTTATGTTATGTTATGTTTTGTTTGTTTAAGAAATTAAATAAAAAGATTTATAAAAAAAAAAAAATGTTGACGCGTTTCGCCGTGAGGCTTCGCCCTGACGAAGCCTCACGGGCGAAACGCGTTGACGTTTGACGTACAAGGGTCGACTCGTACCGTCTTGTTTACTGTATGGTTTTTAATCTTTTCTGTGAACATTGTAGTTTTTCTGACATTAAAGTATTTTTTTCATTCCATCTATGTGTTGCCTCTAAAGTCCGACCTTTGCTTTGCTCCTCCTGAGCAATTCTATTTTTCTATTACCATAGTTTGAATAAATTATCAATAGATTATATATCGTTCCAGATGTCAGAGCAAGACACGCCCCCTGAAGACGTGACTTGGTCACGAAACATGTCGAGGATTTGTTATTAGCCACATCAATGTTGTCTCCACATACCCGTTGAGTTTGTAATGATCTTAATCTGTGGTGTCTAGGCACTAGTGTGACTGTCAATTGTGTATTTGTGTATTTTTCTTTTTGTATACCTTTGTAATAAATTGTTAATTTTTAGTAAAACGAGCGTTCCTTGTTTGGGTGCCGTAAGAGTCCAACCACCATTGGGGATCAGGGCCTTATGTTGGAGTGACCCTTCATGTATCCCCTTCTCCCCCTTTCAACTTAGATATAAGGATGAAGGCACCCACCCCTATCCTTGTCTAAATAATGAGGCAATCCATTTCTATCAATATACTATAAATGACCGGGGGGCGGGGGGGGGGGGCATGACACAGTATGTCCTCAGTCTTCCAGGTCGAAGGTTTCTGGGTGCTCTTTCAACTTGGAAGACTGAGGGCATCTTGTGGCAAAAAAGAGGCACTGCAGGGTACAGTTTATGATTTCACCTTTTGCAAACCACGTAACACATATGTGGTGACAATAAAGGTGTGATTTAATGCCCAGCCGTCACACATGCATTATATTACCGAAAGTATCGGGACACCTGCCTTTACACGCACATGAACTTTAATGACATCCCAGTCTTAGTCCATAGGATTCAATATTGAGTTGGTCCACCCTTTGCAGCTATAACAGCTTCAACTCTTCTGGGAAGGCTGTCCACAAGGTTTAGGAGGGTGTCTATGGTAATGTTTGACCATTCTTCCAGAAGTGCATTTGTGAGGTCAGGCACTGATGTTGGACGAGAAGGCCTGGCTCGCAGTCTCCGCTCTAATTCATCCCAAAGGTGTTCTAACGGGTTGAGGTCAGGACTCTGTGCGGGCTAGTCAAGTTCCTCCACCCCAAATTCGGGCATCCATGTCTTTATGGACCTAGCGATATTGATACAGTGGAGCAAAACATTACATTACAGAATGCCAGCCACATAGATACTCCAACGCGTGTCGACCCGTACTGTCATGGTCTTCCTCAGGGGGGGTTATTTACTCGCTAAAAGATGGAATTTGGGACAGAGATCCTATAACCAGAAGATTAAAAGAAATTGGATAATCCAGAAGGGTCCATGATTAATTCTCGTCCCCCAATGATGGAATCCAGTCCAAAGGAGCTTGCATGAAGCCACACTCTTGACACCTCCAGAGGAAGAAACAAACAGCACCTTGGTTAGTGAATTAACTGGTGTGGAACCATCAAAAAATTAATACAGAGCTGCAAAGTGCAAATAGGGTAATAGGCTATAATACCATCGGTGTGTGTTGATCATCTGTATCAGTGGTGTCCATTGAACCATCTCATACCTGGCACACCCCCTGCGCACGCCTATGAACCCCTGCAATGTTTTTCCTGCTGTGTCCCCACAAGGGGGTTTTCCATTCACTTCCTGTTCAGATGACAGGCGATATAAAGAACAGGAAGTGAAAGTAAATCTCCACAAAGCAATCACAGGCAGCAATGAAAGCTGACGGGGGTGCTACTAACCCAGCTTTGCTCTAAACAAAAACTAGTCTGGACATTACTTGAGGTCTCCTATTGGCGGATCTTTCCATTGACGCTCCAGCGTCCGCCTCGCAGCCAGGAGCAGCTCTTGATTTGTCTTTATAGATGAATCCTCCGTATTCTCTCTCTCTCTCTCTGATTTCCTGCCAAGGTCGCCCATTCTTCCTCGCCGCCGATTGTTCCATTGACAACCCTCTTCCAGTCTAAGCGTCTGGCACCGGAGAAATGGAAATGTCAACAAGACATTGTAGATGGAACACAATGACGGCGAGCGATACATTCACATGAATGGAGCGTATTGATTGAGTTTTTTGTTCTTCCAGCCCTGACTTGATACATTCTACAGGAAACAGTTAAGAGCGACCCAACAGAACACAATATTAGAAGATGAATTCAGCGGAACTCTCAGTGCTGGGAATAGTTACAATGACACGGATCTTCTATCACTGCATTCAGGCTGATGAATCGGCTTATATTTTGCCTTTCCTGACTCTTCCTCTCTTTCCTTATCAACATATTAATTAAATGTTTCAATTAGATGATGTTTAGGCAGGGATGCTGTTAAATTTACTTACCAGGTGGTAGTTGCCTCTGCCAATTGTTAGGAGGTCAATTGATTGATCAGAAGGGGAAGCTGTCCTGGGCGCAGCGGTAGAGGGGGGCACCCCTTCCTGGCATGCATTCCCCAGATCCTTGGCTGGCAGCCAGCAGGTCATGGCTTCATGTCACCCTGTGCCCCAACTAGACATGTGCGCCGTCAATAAATTTGTTTTGTTCCGTTTCGTATTTTGTAGTTCGTGTCCGAAATTCAATTTGGATTCGTACGAAATACGAAAGTTCGTTAGGTGCGTTAACTTTTCGTAACAATTACGAACATTCATTATGAGGGGCTCCCACCATCCCTGTACTGTGCTGACTTCCTCCTGGGGCTGTACGCCTGCTGTGCTCATTATGAGGGGCTCCCACCATCCCTGTGCTGTGCTCATTATGAGGGGCTCCCATCACCCCTGTGCTGTGCTCATTATGAGGAGCTCCCACCATCCCTGTGCTGTGCTCATTATGAGGGGCTCCCACCATCCCTGTGCTGTGCTCATTATGAGGGGCTCCCACCATCCCTGTGCTTTGCTGACTTCCCCCTGGGGCTGTACCCCTGATGTGCTCATTATGAGGGGGTCCCACCATCCCTGTGCTGTGCTCATTATGAGGGGCTCCCACCATCCCTGTGCTGTGCTCATTATGAGGGGCTCCCACCATCCCTGTGCTGTGCTGACTTCCTCCTGGGGCTGTACCCCTGCTGTGCTCATTATGAGGGGGTCCCACCATCCCTGTGCTGTGCTCATTATGAGGGGCTCCCACCATCCCTGTGCTGTGCTCATTATGAGGGGCTCCCACCATCCCTGTGCTGTGCTGACTTCCTCCTGGGGCTGTACGCCTGCTGTGCTCATTATGAGGGGCTCCCATCACCCCTGTGCTGTGCTCATTATGAGGGGCTCCCACCATCCCTGTGCTGTGCTCATTATGAGGGGCTCCCACCATCCCTGTGCTGTGCTCATTATGAGGGGCTCCCACCATCCCTGTGCTGTGCTCATTATGAGGGGCTCCCACCATCCCTGTGCTGTGCCCATTATGAGGGGCTCCCACCATCCCTGTGCTGTGCTGACTTCCTGGGTTTTTAACTTCATCATAATGAATAATCGTAATAATTATCACAATAATAAAACGATATTAACGAACATTCTTATTTTGTCCAATTCTGAATCTCCCATCCACTACCAGTACCAGTCTGAGCGTCTCTCCCACTCCCGAAACCAAATTCGTCCACGAAATTTCGTATAAAATTCGTAAGAATAGAAATTCGTATTTCAGATGCTTCCGAATGTACGAATTTTCGGAAATTCGTACGAATTTTCAAACCGTACGAAACAAATCGCACATGTCTACCCCCAACATCCACCCCACAGCTGACATGAGAAACACACCATGAGCAACTACCTTCTAGCTGCTAGACAGCAAGTGATTGACCACGCATGTGCAGTGCACACTCCATGCCAACCACGAGCAGCAGGGGGCAAGGGGGCAAAGAATGGGCGCAGGGCAGTACTCCTATTCTACAGCATGCATTAGCAGTGGGGGAGGGGGGAGGGACACAGTTCCCATCCTTGCCCTGAGCACTGGACAAACCTGTCCCAGAGCTTCCAGGGACAGTCAGGCTGGGGAGGAAAGTGTTAGGTGATGGTGGGCGTCCTCCAGACAGGAAATGAGGCAGGCTCTGTCTGACTTGCTGCAGCTTCCAATGCATATTGTGAGAAGCTCTTTATACAGTTTATACAGCGCTGACTGCAGCCTCATCTGTTAGTTAAAAAAAAATAGTTTGTTTGGGGTAGTTTGGCCCAAAAGAACTATTTAAAGTGAAACGAAACCCACATCATAAAAGAGCGAAGAATAAATGGTGTATTACATGCTTTTCATACTCACTCAATCACTATGAGATTCATTTTCTGTATTTCAAAAATCCTGGTTGATCCTGCTGCTCTCTCTCTATCTCCCCCTTCTTTCCATGTCCCCACTGCAGTCGAAGATTTTGCAGAGCAGTGTTGGCAGCTCTGCACATGCTCAGTTTTCAGTGAGTTTCTAGGCTGAGCATTTCCTCCCTATCACGTCTGAGCCGCCCATGTGACTATAGAGTCACACATGTGGGCGTATACACAGTGACAGCCCACTCCCTCCCTCCCTCCCTCCTCCATGGCCACTAACCAGCTAAACACAATGGGGGGCGGGATATTACTTGTAGATTAATGGAGGCTTCACCTCCCTCTTATTCTAAGACACAGGGTGGAGGGGTGTGACACAGCCTGTGACTGGCAGAAATCCGCCCACACCATGTTATTGCCAAAAAAATTAAATAAAGATTTGATTTCAAATATACATTTGTATGACAATTTAAAACTGTTTTTTTTTTTATATTATTTATTTATTTTTATTATATTGTATTCCAAAGGCTGTTTTTTTATTTTATTTCGAACATGTGACCAGCAGCAGAGGACTAGAAGCTCCTCCTGCCACTGTTTCCCTGCAGACAGGCTGGGAGAGAGCTGGGTCATGTGACAGCTGGATATCGATTGGGAAAGAGATACTTAGATGTTTTTTTTATTATAATAATTACATTGCCATCATTCATATACAGTGCCCATCAGTGCCTCCTCATCAGTGTCACCTATCAGTGCTGCCTACTAATGCCCATCAGTGCCGCCTGTCACGGCCCATCAGTGCCATCTATAAGTGTCCATCAGTGCCGCGTATCGGTGCAGCCTCATTAGTGTTTCCTCATCAGTGCCTCCTCATCTGTGCAGCCTCATCAGTGCCTCCTCATCTGTGCAGCCTCATCAGTGCCTCCTCATCTGTGCAGCCTCATCAGTGCCTCCTCATTAGCGCAGCCTTATCAGTGCCTCCTCATCAGTGCAGCCTCATCAGTGTTGCCTATCAGTACCTCCTCACCAGTGCCGCCTCATCAGTGCCCCCTATCAGTGCCTCCTCATCAGTGCAGCCTCATCAGTGCAGCTTCATCAGTGCCCAACACTACCACCTCATCAGTACCCATCAGTGCAGCCTCATCAGTGCCTCCTCATTAGTGCAGCCTCACCAGTGCCCACCAGTGCAGCCTCATCAGTGCCCATCAGTGCAGCCTCATCAGTGCCTTCTCATCAGTGTAGCCTCACCAGTGCACATCAGTGCGGCCTCATCAGTGCCCATCAGTGCAGCCTCATATGCGCCTTCTCATCAGTGTAGCCTCACCAGTGCACATCAGTGCAGCCTCGTCAGTGCCCATCAATGCAGCCTATCAGTGCCCATCAGTGCAGCCTCATCAGTGCCCATCAGTGCAGCCTCATCAGTGCTCATCAGTGCCCACAGTGCAGCCTCACCGGTGCCTATCAGTGCAGCCTCATCAGTGCCCACCAGTGTCGCCTCACCAGTGCTCATCAATGCAGCCTATCAGCAGTGCCTATCGGTGCAGCCTATCAGCAGTGCCTATCGGTGCAGCCTCATCAGTGCAGCCTCATCAGTGCCCATCAGTGCAGCCTTATCAGTGCCCACCAGTGCCGCCTCATCAGTGTAGCCTCATCAGTGCCCATCAGTGAGGGAGAGAAATTACTTGTTTGCAAAGTTTTATAACAAACTATGAACAATGTTTTATTTTTACACAATCCTACAGCTACAGTTGATTCAGAGTAAAACAAAAAACGTACAGAACATGATCCAATTTGCTCAAGTAGGGAAAATATTTCTTTTAGATCCCCAGGAGGCAATTAGATATTCCCTGGATCAACTACCCCTGGTGTTATTACCTATAAATATCAGTATCCAGTTATCTTGTGTGCATTTAGGAATGCATCCAGCTCTTTTTTTAAAACAATCTACTGATCTGGACAGAACTAGCCATTGAGGGAGTCTATTCCACATTTTCACAGCTCTTATGCCGCGTACACACGATCATTATTCACGGCGGTTAAAAAACCGCCGTGAATAATGACATTTTAAACGAGGGAACAGCTTGTTCCCCACACACGGTCATTTTTCTCGTCATTTTTTAAAATGACGAGAAAAACGATCGTCTATGGGCTCTGCGGCAGTGTTTCCCTATGGGAAACACTGCCGCGGAAGAAATGTCAGGAAAAACGACGAGAAAAATTAGAACATGTTCTAATTTTTCTCGCCGTTTTTAATGCCGTTTTTCACGTCGTGAAAAATGACAAAAAGACCACACACGGTCGTTTTTCTTGTTGAAAAAAAAATGTCATTTTTCACGACGTGAAAAATGATCGTGTGTACGCGGCATTACTATGAAGAAACCTTTCCGTATTTGATGTTAAATCTCTTTTCCTCCAGACATAAAGAGTGCCCCCTTGTTCTCTGTGATGTAACTCAACACCAAGTTCACTATATGGACCCCTTATGTATTTATACATGGAGATCATATCCCCCCTTATGTATTTATACATGGAGATCATATCCCCCCTTATGTATTTATACATGGAGATCATATCCCCCCCTTATGTATTTATACACGGAGATCATATCCCCCCTTATGTATTTATACATGGAGATCATATCCCCCCTTATGTATTTATACATGGAGATCATATCCCCCTTATGTATTTATACATGGAGATCATATCCCCCTTATGTATTTATACATGGAGATCATATCCCCCCTTATGTATTTATACATGGAGATCATATCCCCCCTTATGTATTTATACATGGAGATCATATCCCCCCCTTATGTATTTATACATGGAGATCATATCCCCCTTATGTATTGTGAGGGGGTTAGCTCGGCAGCGGGTGTGTGTGACCCCCGAGATGGGCTCCCCACACAAAAACAGGCCCAGCAAACGGAGGCTGTGGTTTTCAAAAATCAAAAAGGTGCGGTTTATTTTCTATTTACAGTGACAAAACACAGCAAAGCAAAAGAAACATAAACAAAATAAATCCTGGTCAACTTGACCTCTGACTAAACATACAGGTTTCCTAACTAACAACTGGGATCAGCCTAGTGCTGTCCTAGTCCCTAAGTCCCTGGTTTTAAATGTCCAAGCAAAATAGCCACACAGGCTTTGTCTCACCGCACAGGGGTTCACTCTCCCTAGACAGTCCACACAGGTCTGCTTCCAGGCATGAGCTAACATCTAATGAAGCTGGGAGTTCTTATAGAGGCCTAAATGAGCTGACAAGCTTCAGCTGGTCTCATCAACTCCCTGTCTGCACGACGCCCCACACTCTCCCTAGAGGTATGAGTCATCCATGAGCCCACTAGCCTTATACAACTCTCCACCTAGTTGTATAAGTCGGCGTAAAGCCTGAATCTGGGCGAAATATATCTACCCCCCTGGATGCAACCAGGTGACTTTACCTTCCTGCTGTCACATACCCCCACCTCTTGTTTTAACCTCGGGGTTGGAACACCAGCAATCAGGCATTCATGTACTCGAGACAAAGCATCCACATTCCCCATTTGAACGCCAGGGCGATGCTTTACTGTGAAGTTGAATTCCTGGAGGGCCAGGAACCACCTATTCACTCTTCTATTTGTTTCCTTGTTTTGAGCCATCCACTTTAACGGAGCGTGATCCGTAACCATGTCAAAGTGCCTACCTAGCAGGTAGTACCGAAGGGAATCTAGAGCCCACTTCACCGCTAAACACTCCTTTTCAACGGTGGCGTAATTTACCTCATGGGACTTCAACTTCCTGCTGAGGTAACTGACTGGGTGCTCTTCCCCGTTCCAGACCTGGGACAATACTGCTCCTAACCCCACATCTGACGCATCACTTTGTACGACAAAGTCTTTAGAGAAGTCGGGTGAGTACAACACTGGCTGGCTACATAAGGCTTGTTTCAAGAATTGGAATGCTGCCTCAGCCTCGGGGGTCCATTTAATCATGACCGACCCTTTCCCCTTCGTCAGGTTGGTTAGGGGCACAGCCTTAGAAGCAAAGGGGGAATGAATCGCCGATAATACCCAGCGATTCCCAGAAAGGCTCGTACCTGCTTCTTGCTGTTGGGACGTGGCCAACTCTGGATGGCCTCGACTTTGTTGAGTTGGGGTTTTATTACTCCCCTCCCAATGGTGTACCCAAGATATTTGGCCTCCTCCTGCCCAATGGTACACTTCTTGGGGTTAGCCGTAAACCCCGCTTCCCGAACAGAGTCCAGGACTGCTTGCACTTTTGGCAGATGTGAGGCCCAATCTGTGCTATGGACAATTATGTCATCCAGGTAAGCCGCAGCATACTTCCGATGGGGCCTCAGCATCTGGTCCATTTTCCGCTGGAATGTGGCCGGCGCATTCTGTAACCCGAACGGCATTCTTTTATATTGGAACGCCCCGTCTGGGGTTACAAATGCGGTTTTCTCTTTGGCCGACTTGGCCAGGGGGATTTGCCAATACCCTTTTGTGAGGTCAAGAGTCGTCATGTATCGGGCTGTTCCCAGCCGGTCGATCAACTCATCTATACGTGGCATGGGGTAGGTGTCAAATTTTGTAACTTTGTTCAACTGACGAAAATCGTTACAAAATCGCCAGCTCCCATCCGGTTTAGGCACCAACACAATGGGACTAGACCAATCACTTTGGGACTCCTCTATCACCCCTAAGTTCAGCATTTTCTGTACTTCCTCCCGTATTGCCTCCCGTCGGGCCTCTGGGATCCGATAGGGTTTTAACTTCACCCTTTCACCGGGCGGGGTAATGATGTCATGCTCTACCCCAGATGTTTGTCCCGGCAGCTCAGAGAATACCTCCTTGTTGCGAAGCACAAACTCCTTAACCTCCTGTTGTTGGGGTTGTGACAAGGTGGCTGCTATTCCAACCTCAGGAATCACGCAACCAGTTTGAGCTGGTGACCAAGTGTCTGCGACTAGGGACTCTCTATCCCTCCAGGCTTTCAACAGATTAACGTGATAGATCTGTTCGGGCTTTCGCCTTCCTGGTTGTCTGACCTTGTAATTCACTTCGCTCACTTTTTCCATTATCTCGTAGGGGCCTTGCCATTTGGCAAGGAATTTACTTTCAACCGTAGGGACAAGTACCAGTATCCTATCCCCCGGGGAAAAGGTACGGGTCTTGGCTCCACGGTTGTACACTCTCTGCTGTGCTAACTGCGCTTGGGCCAAATGTTCCTTCACGATGGGCATTACCTGTGCAATTCGGTCTTGCATCAGGGCGACATGCTCAATCACACTCCTGTGGGGAGAACTCTCACTTTCCCAAGTTTCCTTGGCAATATCCAACAGCCCTCTTGGGTGTCTCCCATACAGTAACTCAAAGGGGGAGAATCCCGTAGAGGATTGGGGCACCTCCCTAATAGCAAACATCAGATAAGGAAGTAGACAGTCCCAATCCTTTCCATCTCTATCCACCACTTTCTTCAACATTTGTTTTAGGGTTTTGTTGAACCTTTCAACCAGCCCATCGGTTTGGGGGTGATACACAGATGTACGTAATTGCGTCACTTTGAACAATTTACACAGCTCCTTCATAACCCGGGACATAAAGGGTATACCTTGGTCCGTAAGCTGTTCTTTACAAATACCCACCCGGCTAAACACAAGAGATAGCTCTTTGGCTATGGTTTTGGCCGAGGTATTTCGGAGAGGGATCGCTTCTGGATAACGGGTGGCATAGTCCATTATAACTAATATGTACTGGTGCCCCCTAGCGGACTTGATTATAGGACCTACCAAATCCATGGCGATCCTCTCAAACGGGACCTCAATGATGGGTAGAGGGACCAGCGGGCTACGGAAATGTGGCATCGGGGCCGACCTCTGACACACAGGGCAGGAGGAACAATAATTTTCTATGTCCTTCATCACCCCCGGCCAATAGAATCTCTGTAATACCCTCTCTCGGGTTTTCTCTGTCCCCAGATGACCTCCAAGAATGTGCCCATGGGCCAACTCCAACACCAACTTCCTGTAAGGTTTGGGCACCACAAGCTGCTCAACGGTTTCTTCTGCCCTTTTTGCCACCCGATACAGTAGGTCCTTCTCTACGCTGAAGTATGGGTAAGTGCAGGTATTATCTGGGTTCACTAACTCGCCATCTATTTTCACTACGTTTTCCCGTGCCTTTATTAGGGCAGGGTCTTTCAACTGTTCTGTGGCAAAGTTTTCCCTGTGAACCTCAAGATCACAAAACTCCACAGACGGTAGGTTTTCGTCTGAGGAGGTGGGCTCCTCTCCAGTTTCTTGAGTCTCCCCTGCCAATACTGATAAGGGAAATTCTGGAGAGTCCTCACCACTCTCAGAGGAGTTCTGGCTATCACCTTCCTGGTACATAGGGGCACCAGTGGGGGGCTCAGGATCATCCCACAGTTCCCAGAACTTCGGAAAATCCCTTCCCACAATGGCGTCATGCGGTAACTGAGATACTAAGCCCACTGGATGAGAGAGGGTACCTTTGGGGGTCTCGAAACACACTGTAGTCACTGGATACTCTCGGGTGTCCCCATGCACACAAATAACAGCTACCTTGCTATTCCCAGAGACCTCTGTTTTAACTAACTCAGCCTTTATCAGGGTCACAAGGCTACCTGAATCCAGCAATACCACAACATTTCTACCATTAACACACATTTTGCATAAATGTTTCTCAGTTCCTCGAATGGCAGTGCATGCGACTGTCGCACACAGCGACTGACGTCTGCCCGTCAGAAAGTCACACTGCATGGGTTCCTCCACAACCGGGCAATTGGCTGCAATATGTCCCGCTTGCCGGCAGCGGTAGCAAACGATCCTTCTTGCGGTCTCTTGAGCCGCTGATTTCCCAGGCTGTTCTCGCCAAACTTGGGGTAGAGCTCCCACCCTCTCACTCTCTCCACCCTCACCCCTTGGAATCCTCTTATCCGCCCCTGGGGATGGTCTGGTCTTAGGGTGGAAAGTCCGAGTGTCTCTGGAAGAGGCCGTCAGGTTCTCTGTAGCCAAGTATTTCTCCACACGATCCACAAGACCATCGGCCGTCTCTGGGTCTCCATGGCTTACCCACTTTTGGATGGCAGTAGGAAGAGCTCTCAAAAACCGATCCATTACAACACGTTCCACAATCTTTGGTGCGGACAAAGTCTCTGGCTGTAGCCACTTTCTGCTCAGGTGAATGAGATCATACATTTGAGACCTGGGGGGTTTTCCAAGCTGGAAAGTCCAGTTATGCACACGCTGAGCCCGGACAGCCTGGGTGACACCCAGCCTTGCCAATATTTCAGCTTTTAGCATCACATAGTCTTTTGCTTGGTTAGGCTCTAGGTCATAGTAAGCTTTCTGCGATTCACCAGTTAACAGAGGAGCCACCAGTCCAGCCCACTGCTCCTCAGGCCACTTTTCTCTTTCAGCGGTCCTTTCAAATGTGGTCAAAAATACCTCTGGATCATCCTCTCCAGTCATTTTTGTCAATAAACGACTCACCCCAAAGGACGCGGTATTAGTGGGACGGCTTTCCTCACTGGTCTGCGGACGTTGCTGCATTGCTGCTTCCATCTGTTGTTGTAGTCTCTGCTCTTGCTTCTGCAACAGGTCTATGAAGCGGGCCTCAGATTGCTGCTGGGCTTGTTGCTGAGCCTCCAGACTCTGTTGCAAAGTTGCGTTTGTCTGCTGCTGGGCTGCAAGGCTCTGTTGATGAGCTTGCTGCTGGGCTGCGAAGTTCTGTTGTTGAGCTGCAAGGCTCTTTTGCAAACCTGCATTTGTCTGCTGTTGATTGGCATTTGCTAGAGCCAGCTGCTTCAGTATCTCCTCCATGCTGGCTTAAAAAAAAACTGCCACTGGTTCTCCACCAACTGTGAGGGGGTTAGCTCGGCAGCGGGTGTGTGTGACCCCCGAGATGGGCTCCCCACACAAAAACAGGCCCAGCAAACGGAGGCTGTGGTTTTCAAAAATCAAAAAGGTGCGGTTTATTTTCTATTTACAGTGACAAAACACAGCAAAGCAAAAGAAACATAAACAAAATAAATCCTGGTCAACTTGACCTCTGACTAAACATACAGGTTTCCTAACTAACAACTGGGATCAGCCTAGTGCTGTCCTAGTCCCTAAGTCCCTGGTTTTAAATGTCCAAGCAAAATAGCCACACAGGCTTTGTCTCACCGCACAGGGGTTCACTCTCCCTAGACAGTCCACACAGGTCTGGGTCCAGGCATGAGCTAACATCTAATGAAGCTGGGAGTTCTTATAGAGGCCTAAATGAGCTGACAAGCTTCAGCTGGTCTCATCAACTCCCTGTCTGCACGACGCCCCACACTCTCCCTAGAGGTATGAGTCATCCATGAGCCCACTAGCCTTAGCTGGGCTTATACAACTCTCCACCTAGTTGTATAAGTCGGCGTAAAGCCTGAATCTGGGCGAAATATATCTACCCCCCTGGATGCAACCAGGTGACGTTACCTTCCTGCTGTCACAGTATTTATACATGGAGATCATATCCCCCCTTATGTATTTATACATGGAGATCATATTCCCCCTTATGTATTTATACATGGAGATCATATCCCCCCTTATGTATTTATACATGGAGATCATATCCCCCCCTTATGTATTTATACATGGAGATCATATCCCCCCCCTTATGTATTTATACATGGAGATCATATCCCCCTTATGTATTTATACATGGAGATCATATCCCCCCTTATGTATTTATACATGGAGATCATATCCCCCCTTATGTATTTATACATGGTGATCATATCCCCCTCTTATGTATTTATACATGGAGATCATATCCCCCCCTTATGTATTTATACATGGAGATCATATCCCCCCTTATGTATTTATACATGGAGATCATATCCCCCCCTTATGTATTTATACATGGAGATCATATCCCCCCTTATGTATTTATACATGGAGATCATATCCCCCCTTATGTATTTATACATGGAGATCATATCCCCCCTTATGTATTTATACATGGAGATCATATCCCCCCTTATGTATTTATACATGTTGATCATATCCCCCTCTTATGTATTTATACATGGAGATCATATCCCCCCATACGTATTTATACATGGAGATCATATCCCCCCCTTATGTATTTATACATGGAGATCATATCCCCCCCTTACGTATTTATGCATGGAGATCATATCCCCCCTTACGTATTTATACATGGAGATCATATCCCCCCTTACGTATTTATACATGGAGATCATATCCCCCTTATGTATTTATACATGGTGATCATATCCCCCCTTATGTATTTATACATGGAGATCATATCCGCCCCTTATGTATTTATACATGGAGATCATATCCCCCCCTTACGTATTTATACATGGAGATCATATCCCCCCCTTACGTATTTATACATGGAGATCATATCCCCCCTTACGTATTTATACATGGAGATCATATCCCCCTTATGTATTTATACATGGAGATCATATCCCCCCTTATGTATTTATACATGGAGATCATATCCCTCCTTATGTATTTATACATGGAGATCATATCCCTCCTTATGTATTTATACATGGAGATCATATCCCCCCTTATGTATTTATACATGGAGATCATATCCCCCCTTATGTATTTATACATGGAGATCATATCCCTCCTTATGTATTGTGACAGCAGGAAGGTAAAGTCACCTGGTTGCATCCAGGGGGGTAGATATATTTCGCCCAGATTCAGGCTTTACGCCGACTTATACAACTAGGTGGAGAGTTGTATAAGCCCAGCTAAGGCTAGTGGGCTCATGGATGACTCATACCTCTAGGGAGAGTGCTGGGCGTCGTGCAGACAGGGAGTTGATGAGACCAGCTGAAGCTTGTCAGCTCATTTAGGCCTCTATAAGAACTCCCAGCTTCATTAGATGTTAGCTCATGCCTGGAACCAGACCTGTGTGGACTGTCTAGGGAGAGGGAACCCCTGTGCGGTGAGACAAAGCCTGTGTGGCTATTTGCTTGGACATTTAACACCAGGGACTTAGGGACTAGGACAGCACTAGGCTGATCCCAGTTGTTAGTTAGGAAACCTGTATGTTTAGTCAGAGGTCAAGTTGACCAGGATTTATTTTGTTTATGTTTCTTTTGCTTTGCTGTGTTTTGTCACTGTCAATAGAAAATAAACCGCACCTTTTTGATTTTGAAAACCACAACCTCCGTTTGCTGGGCCTGTTTTGTGTGGGGAGCCCATCCCGGGGGTCACACACACCCGCTGCCGAGCTAACCCCCTCACAGTTGGTGGAGAACCAGTGGCAGTTTTTTTTTAAGCCAGCATGGAGGAGATACTGAAACAGCTGGCTCTAGCAAATGCCAATCAACAGCAGACAAATGCAGGTTTGCAAAGGAGCCTTGCAGCCCAGCAGCAAGCTCATCAACAGAGCCTTGCAGCCCAGCAGCAAGCTCACCAACAGAGTCTGGAAGCTCAGCAACAAGCCCAGCAGCAATCTGAGGCCCGCTTCATAGACCTGTTACAGAAGCAAGAGCAGAGACTACAACAAATGGAAGCAGTAATGCAGCAACGTCCGCAGACCAGTGAGGAAAGCCGTCCCACTAATACCGCGTCCTTTGGGGTGAGTCGTTTATTGACAAAAATGACTGGAGAGGATGATCCAGAGGTATTTTTGACCACATTTGAAAGGACCGCTGAAAGAGAAAAGTGGCCTGAGGAGCAGTGGGCTGGACTGGTGGCTCCTCTGTTAACTGGTGAATCGCAGAAAGCTTACTATGACCTAGAGCCTAACCAAGCAAAAGACTATGTGATGCTAAAAGCTGAAATTTTGGCAAGGCTGGGTGTCACCCAGGCTGTCCGGGCTCAGCGTGTGCATAACTGGACTTTCCAGCTTGGAAAACCCCCCAGGTCTCAAATGTATGATCTCATTCACCTGAGCAGAAAGTGGCTACAGCCAGAGACTTTGTCCGCACCAAAGATTGTGGAACGTGTTGTAATGGATCGGTTTTTGAGAGCTCTTCCTACTGCCATCCAAAAGTGGGTAAGCCATGGAGACCCAGAGACGGCCGATGGTCTTGTGGATCGTGTGGAGAAATACTTGGCTACAGAGAACCTGACGGCCTCTTCCAGAGACACTCGGACTTTCCACCCTAAGACCAGACCATCCCCAGGGGCGGATAAGAGGATTCCAAGGGGTGAGGGTGGAGAGAGTGAGAGGGTGGGAGCTCTACCCCAAGTTTGGCGAGAACAGCCTGGGAAATCAGCGGCTCAAGAGGCGGCAAGAAGGATCGTTTGCTACCGCTGCCGGCAAGCGGGACATATTGCAGCCAATTGCCCGGTTGTGGAGGAACCCATGCAGTGTGACTTTCTGACGGGCAGACGTCAGTCGCTGTGTGCGACAGTCGCATGCACTGCCATTCGAGGAACTGAGAAACATTTATGCAAAATGTGTGTTAATGGTAGAAATGTTGTGGTATTGCTGGATTCAGGTAGCCTTGTGACCCTGATAAAGGCTGAGTTAGTTAAAACAGAGGTCTCTGGGAATAGCAAGGTAGCTGTTATTTGTGTGCATGGGGACACCCGAGAGTATCCAGTGACTACAGTGTGTTTCGAGACCCCCAAAGGTACCCTCTCTCATCCAGTGGGCTTAGTATCTCAGTTACCGCATGACGCCATTGTGGGAAGGGATTTTCCGAAGTTCTGGGAACTGTGGGATGATCCTGAGCCCCTCACTGGTGCCCCTATGTACCAGGAATGTGATAGCCAGAACTCCCCTGAGAGTGGTGAGGACTCTCCGGAATTTCCCTTATCAGTATTGGCAGGGGAGACTCAAGAAACTGGAGAGGAGCCCACCTCCTCAGACGAAAACCTACCGTCTGTGGAGTTTTCTGATCTTGAGGTTCACAGGGAAAACTTTGCCACAGAACAGTTGAAAGACCCCGCCCTAATAAAGGCACGGGAAAACGTAGTGAAAATAGATGGCGAGTTAGTGAACCCAGATAATACCTGCACTTACCCATACTTCAGCGTAGAGAAGGACCTACTGTATCGGGTGGCAAAAAGGGCAGAAGAAACCGTTGAGCAGCTTGTGGTGCCCAAACCTTACAGGAAGTTGGTGTTGGAGTTGGCCCATGGGCACATTCTTGGAGGTCATCTGGGGACAGAGAAAACCCGAGAGAGGGTATTACAGAGATTCTATTGGCCGGGGGTGATGAAGGACGTAGAAAATTATTGTTCCTCCTGCCCTGTGTGTCAGAGGTTGGCCCCGATGCCACATTTCCGTAGCCCGCTGGTCCCTCTACCCATCATTGAGGTCCCGTTTGAGAGGATCGCCATGGATTTGGTAGGTCCTATAATCAAGTCCGCTAGGGGGCACCAGTACATATTAGTTATAATGAACTATGCCACCCGTTATCCAGAAGCGATCCCTCTCCGAAATACCTCGGCCAAAACCATAGCCAAAGAGCTATCTCTTGTTTTTAGCCGGGTGGGTATTTGTAAAGAACTGCTTACGGACCAAGGTACACCCTTTATGTCCCGGGTTATGAAAGAGCTGTGTAAATTGTTCAAAGTGACGCAATTGCGTACGTCTGTGTATCACCCCCAAACCGATGGGCTGGTTGAAAGATTCAACAAAACCCTAAAACAAATGTTGAAGAAAGTGGTGGATAGAGATGGAAAGGATTGGGACTGTTTACTTCCTTATTTGATGTTTGCTATTAGGGAGGTGCCCCAATCCTCTACGGGATTCTCCCCCTTTGAGTTACTGTATGGGAGACACCCAAGAGGGCTGTTGGATATTGCCAAGGAAACTTGGGAAAGTGAGAGTTCTCCCCACAGGAGTGTGATTGAGCATGTCGCCCTGATGCAAGATCGAATTGCACAGGTAATGCCCATCGTGAAGGAACATTTGGCCCAAGCGCAGTTGGCACAGCAGAGAGTGTACAACCGTGGAGCCAAGACCCGTACCTTTTCCCCGGGGGATAGGATATTGGTACTTGTCCCTACGGTTGAAAGTAAATTCCTTGCCAAATGGCAAGGCCCCTACGAGATAATGGAAAAAGTGAGCGAAGTGAATTACAAGGTCAGACAACCAGGAAGGCGAAAGCCCGAACAGATCTATCACGTTAATCTGTTGAAAGCCTGGAGGGATAGAGAGTCCCTAGTCGCAGACACTTGGTCACCAGCTCAAACTGGTTGCGTGATTCCTGAGGTTGGAATAGCAGCCACCTTGTCACAACCCCAACAACAGGAGGTTAAGGAGTTTGTGCTTCGCAACAAGGAGGTATTCTCTGAGCTGCCGGGACAAACATCTGGGGTAGAGCATGACATCATTACCCCGCCCGGTGAAAGGGTGAAGTTAAAACCCTATCGGATCCCAGAGGCTCGACGGGAGGCAATACGGGAGGAAGTACAGAAAATGCTGAACTTAGGGGTGATAGAGGAGTCCCAAAGTGATTGGTCTAGTCCCATCGTGTTGGTGCCTAAACCGGATGGGAGCTGGCGATTTTGTAACGATTTTCGTCAGTTGAACAAAGTTACAAAATTTGACACCTACCCCATGCCACGTATAGATGAGTTGATCGACCGGCTGGGAACAGCCCGATACATGACGACTCTTGACCTCACAAAAGGGTATTGGCAAATCCCCCTGGCCAAGTCGGCCAAAGAGAAAACCGCATTTGTAACCCCAGACGGGGCGTTCCAATATAAAAGAATGCCGTTCGGGTTACAGAATGCGCCGGCCACATTCCAGCGGAAAATGGACCAGATGCTGAGGCCCCATCGGAAGTATGCTGCGGCTTACCTGGATGACGTAATTGTCCATAGCACAGATTGGGCCTCACATCTGCCAAAAGTGCAAGCAGTCCTGGACTCTGTTCGGGAAGCGGGGTTTACGGCTAACCCCAAGAAGTGTACCATTGGGCAGGAGGAGGCCAAATATCTTGGGTACACCATTGGGAGGGGAGTAATAAAACCCCAACTCAACAAAGTCGAGGCCATCCAGAGTTGGCCACGTCCCAACAGCAAGAAGCAGATACGAGCCTTTCTGGGAATCGCTGGGTATTATCGGCGATTCATTCCCCACTTTGCTTCTAAGGCTGTGCCCCTAACCAACCTGACGAAGGGGAAAGGGTCGGTCATGATTAAATGGACCCCCGAGGCTGAGGCAGCATTCCAATTCTTGAAACAAGCCTTATGTAGCCAGCCAGTGTTGTACTCACCCGACTTCTCTAAAGACTTTGTCGTACAAAGTGATGCGTCAGATGTGGGGTTAGGAGCAGTATTGTCCCAGGTCTGGAACGGGGAAGAGCACCCAGTCATTTACCTCAGCAGGAAGTTGAAGTCCCATGAGGTAAATTACGCCACCGTTGAAAAGGAGTGTTTAGCGGTGAAGTGGGCTCTAGATTCCCTTCGGTACTACCTGCTAGGTAGGCACTTTGACATGGTTACGGATCACGCTCCGTTAAAGTGGATGGCTCAAAACAAGGAAACAAATAGAAGAGTGAATAGGTGGTTCCTGGCCCTCCAGGAATTCAACTTCACAGTAAAGCATCGCCCTGGCGTTCAAATGGGGAATGTGGATGCTTTGTCTCGAGTACATGAATGCCTGATTGCTGGTGTTCCAACCCCGAGGTTAAAACAAGAGGGGGGGGTATGTGACAGCAGGAAGGTAAAGTCACCTGGTTGCATCCAGGGGGGTAGATATATTTCGCCCAGATTCAGGCTTTACGCCGACTTATACAACTAGGTGGAGAGTTGTATAAGCCCAGCTAAGGCTAGTGGGCTCATGGATGACTCATACCTCTAGGGAGAGTGCTGGGCGTCGTGCAGACAGGGAGTTGATGAGACCAGCTGAAGCTTGTCAGCTCATTTAGGCCTCTATAAGAACTCCCAGCTTCATTAGATGTTAGCTCATGCCTGGAACCAGACCTGTGTGGACTGTCTAGGGAGAGGGAACCCCTGTGCGGTGAGACAAAGCCTGTGTGGCTATTTGCTTGGACATTTAAAACCAGGGACTTAGGGACTAGGACAGCACTAGGCTGATCCCAGTTGTTAGTTAGGAAACCTGTATGTTTAGTCAGAGGTCAAGTTGACCAGGATTTATTTTGTTTATGTTTCTTTTGCTTTGCTGTGTTTTGTCACTGTCAATAGAAAATAAACCGCACCTTTTTGATTTTGAAAACCACAACCTCCGTTTGCTGGGCCTGTTTTGTGTGGGGAGCCCATCCCGGGGGTCACACACACCCGCTGCCGAGCTAACCCCCTCACAGTATTTATACATGGAGATCATATCCCCCCTTATGTATTTATACATGGAGATCATATCCCCCTTATGTATTTATACATGGAGATCATATCCCCTCCTTATGTATTTATACATGGAGATCATATCCCCCCCTTACGTATTTATACATGGAGATCATATCCCCCCTTATGTATTTATACATGGAGATCATATCCCCCTTATGTATTTATACATGGAGATCATATCCCCCCTTATGTATTTATACATGGAGATCATATCCCTCCTTATGTATTTATACATGGAGATCATATCCCCCCCTTACGTATTTATACATGGAGATCATATCCCCCCCTTACGTATTTATACATGGAGATCATATCCCCCCTTACGTATTTATACATGGAGATCATATCCCCCCTTATGTATTTATACATGGTGATCATATCCCCCCTTATGTATTTATACATGGAGATCATATCCCCCCTTATGTATTTATACATGGAGATCATATCGCCCCTTATGTATTTATACATGGAGATCATATCCCCCCTTATGTATTTATACATGGTGATCATATCCCCCCCTTACGTATTTATACATGGAGATCATATCCCCTCTTATGTATTTATACATGGAGATCATATCCCCCCCTTACGTATTTATACATGGAGATCATATCCCCCCTTATGTATTTATACATGGAGATCATATCCCCCTTATGTATTTATACATGGAGATCATATCCCCCCTTATGTATTTATACATGGAGATCATATCCCCCCTTATGTATTTATACATGGAGATCATATCCCCCCTTATGTATTTATACATGGAGATCATATCCCTCCTTATGTATTTATACATGGAGATCATATCCCCCCTTATGTATTTATACATGGAGATCATATCCCTCCTTATGTATTTATACATGGAGATCATATCCCCCCTTATGTATTTATACATGGAGATCATATCCCCCCTTATGTATTTATACATGGAGATCATATCCCCTCCTTATGTATTTATACATGGAGATCATATCCCCCCTTATGTATTTATACATGGAGATCATATCCCCCCTTATGTATTTATACATGGTGATCATATCCCCTCCTTATGTATTTATACATGGAGATCATATCCCCCCTTATGTATTTATACATGGAGATCATATCCCCCCTTATGTATTTATACATGGTAATCATATCCCCCCTTATGTATTTATACATGGAGATCATATCCCCTCTTATGTATTTATACATGGAGATCATATCCCTCCTTATGTATTTATACATGGAGATCATATCCCCCATTATGTATTTATACATGGAGATCATATCCCCCCTTATGTATTTATACATGGTAATCATATCCCCCCTTATGTATTTATACATGGTGATCATATCCCCCCCTCATGTATTTATACATGGTGATCATATCCCCTCCTTATGTATTTATACATGGAGATCATATCCCCCCTTATTGCCTCTTCTCAAGGGAAAGATTTGATTCTTCTTCTTTGGTTTAGAATAGACACACGCTAACGTTCTTCAACCATGCACACGGGTTAAGTTGGGTTCAGTTTCAAATGCCACTTTATGCATTGACCCTACCCCCTTTAAACCTAGTCTGTCTGGACAGTATGGTCACCTGCTGACTTGGCACAATCCACAGGCAGCTTAACTCTTCAAAGAGGTACAAAAATGTCATCACACTTTTACTTCAGCTAATTGCAGTACAGAGGATGCTTTTCCAGTCTTTTGAAGCTGAAGAAGACATTTATTTTATTTTTTTTCTGATCCCTGTTCTTGTGAATAGCCAATGCTGATTGAGGGAATAAGGAAGAAGTGAGGAGGGTCTAACACTAAACAGAAGGGAAGGACAGGGGAAGGTACCCACATCCCATTAGTCATTAGCAAGTTGTAGTGGCCAGAAACCACCACTAGTTGTCAGCAAACTGATAACCTCCTGCAGTTTAATACAAGACATAAAAAATACAGGAACGTTGGGCTGGAATGGTTGTTTCACATCGGCGAGATACATCTGTCTGGTGTATAAATATGCAGAAACGACTGAGGGCCCATTCACACCTTTGTGTGTTTAATGCATGCCCATACATGCGCACAGGTTAGGCTTGTTTGTGTTGTTACTTCCCATCTGTAAAATACATTGACATTTGTTGTCTATTTTTAAATACGTCAGCACAAGTTAAACTGTCCTTCTATGATAATGGCAGAGCATAAAAATCCATCTACAGGTGTGAAAAACGCAAACATGATGCTTTTAATGCCCCAACGAGGGCCCCCTAAATTATTTTAAAAGCATTGCCCTTTTATCATTATTTTTTAATCTTATTCAGTTGGCATGAAAAGCTTGGAAAATGGATTTGTCAATTCCTCCCCTATTATTTTACTTCCCAAACAACGAATCCGACGGCTTGACTTTGGTATTAAATTGGCCAAAGCAGCTCTTTATTTAACAACCGTTACCAATTTTATAAAAAACAAACAAAAAAAAAAAAAACAGTAAACAAGTAAAATGTATCAACATAAATAGGCAAGTTTTGCCCGAAGAGGGTCATTTGGGAGTCGGATAATACAACTTTTTTCCACTAAACTCCACCTTTGTCCCAAGTTATGTCCCACCACCATCCAGGGCTGGCCCAAGACATTGTGCTGCCTGGATCCTATAATTAAATGCTGCCACCCCCCCCCCAAAACAAAAATCACACCCACTAAAAGGCCCCTACATCCATTATTTTATATCATGATAATTAAAATGTAATTTATCAGGAAGTCAGATTTACATAAAACAGCACCTTATCTATATGCAAAATGACACGACATACCATAATGTTAAATTCCAAGGGGTAGGCTAGGGCAGTATAGGGGCAGGCTAGGGCAGTATATAGAGAGGCTAGGGCAGTATATAGAGAGACTAGGGCAGTATATAGACAGGCTAGGGCAGTATATAGAGAGGCTAGGGCAGTATATAGACAAGCTAGGGCAGTGTAGGGTGGGCTAGGGCAGTATAGGGGTGGGCTAGAGCATAATAGGGGTGGGCTAGAGCAGTATATAGACAGGCTAGGGCAGTATATAGAGAGGCTACGGCAGTATATAGACAGGCTAGGGCAGTATATAGACAGGCTAGGGCAGTATAGGGCAGGCTAGGGCAGTATAGGGGCAGGCTAGGGCAGTATATAGACAGGCTAGGGCAGTATAAGGAGAGGCTAGGTTAGTATATAGACAGGCTAGGGTAGTATAGGGGCAGGCTAGAGCAGTATATAGACAGGCTAGGGCAGTATAGACAGGCTAGGGCAGTATAGGGGCAGGCTAGGGCAGTATAGGGGCAGGCTAGGGCAACCGTTAACCTTTCTATGAGTTTGTGTATTTACAGTACGTCATGATGAAACGCATCGGTCAGCTTCTACATCAAGACTGCTACAGTATACTAAACATATGAGAGTTACAGTATATATGAGTTTTCCCCACTATGATCTAAGTCTACAGTGTATGTTTTAAGATATGGTTTTATGTTATGTAATAAAGATGTACCGTATATACTCGAGTATAAGTCGAGTTTTTCAGCACATTTTTTTTGTGCTGAAAATGCCCCCCTCGGCTTATACTCGAGTCGCCATTTTGCGCCTAATCTCCCGGAATTTGGGGACCTGGTACCGGCCGTCCGTAGGATCCCTGGACCTCAAACATGGCACACATGTAGCCCCACTCTGTCCGGGGAACCTACGGCCGGGGAGCACCGATTTTTCAAAGCCGGCACCCCTTCCATAGACTCCCATGTTAAACGGTAATTTCTCTGGTGATTTTGGTGACCCTGTACCGGCTGGTCTTAGGTCCCCTGGACCCCAAACTTGGCACACATGTATCCCCATTGCTCCTCTACGAGTGTGCAAAGTTTGTTGTCTGGGAGACCTACGTCTGGGGAGCACAGATTTTTCAAAGCCGGGCAGCCCTTCCATAGACTCGCATGTTAAACGTCAGTCTAGTCATGGGCACAGTGAGGCATGCACATGGACACATTGAGGCACAGTGAGGCATGCAGATGGACACCCTAGGCTTATAGTCGAGTCAATACGTTTTCCCAGTTTTTTGTGGTAAAATTAGGTGCCTCCGCTTATATTCGGGTCGGCTTATACTTGAGTATATATATGGTATTTGTTTTTGAAAACAAAGTTGGGTCACACGCCAGGATCAATAATAGGAATATCAGAATCAAGACAAGGCTGGGTCAGAACACAGGATTTGGTCACAGGTCAAGGAAGCAAATGACATCATGTCTGCCCCAGTTTTTTCATTTTATTTATTTATTTATTTTGTTTAACTTTTTGTCTCAGTATAGATCTGTGTTTGTCCAAAACTTGTTTGAATCCACTTACTGTAGACTGACTCACTGCCTCTGCTGGAAGTCTATTCCAGGCATCAATTACCTTTTTGGTAAAATAATACTTTCTAAGATTAGTTTGGAACTTTCCTACTAGTTTGAGGAGATGTCCCTGGAGGAATCAAGACCTCCTTCTCTGAGCTGGTGACCCCTCCAGTGATATAAAGATCTATATAGAGGAATCAGGACCTCCTTCCTCCCGCTGGTGACCCCTCTAGTGATATAAAGATCTATATAGAGCAGGGATATGCAATTAGCGGACCTCCAGCTGTAGCAAAACTACAAGTCTCATCATGCCTCCTACCTCTGGGTGTCATGCTTGTGGCTGTCAGAGTCTTGCTATGCCTCATGGGACTTGTAGTTCTGCAACAGCTGGAGGTCCGCTAATTGCATATCCCTGATATAGAGGAATCAGGACCTCCTTCCTCCCGCTGGTGACCCCTCTAGTGATATAAAGATCTATATAGAGGAATCAGGACCTCCTTCCTCCTGCTGGTGATCCCTCTAGTGATATAAAGATCTATATAGAGGAATCAGGACCTCCTTCCTCCTGCTGGTGATCCCTCTAGTGATATAAAGATCTATATAGAGGAATCAGGACCTCCTTCCTCCCGCTGGTGACCCCTCTAGTGATATAAAGATCTATATAGAGGAATCAGGACCTCCTTCCTCCCGCTGGTGACCCCTCTATTGATATAAAGATCTATATAGAGGAATCAGGACCTCCTTCCTCCTGCTGGTGATCCCTCTAGTGATATAAAGATCTATATAGAGGAATCAGGACCTCCTTCCTCCTGCTGGTGACCCCTCTAGTGATATAAAGATCTATATAGAAGAATCAGGACCTTCTTCCTCCTGCTGGTGATCCCTCTAGTGATATAAAGATCTATATAGAGGAATCAGGACCTCCTTCCTCCTGCTGGTGATCCCTCTAGTGATATAAAGATCTACATATAGAGGAATCAGGACCTCCTTCCTCCTGCTGGTGATCCCTCTAGTGATATAAAGATCTATATAGAGGAATCAGGACCTCCTTCCTCCTGCTGGTGATCCCTCTAGTGATATAAAGATCTATATAGAGGAATCAGGACCTCCTTCCTCCTGCTGGTGACCCCTCTAGTGATATAAAGATCTATATAGAGGAATCAGGACCTCCTTCCTCCTGCTGGTGATCCCTCTAGTGATATAAAGATCTACATATAGAGGAATCAGGACCTCCTTTCTCCCGCTGGTGACCCCTCTAGTGATATAAAGATCTATATAGAGGAATCAGGACCTCCTTCCTCCTGCTGGTGACCCCTCTAGTGATATAAAGATCTATATAGAAGAATCAGGACCTCCTTCCTCCTGCTGGTGACCCCTCTAGTGATATAAAGATCTATATAGAAGAATCAGGACCTTCTTCCTCCTGCTGGTGACCCCTCTAGTGATATAAAGATCTATATAGAGGAATCAGGACCTCCTTCCTCCTGCTGGTGACCCCTCTAGTGATATAAAGATCTATATAGAGGAATCAGGACCTTCTTCCTTCTGCTGGTGACCCCTCTAGTGATATAAAGATCTATATAGAGGAATCAGGACCTTCTTCCTCCTGCTGGTGACCCCTCTAGTGATATAAAGATCTATATAGAGGAATCAGGACCTTCTTCCTTCTGCTGGTGACCCCTCTAGTGATATAAAGATCTATATAGAGGAATCAGGACCTCCTTCCTCCTGCTGGTGACCCCTCTAGTGATATAAAGATCTATATAGAGGAATCAGGACCTCCTTCCTCCTGCTGGTGACCCCTCTATATAAAGATCTTTTTAGTGATATACCTTAGAATTCTATTTGCTTTTGTTGGTTAAAAAAATCCTTCCCAGCAATGCACCTTACAAGGTGAAATTCTTTTGCTATATGAAAGTTATTGTGAATTATAAGGTTCCTTTTACAGCAAAAAAAAAAAAGCCTTTCAAAAATAGTTTTTGATTTGTGCTCTTTGAGGTTGGCGTTGTTCTTCATTCATCTTTTTTTTTTTATATATACCTTTTTACCACCGCCTTAGTTTTTCATTTCTGTGTTTGTCCCCTTAGAATAGATTGTGATTATCTTTGGCTTTTATTGCACCTCACACTGAATATGTCATCCTCACCCCGATGACTTCCCGCGCGCCCTGCCTAGAGGAACGTCATTGTGAGGTCTTTATGACTTTTATTTGGAATACAAGGTTCTATCTCACAATAGTCAGTATTTCTCCAGCCGGAGCTCTTTTCTAAATCTCTGTGACTTTTATTACCCCGGAACAAATATTGGGTTAGGAGGGAACGGATAGAGGACAGATTTCCTCTGGCGAAGAGGATTGCGTGTCTTTGGCCGCTAGTGCTGGAAATATTTTGTTGATTCACAAAAGACGGACTTTATTGTGATATCTGTCAGGACTTTGTGAATGGATTCATCTGTGAAGATTCCTAAATGAAATGAAAAACGTGGAAAGAGAGGATATTGTCGGCAAGTAAATGAATGCAGCTATGTATTTAACCACTTAAGACCCGGACCATTATGCAGCTTAAAGCGGTTGTATACTTTTTTTTTTTTTTACTTTTACCTACAGTTACTACTTTTAGTAAAAAATATCTCCTAAACCTTTACAGTTTAGGAGATATTCCCCTTGCACTGCGCCGCTGACTGCAGCAGCGCATGCGCACAGGGGATACTCGGCTGAAGGCCCAGCGGACGCTGGACCTTGCCGGAAAGAAGTCTCCCACGCACATGCGCCGGAGTGACGACATTGCGGCTCCAGCCACTCACAGCGCTGGAGCCGTGATACCAGGAAGACACGCCGAGGCATAATGTCAGCTGCCTCGGCGTGGACCGGTAGGCAGGGCTGTTTGAAGGAATTTGGGGGCCCCAAGCAAAATGGACATGGAGGCCCCCCCCCCCACTCACGCAAAGCCTACAGGAACCACAGCATAGCGATACAGTTAAAGCTCACCCACACTTTATATAAATAAAAAAGGTTTACAGTGCAAATACTGCTGTTGCATATAATCCAACATACTTAAAACACATACACACTCACATTTACATTAAGATGCTGTTTAGGACTGTTTATGGAGAGTGGGATAGACAGGGGGACCGTGGGATGGACAGGGGGACCGTGGGATGGACAGGGGGACAGTGGGATAGACGGGGGACCGTGGGATGGACAGGGGGACCGTGGGATGGACAGGGGGACAGTGGGATGGACAGGGGGACAGTGGGATGGACAGGGGGACCGTGGGATGGACAGGGGGACCGTGGGATGGACAGGGGGACTCCACACTGTAATATCCACATCATCTCCCCCACTGTAATATCCACATCATCTCCCCTGTAATGTCCACATCTCCCCCACTGTAATGTCCACATCTTCCCCCACTGTAATGTCCACATCTCCCCCCACTGTAATGTCCACATCTCCCCCCTGTAATGTCTACATCACCCCACTCACCTTGGCCGCTGCCGCCGGGTGTACCAAGATGGCCTCCGCTCCGAAGCTAGGCCGAAGCCGCAGCCTTTCCTATGGCCACAAGACACGGATCGGCTCAGGGCGGAAATCCAGGACAGGCAGCAGGCAGGCACCCTAGGCCAGCTCGGGGCCCCAAGCAATTGCTTGTTTTGCCTGTCCTGTTCCGACGGCCCTGCCGGTAGGGACACCGACACCTCATTCTAAGGTAAGTATTTCATAATGAGCTAGTATTGATTAATTGATTGATATGTAAATTTATATCGCGCCAAATACTCTCTTGGAGAACTGCAACTAAGCGCGCTGTACCATAAATTCACCAATCAGCCTTGTGAAAATAAAAAAAAAACGACTTGAGAAAAATGGAGGAGAGAAAAAAAAGAAGGAAAGGCTCATGAGAGGAGTAGAAAAACAAAGTTGACGTTAATTATTACAGACTTTAATGTCTCTACATCCGTAGTTAGTACGTGGTGTGTAATGGGGGGCATTTCCATGAGATAGAGTGGGCCCAAGCCCCAATATGCTATAAACATCAGAACCAAGATTTTGAATTGTACTCTATGCACTATAGGTAACCAATGTAGCTGTGCCAGCACGGGGGTGATGTGATGTCTACAGGGGGTCCCCGGGTTACGAACCCGTTAGGGACTTTCCTCCTGTTTGTAATGCGGAAATATTTGTATGTCGGCCGCGCATGCGCAGAACGACAATTACGGACATTTCCGATGTTCCGCCGAATGCCGTTCTGCACATGCGCGGCCGATTACGGACATTTCCGACATTTTCCGAGGCTCCGTCTGGCCGCGCATGCGCAGAACAGCAGATGGTCCGCGCAGAACGGCAGAGGGTCCCCGCAGCGCCTGGTTCGTAAGTAGGGGTGGTTCGTAGGTCGGGCGTTCGTAAGTCGGGGACCCCCTGTATAGGGTGTACCCGTAATAGTGCGGTGCATACTAGCTCATTATGCCCTTTCCTTTACAGGTTTAAAAAAAGAAAAAAAAAGTCAGCGGGTATACAACCGCTTTAAAGACCAGGCTACTTTTTGCGATTCGGCACTGCGTCGCCTTAACTGACAATTGCGCGGTCGTGCAACATGGCTCCCAAACAAAATTGGCGTCCTTTTTTTCCCACAAATAGAGCTTTCCTTTGGTGGTATTTGATCACCTCTGCGTTTTTTTTTTTTTTGCGCTATAAACAAAAATAGTTGAAAAAGAGGTTGAGGATATTAGGGACTAGGGATGAGCTTCGTGTTCGAGTCGAACATACGTTCGACTCGAACATCGGCTGTTCGATCGTTCGACGAAGATCGAACGATTTGGGCCGTTCGCGCCAAATTCGAGTGACGCGAACGGCCCACAATGCACTACGCCATCGCAGTGTCATCCAGGCGCTGTGATTGGCCAAGCATGCACTGTGACCCCGCATGCTTGGCCAATCACAGCGCCGGCAGCGAGGAGAGCAATGATTGGCCACAGGCAGGATGCCTGTGGCCAATTATTGCTGAGGGTGTTTAGTACACGCCCCACACTATAAAAGGCCGCCAGCACGGCGGCCTAGTGTAGTGTGTTCCGGAGCAGGGATAGAGCAGCATAGGCAGGGACAGTGACTTTTATTTCTTTCTTGCTTAACCTGGATTCCTTGTGTTTAGGGAAAGAGAAGGATAGGTAGGGAGAGTGTCAGTGTGTTTTGTGCTTGTGCTATATTGTGCTTAAAAAAAACATTTTTTCTAGGGACAGAAAACTGTAGGTAGGGAGAGTGTGTCAGTTTCTTTCACTGTCAAAGTCCTTGTTTCCAGGGACCTGGAAGGACAGTGAGTGAATTCTCCTTGTGCTAAATTGTGCTTAAAAAAAACATTTTTTCTAGGGACAGAAAACTGTAGGTAGGGAGAGTGTGTCAGTTTCTTTCACTGTCAAAGTCCTTGTTTCCAGGGACCTGGAAGGACAGTGAGTGAATTCTCCTTGTGCTAAATTGTGCTTAAAAAAAACATTTTTTCTAGGGACAGAAAACTGTAGGTAGGGAGAGTGTGTCAGTTTCTTTCACTGTCAAAGTCCTTGTTTCCAGGGACCTGGAAGGACAGTGAGTGAATTCTCCTTGTGCTAAATTGTGCTAAAAAAAACATTTTTTCTAGGGACAGAAAACTGTAGGTAGGGAGAGTGTGTCAGTTTCTTTCACTGTCAAAGTCCTTGTTTCCAGGGACCTGGAAGGACAGTGAGTGAATTCTCCTTGTGCTAAATTGTGCTTAAAAAAACATTTTTTCTAGGGACAGAAAACTGTAGGTAGGGAGAGTGTGTCAGTTTCTTTCACTGTCAAAGTCCTTGTTTCCAGGGACCTGGAAGGACAGTGAGTGAATTCTCCTTGTGCTAAATTGTGCTTAAAAAAAACATTTTTTCTAGGGACAGAAAACTGTAGGTAGGGAGAGTGTGTCAGTTTCTTTCACTGTCAAAGTCCTTGTTTCCAGGGACCTGGAAGGACAGTGAGTGAATTCTCCTTGTGCTAAATTGTGCTTAAAAAAAACATTTTTTCTAGGGACAGAAAACTGTAGGTAGGGAGAGTGTGTCAGTTTCTTTCACTGTCAAAGTCCTTGTTTCCAGGGACCTGGAAGGACAGTGAGTGAATTCTCCTTGTGCTAAATTGTGCTTAAAAAAAACATTTTTTCTAGGGACAGAAAACTGTAGGTAGGGAGAGTGTGTCAGTTTCTTTCACTGTCAAAGTCCTTGTTTCCAGGGACCTGGAAGGACAGTGAGTGAATTCTCCTTGTGCTAAATTGTGCTTAAAAAAAACATTTTTTCTAGGGACAGAAAACTGTAGGTAGGGAGAGTGTGTCAGTTTCTTTCACTGTCAAAGTCCTTGTTTCCAGGGACCTGGAAGGACAGTGAGTGAATTCTCCTTGTGCTAAATTGTGCTTAAAAAAAAAAAAAATTCTAGGGACAGAAAACTGTAGGTAGGGAGAGTGTGTCAGTTTCTTTCACTGTCAAAGTCCTTGTTTCCAGGGACCTGGAAGGACAGTGAGTGAATTCTCCTTGTGCTAAATTGTGCTTAAAAAAAACATTTTTTCTAGGGACAGAAAACTGTAGGTAGGGAGAGTGTGTCAGTTTCTTTCACTGTCAAAGTCCTTGTTTCCAGGGACCTGGAAGGACAGTGAGTGAATTCTCCTTGTGCTAAATTGTGCTTAAAAAAAACATTTTTTCTAGGGACAGAAAACTGTAGGTAGGGAGAGTGTGTCAGTTTCTTTCACTGTCAAAGTCCTTGTTTCCAGGGACCTGGAAGGACAGTGAGTGAATTCTCCTTGTGCTAAATTGTGCTTAAAAAAAACATTTTTTCTAGGGACAGAAAACTGTAGGTAGGGAGAGTGTGTCAGTTTCTTTCACTGTCAAAGTCCTTGTTTCCAGGGACCTGGAAGGACAGTGAGTGAATTCTCCTTGTGCTAAATTGTGCTTAAAAAAAAAAAAATTTCTAGGGACAGAAAACTGTAGGTAGGGAGAGTGTGTCAGTTTCTTTCACTGTCAAAGTCCTTGTTTCCAGGGACCTGGAAGGACAGTGAGTGAATTCTCCTTGTGCTAAATTGTGCTTAAAAAAAACATTTTTTCTAGGGACAGAAAACTGTAGGTAGGGAGAGTGTGTCAGTTTCTTTCACTGTCAAAGTCCTTGTTTCCAGGGACCTGGAAGGACAGTGAGTGAATTCTCCTTGTGCTAAATTGTGCTTAAAAAAAACATTTTTTCTAGGGACAGAAAACTGTAGGTAGGGAGAGTGTGTCAGTTTCTTTCACTGTCAAAGTCCTTGTTTCCAGGGACCTGGAAGGACAGTGAGTGAATTCTCCTTGTGCTAAATTGTGCTTAAAAAAAACATTTTTTCTAGGGACAGAAAACTGTAGGTAGGGAGAGTGTGTCAGTTTCTTTCACTGTCAAAGTCCTTGTTTCCAGGGACCTGGAAGGACAGTGAGTGAATTCTCCTTGTGCTAAATTGTGCTTAAAAAAACATTTTTTCTAGGGACAGAAAACTGTAGGTAGGGAGAGTGTGTCAGTTTCTTTCACTGTCAAAGTCCTTGTTTCCAGGGACCTGGAAGGACAGTGAGTGAATTCTCCTTGTGCTAAATTGTGCTTAAAAAAAACATTTTTTCTAGGGACAGAAAACTGTAGGTAGGGAGAGTGTGTCAGTTTCTTTCACTGTCAAAGTCATTGTTTCCAGGGACCTGGAAGGACAGTGAGTGAATTCTCCTTGTGCTAAATTGTGCTTAAAAAAAACATTTTTTCTAGGGACAGAAAACTTTAGGTAGGGAGAGTGTGTCAGTTTCTTTCACTGTCAAAGTCCTTGTTTCCAGGGACCTGGAAGGACAGTGAGTGAATTCTCCTTGTGCTAAATTGTGCTTAAAAAAAACATTTTTTCTAGGGACAGAAAACTGTAGGTAGGGAGAGTGTGTCAGTTTCTTTCACTGTCAAAGTCCTTGTTTCCAGGGACCTGGAAGGACAGTGAGTGAATTCTCCTTGTGCTAAATTGTGCTTAAAAAAAACATTTTTTCTAGGGACAGAAAACTGTAGGTAGGGAGAGTGTGTCAGTTTCTTTCACTGTCAAAGTCCTTGTTTCCAGGGACCTGGAAGGACAGTGAGTGAATTCTCCTTGTGCTAAATTGTGCTTAAAAAAAACATTTTTTCTAGGGACAGAAAACTGTAGGTAGGGAGAGTGTGTCAGTTTCTTTCACTGTCAAAGTCCTTGTTTCCAGGGACCTGGAAGGACAGTGAGTGAATTCTCCTTGTGCTAAATTGTGCTTAAAAAAAACATTTTTTCTAGGGACAGAAAACTGTAGGTAGGGAGAGTGTGTCAGTTTCTTTCACTGTCAAAGTCCTTGTTTCCAGGGACCTGGAAGGACAGTGAGTGAATTCTCCTTGTGCTAAATTGTGCTTAAAAAAAAACATTTTTTCTAGGGACAGAAAACTGTAGGTAGGGAGAGTGTGTCAGTTTCTTTCACTGTCAAAGTCCTTGTTTCCAGGGACCTGGAAGGACAGTGAGTGAATTCTCCTTGTGCTAAATTGTGCTTAAAAAAAACATTTTTTCTAGGGACAGAAAACTGTAGGTAGGGAGAGTGTGTCAGTTTCTTTCACTGTCAAAGTCCTTGTTTCCAGGGACCTGGAAGGACAGTGAGTGAATTCTCCTTGTGCTAAATTGTGCTTAAAAAAAACATTTTTTCTAGGGACAGAAAACTGTAGGTAGGGAGAGTGTGTCAGTTTCTTTCACTGTCAAAGTCCTTGTTTCCAGGGACCTGGAAGGACAGTGAGTGAATTCTCCTTGTGCTAAATTGTGCTTAAAAAAAACATTTTTTCTAGGGACAGAAAACTGTAGGTAGGGAGAGTGTGTCAGTTTCTTTCACTGTCAAAGTCCTTGTTTCCAGGGACCTGGAAGGACAGTGAGTGAATTCTCCTTGTGCTAAATTGTACTTAAAAAAAACATTTTTTCTAGGGACAGAAAACTGTAGGTAGGGAGAGTGTGTCAGTTTCTTTCACTGTCAAAGTCCTTGTTTCCAGGGACCTGGAAGGACAGTGAGTGAATTCTCCTTGTGCTAAATTGTGCTTAAAAAAAACATTTTTTCTAGGGACAGAAAACTGTAGGTAGGGAGAGTGTGTCAGTTTCTTTCACTGTCAAAGTCCTTGTTTCCAGGGACCTGGAAGGACAGTGAGTGAATTCTCCTTGTGCTAAATTGTGCTTAAAAAAAACATTTTTTCTAGGGACAGAAAACTGTAGGTAGGGAGAGTGTGTCAGTTTCTTTCACTGTCAAAGTCCTTGTTTCCAGGGACCTGGAAGGACAGTGAGTGAATTCTCCTTGTGCTAAATTGTGCTTAAAAAAAACATTTTTTCTAGGGACAGAAAACTGTAGGTAGGGAGAGTGTGTCAGTTTCTTTCACTGTCAAAGTCCTTGTTTCCAGGGACCTGGAAGGACAGTGAGTGAATTCTCCTTGTGCTAAATTGTGCTTAAAAAAAACATTTTTTCTAGGGACAGAAAACTGTAGGTAGGGAGAGTGTGTCAGTTTCTTTCACTGTCAAAGTCCTTGTTTCCAGGGACCTGGAAGGACAGTGAGTGAATTCTCCTTGTGCTAAATTGTGCTTAAAAAAAACATTTTTTCTAGGGACAGAAAACTGTAGGTAGGGAGAGTGTGTCAGTTTCTTTCACTGTCAAAGTCCTTGTTTCCAGGGACCTGGAAGGACAGTGAGTGAATTCTCCTTGTGCTAAATTGTGCTTAAAAAAAACATTTTTTCTAGGGACAGAAAACTGTAGGTAGGGAGAGTGTGTCAGTTTCTTTCACTGTCAAAGTCCTTGTTTCCAGGGACCTGGAAGGACAGTGAGTGAATTCTCCTTGTGCTAAATTGTGCTTAAAAAAAACATTTTTTCTAGGGACAGAAAACTGTAGGTAGGGAGAGTGTGTCAGTTTCTTTCACTGTCAAAGTCCTTGTTTCCAGGGACCTGGAAGGACAGTGAGTGAATTCTCCTTGTGCTAAATTGTGCTTAAAAAAAACATTTTTTCTAGGGACAGAAAACTGTAGGTAGGGAGAGTGTGTCAGTTTCTTTCACTGTCAAAGTCCTTGTTTCCAGGGACCTGGAAGGACAGTGAGTGAATTCTCCTTGTGCTAAATTGTGCTTAAAAAAAAACATTTTTTCTAGGGACAGAAAACTGTAGGTAGGGAGAGTGTGTCAGTTTCTTTCACTGTCAAAGTCCTTGTTTCCAGGGACCTGGAAGGACAGTGAGTGAATTCTCCTTGTGCTAAATTGTGCTTAAAAAAAACATTTTTTCTAGGGACAGAAAACTGTAGGTAGGGAGAGTGTGTCAGTTTCTTTCACTGTCAAAGTCCTTGTTTCCAGGGACCTGGAAGGACAGTGAGTGAATTCTCCTTGTGCTAAATTGTGCTTAAAAAAACATTTTTTCTAGGGACAGAAAACTGTAGGTAGGGAGAGTGTGTCAGTTTCTTTCACTGTCAAAGTCCTTGTTTCCAGGGACCTGGAAGGACAGTGAGTGAATTCTCCTTGTGCTAAATTGTGCTTAAAAAAAACATTTTTTCTAGGGACAGAAAACTGTAGGTAGGGAGAGTGTGTCAGTTTCTTTCACTGTCAAAGTCCTTGTTTCCAGGGACCTGGAAGGACAGTGAGTGAATTCTCCTTGTGCTAAATTGTGCTTAAAAAAAACTTTTTTTCTAGGGACAGAAAACTGTAGGTAGGGAGAGTGTGTCAGTTTCTTTCACTGTCAAAGTCCTTGTTTCCAGGGACCTGGAAGGACAGTGAGTGAATTCTCCTTGTGCTAAATTGTGCTTAAAAAAAACATTTTTTCTAGGGACAGAAAACTGTAGGTAGGGAGAGTGTGTCAGTTTCTTTCACTGTCAAAGTCCTTGTTTCCAGGGACCTGGAAGGACAGTGAGTGAATTCTCCTTGTGCTAAATTGTGCTTAAAAAAAACATTTTTTCTAGGGACAGAAAACTGTAGGTAGGGAGAGTGTGTCAGTTTCTTTCACTGTCAAAGTCCTTGTTTCCAGGGACCTGGAAGGACAGTGAGTGAATTCTCCTTGTGCTAAATTGTGCTTAAAAAAAACATTTTTTCTAGGGACAGAAAACTGTAGGTAGGGAGAGTGTGTCAGTTTCTTTCACTGTCAAAGTCCTTGTTTCCAGGGACCTGGAAGGACAGTGAGTGAATTCTCCTTGTGCTAAATTGTGCTTAAAAAAAAACATTTTTTCTAGGGACAGAAAACTGTAGGTAGGGAGAGTGTGTCAGTTTCTTTCACTGTCAAAGTCCTTGTTTCCAGGGACCTGGAAGGACAGTGAGTGAATTCTCCTTGTGCTAAATTGTGCTTAAAAAAAAAACATTTTTTCTAGGGACAGAAAACTGTAGGTAGGGAGAGTGTGTCAGTTTCTTTCACTGTCAAAGTCCTTGTTTCCAGGGACCTGGAAGGACAGTGAGTGAATTCTCCTTGTGCTAAATTGTGCTTAAAAAAAAACATTTTTTCTAGGGACAGAAAACTGTAGGTAGGGAGAGTGTGTCAGTTTCTTTCACTGTCAAAGTCCTTGTTTCCAGGGACCTGGAAGGACAGTGAGTGAATTCTCCTTGTGCTAAATTGTGCTTAAAAAAAACATTTTTTCTAGGGACAGAAAACTGTAGGTAGGGAGAGTGTGTCAGTTTCTTTCACTGTCAAAGTCCTTGTTTCCAGGGACCTGGAAGGACAGTGAGTGAATTCTCCTTGTGCTAAATTGTGCTTAAAAAAAACATTTTTTCTAGGGACAGAAAACTGTAGGTAGGGAGAGTGTGTCAGTTTCTTTCACTGTCAAAGTCCTTGTTTCCAGGGACCTGGAAGGACAGTGAGTGAATTCTCCTTGTGCTAAATTGTGCTTAAAAAAAACATTTTTTCTAGGGACAGAAAACTGTAGGTAGGGAGAGTGTGTCAGTTTCTTTCACTGTCAAAGTCCTTGTTTCCAGGGACCTGGAAGGACAGTGAGTGAATTCTCCTTGTGCTAAATTGTGCTTAAAAAAAAACATTTTTTCTAGGGACAGAAAACTGTAGGTAGGGAGAGTGTGTCAGTTTCTTTCACTGTCAAAGTCCTTGTTTCCAGGGACCTGGAAGGACAGTGAGTGAATTCTCCTTGTGCTAAATTGTGCTTAAAAAAAACATTTTTTCTAGGGACAGAAAATTGTAGGTAGGGAGAGTGTGTCAGTTTCTTTCACTGTCAAAGTCCTTGTTTCCAGGGACCTGGAAGGACAGTGAGTGAATTCTCCTTGTGCTAAATTGTGCTTAAAAAAAACATTTTTTCTAGGGACAGAAAACTGTAGGTAGGGAGAGTGTGTCAGTTTCTTTCACTGTCAAAGTCCTTGTTTCCAGGGACCTGGAAGGACAGTGAGTGAATTCTCCTTGTGCTAAATTGTGCTTAAAAAAAACATTTTTTCTAGGGACAGAAAACTGTAGGTAGGGAGAGTGTGTCAGTTTCTTTCACTGTCAAAGTCCTTGTTTCCAGGGACCTGGAAGGACAGTGAGTGAATTCTCCTTGTGCTAAATTGTGCTTAAAAAAAACATTTTTTCTAGGGACAGAAAACTGTAGGTAGGGAGAGTGTGTCAGTTTCTTTCACTGTCAAAGTCCTTGTTTCCAGGGACCTGGAAGGACAGTGAGTGAATTCTCCTTGTGCTAAATTGTGCTTAAAAAAAACATTTTTTCTAGGGACAGAAAACTGTAGGTAGGGAGAGTGTGTCAGTTTCTTTCACTGTCAAAGTCCTTGTTTCCAGGGACCTGGAAGGACAGTGAGTGAATTCTCCTTGTGCTAAATTGTGCTTAAAAAAAACATTTTTTCTAGGGACAGAAAACTGTAGGTAGGGAGAGTGTGTCAGTTTCTTTCACTGTCAAAGTCCTTGTTTCCAGGGACCTGGAAGGACAGTGAGTGAATTCTCCTTGTGCTAAATTGTGCTTAAAAAAAACATTTTTTCTAGGGACAGAAAACTGTAGGTAGGGAGAGTGTGTCAGTTTCTTTCACTGTCAAAGTCCTTGTTTCAAGGGACAGAGAAGGACACCTGAAGGTAGCCCTTATTGCTTTTTTCCCATCTCCCTGCAGGCCATCTATTAGAATGTCTGGAAGGCAAACAAGGAGAGGCAGACAGTCAGGAGGCAATAAAAGAGGGCAAGCAGGCTCTGTGTCTGGGGGCAACAGTGCTGGTCGTGGACGCGTTGCATTGTCATCAGCACATGGCCATGGGACACGCTTGTCCTTCTTTTCGGCAGCTGGACATGTTGAGCCACATCATGCCGAAGACTTGGTAGAGTGGATGACCAAGCCCTCCTCCTCCTCCTCATCCTCTCTCACCCAGGCTCAGGGTACTGGAAAAGCAGCTGCCAAAGCGTCCTCTTCCCTGGTATCAATGTCAGACTCATCATCAGTCACTCCTTCCCTAGACCCACCATGTCCTCCTCCTGAGGAGTCCCCCGAACTGTTTCAGCACAGTGTTGGGTACATGCTCCAGGAGGATGCCCAGCGTTTCGAAGGGTCTGATGATGAAACCCAGCTAGAGGAAGGCAGTAGCGTGAGAGCAGACAGAGGGGATGCTCAAGAAGGACACCAATCTGGCAGTCATGTTCCAGCAGCTGCAGCATACTGCCAGATTGCCTCCAGTGATGAGGAGGGAGGTGATGATGAGGTCACTGACTCCACGTGGGTGCCTAATAGGAGAGAGGAGGAGGAGGAGGATGAGGAGGAGGCACATCTCCAACGAGGCAGGATGCCCTTTGGTGGCCAGCGTAAGGGCAGTACACCGACGGAATCACACCGCAGAGCTCCGCCTGTGCAGGGCGCTGCCTCTGCCCGTCATTCAAAAAGTTCTTTGGTGTGGGCCTTTTTTGAGGCTAGTGCATCAGATCGCACAGCTGCTGTTTGCAACATATGTCTCAAGCGTATATCGCGTGGCCAAAACATCAGCCGCTTGGGTACCACATGCCTGACCAGACATATGTTGACCTGCCATGCAGCTCGTTGGCAAGCCTACCTCAAAGACCCACACCAAAGAACAAAGCGGACCTCTCCTTGCACCGCATCAGCTGGGATCTCCAACCCCACTATAACTTCAGTCCTCTCTGAAACATGCACTGAGAGGAATGAAGGTGTAGAATTAGGTGTGTCACAGCCAAGTACTTGCGGCCACTCTGCTAGCAGTACACCGACGTCCGATTCTAGCAGGCAAATTTCCCTGCCCCAGCTGCTGGACCGTCGAAAGAAGTTCACTCCCAGCCATCCACATGCCCAGCGGTTGAATGCTAGCTTGGCTAAATTGCTAGCGCTTCAACTGCTGCCTTTTCAGTTGGTAGACTCGGCCCCCTTCCGTGAGTTTGTGCAATGTGCGGTTCCTCAGTGGCAGGTTCCCAAACGCCACTTTTTCTCACGGAAGGCTATTCCGGCTCTCTACCGGCATGTGGAAGGCAATGTCTTGGCCTCGCTGGACAGGGCGGTCAGCGGTAAGGTGCATATTACCGCTGACTCATGGTCCAGCAGGCATGGACAGGGACGTTACCTTTCTTTCACGGCCCATTGGGTCACTCTTTTGGCAGCTGGGAAGGATGCAGGACAAGGTGCAGTAGTGTTGGAGGTTGTCCCACCGCCACGCCTCCAAAATGCTACTACTGGTTGTGACACACCTCTCTCCTCCACCCCCTCCTCTTCTTCTTCCTCCATGGCCTCTTCCTGTGGTTTGTCCTATGAACCAGCGGTGCTCCGTAGCCGTTCACGGGGCTACGCAAGTACGCAGGCAAAAAGATGCCATGCCGTGCTTGCGCTGGTGTGTTTGGGGGACAGAAGCCACACTGGGGCAGAGGTCCTGTCTGCTCTGCAGGGCCAGGCCGAGAGGTGGTTGACGCCACGCCAGCTTAAGCCAGGAATGGTGGTTTGCGACAATGGCACCAACCTCCTCTCCGCCCTCCGACAGGGACAACTGACCCATGTGCCCTGTGTGGCTCACGTCCTTAACCTGGTGGTGCAGCGGTTCTTGGGCAGGTACCCGGGCTTACAGGATGTCCTGAGGCAGGCCAGGAAAGTCTGTGTGCATTTCCGCAGATCTTATAATGCCAGTGCTCGCCTGGCTGAGCTGCAAAAGGAGTTGAACCTGCCCAAGAACCGCCTTATATGTGACATGCCCACCAGGTGGAACTCAACGTTGGCCATGCTGCAGCGGCTGCACACGCAGCAGAGGGCCATCAATGAGTACCTGTGCGACTACGGCACCAGGACAGGGTCAGGGGAGCTTGGTTTTTTTTCTCCACGCCAGTGGGGCATGATCAGGGATGCATGCACTGTCCTGGCACCATTTGAGGAGGCCACGAGGATGGTGAGCAGTGACAGTGCATGCATCAGTGACACTGTACCTCTTGTCCACCTGTTGGAGCACACGCTGCGTGGAATAATGGACAGGGCACTTGAGGCAGAACAGAGGCAGGAAGAGGAGGACTTCCTTGCCTCTCAAGGCCCCCTTTACCCAGACAGTGTTCCTTCTGTCCCACCCATCGCACAGGAAGAGGAGGAGGAGGAGGAGGAGGAGGAGGAGGAGGAGGATTGTGTCAGCATGGAGGTGGAGGCTGGCACTCAGCATCATCAGCAGCAGTCTTTTAGGGATGATTTACAGTCCCAAGAAACCAGTGGACTTGTACGTGGCTGGGAGGAGGTGGCTGCGGATCATGTCGTCCTTAGTGACCCAGAGGACTCCGGAGCGAATGCCTCAGCAAACCTACGCTGCATGGCCTCCCTGATCCTGCAAAGTCTGCGGAAGGATCCTCGTATTCTTCGGATCAAGGAGAGGGACCATTACTGGCTGGCCACTCTCCTTGATCCACGGTACAAGGGTAAGGTTGCGGACCTTATGTTACCGTCGCAGAGGGAGCAGAGGATGAGACAACTCCGGGAGGCCTTGCAGAAAGGTCTGTGCAACGCGTTCCCAGAGACTGGGAGGTTACAAACTCCTGGTCCTGGACAACGAGTTGCTGAGGCTTCGGCCAGTCAAAGAAGGAGCGGTGGGGAAGGTGGCCGTCTGACCGATGCGTTCAGACAATTCTTTAGTCCGCAGCCCCAAAGTATGATCGGTTCCAGCAACCATCGCCAGCGTCTGATAAACATGGTGCAGGAATATCTAGGGGCAAGGTCAGACTTGGACACCTTCCCCACCGAAAATCCTCTGGCTTACTGGGTCTTGAGGATGGATCACTGGGCAGAGCTTGCACAGTATGCAATTGAGCTACTGGCCTGTCCTGCATCCAGCGTTCTTTCGGAACGCACATTCAGTGCTGCTGGAGGATTTGTCACGGATCACAGGGTGCGCCTGTCCACCGACTCGGTTGATCGACTGACTTTCATCAAGATGAACCAGTCTTGGATCACCACCAGCTACCACACACCTGATGCTGATATAACAGACTAATTGATTTTAACATGTCACATCCCTTCAAGACTGATGCTGATGCTGAGTGCCTGTGCTGTTATGTTGACTGGCTATCCTCCTCCTCCGAGTCCTCAATGATACGATTGATGATGATAGCTTGGAAGATCATTTTTGTTTATGGGTGCCGCCACCAGTGGCTAAGGCCCAATTTTTCAGCCCCTGTTTTACAGGGGCGTGTAATTACAATTTTTTTAGCAATAATTTGCCATAGGGCTCATTGCTGTGCTCCAAGTACAGTATCTGTGAGGGGTTGGAGTGTTGTGGCACCAGTGCCTAAGGCCCAATTTTTCAGCCCCTGTTTAACAGGGGCGTGTCATTACAATTTTTGAAGCAATACTTTGCAACAGGGCTCATTGCTGTGCTCCAAGTACAGTATCTGTGAGGGGTTGTAGTGTTGTGCCACCAGTGCCTAAGGCCCAATTTTTCAGCCCCTGTTCAACAGGGGCATGCAATTACAATTCTTGATCTAATAATTCACAGCAGGGTCCATTGCTGCACCCACCAAGAGTAACTCTGAGGGCTTACAGTCTTGTGGCAACGCCACCACCACCACCACCACGAAAGGCCCAATTTTTCAGCCCCTGTTCAAAAGGGGCATGTAATTACAATTCTTGATCTAATAATTCACAGCAGGGCCCATTGCTGCACCCACCAAGAGTAACTGTCAGGGCTTACAGTGTTGTGGCACCAGCACCACCATCAAAGCCCCAATTTTTACTACCACTGTTCAACAATTATATGTAATTAAAATTCCTGATATAATAGTTGACAGCAGGGCGTTCCAGCACCAACCAAGAGTAACTGAGTGCTTACAGCGTTGTGCCAACACCAACAACTAAGGGGCCTATTTCTGCAGAGTATATACGGCAGGTCCCTACTTTCAAACATCCAACTTACAAACGACTCCTACTTGCAAACGAAAGAAGACAACAGGAAGTGAGAGGAAATCTACCCCTAGAAAGGAAAATTCTCTCCAGTAAGAATAAATATGGGAGAAAGGGGTCTCATCTGTACTGATGCTTTATCAGCAATCCTTGTTTCAAGAAAAACACCACATTTCAAAAACAGTTGTCATTGGGACGGAAAGTGAGGTGAAATGTTCTGAACAGGGGCACAGACAGCAAAACAAATGTTACAGGGGTGATAACCCTTACCTATGTTTCCCAAAAAGTTTAAAAATAGATTTTTGGGCTGGAGCTACACTTCAACAATGTACCTGTTCAAAATTACAAACAGATTCTACATAAGAACAAACCTACAGTCCCTGTCTTGTATGCACCGCCTGTATACGGCTGTTCAGAGTATATAGGGCCTTTTTTATTTTATGTGCGGGGTTCCCCTTAATATCCATACAAGACCCAAAGGGGCTGGTAATGGGCTGGGGTAGGGGGGGGGGGTCATGGGGTAGCTATGCCATTTTTCTTAAAGAATTTCATCCATATTACCGGGACCAGACATTACATTAAAGCCGCAAGCAGTTTTAAATGGCTTTTTTTTCCTTTAGAAGTGTCATTTTGTGCAGGGACAGTTCTAAACACGGGAAACACGTGGCACTTCACAGGCATACTTTAGACACCCCCCAGGTACGATATTTAAAGGAATATTTGACTTTTTTTTTTTCACTTTATGCATCATTAAAATGACTGCTCCCGAAAAACGACCGTTTTTAAAACTTCTTTTTGCATTGATACATGTCCCCTGGTGCAGAACCCGGGTTCCCAAACCCTATTTATGACAATAACATGCATAATAGTTGTTATAATTAGCACTTTAGAATTCGAACGTTCGCATCCATTGTATTTAATAGGGTTCTAATGTTCGTTCGAACTTTCGGTCCGTTCGCGGGTTCTGGTGCGAACCGAACCCGGGGGTGTTCGGCTCATCACTATTAGGGACTTTCAGGAAACCGAAGCCTGGTAAGGCTATGTATTATCCATCCCTAGGGACTTTATATGAAAAGTATGGCCCGGTAAGGTCAAAACAATTCCATCCCAATTAAGTCTAGAGGGGAATGAACAGGAAGTGGGACTTTAAATGAACTGTAGTGGCAGCAATTAAATAATACATATAGTATACGGTGAACAACCAGAGCTTTATTAGTAGAAGAGATAACCATATGATAGTTCAAATACAGCGATATACATACAACTGGTAATACATATGAAATCGACACAGTTATGTGTCTCATATAGAAGCACTGATAAAAAAAAAAATTGGCAATATTTGGCATAGGCAGGATAATAACAATGTTGTCTCAAGGAGACTAGAATAAAGTTCTGTGGTTCACCACAAGCACAGGGTTAAGTAGGTAATAAAACAGTACTGCCTGCAGGACCTATGGCTTCACTGAGCCTGGAGAATGGGTATAGCATGGTAACTTGAAATAGGGACACGGCATATGGAGGCTCTACGCGTTTCGTGGCCGAACGCCACTCGTCAGGAGCATGCGCGTGGTATGTCTATAATAAGAATGGTAGGTTGTAATGAAATAAAAAAGCAACAAGGACAGACTATAATAAGGAAACCAACAGTTAGTTGGTACTTACTAGTGGGAGTACACTAAATAGATATGGCAATGGTGGGGTGTCACATGTATCCGGGAAGACCTCCAAGCGGGAGCCGAGGCGGACATCTTGGCGGAAAGGACCCATAGGGCAGCACCTGGAGTCGGCGAGAGCACACAAGGCAACTCTGTGGTGAATAGACAAGTGGTTAGAATGAAGCTGATAGTGAGTAAGGTGAAAAAGGGGCACAAAAGGGATGGTGAATGGTGGCTTGAATCCTGCTCATTTTGCGAGACAACACTCACAAACCGAGTCAGGATTTAAAGTGGTTGTAAACCCTTTTATCTTTTTTTTTTTTTACTAACCTGCAAGACAAAGCTATAATGAGCTAGTATGACTAGCATACTAGCTCATTATGTACCACTTACCTTCGATCGGGCCCCCCGAAGTCGTCCGTGTCCCTCCTCTAGCCGCATCCATCGCTGCGGCGATAGCCAGAATGTTACTTCCGGGTATCGCCGCTGCAGCCAATCACAGCGCCGGAGCGGCGCTGTGATTGGCTGCAGCGGCGAAGACGTGACTCCGCGCATGCGCGCGTGAGCTGTCGAATTCGGCTACGTCGTCGAATGTTGCGACCTAGCCGAATTTGTGAATGGGGTGACGTCAGCGTCGCCGCATTTACATACAAATATCTCCGTAACCGTGTAGGTTAAGGAGATATTTCATGCACCTACAGGTAAGCCTTAATCTAGGCTTACCTGTAGGTCTTTGTTTAACCACTTCCCGCCCAGTCAATAGTGAATTGACGTCCGGGAAGTGGTTGCAATATCGATACTGGACGTCATATGACGTCCTGCAGGATATTGCCTTGCGCGCGCCCGCGGTGATCGGGGACGGCATGTGTCCCTCGGACACAGCGCTTCCCCGATCACGGTAAACAGCCAATTTCATTGGCTGTTTACCATGTGATCGGCTGTGTCAAAGTCACAGCCGATCACCTGTCAAAACAAACTCGGCGGCGCGCTCCGTGCGCGCCGCCACAGGCTTGCAGAGCGGGGATCGGGGAAGGCGAGTGTCCCTTGGACACAGCGCGTCCCCGATCAGAGTAAACAGCCAATGAATTGGCTGTTTACCATGTGACCGGCTGTGTCCAATCACAGCCGGTCACAAATGTAAACAAACTGCAGGAGTTACTACCTGATCCCTGCTCTCTCCTCACACACCGATCTGTGAGGAGAGAGAAGAGATCAGTAAGTTAGCTCAGTGTAGTTTGTCTACATAAGTTTACAGTGCACAACACGCCCCCCCCCCATAAAGAGGACCTGTCACACAGCCCAGCACATCAATCAGCCCAGCCAATCAGCCCATCTGTCAATCAGCCCATCTGTCAATCAGCCCATCTGTCAATCAATCAGCCCATCTGTCAATCAATCAGCCCATCTGTCAATCAATCAGCCGATCTGTCAATCAAACACCCCACCTGTCAATCAATCACCCCATCTGTCAATCAATCAACCCATCTGTCAATCAATCAATCAGCCCATCTGTCAATCAATCAGCCCATCTGTCAATCATCTGTCACAGGCCCACCTCCATTGGTACCGCCATTGGCACCGCCACACAGGCTACCAATACCGCCATCGGTACCAGTACCACCACCAGTACCGCCACCAAGCCCAGCATCTATACTGCCACACAGGCCCGCTACCAGTATCACCACTAGTGCCGCCATCGGTACCACCACCAGTACCACCACCCGTACCACCACCAGTACCACCACCCGTACCACCGTCGGTAGTGCCACCACCACCTGTACCACCACCTGTACCGCCATCGGTACCATCACCACCCGTACCGCCATTGGTACCACCACCACCTGTACCGCCATCGGTACCACCACCACCTGTACCGCCATCGGTACCACCACCACCCATACCGCCATCGCTACCACCACCACCCGTACCGCCACCTGTACCGCCATCGGTACCGCCGCCACCACCACCACCCGTACCGCCATCGGTACCACCACCACCACCTGTACCGCCATTGGTACCACCACCACCCATACCGCCATCGGTACCACCACACAGGCCCACCACTAATACCTCCATCGGTACTACCACACAGACCGCCACCACTACCACCAGCAGTACCATTACACAGGCCCACCAATAAGCACTGCCATAATGTCCCAAAGGGTTTACACACCTGAGGAGGCATATGCCATTCTTGCCATGTCGGATGATGAGAGCAGCGGGGAGCTCCCATTATCCGATTCTGGTTCGGAATACGAGCCAGTGGAGGATAGTGGCTCAGAGTCCGAGTCCCCGGAGGAAACCGTCCCTCCCAAAAGAATGCGATCGGCACCAAGATCAGCACCAAGATCAGCACCAAGATCAGGAGAACTGCCCACCACCAGCAGCGCCATACCCCAGGAAGAGGAGCCCAGTACAAGCAATGGAAATGCACGCCCAACCCGAAGAATCCAGCCCCAATCCTACCTTCCCGATGCCCTGGCAAACCCCTTATGGTTGCCTGCCAACTCAGGATCCGCTATCATCCCCCCTTTCACCGCACAGCCAGGTGTGCAGCCCGACACTACAAATTTTTCTAAATTTGATTATTTTTGTTTATTTTTCCCACAAGATTTGCTGCAGAATATAGTGGATCAAACGAATCTGTATGCATCCCAATTTATTGCTTCCAACCCCGATTCTTCCTACGCCCGCATGTTCCAGTGGCGGCGTCTAACATTGGAGGAATTGAAATTATTTTTGGGCCTTATGTTCAATATGGGGCTTACAAAAAAGAACGAAGTCCATTCATATTGGTCCAAACGCCCCATCCAACACATGCCCATATATTCCGCTGTCATGTCCAGGAAAAGATACGACATGATTATGCGCTTTCTCCACTTCAATGACAATTCACAGTGCCCTCCCCGAGATGATCCCAACTACGACAAATTGTACAAGATACGCCCCCTAATCAATGCCTTTTCCCAGCGATTTGAAGAAGTTTTCATCCCAGACCAAAAAATTTGTGTGGACGAGTCCCTCGTACATTTCACCGGCCGACTGCAGTTCAAGCAGTACATACCAAGCAAGAGAGCCAGGTATGGGTTAAAATTAAATAAATTATGTGATCGAGCCACTGGATACGTCTGCAAATTCAGGATCTACGAAGGCAAAGACTCCCAGCTCCAGCCCCGTGATTGCCCCACATATATTGGAACCAGTGGGAAAATTGTCTGGGAGTTGGCATACCCCCTGTTCGGAAAAGGTTACCATTTATATGTTGATAATTATTATACCAGCCTGCCCCTTTTTCGCCACCTTTACAGTAAACAAACCCCGGCCTGTGGTACCTTCAAAAAAAACCGGAAGGGATTGCCACAAAATTTATTGACAAAAAAATTGCGACCTGGAGAATCGGCATCCATGAGGAACGAGGAGGTTTTGGCCATGAAGTGGAGGGACAAGAAAGATGTCCACATCCTCTCTACGATCCACAATGACACCATGGTGGAGATCCCAAGAAGACGTGGCTCCATTGTAAAGCCTGAATGTGTCCACGACTACAATTTGTACATGGGGGGGGTGGATTTAAACGACCAGATGCTACAGCCCTACTTATCAACCAGAAAGTCCCATTATTGGCACAAAAAAGTTGCGTTTCACCTGTTTCACATGGCCCTTTTTAATTCGTTTGTCTGCTACCAAAAAGCAACTCAAAATCACCGACTCCACTACCTCCAATATATCGAAGATATCATCGATGCCCTCATTTACCAACAAGATCCCGCCCCAGGAAGCATTCGCTCTGATAGTGTGAGTCGGCTTCACGAGCGACACTATCCCTTTAGCATCCCCCCCACAGAATCTGGAAGAAGACGCCAAAAGAAATGCCGTGTATGCAGCAGAGGAGGAGTAAGAAGAGACACCAGCTATTATTGTCCCGATTGTCCCTCCCAACCTGGCCTGTGCATCGGAAATTGCTTCAAAAATTATCATACATCCATTAGTTCCCCTTATTATTAACAGACTGCCATTTCCCTATTTGCCTGCTACCATGTTACTAACTACCTTCCATGTTAATTAACTGACCCTGGCCTGTTTACCGACGATGCCTCTGCCTGCCGATTTAAACCACGTTTCTGACTTCCACGTGTACCGACCTTGGCCTGTTAATCGACCATGTTTTTGCCTGCCACTTGGACTGATCTTTTGGCCATCTACTTTTAGTACACAGGGGTCTCACATATGTGAGGGGCTTCAGAATAGCGTTCTGAGTAGAGAAAACCAGTTTTTCGTTTTCTGTGCTCCAAGAACAGGGTCTGGTTGCCCGGAGGCTTCAAAGCGATTTGGGTGGGAGAAGCCTCTACCCCTGTCCCCCTGGCCCTAAGCTTGATGGTCCTTCCTGCTGCCTGGACCAATAATTTGGCTGTGCTGACCATATTACTGCCTGTAATGACCCATGACATTATGGACCATGTTTCTTCCTGCTGCTTGGACCAATACTTTGGCTGTGTTGACCATATATCTGCCTGCTGCCTCTACTGACTTTGGACAGCATTTCTGCCGGGACACCTCTGCCTGCTACCTGGACCTGTGCTCTGGCTGTGCTGACAGTATCTCTGCCTGTGCGAACTATGGACAGTATTCCTGCCTGCTGCCTGGATGATTGCTTTTGCTGTCGCTCACCTCATCCCTGCCTGCTGCCTGGACCGATGCTCTCCTCTGTGGACCACTGCACTTCTAAAACCACAGGTAATCTTTTGTTATTTGGTATGTACCTGCTATGTGTTAGATATATGAAGGGCCTTCAAAAATGTGATCAGTAGTCAGAAAATGATATGTGCAATTAATGCTGCTAGAATGCCTGGAGGTGCTACTTGGATGTTGGGCCTCTGTATGTGGCCAGGCTGTGTAAAAGTCTCAAACATGTGGTATCGCCATACTCAGGAGGAGTAGCAGAATGCATTTTGGGGTGTAATTTTTGCTATGTACATATTATGTGTTAGAAATATCTTATAAATTGACAACTTTGTGTAAAAAAAATGCATTTTAATTTTTTCTCCACATTTTCCAAAACCTTCTGGAAAAAAATGAACCATTCAAAAGACTCATAATGCCTCATAGATTATACGTTGGGGTGTGTGCTTTCAAAAATGGGGTCATTTTGTGGAAAATTCTATTGCCCTGGTGCTCCAGGGCCTTCAAAATTGTAATAGGTGGTTGAGAAAGGATATGTGCGATTTATGCTTGTAGAACGCCTGAAAGTGCTACTTCAATGTTGGGCCTCTGTATATGGCCAGGCTGTGTAAAAGTCTCACACATGTGGTATTGCTATACTCAGGAGGAGTAGCAGAATGCATTTTGGGGTGTTATTTTTGCTATGTATATGCTATGCGTTAGAAATATCTTATAAATGGACAACTTTGTGTAAAAAAAATGCATTTTCATTTTTTCTCCACATTTTCCAAAACCTTCTGGAAAAAATGAACCGTTCAAAAGACTCATAATGCTTCATAGATTATACGTTGGGGTGTGTGCTTTCCAAAATGGGGTCATTTTGTGGAAAATTCTATTGTCCTGGTGCTCCAGGGCCTTCAAAATTGTAATAGGTGGTTGAGAAAGGATATGTGCGATTTATGCTTGTAGAACGCCTGAAAGTGCTACTTCAATGTTGGGCCTCTGTATATGGCCAGGCTGTGTAAAAGTCTCACACATGTGGTATCGTTATACTCAGGAGGAGTAGAAGAATGCATTTTGGGGTGTTATTTTTGCTATGTATATGCTATGCGTTAGAAATATCTTATAAATGGACAACTTTGTGTAAAAAAAATGCATTTTCATTTTTTCTCCACATTTTCCAAAACCTTCTGGAAAAAAATGAACCGTTCAAAAGACTCATAATGCTTCATAGATTATACGTTGGGGTGTGTGCTTTCCAAAATGGGGTCATTTTGTGGAAAATTCTATTGTCCTGGTGCTCCAGGGCCTTCAAAATTGTAATAGGTGGTTGAGAAAGGATATGTGTGATTTATGCTTGTAGAACGCCTGAAAGTGCTACTTCAATGTTGGGCCTCTGTATATGGCCAGGCTGTGCAAAAGTCTCACACATGTGGTATCGTTATACTCAGGAGGAGTAGAAGAATGCATTTTGGGGTGTTATTTTTGCTATGTATATGCTATGCGTTAGAAATATCTTATAAATGGACAACTTTGTGTAAAAAAAATGCATTTTCATTTTTTCTCCACATTTTCCAAAACCTTCTGGAAAAAAATGAATCGTTCAGAAGACTCATAATGCTTCATAGATTATACGTTGGGGTGTGTGCTTTCCAAAATGGGGTCATTTTGTGGAAAATTCTATTGTCCTGGTGCTCCAGGGCCTTCAAAATTGTAATAGGTGGTTGAGAAAGGATATGTGCGATTTATGCTTGTAGAACGCCTGAAAGTGCTACTTCAATGTTGGGCCTCTGTATATGGCCAGGCTGTGTAAAAGTCTCACACATGTGGTATCGTTATACTCAGGAGGAGTAGAAGAATGCATTTTGGGGTGTTATTTTTGCTATGTATATGCTATGCGTTAGAAATATCTTATAAATGGACAACTTTGTGTAAAAAAAAAGCATTTTCATTTTTTCTCCACATTTTCCAAAACCTTCTGGAAAAAAATGAACCGTTCAAAAGACTCATAATGCTTCATAGATTATACGTTGGGGTGTGTGCTTTCCAAAATGGGGTCATTTTGTGGAAAATCCATTGTCCTGGTGCTCCAGGGCCTTAAAAAGTGTAATAGGTGGTTGAGAAAGGATATGTGCGATTTATGCTTGTAGAACGCCTGAAAGTGCTACTTCAATGTTGGGCCTCTGTATATGGCCAGGCTGTGTAAAAGTCTCACACATGTGGTATCGCTATACTCAGGAGGAGTAGCAGAATGCATTTTGGGGTGTCATTTTTGCTATGTATATGCTATGCGTTAGAAATATCTTATAAATGGACAACTTTGTGTAAAAAAAATGCATTTTCATTTTTTCTCCACATTTTCCAAAACCTTCTGGAAAAAAATGAACCGTTCAAAAGACTCATAATGCTTCATAGATTATACGTTGGGGTGTGTGCTTTCCAAAATGGGGTCATTTTGTGGAAAATTCTATTGTCCTGGTGCTCCAGGGCCTTCAAAATTGTAATAGGTGGTTGAGAAAGGATATGTGCGATTTATGCTTGTAGAACGCCTGAAAGTGCTACTTCAATGTTGGGCCTCTGTATATGGCCAGGCTGTGTAAAAGTCTCACACATGTGGTATCGCTATACTCAGGAGGAGTAGCAGAATGCATTTTGGGGTGTCATTTTTGCTATGTATATGCTATGCGTTAGAAATATCTTATAAATGGACAACTTTGTGTAAAAAAAATGCATTTTCATTTTTTCTCCACATTTTCCAAAACCTTCTGGAAAAAAATGAACCGTTCAAAAGACTCATAATGCTTCATAGATTATACGTTGGGGTGTGTGCTTTCCAAAATGGGGTCATTTTGTGGAAAATTCTATTGTCCTGGTGCTCCAGGGCCTTCAAAATTGTAATAGGTGGTTGAGAAAGGATATGTGCGATTTATGCTTGTAGAACGCCTGAAAGTGCTACTTCAATGTTGGGCCTCTGTATATGGCCAGGCTGTGTAAAAGTCTCACACATGTGGTATCGTTATACTCAGGAGGAGTAGAAGAATGCATTTTGGGGTGTTATTTTTGCTATGTATATGCTATGCGTTAGAAATATCATATAAATGGACAACTTTGTGTAAAAAAAATGCATTTTCATTTTTTCTCCACATTTTCCAAAACCTTCTGGAAAAAAATGAACCGTTCAAAAGACTCATAATGCTTCATAGATTATACGTTGGGGTGTGTGCTTTCCAAAATGGGGTCATTTTGTGGAAAATCCATTGTCCTGGTGCTCCAGGGCCTTAAAAAGTGTAATAGGTGGTTGAGAAAGGATATGTGCGATTTATGCTTGTAGAACGCCTGAAAGTGCTACTTCAATGTTGGGCCTCTGTATATGGCCAGGCTGTGTAAAAGTCTCACACATGTGGTATCGCTATACTCAGGAGGAGTAGCAGAATGCATTTTGGGGTGTCATTTTTGCTATGTATATGCTATGCGTTAGAAATATCTTATAAATGGACAACTTTGTGTAAAAAAAATGCATTTTCATTTTTTCTCCACATTTTCCAAAACCTTCTGGAAAAAAATGAACCGTTCAAAAGACTCATAATGCTTCATAGATTATACGTTGGGGTGTGTGCTTTCCAAAATGGGGTCATTTTGTGGAAAATTCTATTGTCCTGGTGCTCCAGGGCCTTCAAAATTGTAATAGGTGGTTGAGAAAGGATATGTGCGATTTATGCTTGTAGAACGCCTGAAAGTGCTACTTCAATGTTGGGCCTCTGTATATGGCCAGGCTGTGTAAAAGTCTCACACATGTGGTATCGTTATACTCAGGAGGAGTAGAAGAATGCATTTTGGGGTGTTATTTTTGCTATGTATATGCTATGCGTTAGAAATATCTTATAAATGGACAACTTTGTGTAAAAAAAATGCATTTTCATTTTTTCTCCACATTTTCCAAAACCTTCTGGAAAAAAATGAACCGTTCAAAAGACTCATAATGCTTCATAGATTATACGTTGGGGTGTGTGCTTTCCAAAATGGGGTCATTTTGTGGAAAATTCCATTGTCCTGGTGCTCCAGGGCCTTAAAAAGTGTAATAGGTGGTTGAGAAAGGATATGTGCGATTTATGCTTGTAGAACGCCTGAAAGTGCTACTTCAATGTTGGGCCTCTGTATATGGCCAGGCTGTGTAAAAGTCTCACACATGTGGTATCGCTATACTCAGGAGGAGTAGCAGAATGCATTTTGGGGTGTCATTTTTGCTATGTATATGCTATGCGTTAGAAATATCTTATAAATGGACAACTTTGTGTAAAAAAAATGCATTTTCATTTTTTCTCCACATTTTCCAAAACCTTCTGGAAAAAAATGAACCGTTCAAAAGACTCATAATGCTTCATAGATTATACGTTGGGGTGTGTGCTTTCCAAAATGGGGTCATTTTGTGGAAAATTCCATTGTCCTGGTGCTCCAGGGCCTTCAAAAGTGTAATAGGTGGTTGAGAAAGGATATGTGCGATTTATGCTTGTAGAACGCCTGAAAGTGCTACTTCAATGTTGGGCCTCTGTATGTGGCCAGGCTGTGTAAAAGTCTCACACATGTGGTATCGCTACACTCAGGAGGAGTAGCAGAATGTATTTTGGGGTGTAGTTGCAATTATGCATATGCTGTGTGAGAGAAAAAAACTGTTAATATGACCAGTTTGTGTAAAAAAATAATAAAAAATAAATAAATTTAATATTCCCAAGAATTGTGGGAAAAAAATACAACTTCAAAAAACTCACCACGCCTCTTAGTAAATACCTTGGACTGTCTACTTTCCAAAAAGGGGTAATTTTGGGGTATTTGTACTTTCCTCGCTTGTTAGTGTCTCAAGAAATGAGATATCCCTTCAGTACATCAGGCGTGATCAGATGTGATAAATTTTCAGTGATTGCCACCATAGTTTGTAGACTCTATAACTTTCACAAAGACCAAATAATATACACTAATTTGGGTTCATTTTACCAAAGATATGTAGCAGTATACATTTTGGCACAAATTTATGAAGAAAAATTACTTATTTGCAAAATTTTACAATAGAAACTAAAAAAAAGTGTTTTTTTTTTTTAAAAATTGCTGTTTTTTTGCTTATATCACAAAAAATAAAAAACCCAGTGGCGATTAAATACCACCAAAAGAAAGCTCTATTTGTGAGAAGAAAATGATAAAAATTTTGTTTGGATACAGTGTAGCATGACCAAGTAATTGTCATTCAAAGTGTGAGAGTACTGAAAGCTGAAAATTGGTCTGGGCGGGAAGGTGCATAAGTGCATGGTATTGAAGTGGTTAAAAAGTGGGTTTACAACCACTTTAAAAAAAAACACAGTGCTCGTATTGCGAAACACTCGTTAACGGTGTTACTCGCAATCCGAGGTTTCACTGTATTCGTAAATTTGAATAGTCAAATATTCAAATATTCGTAAATTCCTAAATTTGTAAATTCGAAACTTGAAAATCCGGAAATTAGAAAATTTGAAAAATCGGAAAATCGGAAATCCGAAAATAAATACGAAAATTCAAAAGAATGAAAATCTGAAAATAAGAGCGAAAATTTGAATATTCAAAAACCTGAAAATCCTAAAATCTGAAATAATAACTAACTAATAATATTAACTAACTAATAAGAAACAGCATTCACAGCGGGACCTGATCAGCGGGTACCGTGGACTCGGAAGTCCCCTGCCACCTGCCGATCCTTCGGTACAGAGGGAGAACAGCGGTCTGCCTATGTAAACAAGGCAGATCTCCGTTCTGTCAGTAGGGAAGGCATGAACCCTTTGTCTCGGCAAAGCAGGGACACAGATCCATGCCTTCCCTTAGTACAAGCACCTCCCCCCACAGTAAGAAAACATCAGCTAGGCACACGGTTAACCCTTTGTCTCCCTGTCACCATTTTGACACTTTTTGGGGACCAGTGACACTAATACAGTGACCAGTGCTAAAAAATATGCACTGTCACTGTACTAATGACACTGGCTGGGAAGGGGTTAACATCAGGGGCAATCAAAGGGTTAAAGGGGAAGTCCACTCTAACACTAAAATTGCTACATCTACAGGCATCCACGATCTAACACTAAGGGTACTTTCACACTGAGACGCTTGGTGCGCTGGCGGTAAAGCGCCGCTATTTTTAGCGGCGTTTTACCGTCGTGTTTGCTGCGATTTTCGGCCGCTAGCGGGGAGATTTTAACCCCCGCTAGCGGCCAAAAAAGGGTTAAACCCGCCCGCAAAACGCCCCTGCAGCGGCGATTTGCAGGCGGTACGACCGCGCTGCCCCATTGATTTCAATGGACAGGGGCGCTATAGGAACGGTATTTTTACTGCTCCTACTGCGCCTTAAAGATGCGGCTGGCAGGACTTTTTTTAACGTCCTGCCAGCGCAACGCTCCAGTGTGAAAGCCCTCAGGCTTTTACACTTGATAGAAAGAAACGGCACTTTCAGGGCGCATTGCAGGCGCTATTTTTAGTGCAATAGCGCCTGCAAAGCGCCTCAGTGTGAAAGCAGCCTTACCTATCTAACCCTGTAAAGAAGAGATTGCCATATGTACCTTTTCTGAAGCAGATCTGGTCCGGAAGCTCTGCAGAGGACACAGCTGACAACGGCTGTGAAATTAATGGGGAGTGACATCACCCATAGAGTTACTGTGAGGCTTCCGTTGTCGGATGTGTCCTCTGCACCCATAAATGAAAAAATTCGGAAATCAGAAATTCGGAAATTAGTAAATTTGAAAATTCGAAAGTTCGAACATTGGGAATTAGAAAATTCAAAGATTCGAAAATTTGAAAATTCAAAGATCCGAAAATTTGAAAATGCAAAGATCCGAAAATTTGAAAATTCAAATATTCGAAAATTCGAAAATTCAAAGATTCGAAAATTTGAAAATTCAAAGATCCAAAAATTTGAAAATTCAAAGATCCGAAATTTAGAAAATCCAAAGATTCGAAATTTTGAAAAACCAAAGATTCGAAAATTTGAAAAACCAAAGATTCGAAAATATGAAAAACCAAAGATTCGAAAATATGAAAAACCAAAGATTCGAAAATATGAAAAACTATTGAACACACAACATCTCTCTCTGTCCTCTTCCCATGGCGTCCCTCTGTCCTCTTCCCACGGCGTCCCTCTGTCCTCTTCCCACGGCGCCCCCTCTGTCCTCTTCCCACGGCGTCCCTCTGTCCTCTTCCCATGGCGTCCCCTCTGTCCTCTTCCCACGGCGTCCCTCTGTCCTTCTCATGCGGCGTCCCTCTGTCCTCTTCCCACAGCGTCCCTCTGTCCTCTTCTCACGGCGTCCCTCTGTCCTTCTCACGTGGCGTCCCTCTGTCTTCCTCCCATGAAGATGACAGGGCCGGTCTTAAAAAGGAAGGGGTGTGGCTTTGACAGAAAGGGGTGGGTCATATTTAAATTAGGGGGTGCGCAAGTTTAGTCAGGCCTAGGGCAGCACAAATCCTAAATACACCACTGCTACCCTCACAGTACTGCCGGATGGCTTAAAGGTTCTGGTACTGTGAAGCTGTTCTACAAGAAAAATCCAGTTCAAGGTAACTAACTCCTGGCTGCTAAGTTCTGTGTGAGAGGACTTATCTGTGAGTGCAAATTGGCTCCAAGTTCGTGAGAGGGACTTGTCCGGGAGTTCATACTGGTTGCTGGGTCTGTGTGAGAGACCTATCTATCTGCTGCAAGGAATTCATCAGTGATCTGCTACAGGTATCTGAAACCTCCCCTAACCCTCTGTCCTTCTACTACTGCAAGTTCTTTTAATAACCTGTTGGAGCCCGGGCCATTGTCAAATGACGGCCGCAAGGTGGCTCTTCAGGGCCGGGAGGCCGTCTATTGACGGCCTCTGCTCCTCTGCTCACTGGGGGCGCGCACGCGTGCCCGCCGCGTCACTGAGGTGCCGATGCACGTGCCTGGCGGCCTCGATGTCCGCCAGGTACCCGCGATCAGCCATGACTAAGCACTAGACTGTAGTGTGAAACGCGTCGGCTGTATCCCACCATTTGCTGTGACTTGTAGTGCCCCATGTTTTTTACCAATTAAAGGCAACCTTAACGTTTTTTTTGGAGTGCGGCTTTCTATATGTTCTATCTTTTTCCTGCTTCAAAAGCATTGCCAGCACCCGTGGTTTCTGGGAGGACATTGATTGCCTATTGCACTCACCTGGAGCGGTGATCCTTTTCTCTACCCGCGATCAGCCGTTACACAGCCAAGGACGTGGATCTCTGTGTGTAAACACACAGATCCACGTCCTATCAGGGAGAGAGGAGACCGATGCTGTGTCCCTTGTACATAGAGACACAGATCGGTCCCCTCCCCCAGTCAGTCCCCTCCCCCCACAGTAAGAATCACTCCTAGGGAACACATTTAACCCCTTCCTCACCCCCTAGTGTTAACCCCCTCCCTGCCAGTCACATTTATACAGTAATCAGTGCATATTTATAGCACTGTTCGCTGTAGAAATGACAATGGTCCCAAAAATGTGTCAAAAGTGTCCGATGTGTCCGCCGTAATATCGCGATAAAAATCGCAGATCGCCACCATTACTAGTAAAAAAAAAAATAATGATAAAAAAAATGTCATAATTCTATCCCCTATTTTGTAGGCGCTATAACTTTTGTGCAAACCAATCAATAAACGCTTTTTTTTTTCCAAAAATATGTAGAAGAATACGTATCGGCCTAAACTGAGGAAAAAAATATTTAAAAAAAAAAAAAATTGGGATATTTATTTTAGAAAAAAGTAAAAAATATTGTGTTTTTTTCAAAATCGTCGCTCTTTTTTTTTGTTTATTGCGCACAAAATAAAAAACCGCAGAGGTGATCAAATACCACCAATAGAAAGCTCTATTTGTGGGAAAAAAAGGGACGTCAATTTTGTTTGGGAGCCACGTCGCACGACCGCGCAATTTTCATTCAAAGCGTGACAGTGCCGAAAGCTGAAATTTTGCCTGGTGTGAGGGGGTTAACTCGGTAGCGGGTGTGTGTGACCCCCTGGATGGGCTCCCCACACAAAAACAGGCCCAGCAGACGGAGGTTGTGGTTTTCAAGATCAAAAGGTGCGGTTTATTTCTCTATTTACAGTGACAAAAACACAGCAAAGCAAAAAGAAACATAAACAAAATAAATCCTGGTCAGCTTGACCTCTGACTAAACATGCAGGTTTCCCTAACTAACAACTGGGATCAGCCTGGTGCTGTCCTAGTCCCTAAGTCCCTGGTTTAGTAAATGTCCAAACAAATAGCCACACAGGCTTTGTCTCACCGCACAGGGGTTCACTCTCCCTAGACAGTCCACACAGGTCTGGTTCCAGGCATGAGCAAACACCTAATGAAGCTGGGAGTTTTTATAGAGGCCTTAAACGAGCTGACAAGCTTCAGCTGGTCTCATCAACTCCCTGCCTGCACGACGCCCAGCACTCTCCCTAGAGGTATGAATCATCCATGAGCCCACTAGCCTCAGCTGGGCTTCATCAACTCTCTCCCTAGTTGTATAAGTCGGCATAAAGCCTGAATCTGGGAGAAATATACCTACCCCCCTGGATGCAACCAGGTGACTTTACCTTCCTGCTGTCACATACCCCCCCCCTCTTGTTTTAACCTTGGGGTTGGAACACCAGCAATCAGGCATTCATGTACTCGAGACAAAGCATCCACATTCCCCATTTGAACGCCAGGGCGATGCTTTACTGTGAAGTTGAATTCCTGTAGGGCCAGGAACCACCTATTTACTCTTCTATTTGTCTCCTTGTTTTGAGCCATCCACTTTAACGGAGCGTGATCCGTAACCATGTCAAAGTGCCTACCTAGCAGATAGTACCGAAGGGAATCTAGAGCCCACTTCACCGCTAAACACTCCTTTTCAACCGTGGCGTAATTTACCTCATGGGACTTCAACTTCCTGCTGAGGTAAATGACTGGGTGCTCTTCCCCGTTCCAGACCTGGGACAATACTGCTCCTAACCCCACATCTGACGCATCACTTTGTACGACAAAGTCTTTAGAGAAGTCGGGTGAGTACAACACTGGCTGGCTACATAAGGCTTGTTTCAAGAATTGGAATGCTGCCTCAGCCTCGGGGGTCCATTTAATCATGACCGACCCTTTCCCTTTCATCAGGTTGGTTAGGGGCACAGCCTTAGAAGCAAAGTGGGGAATGAAGCGCCGATAATAACCCGCGATTCCCAGAAAGGCTCGTACCTGCTTCTTGCTGTTGGGACGTGGCCAACTCTGGATGGCCTCGACTTTGTTGAGTTGGGGTTTTATTACTCCCCTGCCAATGGTGTACCCAAGATATTTGGCCTCCTCCTGCCCAATGGTACACTTCTTGGGGTTAGCCGTAAACCCCGCTTCCCGGATAGAGTCTAGGACTGCTTGCACTTTTGGCAGATGTGAGGCCCAATCTGTGCTATGGACAATTACGTCATCCAGGTAAGCCGCAGCATACTTCCGAAGGGGCCTCAGTATCTGGTCCATTTTCCGCTGGAATGTGGCCGGCGCATTCTGTAACCCGAACGGCATTCTCTTATATTGGAACGCCCCGTCTGGGGTTACAAATGCGGTTTTCTCTTTGGCCGACTTGGCCAGGGGAATTTGCCAATACCCTTTTGTGAGGTCAAGAGTCGTCATGTATCGGGCTGTTCCCAGCCGGTCGATCAACTCATCTATACGTGGCATGGGGTAGGTGTCAAATTTTGTAACTTTGTTCAACTGACGAAAATCGTTACAAAATCGCCAGCTCCCATCCGGTTTAGGCACCAACACAATGGGACTAGACCAATCACTTTGGGACTCCTCTATCACCCCTAAGTTCAGCATTTTCTGTACTTCCTCCCGTATTGCCTCCCGTCGGGCCTCTGGGATCCGATAGGGTTTTAACTTTACCCTTTCACTGGGCGGGGTAATAATATCATGCTCTACCCCAGATGTTTGTCCCGGCAGCTCAGAGAACACCTCCTTGTTGCGAAGCACAAACTCCTTAACCTCCTGTTGTTGGGGTTGTGACAAGGTGGCTGCTATTCCAACCTCCGGAATCACGCAACCAGTTTGAGCTGGTGACCAAGTTTCTGCGACTAGGGACTCTCTATCCCTCCAGGCTTTCAACAGATTAACGTGATAGATCTGTTCGGGCTTTCGCCTTCCTGGTTGTCTGACCTTGTAATTCACTTCGCTCACTTTTTCCATTATCTCGTAGGGGCCTTGCCATTTGGCAAGGAATTTACTTTCAACCGTAGGGACAAGTACCAATATCCTATCCCCCGGGGAAAAGGTACGGGTCTTGGCTCCACGGTTGTACACTCTCTGCTGTGCCAACTGCGCTTGGGCCAAATGTTCCTTCACGATGGGCATTACCTGTGCAATTCGATCTTGCATCAGGGCGACATGCTCAATCACACTCCTGTGGGGAGAACTCTCACTTTCCCAAGTTTCCTTGGCAATATCCAACAGCCCTCTTGGGTGTCTCCCATACAGTAACTCAAAGGGGGAGAATCCCGTAGAGGATTGGGGCACCTCCCTAATAGCAAACATCAAATAAGGAAGTAGACAGTCCCAATCCTTTCCATCTCTATCCACCACTTTCTTCAACATTTGTTTTAGGGTTTTGTTGAATCTTTCAACCAGCCCATCGGTTTGGGGGTGATACACAGACGTACGCAATTGCGTCACTTTGAACAATTTACACAGCTCTTTCATAACCCGGGACATAAAGGGTGTACCTTGGTCCGTAAGCAGTTCTTTACAAATACCCACCCGGCTAAAAACAAGAGATAGCTCTTTGGCTATGGTTTTGGCCGAGGTATTTCGGAGAGGGATCGCTTCTGGATAACGGGTGGCATAGTCCATTATAACTAATATGTACTGGTGCCCCCTAGCGGACTTGATTATAGGACCTACCAAATCCATTGCGATCCTCTCAAACGGGACCTCAATGATGGGTAGAGGGACCAGCGGGCTACGGAAATGTGGCATCGGGGCCGACCTCTGACACACAGGGCAGGAGGAACAATAATTTTCTATGTCCTTCATCACCCCAGGCCAATAGAATCTCTGTAATACCCTCTCTCGGGTTTTCTCTGTCCCCAGATGACCTCCAAGAATGTGCCCATGGGCCAACTCCAACACCAACTTCCTGTAAGGTTTGGGCACCACAAGCTGCTCAACGGTTTCTTCTGCCCTTTTTGCCACCCGATACAGTAGGTCCTTCTCTACGCTGAAGTATGGGTAAGTGCAGGTATTATCTGGGTTCACTAACTCGCCATCTATTTCCACTACGTTTTCCCGTGCCTTTATTAGGGCGGGGTCTTTTAACTGTTCTGTTGCAAAATTTTCCCTGTGAACCTCAAGATCAGAAAACTCCACAGACGGTAGGTTTTCGTCTGAGGAGGTGGGCTCCTCTCCAGTTTCTTGAGTCTCGCCTGCCAATACTGACAAGGGAAATTCTGGAGAGTCCTCACCACTCTCAGAGGAGTTCTGGCTATCACCTTCCTGGTACATAGGGGCACCAGTGGGGGGCTCAGAATCATCCCACAGTTCCCAGAACTTCGGAAAATCCCTTCCCACAATGGCATCATGCGGTAATTGAGATACTAACCCCACTGGATGAGAGAGGGTACCTTTGGGGGTCTTGAAACACACTGTAGTCACTGGATACTCTCGGGTGTCCCCATGCACACAAATAACAGCTACCTTGCTACTCCCAGAGACCTCTGTTTTAACTAATTCAGCCTTTATCAGGGTCACAAGGCTACCTGAATCCAGTAATACCACAACATTTCTACCATTAATACACATTTTGCATAAATGTTTCTCAGTTCCCCGAATGGCAGTGCATGCGACTGTCGCACACAGCGACTGACGTCTGTCCGTCAGAAAGTCACATTGCATGGGTTCCTCCACAACCGGGCAATTTGCTGCAATATGTCCCGTTTGCCGGCAGCGGTAGCAAACAATCCTTTTGGCTGCCTCTTGAGCCCCCGACTTCCCAGGCTGTTCTCGTCAAACCCTGGGCAGAGCTCCCACCCTCTCACTCTCTCCACCCTCACCCCTTGGAATCATCTTATCCGCCCCTGGGGATGGTCTGGTCTTAGGGTGGAAAGTCCGAGAGTCTCTGGAAGAGGCCGTCAGGTTCTCTGCAGCCAAGTATCTCTCTACACGATCCACAAGTTTACCGGCCGTTTCTGGGTCTCCATGGCTTACCCACTTTTGAATGGCGGTAGGAAGAGCTCTCAAGAAACGATCCATCACAACACGTTCCACAATCTCCGGTGCGGACAAAGTCTCTGGCTGTAGCCACTTCCTGCTCAGGTGAATGAGATCATACATTTGAGACCTGGGGGGTTTTCCAAGCTGGAAAGTCCAGTTATGCACACGCTGAGCCCGGACAGCCAGGGTGACACCCAGCCTTGCCAATATTTCAGCTTTTAGCATCCCATAGTCTTTTGCTTGGTCAGGCTCTAGGTCATAGTAAGCCTTCTGCGATTCACCAGTTAACAGAGGAGCCACCAGTCCAGCCCACTGCTCCTCAGGCCACTTTTCTCTTTCAGCAGTCCTTTCAAATGTGGTCAAAAATACCTCTGGATCATCCTCTCCAGTCATTTTTGTCAATAAACGACTCACCCCAAAGGACGCGGTATTAGTGGGACGGCTTTCCTCACTGGTCTGCGGACGTTGCTGCATTACTGCTTCCATCTGTTGTTGTAGTCTCTGCTCTTGCTTCTGCAACAGGTCTATGAAGTGGGCCTCAGATTGCTGCTGGGCTTGTTGCTGGGCTGCGAAGCTCTTTTGCAAACCTGCATTTGTCTGCTGTTGATTGGCATTTGCTATAGCCAGCTGTTTCAGTATCTCCTCCATGCTGGCTTAAAAAAAAAACTGCCTGCATTCTCCACCAACTGTGAGGGGGTTAACTCGGTAGCGGGTGTGTGTGACCCCCTGGATGGGCTCCCCACACAAAAACAGGCCCAGCAGACGGAGGTTGTGGTTTTCAAGATCAAAAGGTGCGGTTTATTTCTCTATTTACAGTGACAAAAACACAGCAAAGCAAAAAGAAACATAAACAAAATAAATCCTGGTCAGCTTGACCTCTGACTAAACATGCAGGTTTCCCTAACTAACAACTGGGATCAGCCTGGTGCTGTCCTAGTCCCTAAGTCCCTGGTTTAGTAAATGTCCAAACAAATAGCCACACAGGCTTTGTCTCACCGCACAGGGGTTCACTCTCCCTAGACAGTCCACACAGGTCTGGTTCCAGGCATGAGCAAACACCTAATGAAGCTGGGAGTTTTTATAGAGGCCTTAAACGAGCTGACAAGCTTCAGCTGGTCTCATCAACTCCCTGCCTGCACGACGCCCAGCACTCTCCCTAGAGGTATGAATCATCCATGAGCCCACTAGCCTCAGCTGGGCTTCATCAACTCTCTCCCTAGTTGTATAAGTCGGCATAAAGCCTGAATCTGGGAGAAATATACCTACCCCCTGGATGCAACCAGGTGACTTTACCTTCCTGCTGTCACACTGGGTAGGAAGGGGGTCTATGTGCCCAGTAAGCAAGTGGTTAAAGCATTTGGAAAAAAAAGACTGAAGTGACTGGTGCTCGCATCTGTTTGACATCTCCTATCATAGACTCATAGTATTGGGACAGTGAAAGGTGGGGGTAATGTCAGGACCCAAATATAATCAGCAGCCCTCTAGGGAGTATATCGCTACATAGGATTATTCCATAATATTCTATGAAAGTAGTGTAGCGCTACCCCCACTTAAGAGAGCCGCTGAATTTGTTTCGGGCCCTGTATACATCACCGCCAACCCCCGGCAGTCTACTCGACCCTCCCCTGGCACAGTTAGTCTAATGCCGCGTACACACGATCGTGATTCAAGTGCAGCTATCCCTATCTATGCGCCCTTTTGGCGCAGCAACAAAAAGTTCTAACTCCTGATCAGGCCTGACTCAGATCTAACTTAGTCTCTTGGGGAACAATTTCTTCGCATGCAGCTTGAACGGTGGTGCACATATAGAAAGAAACAGTATTTGTAATCCACACGATAAGTAATAGAAGAACACTTCACCAGAGACTACACGACCCAGTTCTGTTTCTAGTCTCCGGTGGAACAACAGATAAAACTTGGTGGGCCAAGGCAGTCTCTAGGCCTAATCAGAGTAAAGTGTATTTTTCTGGATTGAGCAGGTGCTCGCTCACCACTCCGGACGCGATCCCAGTCCGGGACTTCCACCTGCTGTGTCTCCGCACACAGCGTCTGCAACGGCCGGGTCTCCGGTCCAACTGATGTCAGCCACTTGGAGAAGTCGGATGCCACCCAGGCTCGCAGTGGGGTGGAAGGCTCTCTGGAAGTTGTGCAAGGCCCTGGCTTCAGGCCTTGTACTGCCGCAGATCCGCACAGGAAGAAACTGTTGATTGCAGCGCGGTGTCCAAAGAGACCGAGCTTAGCCTCGCCCCCTTCTTTTATAGTCCCACCTATGAGTCTCTGTGGTGGCCAAATGCACCCTGGGTGCCGAACGGGGTTCTGGGTAACGTAGTCCAGGGGCCTTAAAGGAGACCCCCGCTACAGTAGGATGTTCTGTAAATCTATTCAGAAGTCGAGTTTTCCTGTGTGTGCCATAAGGTTGCATGTTTCATGGCAGAAGGTTTTCCCAACAATTAATTGTCATGTCTTGTGTATTTCTCCATACTTCTCCCAGCTAGCTGGATTATGCAAATTCCTACATAATCATTCTATGAGACACGGGCTGTTAGTTGTGTTGAACATAGGCTTGGCTCTGCATTAATCAGGAACGCAAGGCTGAACAGGCACGGCCCAATATGTAGAGAGGACGCGGAGGCGCGCTCATTATGTTCACCGCTAATTCCCAACGCTGGATGCAAATATTCACCGCCGACTCCTCAGGTCCCAGTACTGTTTGGTATCGCTCCATTACAGGAACATATGAGCAGCAGTTTGATGGCGGATAAGGCCCTCCCTGTAGGATTGCAGTTGCTTTTCATTTTCTGTGCTTTGCATGAAACTTTCGATTCGGTCTGGAGAAGCCTCCAACATTTCCTCCTCTAGGATCTCACTTTACATTTTATATATCTTTAGCTTTTCATTTATACATTCTGGAGCTTTGGCCTTTTAATCCTTTATTGCCCTGGGGGGGGGGGGGGGGGGTAACTGTTATAGGAATCTGCTGTCTTTACTGCAAAACTACAGCCAAAAATAACAAAACACACTATATGACCAAAAGTTTTGGGACACATGAACTTTAATGGCATCCCAGTCTTAGTCCGTAGGGTTCAGGGCCGCCATCAGGGGGGTACAGGCAGTACACCTGTAAGGGGCCCGGATGGCAACCCTTTTTTTTTTTTATGAAAAAAAAAAACCTTTTTTTTGTAAGGGGCCCAGAGGTCCCCAGGGCCCCGGATGGCAACCCCCCCCTTTTTTTTTTGTTCTTTTTATTTTATTTATGGTCGTCAGCACCCAAAGCCCCCCCGACCTCAACAGTTCGCTGCGACAGCACCCCCCCCACACTTTTTTAAATTAGCGTCAGCCCCCCCTCCGCTTCTCAATTTGCGGCGGCAGAAACCCCCCCCCCTTCGGTTCTCCTCTGCTGCTCCAGGGGGCCCATGCCTGAAGCTGTGTAAGGGGCCCCAAAATTCCTGATGGCGGCCCTGGTAGGGTTCAATCAATATTGAGTTGGCCCACTCTTCCTTTGCAGCTATAACAGCTTCAACTCTTATGGGAAGGCTGTCCACAAGGTTTAGGAGGGTGTCTGTGGGAATGTTTGACCATTCTTCCAGAAGAGCATTTGTAAGGTCAGGCACTGATGTTGGACGAGAAGGCCTGGCTCACAGTCTCCGCTCTAATTCATTCCAAAGGTGTTCTATTGGGTTGAGGTCAGGACTCTGTGCAGACCAGTCAAGTTCCTCCACACCAAACTCGCTCATCCATGTCTTTATGGACCTTGCTTTGTGCACTGGTCCAAATCATTTGGTGGGGAGGGGGGAGGGATTATGGTGGGGGGCTGTTTTTCAGGGGTTGGCCCCTTAGTTCCAGTAAAGGGAATTCTTAAGGCGTCAGCATACCAAGATATTTTGGACAATTTCATGCTCCCAACTTTGTGGGAACAGTTTGGGGACGGCCCCTTCCTGTTCCAACATGACTGCGCACCAGTTCACAAAGCAAGGTCCATAAAGACATGGATGAGCGAGTTTGGGGTGGAGGAACTTGACTGGCCTGCACAGAGTCCTGACTTCAACCCGATAGAACACCTTCGGGATGAATTAGAATGGAGACTGTGAGCCAGGCCTTCTTGTCCAGCATCAGTGCCTGACCTCACAAATGCCCTTCTGGTAGAATGGTCAAACCTTCCCATAGACACCAGGAGAGGTCCATAAGGGTAGCAGGGGTGCCACCCCCCTAGTTTGCATGCAGGGATGCATGTGGGGCACCGGACTCATAGGTTTCTATGAGTTTTCAAGTCACATGATTAGAGCCAGAGGCTCTAACTGGCTTGAAAAAGGTTGGGCTCGGCACCCACTTGTGACACTAGTGTATATGTAAACAATGTTCAAATCACACATGCGAGGTATCTCCGCGATCGTTAGAGCGAGAGCAATAATTCTAGTGCTAGACCTCCTCTGTAACCCAAAACATGTAACCTGTAGAAAAATTGAAAGCGTCGCCTAGAGGGATTTTTAGGTACCGAAGTTTGGTGCCATTCCACGAGTGTGCGCAATTTCAAAGCGTGACATGTTAGGTATCTATTTACTCGGCGTAACATCATATTTCACATTATGCACAAAAATTGGGTTAACTTCTCTGTTTTTTTTTTTAATGCATGAAACTGTTTTTATTCCAAAAAAAACACGCTTCTAAAAATGACTGCGCAAATACCGTGTGAGATAAAAAGTTGCAATGACCACATACCGTATATACTCAAGTATAAGCCGAGTTTTTCAGCACATTTGTTTGTGCTGAAAATGCCCCCCTCGGCTTATACTCGAGTCTGTGTCCATCTTCACATTTGTGCGCCTGATCCTGGCCAGCCGTAGGTCCCCTGGACCCCAAACTTGACACAAATGTAGCCCCACTCTTCCTCTACAAGTGTGCAAAGTTTGTCGTCCGGGGGACCTACAGACAGGGAGCACCGATTTTTCAAACCCGGGCACCCCTTCCATAGACTCCCATGTTAAACGGTCATTTCTCCGGTGAGTTTGGGGACCCGGTACCGGCCGGTCCATAGACTCCCATGTTAAACGTCAGTCTAGTCACACAGTGCAGGAGATCAGGTAGGGAGATTGGGCACAGTGAGGCATGGGCACAGTGACAGTGAGGCATGGGCACAGTGAGGCATGGACACAGTGAGGCATTGACACAGTGAGGTATGGACACAGTAAGGCACAGTGAGGCATGGGCACAGTGAGGCACAGTGAGGCATTGACACAGTGAGGTATGGACACAGTAAGGCACAGTGAGGCATGGGCACAGTGAGGCACAGTGAGGCATTGACACAGTGAGGTATGGACACAGTAAGGCACAGTGAGGCATGGGCACAGTGAGGCACAGTGAGGCATTGACACAGTGAGGTATGGACACAGTAAGGCACAGTGAGGCATGGGCACAGTGAGGCATGGGCACAGTGAGGCATTGACACACTGAGGTATGGACACAGTAAGGCACAGTGAGGCATGGGCACAGTGAGGCACAGTGAGGCATTGACACAGTGAGGTATGGACACAGTAAGGCACAGTGAGGCATGCAGATGGACACCCTAGGCTTATACTCGAGTCAACACGTTTTCCCAGTTTTTTGTGGTAAAATTAGGTGCCTCGGCTTATATTCGGGTCAGCTTATACTCGCGTATATACAGATTATCATTTTTGAGGGTTCTGAGTAAACTTCCAGCAAATAAAATAGGATTTTTACATGTAGGAGCGAAGTGTCAGAATTGGCCTGGGTAGCAAATGGTTAAGGCCCCGGCTCCCAGGCTTGGCTTGCATTTGTAAGTGGATTGCATAGGGACAGGGACCCCGTCTGCTAGAGACAGAACTAGCTGCAGGGTTCCAGACGAGTAGAATAAGCATTGGGTTCACAACTTCTCTGGACATCTTCCCGCTTAGCCACGAGATGGCCAGGCTGCCTTTCCACGCCTCCTAACAGGCGCTGTCAGTTCGGCTGAAACCTGCTCTCTACACTCTCTGTTGGGACCCCGGAGTGTTCCTGGTTGGGTCTTCCCACTAAGTTTATTGTGAACTGTCTTTGCATTACTTCAATAACTATTGACATGTAACTCCTGGGTCCCGGGCACCTTCATTCTGGGACAATACAATGTCCCTGAATGAAATAGAGCAGTGTTTCTCAACTCCAGTCCTCAAGGCGCCCCAACAGGTCATGTTTTCAGGATTTCCCTCAGATGAAACAGTTGTGGGAATTACTAAAGCAGTTAAACTGATCAAATAACCTGTGCAAAACAATAAAGAGCCTGAAAACATGACCTGTTGGGGCGCCTTGAGGACTGGAGTTGAGAAACACTGAAATAGAGGACACAGCCACCCCCTACTAATTATATTTCCAGAACTGGTTGCTAGGGCCAGCGTTGCCTGGCATCTTGTAACCAGTGACAATTTACTCTCAGACAGTGAGGTCGGAGAGAGGCCTGCGCCTAGTGCAGCACTGCTGTCCCCACCCACCTCGGCACCTCCTCCTTCTCCGGCACCCAGCGGCAAGCAGCAGGGACTGCTGTGATCTTCACTCTCCAGATAGTGGTGCCACTCCTTTCCTTCTAAGCACGTGGCTCATGCAGAGGGAGTGACAGCAGCACTGCATCTGGTGGCAGGCTATGGGTGGCAAGTGGCACTGCATCTGGTGGCAGGCTATGGGTGGCAAGCGGCACTGCATCTGGTGGCAGGCTATGGATGTCAAGCGGCACTGTATCTGGTGGCAAGTGGCACATTCACCTGACAAATAACTTGCCTCCAAACAAATTCCCCATCAACCCCGAGACTACATTACCCCCTGCCCCCCTCATCTTTTTTTGGGGAAGGTGAGAGAGGGGGTGTGTCCCTGAATGGCAGTTTGGAAATGTGGTCACCCTACCAATGAGTGTTTGCTGCTTTATCCCCTTGGGTATCTGCTCCAGTGCTGTTGGACTGGGACCTTTCCTTTGCTTGGAGTCCCTCGGTTGTGATAGGTGCAATCAGATTGTAGCAGCTTGCTCCTCTGCTGTTGAGTTTTCCATTTGAGATTTTCTTCTTCACTCACTTGTATCGCTCCCTGTTGTCTTTGTCAGTACATCCGAAATCAAGGCTGGGCCCCAGTTCGGTAGAAGTAGACTGCAAGATTTTTCTACAATAAATAAAGAGAATTTCTGATGGATCTGTATGCATGTTGTCATCATTTGCATTCCTTCCTGTTTTGAATGATATTGGATTGCTGGTTTGATACATAACAGAATCATCGTATTGACTTTGTCCCTGTGGGGTTGCCTCTCTCAGACTCCCCTCATTATGAAGTCAATACCAATGTTTATTTTGGCAGTCTTCAATAACTTGCTAGAGACAAGAGGAAAACCGTCTTCATTTCACTCCTAAAAACAATGTATTTTGGTGCTGGCTGCGGAATATAAAGCACTACTGTGATTTACATAGCAGAAAACAATATACATCTCCAGTCTCAGATGTCTAAATCTAAGCAAAAAGCTAAGTGTTGAAATACATACAGAGAAGCCATTCTGCCTGCAGTAGCATTTTTTTCAATTCTTTTTAGCCAAGCCTGTGATCCAAGAACCCCTCCAGGAAAGTGCACCCAGGCCCTGGACCACTCTCCCTGTAGATGGTACCGTATTCAGAGAATCCCTGGCAGGACTTCCAGAATCCTAGCCAGGAATTCCAATGGGGCTTCTAGGATCAATACCAAGAACTCCAATGTGGCTTCCAGAATCTTTGCCAGGAATTCCAATGGGGCTTCCAGGATCCTTACCAAGAATTCCAATGGGGCTTCCAGGATCCTTACCAAGAATTCCAATGGGGCTTCCAGAATCCTAGCCAGGAATTCCAATGGGGCTTCTAGGATCATTACCAAGAACTCCAATGAGGCTTCCAGAATCCTTGCCAGGAATTCCAATGGGGCTTCTAGGATCATTACCAAGAACTCCAATGGGGCTTCCAGAATCCTTGCCAGGAATTTCAATGGGGCTTCCAGGATCCTTGCCAGGAATTCCAATGGGGCTTCCAGAATTCTTGCCAAGAATTCCAATGGGGCTTCCATAATCCTTGCCAGGAATTCCAATGTGGCTTCCAGGATCCTTGCCAGGAATTCCAATGGGGCTTCCAGGATCCTTGCCAGGAATTCCAATGGGGCTTCCAGGATCCTTGTCAAGAATTCCAATGGGGCTTCCAGAATCCTTGCCAGGAATTCCAATGGGGCTTCCAGGATCCTTGCCAGGAATTCCAATGGGGCTTCCAGGATCCTTGCCAGGAATTCCAATGGGGCTTCCAGGATCCTTGCCCGGAATTCCAACGGGGCTTCCAGGATCATTACCAAGAACTCCAATGGGGCTTCCAGAATCCTTGCCAGGAATTCCAATGGGGCTTCTAGAATCTATGCCAGGAATTCCAATGGGGCGCACAGGATCATTACCAGGAAAATTTTAATGTGGCTTCCAGAATCCTTGCCAAGAATTCCAATAAGGGTTCCAGGATCCTTGTCAAGAATTCTAATGGGGCTTCCAGAATCCTTGCCAATAATTCAATGGGGCTTCCAGAGTCCTTGCCAGGAATTCCTATGAGGCTTCCAGAATCCTTGCCTGAACTTCCAGAGTTTCTTGAAATGTTGTTAGTGTGGCCATTCACCAAAAAGATATTTATACCGCAGACTTTGAAGTGGCTGGTGCTGTCCAGTCTTTTGTCTTGCTGGAGGCCAACTATCCTTTGTAGAAAAGTTCTATATCACATCCTGATTGTAGTGCTTGTTGCTAGCCAGATTGACCTGACTACTTTCTCGCCTGTCTTCTAACCAATACCTCTGGTCGCACCTGACTACTATTTTACCTAGTGTTTGCTTACAACTTCTGCCCGTATCTGAATACTATTCTGTCTAGATTTTCATGTACAGTCTTCACACCATAACCATTCTATTTCAGCCACCCCCTTGGTGGGGCAATCTTGAGGGCCACAACCTGGTAATAGCTTGCAGGGAAGAGAACTGGGGCCACTAGGGTTGCCAGCCCATCAACACCATCTGAAACTCTGGTGAAGCCCAGCTGTCACTTAGACGCCCCACCTCAGGTGACCCCGCTCCACCTGCCCAGGGGCACCATAACAGTAAAAGCGGCTGATGAATTCCGTTGGAGTTTGGATAGAGAACATGTTCTCTTTTACTCCGATGGAATTCCGTCGTGATTTTGGCCAGGCAAAAGTCTGACCGTGTGTACGGGGCATTAGGAGTATACAAGACCTACAAGAAGCTGGGGGGTTGACCAAGTCCATTAAGCTCCACCCTTTAGTAAAATATCACTTTTGGACGGACTGGCCCTTCAAGATATCTTTTTTTCCCATCTGAAATGAAGTCCTCTAAACATAACCCGTTAGGAGCCCAGGTTGCCCAGGCATGACCTAGATAGAACAAAGACCCACCAAGAGCATTATGTGCAGCACCTTTCCGCAATATAAAAAAATAACAAAAACATAATAACGATCATGTGACCACTTAGCGCTCAGTCCCTGGCATCCTCCCTGGCAGTGCATTCTGCCCCTCCCCCCAGCTGCTCTTCTTATGCTTGGATAAGCTTTAATTGATGCCATAAGTTTAAAGCAATGTAACGAAAGTAAACCACAAAAGGTGTCTGTTCCAGCAATATGGGCCTTTCCCAGCAGAGACGGTGAGACGTGAAAGGTCACTTTCTCATCTATAAGGGCACTAATTGCCGGTAAGAGCTCATGGCCAAACATTTTTAACCCTTGGAAGAGGGACTTATCCACTCCGTGTTCCAACACTTGGTGAGAGTCTTCACTAGGCAGATGCCAGAAGCTGTGAGATCAATGATTTTAGTTTCCTGCAGAGTTCTGCGGATTCTTTCTTTTTTTTTTATGCATTAAAGCAGTATTACACCCAAAGGTATTGCAACTTTCCAATTCTTAGATGTGGTGGCTGCTTTAGTTTTCTTTTTAAGGCTTTTTTTTTTTTTGCTTTACTTTCACCTGCTATATTGCAATTTCTTTTAACATACCAAGCTGTCCAGCCAAATTGGAAGTTAGGGCTCATTTATATTTGCTTCGACTTGCTTTTTTGATACTTCTGTGATGCTTTATTGAAGCTTGGAAAATGCCCTGTGTGTGTGAGTGTTGGTTTTCTATTTGTTTTTAAAGGGGCTCAGTAAAACCTTGGTCAAGTAGAACCCCTAGCTCAGTAATACTCTCTAGTACCCCCGTTCAGCAGATCCTCAGACTATTAGTACCCCCGCTCAGCAGATCCCCAGCTCATTTATTACTATTCTTCAGCAATTCCTGACTCAGTAGCAGCTGTTCTGATGCCCCACCCAGTAGTACCCAACACTGTATCCTGGCCTAGGCCAACAAGGCCTAGGCCACAGGGGCGGATCCAGGGGGGGGCAACAGGGCAATTGCCCCCCCCCGAGACCATCTGTCACACTCACTTGCTTGCTCTGTTTTTTTTTTTTTGCGCCTGATATCCCGGAATTTGGGGACCCGGTTCTTGGCACACATATAGCCCCATGTCTCCTCTACAAGTGTGCACAGTTTGGTGTCTGGGAGACCTACGGTCGGGGAGAACCGATTTTTCCAAGCCGGGCACCCCTTCCATAGACTCCAATGTTAAACTGTAATTTCTCCGGTAACTTTGCGAACCCGGTACTGGCCGGTCGTAGGTCCCCTGGACCCCAAACTTGGCACACATATAGCCCCATGTCTCCTCTACAAGTGTGCAAGGATTGGTGTCTGGGAGACCTACGGCCGGGGAGAACCGATTTTTCAAAGCCAGGCACTCCTTCCATAGACCCCCATGTTAAACATCAGTCTAGTCATGGGCACAGTGAAGCATGAGCACAATGAGGCCTGCAGATGGACACCCTAGGCTTATACTTGAGTCAAAAAGTTTTCCCAGTTTTTTGGGATAAAATTAGGTGCCTCGGCTTATATTCGTGTCGGCCAGTGCTCAAAATTTTTGGGGGGGCGCAAACAAACTGAAAAAAAAAAAATCAATTGCCGCCACTGTGCCCATTAAACGCAGCCACTGTGCCCAAACGCCACCAGTTTGCCCCCTCAAATACAGCCAGTTTGTTTCCATATACAGCCAGTGTGCCCCCATATATATACAGCCAGTGTGCCCCCATATACAGCCAGTGTGCCCCCATATACAGCCAGTGTGCCCCCATATACAGCCAGTTTGTCCCCATATACAGCCAGTTCCCCCCAAATGCAGCCAGTTCCCCCCATATACAGCCAGTTCCCCCCAAATGCAGCCAGTTTGTCCCCCATATACAGCCAGTTCCCCCAAATGCAGCCAGTTTGTTCCCCATATACAGCCGGTTCCCCCCAAATGCAGCCAGCGTGTCCCCCATATACAGCCAGTTCCCCCCATATTCAGCCAGTTTGTCCCCCATATACAGCCAGTTCCCCCCATATTCAGCCAGTTTGTCCCCCATATTCAGCCAGGTCCCCCATATTCAGCCAGTTTGTCCCCCATATACAGCCAGTTCCCCCCATATTCAGCCAGTTTGTCCCCCATATTCAGCCAGGTCCCCCATATTCAGCCAGTTTGTCCCCCATATTCAGCCAGTTCCCCCCATATTCAGCCAGTTTGTCCCCCATATTCAGCCAGTTCCCCCCATATTCAGCCAGTTTGTCCCCAATATTCAGCCAGTACCCCCCATATTCAGCCAGTTTGTCCCCCATATTCAGCCAGTTCCCCCCAAATGCAGCCAGTTTGTCCCCCATATTCAGCCAGTTTGTCCCCCATATTTAGCCAGTTTGTCCCCCAAATGCAGCCTGTCCCCCCCCCCAGCCCTGCACTTACCTTCCTCGGTCCGCGCCGTCCTCGATGTGTTCTCCCGCCCTCGATGTCGCTTCAGCCAATCAGGTTACCGGTAACCAGATCCGGTGAACCTGATTGGCTGAAACCTCCACACAGTCTTCTTCCAGGAACGCACCCCCGTGCGTACCTGGGAGGAGTTTTTGGAAGCCGAAAACAGCGTGAGAGCTGTATTCGGAAAGCCTATCAGAGCTGCTGGCTCTGATAGACACTTCCAAGTCACACCCACCGCCGACCGCCGCTCTAATTCATATGGCCGGCGCTCACCAGGAGGCCGGCCATATGAATAGTGGGCAGCGCGGCAGCGGTGACAATACATAGATTCATGCAATGCATGAATCTGTGTATTGTCTTTCAGTGGCGGTGCGGGAGCGAGAGGGGGCGGCGCTCCGGCGCCCTCTATGGACGCACCGCCACTGGGGTTGGCTTATACTCGAGTATATACAGTACTTGTTCTGCGGCTACCGCTGCCTCTCTGAGTCTCTCTCTCAGTTTCTCACATCAGCCGATCAGCGGCGCAGAGAGAGAGACTTGTCTAATGTAGTTACGCGGCGCCCTGACACGATACCAGGAGCGGAGGAGGAGGTGGGTGGAGCCTCTTCCCTGCACTCGTTGCTAACGCCTGGGCCGCTTGGCGTCTAGTAACGAGTGACGTCAGTGAGTCACGTCGGGCCGCTCTGCAGGCAGTTGCGATAGCGTGCGGCTCCACAGATGGGTAAAAAAGCGGGTGGCTCCGCTTGCGGCGCGGTTTGTGGGCGGGCGGCGCGGTTCGTGGGCAGACCGTGCTGCTCGGTGTGTTGGCAGCGCAGGTGAGAGTGAGAGAGCAGGCTCAGTGTGGCAGCTGGCCAATCAGCTAGCCGGGAGCGGGGGAGCAGAGAGATGAGATCATCTCTCACCGCCCGTGCCTGCCCTGCATTCCTGCAGTGACTTCCGCCCTCACTGTGCAGGCAGCAGAGAGATTACATTATCTCTGGGAGTCTGGGACACAGCAAGAGACAATCTAAACTACACCTTAGCAGGCAAGTTAGTGACAATCCGCAAGGTGTGGCAGGCGACGTGGCAAATGACAATCTGCATCTGGTGGCAGGCAAGTGACAATCCGCAAGGTGTGGCAGGTGACGTGGCAAGTGACAATTCACAAGGTGTGGCAAGTGACACGCTCAGGGCTCCCACTAATTGCAGGCGACGGTGGCAAGTGACACACTCGGGGCTCCCACTGATTCTGCATTGAACGATTTAATTTCATATTACAATGTAATAATAGAAATAATGCGCTTCAATCATCCTGACACCATAACAACCATGGTACCGGGATGATTGAAGCGCCGACACCAACCATTTCCCCGATAAATTTCCCACAAAAAAACATATTTTTTGGCAGTGCCCCTCCCGAGAAAAGACTCTGGATCCGCCCCTGGTAGGGCAGCACTTTGCAGGGGGGGCAGCACGGAAAGAGTCCCCGCCGACTTGTGCTACACTGTTAGTGTAACGCAAGCTTCTTCTAACTTTGACTGTCCTATCATCCTGGACCACAAACCTTCCTCACTGTGCTATATGTTTTCTGCTGCACCATTGGCATAGTTATATCTTCTTAGTCCTCTCCATAAAATTATCAGAAATTTGTGCTTAAAGTAGAACTATAGGTAACACTTTTTTTTTTCATTTTGGATAGAGTAAGGGAGGGTTAGAGCCCCTGACAGTTAATTTTTTACCATCCCCGTCCCATTGCAGAGATTTCCCTTCACTTCCTGCCCCATAGCCAAACAGGAAGTGAGAGGAAATCTATGCAAATTAAGGGAATCCAATGCCCCCCCCAGGCCCTAAGAACTAGTGTCCCCAATTTCAGGGTGGGTCTTAAACAGAAAGGGGTGTGGCCTTGACAGGAAGGGGTGGGTCATATTTAAATTAGGGGGTGCATGAGTTTAGTCAGGCCTAGGGCAGCACAAAACCTAAATACACTACTGGTAGTACCCCCATCTCTGTCTATCCCCGGCTCAGTAGCAACCTCCTGCTCTGTTGATCCCCTGCTCATTAGTAACCACAAGCTCTGCTGATCCTCTGGTTTGCTTATCCTCCTCTCTCTCCAGCCCCCACTTACCTCCCACTATAGTGCTCCCATGCTGCTTGCTACGTGTGACATCTGCTAGTTTCTCCAGCTCTGCTGATCCTCTGCTGCTCAGTCCTCTCTCTCTCTCTCCAGTCCCCCAACTCTGCTGATCCCCCACTTAGTAGTAACCCACAGCTTTGCTGATTCCCCACTCAGTAGAAACCTCCAGCTATGTTGATCCCCTGCTCATTAGTAACCCCATGCTCTGCTGATCCTCTGGTTTGCTGATCCTCATCTCTCTCCAGCCCCCACCCACCTTCCACTATAGTGCTCCCATGCTGCTCGCTACGTGTGACATCTGCTAGTTTCTCCTGCTCTGGTCCCCCAGCTCTGCTGATCCTCTGCTGCTCAGTCTTCTCTCTCAAGGTCCCCCAACTCTGCTGATCCCCCACTTAGTAGTAACCCACAGCTCTGCTGATTTCCCACCCAGTAGTAACCCACAGCTCTGCTGATCCCCTACTCAGTAGTAATCCCAAGCTCTGCTAATCTTTTGGTTTGCTTATCCTCATCCCTCTCCAGCCCCCACTTAACTCCCACTATATTGCTCCCATGCTGCTCACCACATATGCTCACCACATATGACATGTCTCCTGCTCTGGTCCTCCAGCTCTGCTGATCCTCTGCTGCTCAGTCCTCTCTCTCAAGGTTCCCCAACTCTGCTGATCCCCCACTTAGTAGTAACCCACAGCTCTGCTGATTTCCCACCCAGTAGTAACCCACAGCTCTGCTGATCCCCTACTCAGTAGTAATCCCAAGCTGTGCTAATCTTTTGGTTTGCTTATCCTCATCTCTCTCCAGCCCCCACTTAACTCCCACTATATTGCTCCCATGCTGCTCACCACATATGACATTTCTCCTGCTCTGGTCCCCCAGCTCTGCTGATCCTCTGCTGCTCAGTCCTCTCTCTCAAGGTTCCCCAACTCTGCTGATCCCCCACTTAGTAGTAACCCACAGCTCTGCTGATTTCCCACTCAGTAGTAACCCCAAGCTCTGCTGATCCTCTGATTTGCTGATCCTCTACCCTCTCCAGTCCCCGCTCACCTCCTGCTATATTGCTCCCATGCTGCTCACCACATGTGACATCTGCTAGTTTCTTCTGCTCCTGTCCCCCAGCTCTGCTGGTCCTCTGCCATTTAGTCCTCTGCCATTTAGTCCTCTATCTCCAGTCCCAGCTCACTTTTTGCTATAGCTTTTCCATGTTGCACGCCGCATGTGCAGTCTGCTAGTTACTCTGCTCTGTTCCGGGCCCCACTTACCTTCCTGCTGCTCCACACTGCACACCAGATGTGACGTCTCCAACAAACACTCCCAGAAACCAACGTGGGGTATCATTTTTGGAGCGAAGCAAAGCAAACACAACAGTGAGCTTTAAAGATAGCGTGTCAGATGCCACATTTTGAAGCAATTGTAAAGGAGCCCTTAGAGAGTTGAGAAAAAATATTTACCACTGACAGGTGTGCTTACAATGGTCAGTTTTTATTTATTCATGTAAAACCTTTATCCCCAAAAACTATTGCTGCAACTGTTTAAAAAGGGTTGAGCTTTCTACATTGTTAGTCACTAATGTAAAGTCCCTATAAATTTACTATTTCCTGAATACCCATCATATTTCCTGAGTCCCTGAAGTGCCAGAACAGGAGAATCTGATTGACAATTCTGCTGTCCAAGGGTGGCCACGTTACACCTCCATAGATGCAGTGGAAGAGTGACTGTAGCCACCCTAAGGCCACTTTCACACTGAGGCGCTTAAAAAACTGCTAGTAAAACACTGAGCGCTTTTGAAGCGCTTTTGAGGCGCTTTTGAAGCGCTTTCAATTCATTTCAATGGAGACGGGCGTTTTTTCAGCACACTGCCTCAGTGTGAAAGCATTCATTGATTTTAATGGAAATAAGTTTTCAGGCTCTTTTTTTTAGCGTGAAAGCGCCTGAAAAGCGCCTCAGTGTGAAAGTGGTCTAAGACAGGAGGTGTGTTATTGGCTGATCACCAGGTGAAAATAAAGGAATAAAAGCCTTAAAAAAAAAAAAAGAAAAGTATTGCAGCCACCACATCAAATACTTGGTAAGCTACAATATATTAGACATGTGCAATTCGTTTAGTTCCGATTTAGTTTTTTAACCAATTTCGACAAATTCATTAATTTGGAAACATCCGAATTACCAAAAACCAGTTTAACAAATTTTTCCGAATAATCTTAAATTCGGATATTCAACATTTTTTAAACTTGTAAATTCTAAAACTCGTAAATTTGTACATTCGTAAAATTCGAAATTCGAAAATCCAAAAACCCCGAAAATTCGAAAATCTGAAATAATAACTAATTAATAAATTATAGGTATTGGAATTTCCTTTCAAATGTGGCTGTTAGTGAACGTAACGAATACGAATTTATCTCAAGTTACGAATGCCGTATCCAAACGAATGGAACATAATAAATTAATAATAATAAATAACAATAATAATAACAAAAACGTTTTATTATTTATTATTAATTTGTTCAGTTTGTTTAAATGCGGCATTTGTTATTTCGGATAATTCCAACACCTATAATTTATTAGTGAGTTATTATTAGTACCGTAAGTTAGTGAGTTATTCTGTAGAATTTTCGGATTTTCATTCTTTCAAATTTTCAGGTTTTCTTTCTTATTTTCGGATTTACGAAATTACGAATTTACGAATTTTTGAATTTACAAATTTACGAAATTACGAATTTTGGAATTTACAAATTTACGAAATTACAAATGTTTGAATTTACGAATTTACAAATTCTTGAATTTTTAAATTTACGAATTCTTGAATTTTTAAATTTACGAATTTTTGAATTTATGAATTTACGAATTTATGAATTCTTGAATTTTTGAATTTACGAATTTATGAATTCTTGAATTTTTGAATTTACGAATTCTTGAATTTACGAATTCTTGAATTTTTGAATTTATGAATTTACGAATTCTTGAATTTTTGAATTTACGAATTATTGAATTTTTGAATTTATGAATATACGAATTTATGAATTTATGAATTTTTGAAATGACGAATTTTTTTGAATTCTTGAATTTTTGAATTTACGAATTCTTGAATTTACAAATTCTTGAATTTTTGAATTTATGAATTTACGAATTTATGAATTCTTGAATTTTTGAATTTACGAATTTATGAATTCTTGAATTTTTGCATTTACAAATTCTTGCATTTTTGAATTTGCAAATTCTTGAATTTTTGAATTTATGAACTTATGAATTTTTTGAATTCTTGAATTTTTGAATTTACAAATTCTTGAATTTTTGAATTTATGAATTTACGAATTTATGAATTCTTGAATTTTTGAATTTACAAATCTATGAATTCTTGAATCTTACGAATTCTTGAATTTTTGAATTTACAAATTCTTGAATTTTTGAATTTACAAATTCTTGAATTTTTGAATTTATGAATTTACGAATTTATGAATTTTTGAATTTATGAATTTACGAATTTATGAATTCTTGAATTTTTGAATTTACAAATTCTTGAATTTTTGAATTTATGAATTTACGAATTTATGAATTTTTGAATTTATGAATTTACGAATTTATGAATTCTTGAATTTTTGAATTTACGAATTCTTGAATTTTTGAATTTATGAATTTACGAATTTATGAATTTATGAATTTTTGAATTTACGAATTTATGAATTCTTGAATTTATGAATTTACGAATTTATGAATTTATGAATTTTTGAATTTATGAATTTACGAATTTATGAATTTATGAATTTTTGAATTTACGAATTTATGAATTCTTGAATTTATGAATTTACAAATTTATGAATTCTTGAATTTTTGAATTTACGAATTTATGAATTCTTGAATTTTTGAATTTACAAATTCTTGAATTTTTGAATTTATGAATTTACGAATTTATGAATTCTTGAATTTACGAATTTATGAATTCTTGAATTTACAAATTCTTGAATTTTTGAATTTACGAATTTACGAATTCTTGAATTTTTGAAATTACGAATTCTTAAATTTTTGAATTTACGAATTTTCAAATTTACGAATGACCCGGAAATCGAAAAAAACAAAACAAAAAAAGAATGAAACAAAAACAAAAAAATGTTTGGCATTGCACATGTCTACAATATATGACATTTTTCTTTTTGGGTTTAACCCCTTCCATACCGGGCACTTAAACACCTTCCTGCCCAGACCAATTTTCAGCTTTCTGCGCTGTTGCACTTTGAATGACAATTGCGCGGTCATGCTACACTGTACCCAAACTAAATTTTTATCATTTTGTTCCCACAAATAGAGCTTTCTTTTGGTGGTATTTGATCACCTCTGCGATTTTTATTTTCTGCTAAAAAATAAAAAAAAGACCGAAAATTTTGAAAAAAAAAAGTTTTTTTTTGGTTTCAGTTACAAAACTTTGTAAATAAGTTAGTTTTCTCCTTCACTGATGGGCACTGATGGGGCTGCACTGACGGGCACGGATAAGGCGGCACTGATGGGCACCGATGAGGTGGCATGGATGGGCAACGATCGGCGGCACGGATGGGCAACGATTGGCGGCACGGGTGGGCACAGATCGGCGGCACGGGTGGGCACAGATCGGCGGCACGGGTGGGCACAGATAGGCGGCACAGGTGGGCACAGATAGGCACGGATAGGCGGCATGGATGGGCACTGATAGGTGGCACGGGTGGGCATGGGTGGACACTGATAGGTGGCATGGGTGGGCACTGATAGGTGGCACTGTACTGTACTAATGGATGCCAATCAGTGCCAAACAATAATGCCTGCCAATCAGTGGTGCCCATTGTGGGCACTGATTGGCATCTATTGTGGCACTGATTAGAACCAATATCCCTGGTGGTCTAGGGTGGCATACCTTATTGTGGGCTTCCCTGGTGGTCTAGTGGCATCCCTGGTGGTCTAGTGGCATCCCTGGTGGTCCAGTGGGCATCCTCGGGGGTGCTGTGCTGATAATCGATCAGCACAAACCCCCCCTGTCAGAGGAGCAGCCGATCGGCTCTCCTCTACTCGCGTCTGACAGACGCGAGTGAGGAAAAGCCGATGACCGGCTTTTCCTGTTTACACTGTGATCAGCCGTGATTGGACACGGCTGATCACGTGGTAAAGAGTCTGCGTCGGAGACTCTTTACCTAGATCGGTGTTGCCGGGTGTCAGACTGACACCCCGCAGCAACGATCGCCGCGATGCGCGCCCCCGGGGGCGCGCAGCGGCTCAAAATCCAGAGGACGTCATATGACGTCCTGTCAGGATTCTGCAACCACTTTGCCGACGTCAATCCGCTATAGGGCGGGCGGCAAGTGGTTAATTACGCTTTAGGCTTGCACGTGCAGTGGCACACCTGAGGGACGTACTAATACAAAAGTGACATTGAGATAGAAAAATAAAAACAAACACCTTTGTTCCTAGAGATGAGCTTGGGAATCCTCCAAACTCGATGCGACCCGAACTCCAAACTTGCAATCTTAACCCAGTGAGCTACAAGGCTGGTTCCCTCCATCCCCACCATTCACATAAACAGAGGCTGCCTGCAGGGCGTGGAATGACTTGGAGTAAAAGAAGGGGCTTGGGTTCAGATTTCGCCTTGAGATGAGTTCAGAGGGCACTCAAGATCATCTCCTTTTGTCACCAAAGAATATGTCCAATCCCTGACCTGCTTCTGTTTGACGTTGAAGTGCCACAGCCAGGGCTGCTGTTAGAAATCATGGGGCCCCATACAGTCTACCTTTCGGGGCCCCGCTTGACCCACCCTTAGACCCCATATCTTTCCTCTAACCTCTTTGCAGGGCTGCTGTTAGAAATCATAGGGCCCCTACAGTCTACCTTTCGGGCCCCCTTTGACCCGCCCTTGACCCCACCCCTTGCCCCTCCCCTGTCCTAGCTTTGAACATGTAATAGCTTGAGCCATGACAGGTCATCTTTCTATTAGACACCGGATCTTTCCTCTAGCCTCTTTGCAGGGCCACTGTTAGAAATCATTTGGCCCCATACAGTTTACCTAACAGTGGCCCTGCAAAGAGGCTAGAGGAAAGATCCAGGGTCTAATAGAAAGATATTACATGTTCAAAGCTGGGACAGGGGAGGGGCAAGGGGTGGGGACAGGGGAGGGGCAAGGGGTGGGGTCAAGGGCGGGTGAAAGGGGGCCCGAAAGGTAGACTGTATGGGGCCAAATGATTTCTTTCGGGCCCCCTCTTACCCGCCCTTAGACCTCATATCTCTCCTCTAGCCTCCTTGTAGGGCCACTGTTAGAAATCATGGGGCCCCATACAGTCTACCTTTTGGGCCCCCTTTCACCCGCCCTTGGACCTCATATCTCTCCTCTAGCCTCCTTGCAGGGCCACTGTTAGGAATCTTGGGGCCCCATACAGTTTACCTTTGTGGCCCCCTTTCACCCGCCCTTAGACCTCATATCTCTCCTCTAGCCTCCTTGTAGGGCCACTGTTAGAAATCATGGGGCCCCATACAGTCTACCTTTTGGGCCCCCTTTCACCCGCCCTTGGACCTCATATCTCTCCTCTAGCCTCCTTGCAGGGCCACTGTTAGAAATCATGGGGCCCCATACAGTCTACCTTTTGGGCCCCCTTTCACCCGCCCTTGGACCTCATATCTCTCCTCTAGCCTCCTTGTAGGGCCACTGTTAGAAATCATGGGGCCCCATACAGTCTACCTTTTGGGCCCCCTTTCACCCGCCCTTAGACCTCATATCTCTCCTCTAGCCTCCTTGCAGGGCTGCTGTTAAAAATCATGGGGCCCCATACAGTCTACCTTTTGGGCCCCCTTTCACCCGCCCTTGGACCTCATATCTCTCCTCTAGCCTCCTTGTAGGGCCACTGTTAGAAATCATGGGGCCCTATACAGTTTACCTTTGTGGCCCCCTTTCACCTGCCCTTAGACCTCATATCTCTCCTCTAGCCTCCTTGTAGGGCCACTGTTAGAAATCATGGGGCCCTATACAGTTTAACTTTGTGGCCCCCTTTCACCTGCCCTTAGACCTCATATCTCTCCTCTAGCCTCCTTGCAGGGCTGCTGTTGAAAATCATGGGCCCCATACAGTCTACCTTTCAGGGCCCCCTTTGACCCGCTCCTTGCAGTGCTGCTGTTAGAAATCATGGAGCTTCATACAGTCTACCTTTTGGGGCCCCCATTGACCCACCTTTTACCCTACCCCTGGCCCCTTTGGGGTCTAATAGACCCCAGACTCCAAAGCATCTGATAAAACTGAGATTGCTGTGCCTAAAGAGCTTTAGAAAGTTTTTTTATTTTGCAGAAATTAACTGTAAAGGTGCCCAGGCCCCCCTGTTGAGCTGATAAGGCCGGGCCCGGTACAACAGGACTGACTGTACTGCCTTATCAGCGGCCCTGGCGACAGCACTGCTAAGAGGTCCAGATACAACTCCATTCCATTAAACGTCAAGGGTACAATCCAAAAAAAGTAGCCAACACGTTTCGGGGGTCTAAGCACCGCCTTCATCAGGGCTTGATTGGCAACAATGTGAACAAACCAGAAGTGAACTGGACTTTCAATTGTTATTTTTCTACAGTGTGAATTGCAAGCGCCGGCCTTATCAGCAGCTTTGCTGTGCTTAGCAGTGGTGTGGGGCTTCAGTTCCCATTCTTGTTACATTACAAGCCAAGGAGAATGTGGAGATCCTCTGGGGTGCAAAAGCCGTCCGCCCAGGAACCAGATCACTTACATCCACATCAATATCCTAAGTTAACAATAGCAGTAAGATAAGCCTACAGGTCCAGCCCTACCTTTCCACTTACCGCAAGAGGATCACAGTTGACATCATTGATCACATATAGTCATATCCATATATGATCAATGAGGTCATTGGGGCTGGAAGCACAGCTGCCATTGTAAGTCCTGGCAGCCGCTCAGTGGGGCTTACATACACATATTTCAGTAAGACATTTATTACTATTCACATGGGAATTCTACAAAATAGTACAAGTATAAAAATTGTAAATATATATATATATATATACACACACATACACAGTGCCTTGAAAAAGTATTCATACCCCTTGAAATTTTCCACATTTTGTCATGTTACAACCAAAAACGTAAATGTATTTTATTGGGATTTTATGTGATAGACCAACACAAAGTGGCACATAATTGTGAAGTGGAGGGAAAATTATAAATGGTTTTCACAATTTTTTACAAACAATATGTGAACAGTGTGGGGGGGGGGGGCATTTGTATTCAGCCCCCATTTACTCTGATACCTCTCACTAAAATCGAGTAGAACTAATTGCCTTCAGAAGTCACCTAATTAGTAAATAGAGTCCACCTGTGTGTAATATAATCTCAGTATAAATACAGCTGTTCTGTGAAGCCCTCAGAGATTTGTTAGAGAACCTTAGTGAACAAACAGCATCATGAAGGTCAAGGAACACACCGGACAGGTCAGGGATAAAGTTGTGGAGAAGTATAAAGCAGGGTTAGGTTATAAAAAAAATCTCCCGAGCTTTGAACATCTCACGGAGCTCTGTTCAATCCATCATCCGAAAATGGAAAGAGTATGGCACAACTGAAAAACCTACCAAGACATGGCCGTCCACCTAAACTGACCGGGCCGGGCAAGGAGAGCATTCATCAGAGAAGCAGCCAAGAGGTCCCATGGTAACTCTGGAGGAGCTGCAGAGATCCACAGCTCAGGGGGGAGAATCTGTCCACAGGACAACGATTAGTCGTGCTTCTCCACAAATCTGCCCTTTATGGAAGAGTGGCCAGAAAAACATGGTGGTGGCAGCTTCATGTGGTGGGGATGCTTTTCTTCAGCAGGGACAGGACAAAATGTGGAAAATGTCAAGGGGTATGAATACTTTTTCAAGGCACTGTATGTATATATATATATATATATTGTGAGGGGGTTAGCTCGGCAGCGGGTGTGTGTGACCCCCGGGATGGGCTCCCCACACAAAACAGGCCCAGCAAACGGAGGTTGTGGTTTTCAAAATCAAAAAGGTGCGGTTTATTTTCTATTTACAGTGACAAAACACAGCAAAGCAAAAGAAACATAAACAAAATAAATCCTGGTCAAGTTGACCTCTGACTAAACATACAGGTTTCCTAACTAACAACTGGGATCAGCCTAGTGCTGTCCTAGTCCCTAAGTCCCTGGTTTTAAATGTCCAAGCAAATAGCCACACAGGCTTTGTCTCACCGCACAGGGGTTCACTCTCCCTAGACAGTCCACACAGGTCTGGTTCCAGGCATGAGCTAACATCTAATGAAGCTGGGAGTTCTTATAGAGGCCTAAATGAGCTGACAAGCTTCAGCTGGTCTCATCAATTCCCTGTCTGCACGACGCCCCACACTCTCCCTAGACATATGAGTCATCCATGAGCCCACTAGCCTTAGCTGGGCTTATACAACTCTCCACCTAGTTGTATAAGTCGGCGTAAAGCCTGAATCTGGGCGAAATATATCTACCCCCCTGGATGCAACCAGGTGACTTTACCTTCCTGCTGTCACATACCCCCCCCTCTTGTTTTAACCTCGGGGTTGGAACACCAGCAATCAGGCATTCATGTACTCGAGACAAAGCATCCACATTCCCCATTTGAACGCCAGGGCGATGCTTTACTGTGAAGTTGAATTCCTGGAGGGCCAGGAACCACCTATTCACTCTTCTATTTGTTTCCTTGTTTTGAGCCATCCACTTTAACGGAGCGTGATCCGTAACCATGTCAAAGTGCCTACCTAGCAGGTAGTACCGAAGGGAATCTAGAGCCCACTTCACCGCTAAACACTCCTTTTCAACGGTGGCGTAATTTACCTCATGGGACTTCAACTTCCTGCTGAGGTAAATGACTGGGTGCTCTTCCCCGTTCCAGACCTGGGACAATACTGCTCCTAACCCCACATCTGACGCATCACTTTGTACGACAAAGTCTTTAGAGAAGTCGGGTGAGTACAACACTGGCTGGCTACATAAGGCTTGTTTCAAGAATTGGAATGCTGCCTCAGCCTCGGGGGTCCATTTAATCATGACCGACCCTTTCCCCTTCGCCAGGTTGGTTAGGGGCACAGCCTTAGAAGCAAAGTGGGGAATGAATCGCCGATAATACCCAGCGATTCCCAGAAAGGCTCGTACCTGCTTCTTGCTGTTGGGACGTGGCCAACTCTGGATGGCCTCGACTTTGTTGAGTTGGGGTTTTATTACTCCCCTCCCAATGGTGTACCCAAGATATTTGGCCTCCTCCTGCCCAATGGTACACTTCTTGGGGTTAGCCGTAAACCCCGCTTCCCGAACAGAGTCCAGGACTGCTTGCACTTTTGGCAGATGTGAGGCCCAATCTGTGCTATGGACAATTACGTCATCCAGGTAAGCCGCAGCATACTTCCGATGGGGCCTCAGCATCTGGTCCATTTTCCGCTGGAATGTGGCCGGCGCATTCTGTAACCCGAACGGCATTCTTTTATATTGGAACGCCCCGTCTGGGGTTACAAATGCGGTTTTCTCTTTGGCCGACTTGGCCAGGGGGATTTGCCAATACCCTTTTGTGAGGTCAAGAGTCGTCATGTATCGGGCTGTTCCCAGCCGGTCGATCAACTCATCTATACGTGGCATGGGGTAGGTGTCAAATTTTGTAACTTTGTTCAACTGACGAAAATCGTTACAAAATCGCCAGCTCCCATCCGGTTTAGGCACCAACACGATGGGACTAGACCAATCACTTTGGGACTCCTCTATCACCCCTAAGTTCAGCATTTTCTGTACTTCCTCCCGTATTGCCTCCCGTCGGGCCTCTGGGATCCGATAGGGTTTTAACTTCACCCTTTCACCGGGCGGGGTAATGATGTCATGCTCTACCCCAGATGTTTGTCCCGGCAGCTCAGAGAATACCTCCTTGTTGCGAAGCACAAACTCCTTAACCTCCTGTTGTTGGGGTTGTGACAAAGTGGCTGCTATTCCAACCTCAGGAATCACGCAACCAGTTTGAGCTGGTGACCAAGTGTCTGCGACTAGGGACTCTCTATCCCTCCAGGCTTTCAACAGATTAACGTGATAGATCTGTTCGGGCTTTCGCCTTCCTGGTTGTCTGACCTTGTAATTCACTTCGCTCACTTTTTCCATTATCTCGTAGGGGCCTTGCCATTTGGCAAGGAATTTACTTTCAACCGTAGGGACAAGTACCAGTATCCTATCCCCCGGGGAAAAGGTACGGGTCTTGGCTCCACGGTTGTACACTCTCTGCTGTGCTAACTGCGCTTGGGCCAAATGTTCCTTCACGATGGGCATTACCTGTGCAATTCGGTCTTGCATCAGGGCGACATGCTCAATCACACTCCTGTGGGGAGAACTCTCACTTTCCCAAGTTTCCTTGGCAATATCCAACAGCCCTCTTGGGTGTCTCCCATACAGTAACTCAAAGGGGGAGAATCCCGTAGAGGATTGGGGCACCTCCCTAATAGCAAACATCAGATAAGGAAGTAGACAGTCCCAATCCTTTCCATCTCTATCCACCACTTTCTTCAACATTTGTTTTAGGGTTTTGTTGAATCTTTCAACCAGCCCATCGGTTTGGGGGTGATACACAGATGTACGTAATTGCGTCACTTTGAATAATTTACACAGCTCCTTTATAACCCGGGACATAAAGGGTGTACCTTGGTCCGTAAGCAGTTCTTTACAAATACCCACCCGGCTAAACACAAGAGATAGCTCTTTGGCTATGGTTTTGGCTGAGGTATTTCGGAGAGGGATCGCTTCTGGATAACGGGTGGCATAGTCCATTATAACTAATATGTACTGGTGCCCCCTAGCGGACTTGATTATAGGACCTACCAAATCCATGGCGATCCTCTCAAACGGGACCTCAATGATGGGTAGAGGGACCAGCGGGCTACGGAAATGTGGCATCGGGGCCGACCTCTGACACACAGGGCAGGAGGAACAATAATTTTCTACGTCCTTCATCACCCCCGGCCAATAGAATCTCTGTAATACCCTCTCTCGGGTTTTCTCTGTCCCCAGATGACCTCCAAGAATGTGCCCATGGGCCAACTCCAACACCAACTTCCTGTAAGGTTTGGGCACCACAAGCTGCTCAACGGTTTCTTCTGCCCTTTTTGCCACCCGATACAGTAGGTCCTTCTCTACGCTGAAGTATGGGTAAGTGCAGGTATTATCTGGGTTCACTAACTCGCCATCTATTTTCACTACGTTTTCCCGTGCCTTTATTAGGGCGGGGTCTTTCAACTGTTCTGTGGCAAAGTTTTCCCTGTGAACCTCAAGATCAGAAAACTCCACAGACGGTAGGTTTTCGTCTGAGGAGGTGGGCTCCTCTCCAGTTTCTTGAGTCCCCCCTGCCAATACTGATAAGGGAAATTCCGGAGAGTCCTCACCACTCTCAGGGGAGTTCTGGCTATCACATTCCTGGTACATAGGGGCACCAGTGAGGGGCTCAGGATCATCCCACAGTTCCCAGAACTTCGGAAAATCCCTTCCCACAATGGCGTCATGCGGTAACTGAGATACTAAGCCCACTGGATGAGAGAGGGTACCTTTGGGGGTCTCGAAACACACTGTAGTCACTGGATACTCTCGGGTGTCCCCATGCACACAAATAACAGCTACCTTGCTATTCCCAGAGACCTCTGTTTTAACTAACTCAGTCTTTATCAGGGTCACAAGGCTACCTGAATCCAGCAATACCACAACATTTCTACCATTAACACACATTTTGCATAAATGTTTCTCAGTTCCTCGAATGGCAGTGCATGCGACTGTCGCACACAGCGACTGACGTCTGCCCGTCAGAAAGTCACACTGCATGGGTTCCTCCACAACCGGGCAATTGGCTGCAAAATGTCCCGCTTGCCGGCAGCGGTAGCAAACGATCCTTCTTGCCGCCTCTTGAGCCGCTGATTTCCCAGGCTGTTCTCGCCAAACTTGGGGTAGAGCTCCCACCCTCTCACTCTCTCCACCCTCACCCCTTGGAATCCTCTTATCCGCCCCTGGGGATGGTCTGGTCTTAGGGTGGAAAGTCCGAGTGTCTCTGGAAGAGGCCGTCAGGTTCTCTGTAGCCAAGTATTTCTCCACACGATCCACAAGACCATCGGCCGTCTCTGGGTCTCCATGGCTTACCCACTTTTGGATGGCAGTAGGAAGAGCTCTCAAAAACCGATCCATTACAACACGTTCCACAATCTTTGGTGCGGACAAAGTCTCTGGCTGTAGCCACTTTCTGCTCAGGTGAATGAGATCATACATTTGAGACCTGGGGGGTTTTCCAAGCTGGAAAGTCCAGTTATGCACACGCTGAGCCCGGACAGCCTGGGTGACACCCAGCCTTGCCAATATTTCAGCTTTTAGCATCACATAGTCTTTTGCTTGGTTAGGCTCTAGGTCATAGTAAGCTTTCTGCGATTCACCAGTTAACAGAGGAGCCACCAGTCCAGCCCACTGCTCCTCAGGCCACTTTTCTCTTTCAGCGGTCCTTTCAAATGTGGTCAAAAATACCTCTGGATCATCCTCTCCAGTCATTTTTGTCAATAAACGACTCACCCCAAAGGACGCGGTATTAGTGGGACGGCTTTCCTCACTGGTCTGCGGACGTTGCTGCATTACTGCTTCCATCTGTTGTTGTAGTCTCTGCTCTTGCTTCTGCAACAGGTCTATGAAGCGGGCCTCAGATTGCTGCTGGGCTCGTTGCTGAGCCTCCAGACTCTGTTGCAAAGTTGCGTTTGTCTGCTGCTGGGCTGCAAGGCTCTGTTGATGAGCTTGCTGCTGGGCTGCGAAGTTCTGTTGTTGAGCTGCAAGGCTCTGTTGATGAGCTGCAAGGCTCTTTTGCAAACCTGCATTTGTCTGCTGTTGATTGGCATTTGCTAGAGCCAGCTGCTTCAGTATCTCCTCCATGCTGGCTTAAAAAAAAACTGCCACTGGTTCTCCACCAACTGTGAGGGGGTTAGCTCGGCAGCGGGTGTGTGTGACCCCCGGGATGGGCTCCCCACACAAAACAGGCCCAGCAAACGGAGGTTGTGGTTTTCAAAATCAAAAAGGTGCGGTTTATTTTCTATTTACAGTGACAAAACACAGCAAAGCAAAAGAAACATAAACAAAATAAATCCTGGTCAAGTTGACCTCTGACTAAACATACAGGTTTCCTAACTAACAACTGGGATCAGCCTAGTGCTGTCCTAGTCCCTAAGTCCCTGGTTTTAAATGTCCAAGCAAATAGCCACACAGGCTTTGTCTCACCGCACAGGGGTTCACTCTCCCTAGACAGTCCACACAGGTCTGGTTCCAGGCATGAGCTAACATCTAATGAAGCTGGGAGTTCTTATAGAGGCCTAAATGAGCTGACAAGCTTCAGCTGGTCTCATCAACTCCCTGTCTGCACGACGCCCCACACTCTCCCTAGACATATGAGTCATCCATGAGCCCACTAGCCTTAGCTGGGCTTATACAACTCTCCACCTAGTTGTATAAGTCGGCGTAAAGCCTGAATCTGGGCGAAATATATCTACCCCCCTGGATGCAACCAGGTGACTTTACCTTCCTGCTGTCACAATATATATATATATATATATATATATATATACACACATATATATAGGCTGATACCATGTCAGATTCAGTTGCCTACAGTGTTTGCATTATATATATATTCATTTATTTACAATTACAGACACTTTCACTGCTTGCATTAAATAAAATAAAAATAAAATAATAAAAAATAAAAAACATATATATATATATATATATATATATATATATATCATTCTTTGTTATTTCCTTTTTGTTTCTTTTTAATTTAGTACAATCATAGTAAGTATATGCAATTGTAATATATAAATATATATATATATATATATATATATATATATATTTTTTTTTAAATATATAGTAATATATAATTAGATATGGGGTGCAAAAGTATTCACCCCGCTTGGCATTTTTCGTGTTTTGTTGCCTCACAACCTGGAATTAACATGGATTGTTTGAGGATTTGCATCATTAAATTTACAGAACACGCCCACAACTTTGAAGATGTTTTTTTTTCTTTTTTTTTATTGTGAAGCAAACAACAAATAGGACAAAATAACAGAAAAAGTCAATGTGCATAACTATTCACCCCCCTAAAGTCAATACTTTGTAGAGCCACCTTTTGAGGCTATCACAGCTCCAAGTCGCTTTGGTTAAGTCTCTATGAGCTTGCCACATCTTACCACTGGGATTTTTGCCCATTCCTCCTCCTTGCAAAACTGCTCCAGCTCCTTCAAGTTGGATGGTTTGCGCTTGTGAACAGCAAACTTTAAGTCTGACCACAGATTTTCTATTGGATTGAGGTCTGGGCTTTGACTAGGCCATTCCAACACATTCCATGTTTCCCCTTAAACCACTCAAGTGTTGCTTTAGCAGTGTGTTTGGGGTCATTGTCCTGCTGGAAGGTGAACCTCAGTCCTAGCCTCAAATCACACACAGAGTGGTTCAGGTTTTGCTCAGGAATATCCCTGTATTTAGCACCATCCATCTTTCCCTAAACCCTGACCAGTTTCCCAGTCCTGACTGCTGAATAACATCCCCACAGCATGATGCTGCCACCACCATGTTTCACGGTGGGGATGGTGTTATTTGGGTGATGTGATGTGTTGGGTTTGCACCAGACATAGCGTTTTTTTTTGGTGGCCAAAAAGTTCAATTGTAGTCTCATCAGACCAGAGCGCCTTCCTCCATACATGTTGGGAGTCTCCCATGTGCCTTTTCACAAACTCAAAACATGCCATTTTGTTTTTTGCTGAAAGTAATGGCTTTCTTCTGGCCACTCTGTTATAAAGCCCAACTCTATGGAGCGTACGGCTTATTGTCGTCCTATGTACAGATACTCCAGTCTCTGCTGTGGAACTCTACAGCTCCTCCAGGGTTACCTTAGGTCTCTGTGCTGCCTCTCTGATTAATGCCCTCCTTGCCCGGTCCGTGAGTTTTGGTGTGTGACCGTCTCTTGGCAGGTTTGCTCTTGTGCCGTGTTCTTTCCATTTGGTTATGATAGATTTGATGGGGCTCCTAGGGATCATCAAAGATTTGGATATTTTTTTTATAACCTAACCCTGACTTGTACTTCTCAACAACATTGTCCCTTACTTGTCTGGAGAGTTCCTTGGTCTTCATGACAGTGTTTGGTTAGTGGTGCCTCTTGCTTGGGTGTTGCAGCCTCTGGGGCCTTTCAAAAAGGTGTGTCTATGTAATGACAGGTCATGTGACACTTAGATTGCACACAGGTGGACATCATTTCACTATCTATGTGACTTCTGAAGGTAATTGGTGGCACCAGAGCTTTTTATGGGCTTCATAACAAAGTGAGTTTTATGAGTTTTTTATTTCTGAAAAATTGTTTATGTATATATTTTTTCAAATTTTACTTTACCAACTTAGACTATTGTGTTCTGCACCATCACATAGAATTCAGATTAAAAAAAAAACATTGAATTAAAGGCTGAAATGCAACAAAATAGGTTAGGTAAAAAGCCAAGGGGGTGAATACTTTTGCAAGGCACTGTATACTGATGCAAAGTATGCTGATAGGAGGAGAAAGCAGAGTGATCAGGGGCAAGACCTTGTATAGAGCTAGATGAGTCTCAAGCTGTGGGGGATAGTATGACCACAATGGTAGCACAGGTATCTCCATTGGGTGACATTTTTTTTATTTTTTATCAATAAAGGATTTTATTTTGTAATCAAAAATAAACAGTTGTATTTTTAAGCAGTCCCTATTGGGTCCCATCTCAGGGGTACCTCCAATTTCATCCTGTTGATAAGACCCACTCTGCTAGTTGGGGTTAATCTGTTAATAGCTCTTTCGGACTACTTCACTGGGTTCACTTGAGCGATTCGGGTTAATTGATGATGTGAATGGCGGCTTCCTGGCTCAGTGGGAACCATTCAGATTCAGTGGTGGGCCCGTCCATTAGGGGCGCATGGGCACCCCCCCCCCCCCCCATCAATACATCTGGCCCCCTTATCTACATGCGGGGCGCCGGACTCATGGATTCCAACAGGGTTTTTTTTTTTGTTTTTGTTTTTTAGCATGTGATTAGAGCCTGAGGCTCTAATAGGCTTCAAAAAAGGGTGGGCTCGGGGCGCAGAGCAGTGTGCCCAATGCCCACCCAGTTTTGTGACAATAGTGAATGTATATGCGCTACTGTCACAATGATTCTCCTCCCGGCCAATCAGGAAGTGGGTCCTGAGACCCGTTTCCTGATTGTCCGAAAGGAGAAGCGATCCTATTGGCCTAGAGGGAGGAAGAGGGAGGAGACGCACGGCTGGAGGAAACGCAGGGGAAGCCACGCAGGGGAAGCCTGACCGACTCACCAGCCGCCAGTGTTTCATGGCTCACCCGCAGCGGCTCAGCCACATCCAGCACTCCCCGGCTCGGACAGGGGAAGGGAGATCAGAGTGTCACCCCGGGCAGGACATCTGCCTCCTAAGGTAAGGAGAACTTCCGCCTTCCCGTCTGTCCGTCTTCCACGGGAGGTGTTGCTGGTGTTCCCCGCCTTCGTGTCCGTCTCTCGCAGGGGGGGTGGCGTTGGTTTGCCCCCCCCCCTCCAAATTATTGAGCACAAGTCGCCACTGTTCAGATTCGCTGTGACTTCTGCAAATTGATTCTCTCACATCTTTCTAAAACTACTCTATGGAATATAATATAACATCAGGTTTAGCGAGGCTTTAAATCCACCTTTTTTCTGTAATTTTTAAATTTTAATGAGCTCCTTGTCTACTCCCTGTTTTCAGGATTAAGCTCAGATTTATATTCCAGTCTTCTCGGCTCCGCCACAGCTGGCTACATGGCCAGGCAGTCATCTGGATGACATTTACCTGTGATATTAAAGTCTAAACATTTATTGTTTCATCAATATCTCACTCACATTGGAAATGTCACTTGCTAAATTTATAGCTGGAACTTTAATACAGTATACCTATGTAGCACTACCCCCAGTTAGGAGAGCTGCTGGTATTGTTTTGGGCCTGTACCGTACTGCTGTAAACCCCCAGAAACTGGCTCTGACCCTCCACTGGCACAGCTGTCTACAAATGGGATTGTGGGACCCACTAGCTATAGGAACCACAATACCCCAATAGGGCATACAGTCACAGTTCAAAATTAGTAGACATGTGCAATTTGTTTCGTTCCGAATTCGTTTTTTAACGAATTTCGACAAATTCGTTAATTCGGAAATATCCGAATTAACGGAAACTCATTTAACGAATTTTAACGAATACCGTATTTATCGGCGTATAACACGCACCGGCGTATAACACGCACCCCAAGTTTAGGAGGGAATTTTAAGGAAAAAAACTTTTAGGAGGGAAATTCAAGGAAAAAAAACTTACATTTAAATGCAGCATGCAGCCTTGCCCAGTGTCCATCTGCAGCCTTGCCCAGTGTCCATCTGTCCATCTGCAGCCGTGCCCAGTGTCCATCTGTCCATCTGCAGCCGTGCCCAGTGTCCATCTGTCCATCTGCAGCCTTGCCCAGTGTCCATCTGTCCATCTGCAGCCGTGCCCAGTGTCCATCTGTAGCCTTGCCCAGTGTCCATCTGTCCATCTGCAGCCGTGCCCAGTGTTCATCTGTCCATCTGCAGCCTTGCCCAGTGCCTTTGCGATCGTGTCAGTCCCGGCGGTTTTTAAAATTTGGCGCCGATTTCTGTGGAGAGGAGCGAGCGGGGCCGAGTGTACTTCGGCTGGACTCGGCTCCTCTCGCAGTCCCGCCCATCTCTGACTGCGCCGCTGACGGAGAAAGCCGAGTGTACTTCGCCTAGACTCGTGTCTGCTCACAGTCACAGGCAGGACTGCGAGAGGAGCCAAGACTAGGCGAAGTACACTTGGCTTTCTCTATGTCTTAGCGGCGCAGTCAGAGATGGGCGGGACTGCGAGAGGAGCCGAGTAAAGCCGATTGTACTTCGGCTTCGGCTCCGCTCGCTCCTCTCGCTCGTTTTCAGCAGGGGAATTCGACGGAGTATCGGTGTATAACACGCACCCACGATTTTCCCCTGATTTTAAGGGGAAAAAAGTGCGTGTTATACGCCGATAAATACGGTATTCGTAAATTCAAATTTACGAATGTACGAATTTACGAATATACGAATTTACCAATGCACGAATTTACAAATGTACAACTATCCGGAAATTCGTAAATTTGAATTTACGAATTTCCGAATATTCGTACATTCGTAAATTTGTACATTCGTACAATCGTAAATTAGTAAATTCGGAAATCTGAAATAATAATTAACTAATAACTTAACTATTACTAACTATTCAATTATAGGTATTGTAATTTCCTTTCAAATTTGGCTGTTAGTGAACTTAACGAAGTTACGAATTGTTTTCCGACATAATGAATGCCGTATCTAAACGAATGGAACGTAATGAATTAATAATAATAATAAATAACAATAATAATAATAAAAACGTTTTATTATTATTATTATTATTAATTTGTTCCGTTCCATTTGTTTAGATGCGGCATTTGTTATTTCAGGTTATGCGTAACTTCAGATAAATTTGTATTCGTTACGTTCGCTAACAGCCAAATTTGAAAGGAAATTACAATACCTATAATTTAATAGTTATTTTTTCAGATTTTCAAATTTTCGGGTTTTCGAAAATATTGAATTTCCAAATTTCCGAAATTACGAATGTATAAATTTACGAATGTATAAATTTACGAATGTACAAATTTATGAATGTACAAATTTATGAATGTACAAATTTACGAATGTATAAATTTACGAATGTACAAATTTACGAATTTACGAATTGCGATCATAACGAATGACCCGAAAAACGAAAAAAAAAAAAAACGAATGAAACGAAAACTAACAAATTTTTTGGCAGTGCACATGTCTAAAAATTAGGTTACCTGTGTTGGCCGTCTCCCTGTAACAGTTAACACTCCACACAACGTGTTTGCTTAACCACAAAAGTATTTTTACTGGATAAGAAAAGACAGGTTAAACAAATATGCGTTTACTTATGCAGAGCCCTGCAAAGCCAAAGTTATGAACATATAAAAGGTACCGAGATATAATAAAATCTTATACACACTAAATGTCTTTGAATAAACTATACTCGCGACCTTCCCCCCTTGTGGGCAATATGGCGCCCAAACAATGTCTCAGTGAGTTCCAGTTAGGCCTGACTACTAGGCTTGTGCAATTCGTTTCGTAACGAATCGAAATTCGTCCGAATTTAGCAACTTTCGGACATTCGGAAGCATTCGAATTTCCGAACAAAGCAATTACGAATAAAACCGAATCCAAAATAAATTATATCGCAAACAGCGAATGCCCGAATGTCTTCGGCATAATTCGTTATGAAAAAAATTACGAATGTACGAATCCATTGGAAGCACAATAACACTCACTCTGCTCTCTGCTTCTCCCTCACCGTGCTGAACTCCCTCTCAAATAGGTGTACAGGGGGCGGAGGCTATAGCCGCATGTAAAAAACGAAAGTAAAATATGAGATTTCGAATCGTTACAAATAACCGCAATGTATTTAGAAAAGTACAAATCCATTCGAAGCACATTAGGCATAATAGGCAGCGTCGTTGTGAGAGAGACACAGAAAATTACGAATCAACGAACCCAAAAAAAGTTACGAAAGTAGGAGTTGTGTCCAGAATCAACGAAAAACAACGTACTCTACCGAAAGTACGAATTATAAATCAACGAAAAATAAGGCTTACATTAATACGAATCATTCCGATTCAACGAAAAATGTCGCTTGCGAAAATACGAATTAGTCCGAACACGAAAAATCCCGTCTAGCAAAATTACGAACAATTACGAATCAACAGGACCGAAAAGAAACAAACCGAAACTAAACAAATTTTTCCGGTGTGCACAAGTCTACCCCAAACACAGTTACTCCAATAGAAGGGATCTTCGCTAGCAATGTTGGTGCACTTTAAATTTGTAATCCAAGGGATCTCGAACAATTAGCTGTACTCTTGCTATGCTTTAGGGCATAAAGTCACAAGCCTTGTACACACGACCGATTTTCTCGTCAAAAAACAACAAGAAAACTGCTGGGAGAGCTTTCTTGCTGAGAAAACCATTCGTGGGTATGGTTTCTCACCGAGAAAACTGCCGGGAATCTCGACGAGAAAAATAGAGAACCTGCTCTCTATTTTCTCGCCAGGATTCACGTTTTTCTCGTCGGGTTTCTCGTCGGCCTGTTTTGCGACGAGAAAACCGGTCGTGTGTATGCTTTTCCGAGTCCTAAAAAATCGCGCATGCTCAGAATCAAGTATGAGATGGGAGCGTTCCTTCTGGTAAAACTAGCGTTCGTAATGGAGATAGCACATTCGTCACGCTAAAACGAACTGAAAGCACGAAGATTGATAAGCGCAAATCGTCTCTCACCAAATTTTTTACTAACACGCGATAACACAAGATCAGCAAAAGCAGCCAGGGGTGGCGCCATTGGAATCAAACTTTCCCTTTATACTGCAGTTGCACGTGTTTTACGTGACCGCGCAGAACAACGACGAGATTTGGAATTGACAGTGTGTATGCAAGGAAAGCTTGACAAGAAGCTCGTCGAGAAAATCAACGGATTTTTTACGACGAGAAACTCGGTCGTGTGTACGAGGCTACAGGCAATAAAACGCCCAACTTTAACTACGCAGTTACTGCGCAACGCACTGTCCCCTGGTGCGTAGCGCACTGCTCTGATGGCGGTGGGCCCCAAACAAAGGATCACGGGCCTAACAAACAGTTAAGAGTCCTGGGCAAGTGCCTTCTCACCCAACCAGGCCAGTCCGTTAAACTGGTTCCATTGCTAGTGCTCCGGGACACGATCTCTCCACCACCCGTAGTCTCCGATACTTCAGACGACCAAATGGAAGTCTAATAGATGAATCGACTCTTGGATGCTCCGAGATGTCAGCAGGCTCTCCGGATGAGGTCTCTCTCTCTCTGACAAGCAGGCTTTCCGGGTTCTGTAGGCCCAGGCTCTCCAGCCTAGACGAGCACAACAGGCCCCAACACAGGCTCCGACTTGCTGGGCGGGCGATGTCCAAAGAGACCGCGTGTTGCTCCTCCTCCTCTTAAATAACCCTTCCCCAGCAGACCTTGCGCCGGGCAATGCACTGTGGGCGTACAACTGCACTGTGGGTACAGTAGTCTATATAGTATCCACGGCATTGGAGTCCATCTCTCCCTGTACCACAAGTCCCACCGTGCACCTTTCCTCTAAAGTCAAACAGTAGTCAAATAGAGTCCCGGAGGGATCTGGGTTCATTCGCATATAAAAGTAGTCCTTATAGCATACCAATAAGTGACACCCCGCTACACCTACAACAGCTACAGGGTTTTCAAAAGACATGTTCAGAAGGGCCGAAAGGGGCTGTGGGTGCTAATGCATCGGCCCTTTACCCCAGCATTCTGAAATACCCTTTGTTTATAGAGCTGTATTGGAAGAGGCAAACTGTTGTCCAGGGTTCAGGAACGAGGGGGTTTCTCCCACCCCTGTATTTTTGATGTGTGGAAGCTAAAACAAGCTCTCATGAACCTCTGTAACTGGCACTGTGGAGCAATTAATCTTTAAATTTCTCAGCAGAAATACTGAAGTCACCTAAGTCATTTTCTCAGCAGCTCAGCCTCCCCTGCTCCCCACCATCTCTCAGCAGTGATTCAGTAGCTCAGTTTCCCCTGCTTCCCCCTCCCAGCGGTGATTCATCAACTCCACTCTCTCTGCTCCCTCTCCTAGCAGAGATTTAGGGGTCAATTCACTAAGAGTTAAATAATGGCCAAATAAATTTGGTAAAATAACACCTGCGGTAAATCAGTTTTGAAAGTGAAATTTACTAAGAATTTTGCGGTAAATACCGAATGCGGTATTTCTGCAATTTAGCGGTAATTACCACATTATTTTATTTATTGCGTTGAGCTGATTGCTAAGGAGCGGGCCGCGTCCTTAAAGTGGTTGTAAACCCACTTATGCAACTTGCACCTACAAATAAGGCTAGATTAAGGCTTACCTGTAGGTGGAAGAAATATCTCCTTAACCTACACGGTTAAGGAGATATTTGCTGTAAAACACAGCACAGATGACGTCACATGCATGCGCACTAGCGCATGCGTGTGACGTCATCGCCGCTCCGGCCAATCACAGCGCCGGAGTGGCGATACACTGACGGCAGTGATGGGACATCGAGGCAAAATGGCGGCAGCGGCGGGGGTGACCGAGGACCGCTGCGGGCGCTTCGATCTCAGGTAAGTCATTCATAATGAGCTAGTATACTATGCATACTAGCTCATTATGCCTTTCTTTTGCAGGGTTTTTAAAAAGAAATAAAAAAATTTGCCTTTACTTCCTCTTTAAGAACAGCTGACTCATCATGTTAAAAAGACATGCCGGCAATTACTGTAAAAATTATGACAAAAAAAACAGCGTGGGGGTCCCCCCCCCCATGCATACCATCTGTAACATGTATAGAACCTGCTGCAGCAAAAATGTAATTTGTAAAGAAAAAAAAATGAATGACATGACATTTATATTGCCAGCAATACAATACCATTTCTGGCAATAGAAATAAAAAAAATAAAAAAAACGATGTGGGGTCCCCCCCCCCCAGTCCATGTCAGACCCTTCAAGTCTGTTATGGATTTTAAGGGAAATCCCACACCAAAAAAAAAAAAAAAAGGTGTGGGGTCCCCCCAGAATCCATACCAAACCCTTATCTGACATACACTGCGGGACATTGATGATCTCCCCTCTCCCCTGCAATCGAAAGTTGTTGAGCGGGACGTCGAATTTTTTTTTTCGTCAACAGAACGAATACTGTTGAGTGGGTGGGGGGGGGGGGGGTTGGGGTGCCGCGGGACATCGATTTTTTTTTTTTCGTCCGCAGAACGAAAGTTGTTGAGGGGGGGGGGGGGGCCGCGGGACATTTGAATTTTTTTATGCTGTGCCGGCTGTGCGGGAAAAATACAGCTCTCGCGGAAATGCGGGAAGGAGGGGCCTGTGCGGGAGACACCCGCGGAATCCGTGCCTGTTGGGAGGTATGATCTGAGCATGCAGTCTGGCAGGACAGGAAAGGGGGGGGGACGAGCACGCGCCCCCCCTTCCGAACCATACCAGGCCACATGCCCTCAACATGGTGGGGGTGGGTGCTTTGGGGTAGGGCACCCCAAAGCACCTTGTCCCCATTTTGATGGGGACAAGGGCCTTATTCCCACAACCCTAACAGGTGGTTGTGGAGGGCTGTGGGCAGGGGGCTTATCGGAATCTGAAAGCCCTCTTTGACAAGGGGGCCCCCAGATCCCACCCCTGCTATGTGAATGAGTAGGGGTACAGATGAGGGGACACCTATCAGTGCCTATCAGTGCCCATCAGTTTCGACTGTCAGTGCTCATCAGTGCCGCCTATCAGAGCTCATTAGTGCTGCATATTAGTCATCATCAGTACCCATCAGTACCACCTCATTAGTGCCACCTCACTGCAGTGTTGCCTTATCAATGCCCATCAGTGAAGGAGAAAACTTACTTATTTACAACATTTTATACCAAAATACCACCAAAAAAACCCTCTATTTTTGGGAACAAAATGATAACAATTTTGTTTGGGTACAGTGTTGCATGACCGTGCAATTGTCCTTCAAAGTGCGACAGCGCTGAAATCTGAAAATTGGCCTGGGCAGGAAGGGGTGGGGGAGTGCCCCGGTATTGAAGTGGTTAAAGCAGAACCAAGAACTCAGCACAGAGATCTCACCAATAAAGGACTCGAGAAATAGAAGGTTTCACTTCACAGCATCCACTAAACACTTTAAATATCAGTCCTGATTAGGCTTGTGCAATTCGTTTCGTAACAAATCGAAATTCGTACGAATTTAGCAACTTTTGGAAGCATTCAAATTTCCGAACGAAACAATTACAAATAAAACCGAATCCGAAATAAATTATATCGCAAGTAGCGAATGCCCGAATGCCTTCGGCATAATTCGTTGTTGCGTTAATGCGGCCTAATGCAACAGCAAGTCGACTTGTTGTGATCCATCACGGAAAATTACGAATCATCGAGCCAAGAAAAAAAAGTTACGAATGTATGAATCCATTCGAAGCACGTTAGGCAGCGCCATTGTGAGAGAGACACGGAAAATTACGAATCAACGAACCAAAAAAAAGTTACGAAAGTAGGAGTTGTGTCCAGAATCAACGAAAAACAATGTACCCTACCGAAAGTACGAATTATAACTCAACTAAAAATAAGGCTTACATTAATACGAATCATTCCGATTCAACGAAAAATGTCGCTTGCGAAAATACGAATTAGTCCGAACACGAAAAATCCTGTTTAGCAAAATTACGAATGATTACGAATCAACAGGACCGAAAAGAAACGAAACTAAACAAAACTAATTTTTCCGTTGTGCATAAGCCTAGTCCTGATTGGTTCAACTCCTTAATGGGGAAGTTGAATAAATCTTTACACAAAGTGGAAAAGCCCTTTAAATGAAACATATATGTGACGCCGCGCTTTCCTCCTTTTACCAAACACCTCGGAAAAATAAATCCATTCGGAGCTCCCAGTCCCGCCCTCCTCCAGCCCCGAGTGAAAATGGTCACTTTAAATCAGGCTTATTGCCTTTATGACAGTTCTATTGTCCTCCGCTTGCTGTATATCTCGCCATTAAGGAGAGATCGGCGGGAGGAAGAGCAAAGGAAGAGAAATATTTGTTAAATCTCGCCGAAGTGGAGTTCAGAGATCTATTTTGGACAGATTTCATAGTAATTGAAGTCAATATGTGTTTTGGGAAGCGTTTTAGCCCCCGAAAGAAACGGCGTTCGGATTTGTGCGATCTCGGTAGCGGCGCGCAGGAGGGGATTTTTTTTTTCCTGTGTTCTGAGGATGTGGAGACTCTGCCGTCTTGATATTTATTTATTTTTCTTTCATTTTAATTTCCCATGATCACATTATTATTATATTGTGATTTTATATATAGAGTAGATGTAAACCCAATCACTAAAATACCTTTCGATATGATAATGTCATTTCACAAGTAGGCTTAAGATTTTAAATGTTAATTAACCACTTAAGGACCGCCGCCTGTATATTTACGTCGGCAGAGCGGCACGGACAGGCATAAGCACGTACAGGTACGTCCCCTTTAAGATGCCGCTGTGTGGTCACGCGCGCCACCGGCGGCACGCTCGCGACCCTGCCGCTTTCTCCGTGAGCCCGACTGTGGGTCCCGCGGACTCGATCGCCGCAGGGATAAACCGCGATCGTCTCACGGAGAGATAGAGCGGGGAGATGCTAATGTAAACAAGCATCTCCCCGCTCTGCCTAGTGACAATGACACTGATCACCGACCCGTGTAATCGGAAGCAGTGATCAGTGTCATGTCACACACAGCTCATCCCCCCTACAGTAAGAAGCACTCCCTAGGAAATACTTCACCCCTACAGCGCCACCTAGTGGGTAACCCCTTCACTGCCAGTGTCATTTTCACAGTAATCAGTGCATTTTTATAGCACTGATCGCTGTAAAAATGACAATGGTCCCAAAAATGTGTCAAAAGTGTCCGATGTGTCCGCCATAATGTCGCAGTCACAAAAAAATCACCTATTGCCGCCATAACTAGTAAAAAAAAATAAAAAATTGGCGCGGAGTTCCCCTTGATATCCATACCAGACCTGAAGGGCCTGTTAATGGAATTTTGGGGGACCCCCACGCATTTTTTTTATTTTTATTTTTCAATGACTTTCAATGACTTTTCTCTGTATTGCCGGGAGCTGACAATTCATTAATAGCCGCGAGTAGTTTTAAATGACTTTTTTTCCTTCAGAAATTACATTTTGTGCAGGGACAGTTCTAAGCACGGGAAACATGCGCTACTTTACAGGCATACTATAGACACCCCCCAGGTACGAAATTTAAAGGAATATTTCACTTTTATTGTTTCACTTTAAGCATTATTAAAATCACTGCTCCCGAAAAAAACGTGAGTTTTTAAAACTTTTTTTGCATTGATACATGTCCCCTGGGGCAGGACCCGGGTCCCCAAACACTTTTTTTATGACAATAACTTGCATATAAGCCTTTATAATTAGCACTTTAGATTTCTCCCATAGACTTTTAAAGGGTGTTCCGCGGCTTTTTGAATTTGCCGCGAACACCCCAAATTGTTCGCTGCTCGCCGAACGGGCGAACAGGCAATGTTCGAGTCGAACTCATGTTTGAGTCGAACATAAAGCTCATCCCTAAATTCAGCAATGGTGGCATTTTGCTAACTCCTTCTTCTTCCTCTCTTAAAACCTGTGCCATGTGTACCGGATGTTGCTTAGCTAATGAAGATATGACAGACTTCAGTAATAAATGAAAGAACCGTGAATTATTTCCATCCACAGAGACCTCCAAGACTCTTCTGTGATGCTGATCCTGCACCTCTTCTACCCTCTGCTGGCCCCAATCCTGGGAGGGCAGACCGTGAACCGGTTCCTGGGAATTGTATAGTCCTCCCCTAATAAACAGAACATATGTAGCACAGCAGGATCCAAGAAGGTCCAGATGGTTACGGTTTTTTAATAGGCATAAATATATTGGCATTCTGGAAGTTTCATCATAACTCACAGCGTACATTACACAGCGGGAGGGGGAGGGGGGGGGGACCATTGCAGAAACACATCGATGGCCAAGATGAAAAATGGAAGGATTCCCACAATCTCAAATGTGGTTCTCAGTAGCTGCAGCTTAGCTGATTTCTTCCAAGAAAAAAAAAGTGAGATGTAATCATAAACCTTCCTTAGATTTAACCACTTCAGCCCCGGACCATTTTGCTGGTCAAAGACCAGGCCACTTTTTGCGATTCGTCACTGCGTCACTTTAACTGACAATTGCGCGGTCGTGCGACGTGGCTCCCAAACAAAATTGACGTCCTTTTTTTCCCACAAATAGAGCTTTCTTTTGGTGGTATTTGATCACCTCTGCGGTTTTTATTTTTTGCTCTATAAACAAGAAAAGAGCGTCAATTTTGAAAAAAAATCAATATTTTTTACTTTTTGCTATAATAAATATCCCCCAAAAATATATAAAAAACATTTTTTTTCCTCAGCTTAGGTCGATACGTATTCTTCTACATATTTTTAGTAAAAAAAAAAAAACGCAATAAGCGTTTATTGATTGGTTTGCGCAAAAGTTATAGCTTCTACAAAATAGCGGATAGATTTATGGCATTTTTATTAATATCTTTTTTTTACTAGTAATGGCGGCGATCAGTGATTTTTATCATGACTGCGATATTATGGCGGACACATCGGACACTTTTGACAAATTTTTGGGACCATTGTCATTTCTACAGCGATCATCAGTGCTATAAAAATGCAATGGATTACTGTGAAAATGACACTGGCAGTGAAGGGGTTAATCAGTAGGTGGTGCTGTAGGGGTTAAGTGTTTCCTAGGGAGTGCTTCTTACTGTAGGGGGGGGTGGGCTGTGTATGACATGACACTGATCCTGCTCTGATTACACGGGTCGGTGATCAGTGTCATTGTCACTAGGCAGAACGGGGAGATGCTTGTTTACATTAGCATCTCCCCAATCTATCTCGCCGTGAGACGATGGTGGGTATCCCCGCGGCGATCGAGTCTGCGGGACCCACAGTCGGGCTCACAGAGAAAGCGGCAGGGTCGCGCGCGCGACCACATAGCGGCATCTTAAAGGGGACGTACAGGTACGTACTTATGCCAGTCTCTGCACAAAATGTAATTTCTGAAGGAAAAAAAGTCATTTAAAACTACTCGCGGCTCTCAAGCCTCGTACACACGGCCGATAATCTCGTCGTTAAAAACATGTCGTTTTTTACGACGAGATCCTTGGACAAGAAACTTGTCCCAGGCCGAGTGTACACACGCTCATTTCAAAGAACCCGCGGTTCTTTGAATGGAGCGTACGCAGTGACGTCATTGAATACGATGAGCATGCGCTCTTCACATTCGATGCCGTCGCCGCCATCTTGGTTCACCCTACCTATGCCTAGGAAGCTACCGCGCAAGCGTCGAAGTCATTTCGAGCATGCGCGGGCTTCCATTAACAGGCCCTTCAGGTCTGCTATGGATATTAAGGGGAACTCCGCGCCAAAAAAAAAAAAATAATGGTGTGGGGTTCCCCCAAAAATCCTCTACAAGGAGCCAACTTTATTTTACAATCTACTGCTCAGACAGTGAAAGTAACAAGCACCGGAGAGCAGGCAAGGATCTTGGACAATTACGTGTTGCTAGGCTTGCTGAAAACTCCGGTGATCGGCCAGATGGGGGTTCTAAGAAAAGTTTAGAGTCTCCTTCACACCACTGCTCACAGTGGATTCAGGATGAGATAACGAGCATTGGTAGAATTAATTCCATATATCATTATTGTTAATATTATTCAGAATTTATACAGTGGAACCTCGGATTGCGAGTAACGCGGTTAACGAGCGTTTCGCAATACGAGAACTGTATTTAAAAAAATTCTGACTCGGTTTGCGAGTGTTGTCTGGCAAAACGAGCAGGATTCAAGCCACAGAGGTGTGCAGTACCACGTTTGGCCTGAGGTGGGGGGGGCGCTGGAGCTGAGCGAAACCGATCAGAGCCATTCGGAAATGCTCAGAAATGCCCCGGGCCTTTTCAAATGTTTCCGAGGCTCTCCGGCGCCCCCCCCCCACCTCTGGCCATATGCGGTATTGCATGCCATAGAAGTCAATGCGGAACAAATTATTTTAGTTTCCATTGACTTGTATGGGGAAACTCGCTTTGATATTACGAGCATTTTCCTGGAACGGATTATGCTTGTAATCCAAGATTCCACTGTGTGTACATATATATATATATATATATACACAGTGAGGGAAAAAAGTATTTGATCCTCTGCTGATTTTGTAAGTTTGCCCACTGACAAAGAAATAATCAGTCTATAATTTTAATGGTCGGTTTATTTTAACAGTGAGAGACAGAATAACAACAAAAATATCCAGAAAAACGCATTTTAAAAAAGTTATAAATTTATTTGCATTTTAATGGGTGAAATAAGTATTTGACCCCTTCGCAAAACATGACTTAGTACTTGGTGGAGAAACCTTTGTTGGCAATCACAGAGGTCAGAGGTTTCTTGTAGTTGGCCACCAGGTTTGCTCACATCTCAGGAGGGATTTTGTCCCACTCCTCTTTGCAGATCCTCTCCAAGTCATTAAAGTGATTGTTAGGCCCGGTTCACACTTGTGCGATTTTATACCGAATGCGATGCGTCAAAAACACTTTGAATTCGCATGTCATCCCTAAAGTCATTGTTTTCAATGACGGTCGTTCACATACATGCGTTGCGATTCCTCAACGAATGCAATGCGATAAAAAAAAGGGTCTTGTCCAGTTTTACTGCGTTGCGTTGCGAATTCAGTCTCCATAGACATGAGTGTAAATCGTTCTGGAATTGCAATGATGGTTCACATATGTGCAAATTTCACAACGCGATTCTCCACAAAAACAATGAAGTTAACTCCTTTTTTTTATTTATTTTTTACACTATGATTCCATTGGCTAGAACTTTAATCGCAGCTATGTCCCACTCCTGAAATTTGCGTTAAAATCGCGGTAAATTCGCAGTAAAATTCGCACCTCAGAATAGACAAAAAACGGACCAAATTCACAGCGCATCAGTGTGAACCAGGGCCTAAGCCACTGGTCCCATCTCCCCCCACCAAGCAATACCACTGCCACTGGTCCCATCTCCCTCCACCACCATCACCATTGCCATTGGTTCCATTTCCCCCCCACCATCCTCACCACTGCCACTGGTCCTGTCTCCCGCCACCAGCATCACCACTGCCACTGGTTCCATTTCCCCAGCCACCATCACCACTGCCACTGATCCCATCTCCCCCCACCACCATCACCACTGCCACTGGTCCCATCTCCTGTGCCACCATCACCACTGCCACTGGTTCCATCTCCCCCCACCACCATCACCACTGCCACTGGTCCCATCTCCCCCACCACAATCACCACTGCCACTGGTCCCATCTCCCTCCACCACCATCTCCCTCCACCACCATCACCATTGCCATTGGTTCCATTTCCCCCCACCACCCTCACCACTGCCACTGGTCCTGTCTCCCGCCACCAGCATCACCACTGCCACTGGTTCCATCTCCCCAGCCACCATCACCACTGCCACTGGTCCTATCTCCCCCCACCACCATCACCACTGCCACTGGTCCCATCTCCCCCGCCACCATCACCTCTGCCACTAGTTCCATCTCCCCCCACCACCATCACCACTGCCACTGGTCCCATCTCCCCCACCACAATCACCACTGCCACTGGTCCCATCTCCCTCTACCACCATCTCCCTCCACCACCATCACCATTGCCATTGGTTCCATCTCCCCCCACCTCCCTCACCACTGCCACTGGTCCTGTCTCCCGCCACCAGCATCACCACTGCCACTGGTTCCCATCTCCCCCGCCACCATCACCACTGCCACTGGTTCCATCTCCCCCCACCACCATCACCACTGCCACTGGTCCCATCTCCCCCACCACAATCACCACTGCCACGGGTTCCATCACCATCGGGTTCCATCGGGTTTCATCATCAGCTTCTCTCCCCTCACTCTATTGGCCCGTCACCTGGTAAGCTGACTTTCTCCTCCAGTTTTGGCCTCCTGATATAGCATGTCTGTAGCTGAGAACTCAATGGGCATCAAAACTAGAAGAAGTTCTTCTTCTGAAGAACCCATGGTGGAATGCCAGGCCACAACTCGTTGGGACCCTCGGAATACCTGGGCCCCCCACACGTGCATAGGCTGTCCCCCCCCCCATTGGTGGCTCTGGGTACAGAGCCAAGATGGGAAACCAAAGCCATAGTTTGGTATGCAGCGCCTTTCCTGTGTATTTCCATGCTACGGTTTCTAGCTGAGCAGAATGTGTTTTCATGCATGACATTACCGCACGTGATAAAACACTTTTTATGCCTTCGGAATTGTTAGTCCCCCCACGGAGTTTATTTTGATTTGGCCAAGACTTTATCATCAAGAAAACATCCTGTCCTTCCCGTCAGTACAATAATGTTTTTATTTCTTTTCCATCTCCCATATTCTCGGTGCAATTAATATTGTTAGCACATTCAGACTCTGTCCTTTATTCCTGCCTTAAGCTATTCTCCTGGGTAAATGTACCTCGATTAATAGATACATCGAAGCACAAAGGAGCTCACATCGTCAACCTGGCATCCCTTTATTTCTACCAGACAAAAATGTCATTGCAGAGAAGATTCCCGGAGGCAAAGCGCTATCGCCTCACCTAATGGGGTTTAGAATGGGATGTAAATTAAGATACAAGGGTTACCAACCGACACCGCTTTTCATCCAACTGCCAAGTGACCTCTAATAGGTAGTCTTCTCTTTATTAGTCATGACATTGAGTACAAATCTTTTCTTCTATCTTACAACTGATTTGAAGCCTATGTCAAAGCAAAATAATAATGCAGTACATCAGTCCACTACACGCACATTCCCCTATATTTTATGCCTTTATGCTACACACGCCCAAAATTAACTTCATCATTGTACATTCAGTGCCTTGCAAAAGTATTCTCCCCCTCTTGGCATTTTTCGTGTTTTGTTGCCTCACAACCTGGAATTAACATGGATTGTTTAAGGATTTGCATCATTAAATTTACAGAACACGCCCACAACTTTGAAGATGTTTTATTTTTATTTTTTTTATTGTGAAGCACACAACAAATAGGACAAAATAACAGAAAAAGTCAATGTGCATAACTATTCACTCCCCTAAAGTCAACACTTTGTAGAGCCACCTTTTGCGGCTATTACAGCTCCAAGTCGCTTTGGATAAGTCTCTATGAGCTTGCCACATCTTACCACTGGGATTTTTGCCCATTCCTCCTCCTTGTAAAACTGCTCCAGCTCCTTCAAGTTGAATGGTTTGCGCTTGTGAAAAGCAATCTTTAGGTTTGACCACAGATTTTCTATTGGATTGAGGTCTGGGCTTTGACTAGGCCATTCCAACACATTTACATTTTTCCCCTTAAACCACTCAAGTGTTGCTTTAGCAGTGTGTTTGGGGTCATTGTCCTGCTGGAAGGTGAACCTCAGTCCTAGCCTTAAATCACACACAGAGTGGTACAGGTTTTGCTCATGAATATCCCTGTATTTAGCACCATCCATCTTTCTCTCAACTCTGACCAGTTTCCCAGTCCCGACTGCTGAAAAACATCCCCACAGCATGATGCTGCCACCACCATGTTTCACAGTGGGGATGGTGTTCTTTGGGTGATGTGATGTGTTGGGTTTGCGCCAGACATAGCGTTTTCTTTGATGGCCAAAAAGTTAAATTTTAGTCTCATCAGACCAGAGCGCCTTCCTCCATACATTTTGGGAGTCTCCCATGTGCCTTTTCGCAAACTCAAAACGTGCCATTTTGTTATTTTCTGAAAGTAATGGCTTTCTTCTGGCCACTCTGCAATAAAGCCCAACTCTATGGAGCGTACGGCTTATTGTCGTCCTATGTACAGATACTCCAGTCTCTGCTGTGGAACTCTGCAGCTCCTCCAGGGTTACCTTAGGTCTCTGTGCTGCCTCTCTGATTAATGTCCTCCTTGCCCGGTCCGTGAGTTTTGGTGTGCGGCTGTCTCTTGGCAGGTTTGCTGTTGTGCCAGGTTCTTTCCATTTGGTTATGATAGATTTTATGGTGCTCCTAGGGATCATCAAAGATTTGGATATTTTTTTATAATCTAACCCTGACTTGTACTTCTCAACAACATTGTCCCTTACTTGTTTGGAGAGTTCCTTGGTCTTCATGGCAGTGTTTGGTTAGTGGTGCCTCTTGCTTAGGTGTTGCAGCCTCTGGGGCCTTTCAAAAAGGTGTGTCTATGTAATGACAGATCATGTGACACTTAGATTGCACACAGGTGGACATCATTTCACTAATTATGTGACTTCTGAAGGTAATTGGTGGCACCAGAGCTTTTTATGGGCTTCATACCAAAGGGGGTGAATACATACGCACATGCCAATTATCTGTTTTTTATTTCTGAAAAATAGTTTTATGTATATATATTTTCTAATTTTTACTTCACCAACTTAAACTATTGTGTTCTGATCCATCACATATAATTCAGATAAAAAAAAAAAAATTGAACTAAAGGCTGTAATGTAACAAAATAGGTAAAAAGCCAAGGGGGCGTGAATACTTTTGCAAGGCACTGTAGGGCATGTGTAACACGTCCAGTCTCTCTTCCCTGCCCCTGGGACCTCCCCTGTTTACAGTAATTGTCGGCTGTGTTTAATCAACGCTGCATTACTGTATATTCAGAGAAGTCTGCAGCTTTAGGGTCCTTTCACACAGGCTTTCCGCCCGGTGGACTCCGCTTTGCTCAGCGGGGGATCAACCCGCTGAGCAGGCAGATGACCGGTCTGTCTCTGCTCACTGCGCTGAGATGGACCTGTCAGAGCCCCGCTCTCCTCTATGGGGAGATCGGATGAAAATGGACCGCCTGTCCTGCCCTCCCTGCAAGCCTACAAGCAGACCTCCATCTTGTTCACTATTTATGGGGAAAATTACAGTGCAAATTGAACCGTGTATTTGCCTTTTCCCTTGAATGTACAGTATCTGCCCGCGAGAATGTGGTTCTCAGGGACAGTGTACCGACATCTCGCGCTCAGGCCATGTGCGACACGATATTGAACGGGGATCCGACTTGGATCCCCGCCAATACCAGGCACTGTGTTTGGTATGAATCATGAGGGGGAACTCCACGCCAAATTTTATATAAAAAAACGGCATGGGTCCCCCTCCAAGAGCATACCAGGCCCTTAGGTCTGGTATGGGTTTTAAGGGGAACCCCTAAGCCGAAAAAACGGCGTGGGGGTTCCCCAAAATCCATACCAGACCCTTATCTGAGCACGCAGCCTGGTCTGTCAGGAAAGGGGATGGGGACGAGCGAGCGCCCCCCCCCCCCTACTGAATCAAACCAGGCTGCATTACAGGGGGCTCCCGGATTCCGATAAGCCCCCACCTGCAGACCCCGACAACCAACGGCCAGGGTTGTCGGGAAGAGGCCGTTGTCCTCATCAACATGGGGACGAGGTGAGAGATGAGAAATGAGAAAAAGCCATCAAAAGTGACGGCATGGGTTCAAACCCCCTCCTCACAGTCCTATGAATCTTAAAGGGGAGCCCGCGCCAAAATAACAAGACGAAAAAAAAGGGCGCCCCCCTGCCCCAAAGCACCCACCCCCCATGTTGAGGGCATGCGGCCTGGTACGGTTCAGGAGGGGGCGCTCAGTCGTCCCCACCCCCTTTCCTGATGAACCGGGCTGCGTGCTCGGATAAGGGTCTGGTATGGACTTTGGGGGAACCCCCACACTGTTTTTTCGGCTTAGGGTTTCCCCTTAAAATCCATACCAGACCTAAGGGCCTGGTATGCTCTTGGAGGGGAACCCATGCCGTTTTTTTTATTTAAAATTTGGCGTGGAGTTCCCCCTCATGATTCATACCAAACACAATGCCTGGTATTGGCGGGGATCCAAGTCAGATCCCCGTTCATTGAAAGTCGGACGTATGTCCAGCCTCAATGTCAGCAATGCTTGTTGCTCATTCGGAAAGGAAAAACAAAATTTTTCCTTTCCCGATGAGCGAGTCAGCTCGGCGCTGCTATCCGCAGCTGACACAGTGCACTGCGATTACTTGCTGTTATGTGCAGATAGCTGCGCCAAATCATTCCTGGGCACAGTCAATTTTATTTTTTCTATCTGTAACAAAACCGCAGCTAAACGCAGTGTGTGCGTTTAGCTGCGGTAGATAACTTAGGCCCCTTTCACACTGGGCGGGCATATGCGGTGGCAGTATAGCGGCGCGATTTTCAGCGCCGCTATACCGTCGTGTTTACTGCGATATTCGGCCGCTAGCGGTGCGGTTTTAGCCCCCGCTAGCGGCCGAAAAAGGGTTAATACCGCCCGCAAACCACGGCTACAGCCGCGGTTTGCGGGCGGTATTACCGCGGTGCCCCATTGATTTCAATGGCAACGAGCGGTATACACACCGCTCCTTCACCGGTCCAAAGATCCGGCTTGCAGGAGATTTTTTCGTCTCCCGCCAGCGCATCGCCTTAGTGTGAAAGCCCTCGGGCTTTCACATTGAGAATGCTGGGGCAGGATTATTTCAGGCGTTATTTATGCGCTATTTTTAGTGCAAAAACGCCTGAAATACGCCTCAGTGTGAAAGGGGCCCTAAGAATCCGCAGATAAAAGCACCATTCTATCCGTCCGTGTGAAAGGGGCCCAAGAGTAGACCTTATAGTCTTCTACAAGATCTGATCATTGTTGACAGCTTTCTCCTTTCTTACTGGTAATATATCTGTTCTCGGCTTCCTGCTGCTTTTAATCTAATGAAATTATTTTCAAACTGACATCTACAAAACAATCTCCATTTCCTGCTAATCACCGCCATCTATCAGATAATTGGCTCGCAATCACATTACGTAGATTTGACAATTCCTTCTGGATGTTAAAACTTTCAAAATGCTCAGCTAGGCGAGCCGGGACATGTCAAAGCCGAACTCGGGAGTCCGTTTTGACAAGCTTGACTGACAGAACTTCTTGAGCCGTGATTGTTCGGGAGACTTCATATGCTCGCTGTAATTTTTTTATGTCTTTCGCGAATGCTGATTTTTATTTCTAATGAGGAGCGGCGCTGCAGGAGTAGACCTCCTGAAATGTATTTGTTTCTTAATGTTTAATGTATTAAATAGATTAAATTAACTGGGAAAACGCTTCAAGAGAAAATACCATTAAAGAATCTGATATAGGCAAGGCAATTCGAAATGAACCATTCAATGTTTTAATGGAAACTTTCTTATATTTAAGAATAAACTTTGAAGGTCAGAGAGTGGCTCTCCACTGTCAGACAAAACAGCGAGGGGGGTGGGGGGGGGGGAAATTACAACCGAAAATCCCTCCAGATTTACTGATTCTGAGGGCGTGGGCTAAAGAATGGCTCATTGAGAATGATGGACAATGTACTGTAAGACAGATACCAACCAAGTGGCTTTTTCCTGTAGGTGTCGCCCTTTACACTGTATAGCCCTTGTGCCCAACCTGCAGCCCAGGGGCCACATGCAACACTTTGGAACTTTTTTTTTGTGGCCCTCGGGAACCCTGCAGACACTTATCTGTGTGTCCCTATTGCCCTGTTATAGAACTAGTCATTTCTATTAGCCTCATGTCATATATCTCCAGTCTATGAATATCTCATGAAGCATGTTTCCAGTTTTCAAAAACTCCTATAGCACGTTCTCAGTCTCTGACAGTCTCCTGCAACGTGTCTGCAGTCTATTTCCATCTCCTATATCATGTCTGCAGTCTCTGACCATCTCTTGTATCACGTCTGCAGTCTCTGACCATCTCTTGTATCACGTCTGCAGTCTCTGACCATCTCTTGTATCATGTCTGCAGTCTCTGACCATCTCCTGTATCACGTCTGCAGTCTCTGACCATCTCTTGTATCATGTCTGCAGTCTCTGACCATCTTCTATATCATGTCTGCAGTCTCTGACCAGCTTTCGTATTATGTCTGCAGTCTATGTCCATCTCTTGTATCATGTCTGCAGTCTCTGACCACCTCTTGTATCATGTCTGCAGTCTCTGACCATCTCATGTATCATGTCTGCAGTCTCTGACCACCTCCTGTATCATGTCCACAGTCTCTGACCATCCCTTGTAGTATGTCTGCAGTCTCTGACCATCTCCTGTATCATGTCTGCAGTCTCTGACCAGCTTTTGTATTATGTCTGCAGTCTATGTCCATCTCTTGTATCATGTCTGCAGTCTCTGACCACCTCCTGTATCATGTCTACAGTCTCTGACCATCTCTTGTAGTATGTCTGCAGTCTCTGACCATCTCCTGTAGTATGTCTTCAGTCTCTGACCATCTCCTGTACCATTTCTGCAGCCTCTGACCATGTCCTGCAGTATGATCAAAGTCTCTGACCATCTCTTGTATCATGTCTGCAGTCTCTGATCATCTTGTGTGTCATGTCTGCAGTCTCTTACCATCTCCTCTATAATGTCAAAAGTCTCTGACCATCTCTTGTATCATGCCCATAGTCTTTAACCATACCCTGTTGTGTGTCTTCTGTCTCTGATAAAAATATATTTACAGGGGGCAGAGCGGTCCCCCAACAGTATGTCGTGATCCCATAAGAAGGACTGTGTGCAGGCAGCCTATATGTATCCTCCCAAAAAGACCATGCGCACAGCCGCACGTTGGCGTGCACCAACGTCACGCTGGCCAAACGTGTGCCAGGAGGGGCTCAGATCGGGGTGGGGAAACCCCGCCCACGAAAAAGCCTGTCCCCCATAGGCTACGAAGGGCTGGGATGGTGATGACGCGACCGGTGTCATGACGTCACAAATGGCGTCAGACGCGAGCCACGTGGGCGTGACGTCGATGCACTGTGGACGCCGCCCAATCCCACAGAAGCCCTCCCGCTTGGAGGGCAGGAGGAGGGGCAGAGGGAGGACATACAGAGCGCATCACAGCGTCCGGGTGAGTGACAGCACAAAGAGGCCCACAGTAAAAACATGAAACAAACCCCATCAGGACTGAAAAAAACGCACCAATGCCATAAGTCTCATGGGCACGATGGACGTGTCCCCAATGATGGTACATGGCCACAAAGGATAACTGAGACTACCCACGTAGATGGCTTCTGGGGGATTGGGCGGCATCCACAGTGCATTGACGTCACGCCCGCGTGGCTCGCGTCTGACGCCATTCGTGACGTCATGACGCCGGCCGCGTCATCACCATCCCAGCCCTTCGTAGCCTATGGGGGACAGGCTCTTTCGTGGGTGGGGTTTCCCCACCCCGATCTGAGCCCCTCCTGGCACACATTTGGCCAGCGTGACGTTGGTGCATGCCAACGTGCGGCTGTGCGCATGGTCTTTTTGGGAGGATACATATAGGCTGGCTGCACACAGTCCTTCTTATGGGATCACGACATACTGTTGAGGGACCGCTCTGCCCCCTGTTACCCATTACTCAGGTAATTTTTGCTACTACTAGTTTTTGCCACTAGACTTCAATCTGGTTGCTGCACATTGTTTACACTTTATCAATCATTATCTTTTTAGACAGAGTCTCTGGCATTTCCCAGCACGTGATCATCATATTTGCTTAACACCTCCCTTTTTGGCTACCTGTCCCTTTGAGTAATCTTCAGCCCTGTGCCTCAGCTACACGTGGCGTGTTCACCTCAGTGTCCGGGACTGGCACCCCCTTGTTGGCCATGGTTCAGCATTTCACTCATTCCCACCATCCACACCACTCACCTGGTATGTAAATTTAGGACTGACATGCATGCTCTTCATTTGCGCTTAGTGTTACTGTAGATTCAACAAACATATTTTAATCCCTTAGATTTGGAAGCCTCCGCCCCTGATGAGTGTACAAACACGAAACGCGTTGGAAAATTTAGGATGCCTACGCACTCCTTATCTGATCCACCAGCAATCATGTTTCACTACTTTCTACCTCATATTGTTTTAACTGCACTGTGCCACTTTAAGGAATTATGTATGATCTACCATGTATTCTTGGGAAGTTGTTCATTTTTTCATACTGTCATGTATTGTTTTTTGATATCATTGTATATCCTTGATGTCCATGTTCCATATGTCGATCCATATGTCATGAGTTTCCAAGCTGATATTAATATGTATCTCTAATGTCCATTATGGTTATGTACCTTGCTCAGCCCCATTGATTCAAACAGTACATCATATCATTTTCATGTCAATAAACATGTTCCTTTTAATACACTCCAACATTGTTCTGAACCTCATTTAAAGTCCCAAATTCCCCTTTCTTTATACCTGAAGATTGAGATGAATCACCACAAACAAGGCAGTTATAGCAATGGTTACTATGTATGTTGTAGACCAGCCTTTCTCAACCTTTTCAACACCGAGGAACCCTTGAAATAGTTCTCCGGTCTCGGGGAACCCCCTGCTAAAATTGAGAAATCTACAACTCATGATACATTAGTGTGACAGTCATGTGGAAGAATGGTCCTTATACTTGTGGCAATTGGGAAGAATTACCTCCTTACAGAGAGCTAAAAAGATCAATGGGGTCAGTGTGAACTTATCTGAGAGGCAGAAATTGCCCAATGCTGAAGGAACCCCTAGCAACCTCTGGAGGAAGCATAGGGTTCCACGGAACCCTGGTTGAGAATCACTGTTGTAGGCTATACAGTTCTTCAGGTAGAGAACGCAATCTTCATAGGAAAAGCAGTTTTACAGCAGTTCTATGATATGAATGTAGCAGGCCTCACTCTCCCTCTCCGCTTCTATCGCCTGGTTGGCTGGTGTGGTCTAGGGGTACCTGGGAGAGGAGAGTGCAGGAGCACTACGCCAAGCTCTCCCCTCGTATGTGTATGAGGGTTGAGCAAAGTCACTTGAATTACCTTCGGGTCTGTTCACTGCATACAAAGCCTCTGCTTGTTCTGTGGAAATGTGTCTGCCAGTAAAAGAGCCCCACACCAATTAAAAGTCCAACACTCTTTTATTTCTCCATTGCAGGGTGAACATAATAGTTGAACTTTCAGTAACAAACAGACAGGGGTGTGGATACGAGGTAGGCCCAGGCACAAATGAACTCTCCTATTCCTTTGCAAGCGAATAGGCCTGGCGCACGGTCTCTGCCACTGACCGTGAGATTGGTCGCTGCCACCGACCGGATGAACTGTTGAGGCCCCTGCCACAGGCCTAATAGCAGGTCTCTGCCACCGACCTGAGTTGACTAGTTGGACCGCTGCCACCGGTCATAGAACATGAACCACCTTCCTCTCTGAACTTGGCCCCTGTTCGGGAAAGATATCCCTCCGGGCGGTCTCCAGAGGTTCACCCGGCACTGGCAATATGCTGCACCAGATCTTCGGGTGAGTCCCTCCTCCGGTCCCTTACGCCTCTGGATTCAGGTGCCCAACACCCGGGGCACCCTAGGACAATCCCTCCCTTGCGGGACCCAGCGGAAGGAACTGGGCCCCAGGCCTCCGGCTGAGTACCTCACCCCAGACTGAAGGTGTCTGGGATGGAACACGAACTCCAAGTGTCCAGGCCTAGGCCGCCTGGACACCGACCGCGAACAGCAGCCCTCAGGCTGAAGGTGCCTGGGACTCAAACCTCGTGGCGAAGATGTCCGCCCCCTTTATACCCTTTCCCAGCAAGCACAGCGGGTTCCCCGCCCCGCCGTACAACTGCTGCGAGAGGTCACAAAGGGTACGGCACTGCAGCGATGGTTCATATCCAAAGAATTTATACACCAGAATATGATTTAGAGTGTTGCCAACATCCCGTGTGTTCTGGAACAATAGGAAATGTCCCCCTTAACTAGGGGTTGGGACTTTAAGGGCAACAAATATGACAATAGTATATGAGTACAAAAATGTATTAAATAATTAATTTTAAGAAGCCAAATGGATGGCAGTGTGTAACAACTGAATGTGCATTTAAACAAACAGGTAGAAATAACAACAAGATTCGTTCTTTCCAAATAGGGGTGGTTGTCCGACGCGTTTCAGGGATTGTACCCTTTCCTCAGGGACGAACCTCAATTGGAGAATAAAATATCTGATGGGACTGCCATTTGTAATTTTGATGGATCAGCAAAATACTAGAGGTGTCGAGACCACTTAAGAGTGAGACTGCTGTGCATGTTTGCTGCTCCAAACAGAACCTTTTTTGACAAACCCTGTTTCTTCCTTCAAAAATCTTGACCATCCATGGACAGTGGCGAGGTGCAAACCTAATCTCCTGTTGCAGCACTCCTAGTAGTCTCTCACTTTTTATATTTTCATTTGTTATTTTATCTTCATTTTACAAGTGTTTTCAACAAACCTTTATGTAAATTATCAAGGTATCCATAGGTGTCTCGACACCTCTAGTATTTTGCTGATCCATCAAAATTACAAATGGCAGTCCCATCAGATATTTTATTCTCCAATTGAGGTTCGTCCCTGAGGAAAGGGTACAATCCCTGAAATGTGTCGGACAACCACCCCTATTTGGAAAGAACGAATCTTGTTGTTATTTCTACCTGTTTGTTTAAATGCACATTCAGTTGTTACACACTGCCATCCATTTGGCTTCTTAAAATTAATTATTTAATACATTTTTGTACTCCTATACTATTGTCATATTTGTTGCCCTTAAAGTCCCAACCCCTAGTTAGGGGGACATTTCCTATTGCTGCAGTGATGGTTCAACCCCGGCCCAAAGTGACAGCGCCACCTGCTGGGCCGCAGGGAACTGGACATCACTGATGTCTTCACCAGATTTAAACACTCTGAAAAGTACATACCCGCTACATGAACTTACAAGATGCACGAAGAGCACTTACCTTGGAGGGGTGGTAGTATTGCTCAGTAATATTGCAATCCCAAAAAGTCTCTGCAGATATATGTTTTCCAGTTTGAGATTGTTCTAGAAAGCTGACAGAGGAGACACCCTGTAGGGAAAACCTGCTCTTTCCCTCCTTGTCAGGTATGGTACCTCTACCTATTGCTACTCAGAATTACACTATTTATTGAATCATTGGTCAAGATGGCTGCCCAAATCTCGCACAACTTCAGTATTCTATAGGATTACCGTCCTCCCCAAGATGGCTGCCTGGAGCCCATAGCAGGAGACAATTATTTCTCAAAGGGCTCTTTCCAACCTGAAGAAATGGCACAGTGCCACCTTTCAGTTGGAGGGAATACTGCAGCCTACACCTGTCTTCATACTGATCCCTCACTGGGAATAACAACATTTTACTGGACTTATCTTTGGCTTGTGATGCTCTCATTCTTGTATTTACAGGGCATTTTTTGCATTGAAAACGTGGGGAATGCAGTTCCAGCACCTTCAGCACTGAATGCATGTAATGGCAAGAGGTACTGGGGTATGCTGGCAGGAATCTTATTTTGTGTGGGGGTCTATTGTTGCTGAGGAGGTCTATTGTTGCGGGGGGAGGTCAATTGTTGAGGAAGAGGTCTATTGTTGCTGGCTGCTCGGAAATCTGTTGTTGTTGCCAGGGGTATATTGTTGCAGGGGTGGATCTATTGTTGCTGGGATGGTATTATGTATTGGGCGGTCCATTGTTGTTGGGGGGGTATAATGTTGTGTAGGGGATCTATTGTTGCAGGAATGGATCTATTGTTGCTGGGATGGTATTTTGTAATGGAAGGTCCATTGTTGTTGGGGGGTATAATGTTGTGTAGGGGATCGATTGTTGCTGGGGATATCTATTACTGCGGAAGGGGGGGTCTATTGTTGCTGGCCGCAGAGGTCCTATTTTACTGCTTTTCTTGTTATCATTAACCAAGAACCATGGCATGGCGCTCAGAGGTGGGTAAGGGGTGGAACCAAGGCATGGTGCTCAGAAGTGGGTACAGGGTGGAACCAAGAGATGTTGCTCAGAGGTTGGAAAGGGGTGGAACCAAGGCATGGTGCTCAGAAGTGGGTACAGGGTGGAACCAAGAGATGTTGCTCAGAGGTTGGAAAGGGGTGGAACCAAGGCATGGTGCTCAGAAGTGGGTACAGGGTGGAACCAAGAGATGTTGCTCAGAGGTTGGAAAGGGGTGGAACCAAGGCATGGTGCTCAGAAGTGGGTACAGGGTGGAACCAAGAGATGGTGCTCAGAGGTGGGTGCAGGGTGGAACCAGGGTATGGTGCTCAGAGGTGGGTACAGGGTGGAACCAAGAGATGGTGCTCAGAGGTGGGTACAGGGTGGAACCAAGGCATGGTGCTCAGAGGTGGGTAGGGGGTGGAGACAAGGAGAGACTCAGAAGGGGCAAATTCCTGCACCTATTCTTTGAAAAAAAAAAAGCCCTGTGTATATATATTATACTCTTCAGATGCAGCAGGTTCTATTGAGTTGTGTTTGGATTGCATGCCCTTTTTGTTAAACATTATGTTTTGCATTTGAACAATGGTGGACTTTAATGGAGTATGCTGCGTTTGGCATCAATGCTTGTCTACACAGGGCCTAAAAGTATAATCATCAGTGGATTCCACCAGGTGAATAAAGATCAACCAGGACTTCTTGGTGTATGTTTTTGGTGGGTGGGTAAAGGTTCCTGCTGACCAGTGGCGGCCCGTCCATTAGGGGCGCCCGTGCGCCGCCCCCTCTATCCACAGGAGTCACATCCTGATTAATACTCTATGATCCACGACCACTACCCCCTATTCATACGTCCAGCCCCTTTCAGGACCCCCGGCGGCGGGGGTGTTTTTTTGAAATGCCTGATTAGAGCCAGAGGCTCTAATAGGCTTCAAAATAGGGTGGGCTCGTGGCGCAGAGCATTGCGCCAGTAGCCCACCCAAGTGTTACAACAGCGAATTAATATTCGCTGTTTCAACACTGATCCTCCTCCCGGCCAATCAGGAAGCGGGTCTGATACCCGTCACCCAATTTTCTGGAAGGACAGGCAATCCTATTGGACGCTTAGGAGGAGGGGAGGAGATGCATGGCGTAAGCGAAGAGGAGAAGACACAGGAGCCGCTGCCCGATCCCCGCAGCTACCCAATGTGCCCGCCGCTGCACGATCCCCGGTGCCGCCCGATCTCCACCGCTGCCCGATGTGCCCGCCAATGCCCGATGCCTGCTGCCGCCCAATGTGCCCGCCAATGCCCGATCCAACCCGCTGCCCGATGTGCCCGCTGATGCCTGATCCCCGCTTCTGCCCGATGTGCCCGCCGATGCCTGATCCCTGCTTCTGCCCGATGTGCCTGCCGCCTAGATGGGGTAAGTGACACGGGACCGGCGGACAGCGAGGGAGGGGGGTTTGAGGTGCCGCAGGGGGGAGCTGTTTGCCGCCCCCACAAACAAAAAACCATCAGCCACCACTGCTGCTGACACTGTGCTTAGCAAAGTTACAATTCACCGGCCAATGTGGTGCCCTCGCATCATTTTATATTCAACTGCAAACCAGTTCTGTCATCTCTAATTGCCTGCATGCCATCCTATGCTGTGCATGATGTTGCTGTATTTTTCTTTTGGTTGTTGTCCTTTCTGTAACCCACCTGCTCCAGGCAGGGAATCTTTTTTGCTTATGCTTGCAGTGTGCTACTTTGATTTTCGGTGCTCAGCAGAAGTTACCACATTTTTAAAATAGTTACTTTGCGTTGGGCTGAGACCACCAGCCGCAGCAGGGTAGCAGCTTCTGGAAACTTATGATAGACATGTCAATCAGTAGTTGTTGAAGTCAGCCTTTGTCCATTGCTGAGATACATGGGAGAGGGGTTTGGGACTTTATATGAAACATGCAGCCAGGGAGGCACCACGGCATGATTGTGTCTGGTGGGTGATTGTGAGTTGTGACCATATATATTGCATAGTAACATCACGGCTCAAAATTTCAAGTCCTGAGCTACTAGCCAGGCCTCAAGAGTTACTCGCCACCAGTTGCCCCACTTAACCCCTACCATGCCCCGCCCATAATTCCACCCTAAACACGCCCTCATAAATTATCTCATGAAATTACACTTAAATGTTTTATGCAGAATTAAGCAACTTTATCCGTGCTCATCAATGCAGCCTCACCCATGTCCACCAATGCAGCCTCACCCGTGTCCTCCAATGCAGCCTACCCATGTCCACCAATGCAGCCTCACCCGTGTCCACCAATGCAGCCTACCCATGTCCACCAATGCAGCCTACCCATGTCCACCAATGCAGCCTACCCATGTCCACCAATGCAGCCTACCCATGTCCACCAATGCAGCCTCACCCGTGTCCACCAATGCAGCCTCACCCGTGTCCACCAATGCAGCCTCACCCATGTCCACCAATGCAGCCTCACCCATGTCCACCAATGCAGCCTCGCCCGTGTCCACCAATGCAGCCTCACCCGTGTCCACCAATGCAGCCTCACCCGTGTCCACCAATGCAGCCTCAACCGTGTCCCCCAATGCAGCCTCAACCGTGTCCCCCAATGCAGCCTACCCATGTCCATCATGCTGCCTACCCGTGTCCATCATGCTGCCTACCCGTGTCCATCATGCTGCCTACCCGTGTCCCTCATGCTGCCTATCTGTGTCCATAATGCAGGGAAGAGCATTGTCGGCCGGATGATAAGAGCGCCGTGGGACATCACTGGAACAGCTTTGATTTCAATTGCTGTGTTCCCGCCGCCCGGCAAAATATAGCATATAGCACATATAGCCCCGCCACCTGGCCGGGAACTTTGATTCACGTCACTCGTCCTGGGATTGGACAGGTGATCTGTCTATAAAATTCCCTGGAACCAGGGGGCGGAGCTGTGTGTGACAGTGAGTGCGGGGAACACTCAGCTATTGAAATGAAAGCCGCTAGTGATGTCCCCCGCGCTCTGAATCATCCAGCCGGCTATCTCCTCTCTCTTCCCCTCCGCGAGCGCTGGGAGAAGGACTCCCATACAAGCCACCGGCTGGTGGTGCTCACCCCCCCTCACTTCCAGGCAGCCAAAGCTCGCCAGCCCTCAAAATCCACTCGCAAAATTTGGATTTTTTGAGGGCTGATAACATAATACATACACAAATGTAAAATAGGTAGAATTTATTCCATACATAATACATAATAACATGGTAACATAATAGCATAGCAACATACTGGTTCACAATGATATCATCATATAAAACACCACACCAAACTCATAATTGCGTGTCTCCACAATAAAGAAATTATTTGAATTGGTAAGGTCCAGTAGAACATAATGCTGGTAACAATTTTGAGATGTAAACAAAGGGGCATCTAAGAGCTCGATATGTTTTGTGGCTTACTTCCTCTCTTCAGGAGCAGATGCAGAACAGGTGTCTAGAAAATTTTTACAAATCAAATATTCAATTGGGTATATCTATAAGAGGAGGAGGGAAAGGAAGATGCCAGGGTGGATCCCCCACTCATACTTTCAGACCAACTATGAGTCTGGGCACAGGCATGGAAAGCTGGAGGCCAGCTGGGAGAGGTTGATGACCCTCCCAGCTGGCCTCCAGTTTTCCACGCCTATAGCCTCGTACACACGACCGTTTTTCTCGGCAAGAAAACTGCTGGGAGAGCTTTTTGCAGAGAAAACCGTTCGTGTGTATGGTTTCCCGTCGGGGAAAACTGCTGGGAATCTCGAAGAGAAAAATAGAGAACCTGCATGTCTGTATGCATACCTGTCCGAGGTAAACCCGCGCATGCTCGAAAAGACTTTGACGCATGTGCGGTAGCATACAAGGTTAGTGTGGGGTGTAGCAAGATGGTGGCGACGGCATCGAATGTGACGAGCGCCGGCTCGTCGTAGTCGATGACGTCACCGCGTTCTTGCCATTCAAAATAACAGCATTTTTTTTTGGAGTGGCCGTCTGTACACAGGGCTTGGCAAGACAAGCCTGCCAGGAATCCCGTCGAGAAAACCGACGTTGTTTTTTCCGACGGGATTCCCACCCATGTGTACAGGGCTTATAGACATGCCCAATTGAATATTTGATGTTTTACTTTTTTTTTTTTCATTTACAACAAATTTATTTAAACCACAAGGCTTTACTTCTGGCTGGATTCAGATTTAGATGTGGAGGCTCTCAGTGATAAGAGTCTACGCCTCTTGGCAATCTGCTCCTGGCGCTTCTCCTTGGCTTCCTTTGTTCTCTTAGCAAGGAGCTTGGCATACTCTGATGCTTCCTCCTTATTCTTCTGAGTGCGCTGCTTCTTCAGGGCAATACGCCTGCGCCTGTGTTGAAGAGCTCTAGGTGTTACAAGACGCTGGATCTTGGGGGCCTTAGTCCTTGCCTTCTTCCCTTCCTTAGCAAGAGGCTTTCTAACCACATATTGGCGACAGGTTGAAGAGCTTGAGGATTCTGCTTGCCCTTTAAGGACCCAAACGACGTGGAACAGTGTTGTCTGTGAGGCCAGGGATGTCCTTCTCACCTTTCCTGGCAATCACCAAGTTCAACACACTTAAGTTGACATCTACAATACAGCCACACACAGACTTGCGTTTGCACCGGCCAGTCCTCCTGGGGCGGTGTCACGTACCTTACAGCGGAGCCGAGGAAGTGGCGGCGGCCTCTCGCACGAACCTGGTCCCCGCACCCCCTGGAGGTGAGGAAAGGGAATGCAGGGGCACGAGAAGGTGCAGGTGCCTGTTGGTTCAGGTGGAGTCTCTGGGAGGCACTGGAAACCTCTTCAAGCACAGGTGCTGTAGAAACCAGATGTCAGATCCGTTCAGGGAAGATCCAATAGAATAGACAGGTTGTCAGTACTAGGATCCCTTTAGGACCCAGCACAACTCACCTGAAACAGCCTTTGCCTGGGAAACAACAGTGATAGGCCAGCTCACCTTTAAATCACCTGTATCATCATCCAATCAGTGCTCGTGATAGAGTTACCTTTGTGTGCCACTGTTTGATACAGCTGATATCTGCTCTGTGTATTTCGTGTATGACCCGGCTAGTTTGACCCTGCTTGCTCGCTTCTAATTCGGTACCGTTTGGACTCTGATCTACCTGTGTATGACCCAGCTTGCCTAGACTACGCTTTGCCTGATTCTACTGTAGTACCTTCATCTGCAGCGGTGAACTACAAGCACCAGCCAACCTCCATCTGCAGCGGTGAACTACAAGCACCAGCTAACATCCACCTTCATCTGCAGCGGTGAACTACAAGTCCCGGCAGACCTTCTCATGGTATGTGCTCTTGTTCTTGAACTCTTTGCATAATCAGCACACCTGCACTGTTACATGTTATCTGCTCCTAGCCTGACACAGGTGCAGGCAGAAGTCGGCAGCGGGCTGGCGGAGAGGTACCAAATCAAGAGGCAAGGTCATGGTCAAAGTCCAGGCCGTGGTCAGTATAACAGGCAGAGGCAGGAAAGCAGGTAAGGGAGATCCGAGAAGGGTAGTCAAACAAGCCAGGTATCTTCAGGAGCAGGTCAATCCGAAAACAGGTTAAACAGGAACACAGGTACTAGCTAAAAAGACAATTCAGCACTGATGCTCAGGTGATTCACGTTTAAATAGGGCGCCGTGCGCTGGGATTGCCAGGGGCACGCGCATGCACATGGGCGTGCGCACCGCGTATGCCCTGTCTGAGTCCTATACGACCCATTCTAAGTATCCGCGCATGCACATTAGCGCTCACAGGCCGGGAATTCCTTGCTGACAACCGGACGTGGGTGTTTGCAGCACTGGGTCTCTGACAGGCGGTAACAGGAGTGACCCTTGCTCAACAGAAGATGAACACGGCCGTGGGAGCTGCCATAGCTACTGGCCTCCGAGCGGGACCCCTGACCGTGACTTTATGTGAGTTAGGGACCTCGGACTGTAAGCTCCTTGAGGGCAGGGGCCGATGTAGACCTCCAACATCAATTGTAAGCACTATATAAATATACCTAAAATAAACATGGAAGGCTTCCATATAAAATGCATGGATTGTAGAGACGGGGAAAACATGAGGACAAGACAAATCTGAAGACAGCTTTCCACCTACACGTTCAATATTTGCTCATCAAATTGCCACCTAGCTGAGATATAAAATGTCACAGGAAAGCTGCATTCCTAATATCACATAATGATGGTGCTCAAAAGACAGTTGTTATGTCTCTGAGTCTGCAAGAACGCAAACACAAAAACATGAGCTTCAATGTACTCTTCAAAAAAATAAAATACAAACTTAGGTAATTTAATAGAATATTCTTACAAAGCCAGCTACTGTTTGCTGTCGCCAAAAATGTTCCTGTTTTGGTAGGCAAAGCCAACAGTAGCAATATATCAGGTAATATAATAAAGTCCCTAAAGCATGCAAGCTAGGGTTAGAGTTTAGGGTTAGGTTTAGGGTTTAGGGTTAGGGTTTAGGGGTTAGACCCCTTTCACACTGGGGCGCTTTGCAGGCGATATAACGCAAAAAATAGCGCCTGCAAAGTGCCCGGAAACAGCCGCTGCTGTCCTTCCAATGTGAAAGCCCCGAGGGCTTTCACACTGGAGCGGTGCACTATCAGGACGGTAAAAAAAGTCCTGCTAGCAGCATCTTTGGAGCGGTGAAGGAGCGGTGTGTATACTGCTCCTCCACCGCTCCTGCCCATTGAAATTAATCGGGCACCATGGCTATAGCACCGGCAAAGCGCCTCTGCAGAGGTGCTTTGCGTGGTTTTAACCCTTTCTCGGCCTCTAGCGGGGGTTAAAAGCACCCCGCTAGCAGCCGAAAAGCACCACAAAATTTACGGTAAAGCACCGCTAAAAATAGCCCAGTGTGAAAGGGGCCTTAGGGTTTACCCTTAAAGAATAAGGCTAGGACTCAGGAATTGCAATAGGGACCTCCCCCAGAGGTCAAAGGTCAGAAGGCGGGTTCACAGAGGTCAATGGTCACGAGGCGTGGCTGACCCACCCCCACCAAAGTGTACCGCCTACCCCAACCATTTCGGGGAATGAACAAGTCGGGGAAAGTGCTTCGGAAATATTTAAATTATTAAAATTCATACATTTGTACATTCGTAAATTTGAAAAACTTGTACATTTTATAAATTCAAAAATCCGAAAATTCGAAAATCCGAAAATAAGACTGAAAATCCGGAAATTCAAGAGAACGAAAATCCCAAAATTAGAAAACCCGAAAATTCAAAAATTCGAAAAATTAACTAACTAACTAATAATAACTAACTATTAAATTATAGGTATTGGAATTTCCTTTCAAATTTGGCTGTTCGTGAACGTAACGAATACGAATTTATCCGAAGTTACGAATCATCCGAAATAACAAATGCTGTATCTAAACAAAATGAACGGAACATATTAATAAAAATTATAATAATAATAATAATAATAAAACGTTTATTATTATTATTATTGTTATTCATTATTATTAATTCGCTAAATTCCATTTGTTTAGATGCAGCATTCGTTATTTCAGATAATTAGTAACTTCGAATAAATTCATATTCGTTACGTAACGTTCACTAACAGCCAAATTTGAAAGGAAATTCCAATATCTATATATTAATAGTTAGTTGTTATTGGTTAGTTAGTTATTCTTTCGAATTTCGGATTTTCTCTCTTATTTTCGGATTTTAACATTTTTGAATTCACGTATTTTTAAATTTACGAATTCTCAAATTTACGAATTGCGATCATATTGAATGACCCGAAAAACTGAGAAACCCCCCCCTCCCCCAAAAAAAACAAATGAAACGAAAAACTAGCAACTTTTTGGGCAGTGCACATGTCTAATGAGCATTCCGTCACTTCCGGTTTTGGTTTGAATAGAATAGAAAAAATTCTATTCTATTCCTTTATTTTCTTTTCTATTTTATTATTTTTGGAAATTCGAAAAGTTTTCCAATTTCCAAAAAGAATAAAATAGAATAAAAAATAAAGGAATAAAATAGAAAAAAAATAAAGAAAAAAATTATATTATGTTCCTATATTTTCTATTCTATTTTATTCTCTTTGGAAATTGGAAAACTATTCGAATTTGAAAACTTTTTCAAATTCAAAATCTATTTGAAATTGATTCGAAAACGTTTCAAATTCGACAACTATTCGAAATTGATTCGAAAACCCTATCGTATCGATTCGAAAACCAATAAACAAAACGAATCCCGAAAACAAATTAAAACAAATGAAACTAATTTAACTAAACAAATTTATGTAAATAACAAATCAAAACTAAACGAAACAAAACAATTTTTTTCGTTCTGCACATGTTTAGTGATTACCTAGGCTGAGATGATGTCATCAGTCTGCTGCAGACAGGAGGAAGCATTTCCGGAGTCTCTCCTCTCCCAGTGACTGCCTAGGGCTAGGCTGAGATGATGGCATTAGTCTACTGCAGGTAGGAGGAAGCATTTCCTCATTCTCCCCTCCCCCCAGGGCTTTTTTTCTCAGACAATAGGTGCATGAACTCCCCCTTTCCGAGTCACCCGTTTTCTCGTCCCCCTACCCACCTCCGAGCACCGTCCCTTGGTTCCAAAACCTACTCACCTCCCAGTACCGCCCCTTTTAGACCATACAAAACCAAGTATCATTTTGTGGTGCTATGGAATTTGTATGGAATTTGTATGGAATTTGGTAATATCAAGAAAAGCAGTAAAATAGATCCCCCTAACAGCAATGGACCACCCACAACAAAATCCCCCCCCCCCCAGCAACAATAGCCTCCCGGCAGCATTAACAGATCTCGGCACAGCCAGCATTAATAGACTCTCCGACAGCCATCAACAATAGATCGCTCCCCCCAACAGTAGAACTCCTTCAGCAACAACTGACCTCCCAGCAACATAAGACCCACCCCCAGCAACAGTAGTTCCCCCACCAGCAACAATAGACCTCCTCAGCAACAATAGATCCCCTCCAGCTAGAACAGATCCCCCAGCAGTGAGCATCAATACCCTGCAGCACACCCCAGCACCCCTTGCCATTACATACAGTCAGTCTAGGAGGTGCCGGAACTGCGTTCCCCCGCGTTCCCGCTGAAAAAAAGCCCTGCCTCCCCCAGTGATTACCTAGGCTGAGATGATGTCATCAGTCTTCTGCATGCAGGAGGAAGCATTTCCCCAGTCTCCTCTCCCCCAGTGATTGCTAAGGCTGAGCTGATGTCATCAGTTTGCTGCAGGTAGTAGGGAGCATTTCCTCAGTCTCTCCTCCCCCAGAGATCAGACTGCAACATTGTAACTTTGTAGAAAATGACAAGGGGAGAGGCTGCAACAGGGGGCTAATCTGTGTCAGATATTTGTGAACACGGCCAAGAACTGGACAGACACCCAGATGTACATGATTGTGTCATCTCTGAGCCAACAGGAAGTGGATGGTGATCCTAGATGATGCCTACACAAAGATGGTGCTGTCCTTGTGGGGAGTAAAGCAGGTGAAGTACTGTGATCTTTAAAAGATGTAATAAACTGGAAGCATAGGCGTGCGCACAGGGTGTGCCGGGTGTGCCCAGGCACATCCTAATCACCCCATGCGCATTAGTGTTATCGCTCTGTGTAGCAACAGGAACATGGGAAAGATCGCCCTCTTACCGGCTCTGCCATAAAAAAAGTGTTTATGCTTTTCTCTTTCACTGTGCCGGCAGGGAGATCAATGTGCCGGGGTCATATATATGTAGATACATACACATGCATTAGGCTGCACCCACCTATGCCTGGAAGGGTTACACTCTCCGCACTTTCAGGAACCAAACACTGAGGGATGTTTTCAGGAGGGCTCATTGTTTCCCCGCGTTGCGGTTTCCGGCTTTTTGCCAGTCACATTAATCGCCATAAATCCGGAGGTCTGTCGCCGTTAATTTCATGGCTGGCACGGCTCACCCACCAGGCCCAGCACCGGCCCGCCAGCCTTCGGCTCGGCAAGGTAATGACCTGTATAGAATCCCCGGGTATATAAAGACTCTAATTAATGATGATTAATGCGCAGAGCCGGCTCCAGGGCTGGAAACATTTGAGTCACTAGAATTAATGGCAAACAAAAAAATGCCAAACGCCTCCCCGATGAGTCGCCGGAAAACTGACCAATGCTGTGCCTAATAAGATGTTGCCACGCGCTCTTCAATCATGATTTACCTCTAATAACCGAGACTGTCACCGGGAATTACCGACTTCCGCCATGACCTTATACAGGCGCGCTGTGCGCAGGAGGACGCCGGCTGATCGGGGAGAGGACGCTCGTCTTAGTAAAGCGATGAACAAAGGGAAATATATTTAAATACATTCCCCTTCCACGTTATTATTTGTGGTCATTCATGGGCGTTCCTAGGCAGGATTCATTTGCAGATTGCCCCAGCTGGTGTCAGTGGCGCTGATGTAAGGGGGAACTCTGATGGAGACCCTAATGTAAGGGGGGACTTTGATGGGGATCCTGATGTAAGGGGGGACTTTGATGGGGATCCTGATGTAAGGGGGACTTTGATAGGGATCCTGATGTAAGGGGGGACTTTGATGGGGTCCCTGTTGTAAGGGGGGACTTTGATGGGGATCCTGATGTAAGGGGGGACTTTGAAGGGGACCCTGATGTAAAAGTGGACTTTGATGGGAACCCTAATGTAAAGGGGGACTTTGATGGGGACCCTGATGTAAGGGGGACTTTGATGGGGATCCTGATGTAAGGGGGAACTCTGATGGAGACCCTAATGTAAGGGGGAACTCTGATGGAGACCCTAATGTAAGGGGGGACTTTGATGGGGATCCTGATGTAAGGGGGGACTTTGATGGGGATCCTGATGTAAGGGGGGACTTTGATGGGGATCCTGATGTAAGGGGGGACTTTGATGGGGATCCTGGTGTAAAGGGGGGCTTTGATGGGGATCTTGATGTAAGGGGGGACTTTGATAGAGATCCTGATGTAAGGGGGGACTTTGATAGAGATCCTGATGTAAGGGGGGACTTTGATGGGGATCTTGATGTAAGGGGGGACTTTGATAGGGATCCTGGTGTAAGGGGAGCTTTGATGGGGATCCTGATGTAAGGGGGGCTTTGATGGGGATCTTGATGTAAGGGGGGACTTTGATAGAGATCCTGATGTAAGGGGGGACTTTGATGGGGATCCTGATGTAAAGGGGGACTTTGATGGGGAGCCTGATGTAAGGGGGGACTTTGATGGGGACCTTAATGTAAAGGGGGACTTTGATGGGGACCCTGATGTAAGGGGGGACTTTGATGGGGATCCTGATGTAAGGGTGAACTCTGATGGAGACCCTAATGTAAGGGGGACTTTGATGGGGATCCTGATGTAAGAGGGACTTTGATGGGGATCCTGATGTAAGGGGGGCTTTGTTGGGGATCCTGATGTAAGGGGGGCTTTGATGGGGATCTTGATGTAAGGGGGGACTTTGATAGAGATCCTGATGTAAGGGGGGACTTTGATAGAGATCCTGATGTAAGGGGGGACTTTGATGGGGACCCTAATGTAAAGGGGGACTTTGATGGGGACCCTGATGTAAGGGGGGACTTTTATGGGGATCCTGATGTAAGGGGGAACTCTGATGGAGACCCTAATGTAAGGGGAACTTTGATAGGGACCCTAATGTACAGGGGGGTTTGATGGGGACCCTGATGTAAGGGGAACTCTGATGGGGACCCTGATGTGAGGAGAGACTTTGATGGGGACCCTGATGGTGATCCTGATGTAAGGGGGGACTTTGATGGGATCCTGATGTAAGGGGGGACTTTGATGGGGATCCTGATGTAAGGGGGGACTTTGATGGGGATACTGATGTAAGGGGGGACTTTGATGGGGATCCTGATGTAAGGGGGACTCTAATTGGGACCCTGATGTAAAGAGGGACTTTGATGGGGATCCCGATGTAAGTGGGGACTTTGACGGGGTCCCTGTTGTAAGGGGGGACTTTGCTGAGGATCCTGATGTAAGGGGGACTTTGATGGGGACTCTAATGTAAAGGGGGACTTTGATGGGGACCATGATGTAAGGGGGGACTTTGATGGGGACTCTAATGTGAAGGGGGACTTTGATGGGGACCATGATGTAAGGGGGGACTTTCATGGGGATCCTGATGTAAGGGGGGACTTTTGTGGGGATCCTGATGTAAGGGGGAACTCTGATGAAGACCCTAATGTAAGGGGGACTTTGATAGGGACCCTAATGTAAAGGGGGAATTTGATGGGGACCCTGATGTAAGGGGGACTTTAATGGGGACCCTTATGTAAAGACGGACTTTAATGGGGACCCTGATGTAAGGGGGACTCTGATTAGGACCCTGATGTAAGAGGGGGACTTTGATGGGAACCCTTATTTAAAGAGGGACTTTGATGGGGATCCTGATCTAAGCAGGGACTTTGATGGGGATCCTGATGTTAAGGGGGACTTTGATGGGGACCCTGAAATAAGGGGGACTTTGATGGGGACCCTGATATAAGGGGGACTTTGATGGGGATCCTAAAGTAAGGGGGACGCTTATTGGGACGCTGATGTAAGGGGGGGACTTTGATGGAAGCCCTTATTTAAAGAGAGACTTTGATGGGGATCCTGATGTAAGGGGAACTCTGATAGGGACCCTGATGTAAAAGGGGCTCTGTTTGGGACACTGATGTAAGGGGCGACTTTGATGGGGACCCTGATGTAAGGGGAACTCTGATAGGGACCCTGATGTAAAAGGGGCTCTGTTTGGGACACTGATGTAAGGGGGGACTTTTATGGGCATCCTGATGTAAGGGGGACTCTGATTGGGGACTCTGATGTAAGGGAGGGCTCTGATAGGGACCCTGATGTACGGGGGACTTTTATGGGGACCCTGGTGTACGGGGGGGGGCCTCTGATGAGGATCCTGATGTAAGGGGGAACTCCAATGGGGACCCTGATGTAAGGGGGGGATATAATGGGGATCCTGATTTAAGCGGGGCTCTGATGGGGATCCTGATGTAAGCGGGGCTCTGATGGGGATCCTGATGTAGGGGGGGATATGATGGGGACCCTGATGTAAGTGGGACTCTGATGGGGACCCTGATGTAAGGGGGGGGATATAATGGGGATCCTGATGTAAGCGGGGCTCTGATGGGGATCCTGATGTAGGGGGGGATATGATGGGGACCCTGATGTAAGTGGGACTCTGATGGGGATCCTGATGTAAGGGGGGACTTTGATGGGGACCCTAATGTAGGGGGGAACTCTGAATGGTAGCCTCATGTAAGGGGGGGCTTTGATGGGGACCCTGATGTAAGGGGGGACTCTGATGGGGATTTTTTTTGGCCTGTGAATATTTGTAAAATACAGTATATGATGTTGTCCGAATAGGCTTGGAGCCCCTTACTCTAAGGCAGCGCACATGTGACTCAGCGCACCACAACCACATTCATTCATTAAGGATGGCACTCCGATGCACTCAGGCAACACACATGCAGTTCAGAATGCTGCGACGTTGAGTGACTCCTGAGGACTTTTACGTTTTATTGCGTTGGCAGCCCTTTATTTTCCATTGGCTGTCTTAACACAATGCACACTAATGTGCAACATAACGCATGTGGAAACAATGTAAATGAGCGCTGGAAGTGGCCATTCATTTGTTAGCCCGCTGCATGCAAAGCTTTGATAGAAAATATCACCCTTTATTCATTCAATGTCACACTTCAGAGGATGGCGGTAAAGCGGCGGGACGCTGGAACTTTCGTCACCTCACCCTTATGCCGTTTATTTATTTGTATCTGGAAATCACAAAATATTTTCCCATTTCATCGCCAGACAAGCTGTTCTCTGGGTGCACAACTGCTGATTAAAATTAATATGATTTAATAGATGTACGCGGATTTTTCCAAAGCCCTTCCTGAGGCTCGGTAAAATCTGCGGGCGAGGTAATGAGAACAATACAACATTTATTTACAAGGGATTGAATTATGAATAAGTGTATAGAAGGCACGATAACAGCCTGTTCTAATGGCTTCCATTCAGCTTCCGCAGAATGTTCTCCCAAGAATCGCCATTCACCACGTCTCCATTTAATGTATAGAGTGCCGGCGTACTCTTCAGCTCCTTACAGAGTACACAGAGCCATTTACGATTCTGGTTGACCCTGAAGGTGCTTACAAACGAATGTTCCTGCTATAGTCATACACAATATATAAAAAAAAAAACAACCTGAATAGACCGGGACTAAAACGCCCATTGCTCCTCCGCTTATTCAAAGTACTCCCTTTCCTAAAACACTGGAAAAAAAGTGCAAAATCAAAACCCATGAGGGGGGAAATTGTCATGGCAACCCCTAGAAAGTGGCAAAGGGGTCACTCAAGGCTTGGAACCAGGACTGTCTTTAACTCGGGGCAAAAGGGGCAGCTGCCCCGGATCCAGTCATTGTTGTGGGGCCAAAAAACAGCTACTCCTTGAGACCGTACCAGTGATGGAGCTACTTTCAAAAGCTGAGCCCTGGTGTTCTGCCACTGTGTGTGTTGGGCTTCTGCCTGAACATAGTACACTCAAGTCACGGCCTCACAGCGCCGCTCCCCTGGCAAGTGACGTGGTCACTGCAGCTGCCCTGGGCCCAGTCATTGTTGTGGGGCCAAAAGCAGCTGCTCCTTGGGCCCGTGCCAGTGGCGGAACTACTTTCAAAAGCTGAGCCCCGGTGTTCTGCCACTGTGTATATTGGGCTGCTGCCTGGACATAGTACCCTCAAGTCACTGCCACACAGTTCCTTTCCCCTGGCACATGACATGGTCACTCAAGGCTTGGAACCAGGGCTGTCTTTAACACGGGGCAAAAGGGGCAGCTGCCCCGGACCCAGTCATTGTTGTGGGGCCACTGTGGGGTGGGAGGGGGGCGCTAACTGAACATAGTACACTCAAGTCACTGTTGCACAGCGCCGCTCACGGAGCCTCTCTGCGGCCACCCATTGAGTTCACAGCTGCAGGCAGATTGGGTATGGTCATCAGGGGGAGGAAACAAGAGGTTATCTGGCCGTGAAGGGGGACGAGTTGGAGGAGGTCTCCACTGTGTGAGGAGACCCCAACTTGTTGTGGGGGAAAAAGGGGCAGCTGCCCCGGACCCAGTCATTGTTGTGGGGCCACTGTGGGGTGGGAGGGGGGGCGCTTACTGAACATAGTACACTCAAGTCACTGTTGCACAGCACCGCTCACCCAGCCTCTCTGCGGCTGCCCATTGAGTTCACAGCTGCAGGCAGATTGGGTATGGCTATCAGGGGGAGGAAACTGGAGGTTATCTGGCCCGTGAAGGGGAAGAAGTTGGAGGAGGTCTCCACTGTGTGATGAGACCCCATCTTGTGATCTCGGGATAGGTGTCGCTGCAGACACGTGGATGGAACTTGAGAGACAAGGAGGGGGAACTGAGTGCCACTGATGACTGATCTCACCCCCCTAGCACTGCCACTGATCTCACCCCCCAACACGGCCTCTCATCCCATCCCCCCCAGCACTGCCACTGATCCCATCAACCCCCAGCACTGGTAATCGTACCCCCCCCCCCCAAGCACTTCCACTGAACACACCCTTTCCCCCCAGCCCCAGCAACCAATAAGTAAGTTGTAATGATGTGTAGTAACCTTTAGCAACCCATTAGTGAGCAGTAATAATATGCAGTAACCTCTAGCAACTAATCAGTGAGCAATAATGACGTACAGTGACTTCTAGCAACCAATCAGTGAGCAGTAATGATGTTCACTATCCTCAACCAACCAGTGAGCAGTAATATTGTGCAGTAAGCTCTAGCAACCAATCAGCAAGCAGAAATTATGTGCTGTAATCTCTAGCAACTAATCAGTGAGCTGTAATGTGTGCTATAACCTTTAGAAGCCAGTCAGTGAGCAGTAATGACATGCTGTAACCTCTGGTAACCAATCGCAATTGCTGCCTAATCTGCTGTAGTAAAGTGATTTTGAGTCTAGCTGCTATTTAGTGTATGTCTCAGAGCAGATGGAGAGCAAAATTGCATGGGGTGGGGGCAAGAAAATGTTTGCCCAGGGTCCAATCAATATTAAAGATGGTCCTGCTTGGAACCCAAGTGACAGCTGGTCTTCACCAGAGCTCCTGATGATGGAGATGGGCTGGAAACTCTAGTGGTTCCAGTCTTCTTCGCTGCAAGCTGCTACCAGGTCAAATCCCTCAGACTGCCCCGCCAATGGGGTAGCTGGTGCAGAAAAGCTACAGTGTGGAGATTGTACACAAAACGCTAGGCAGAGGAGCAGTCTGGTCCAGGCAAAGGTCCAGCAGCAGGCAAGTTTAAGGGAATTTTAGTAAGGCGATGTCAAGGGACAAGCCAGAAATTTGACTTGAAGGCCTGACACACTTACCAATACCCAGCATGGTCGTGCCCGACGCACAAACATTCTTTCACAGGGCACAAACATTCCTTCACAGCGCACGCATGTGCACACTGACATACGCCTTGTGCGATAGATCTTGGCTCTCTGGCCTTTATAAGAAGGACAGATGCTCACAGACTTTGCTGATGGTTACCAGGTTTTTCTGTATCTGATTCCCGTTGCTGACCCCAGCTTGTTACTTACCTGATCCTGGATTCTGTTTGTACTTCTGCCTATCAGTTCCTGACCTCGGCTTCGTTCCTGACCACACTTTCTGTACCTCGTTGCCTGCCTGTTACTGACCTTGGCTTCCTCTGTGACCTTGCTCCTGTCTCCGTCTTGGCTTCATACTACTTCCGAGTGCCTGCTTCTGCTGCCCTTCATACAAGCTCCAGTCACCACAGCGTGTTCCTGCCTAAAGCCTGATGAGGACTTCAATAAGCCACACATCCAGAACCTGCAGTACTCCTGGAGTGCCTCTTTAAACTTGGCTGGTTCAGCGTGCTTCACTTCTGCTCCGGGCCTGATGTCCTTCCTGACTTCTCAAGCCTGCATCTTCTGCTGCAAGTTCTGCTATCAACACCTACCGATACTCGTGTCTTTCCTGTCGCTCGGCACCTTCTGTTGCATTCTCAATGGGGCATGAGCTAGAGATACAAGAGAGGCCAACCTTGGCAAGTGGTGAAGGGAGTAGTCAGGTCCAAGCAGAGGTCGTGGGCAGGCAAGAGAGTAGTCAGGTCCAAGCAGAGGTCATGGGCAGGCAAGAGAGTAGTCATGTCCAAGCAGTGGTTGTGGGCAGGCAAGAGAGTAGTCAGGGGCAGGCAAGACAATAGTTGGGTCCCAGCAGAGATCGTGGACAGGCACCTAGCAAAAAGAGTACAATCAGGACAGGCCAGGACAATCCAGGTCAGCAACAAACAGAGTACTCGGGAGGTAGAATAGCTCAACTCTGGTCTTTACCGGAGCTCCTTATGGTGTAGATGGACTGGAAACACTAGTAATCCCATTTTTTCTCTGCAAACTGTAACCAGGTCACAGCCCACAGAATTGCTCTACCATGGGGGCAGCTGGAACCCAAAATGCTAGGCAGTCAGCAACGAGTGAGTAAAAAGCAAGGCCATCAGGAAGTATTATAGCTTTTTTGTGCAAAGGATAGCTGCTAATAGGCCTCTCTTCAGCGTTGTCCCCCACTCACCAATTCAATGCTGACCCTCTTCTAGGTTTAAAGTAATTCTAAAGGTATTAATAAAACAAACAAACATTATACTTACCTGCTCTGTGAAAAAGTTTAGCAAAGACCAGCCTTAATCCTCTTCATTTTGGGTCCCCAGCCAGCGGTCCTGGCTCTTCCCCCCTGCTGAGTGCCCTCAAAAGCAAGCCTCTTGCTATGGGGCACTCAAGCAGGCTCGCTCCTGAGCTGCACTCCTGTAAATGGACATTGTGCATCTGCCCCGCCCTCGCTCTCTCCTCATTGGCTCACTGGCTGTGATTGACAGCAGCAGGAGCCAATGGCTCCCGCTGTTGTGTGAGCCAATGAGGAGAGAGAGACCTGGGAGAGCCGCTGCTCTCATGCACATCACTGGATCAAAATGGGGCTCAGAAGGGTATAAGGGGGGTGGGGCTGCACCCAGAGGATTTTTTACCTTCATGCTTATAATGTATTAAAGTGGTTGTAAAGGCATAAGGTTTTTTTTACCTTCATGCATTCTATGCATGAAAGTAAAAAACTTTCTGTATGCAGAGGCCCCCCCCAATACTTACCTGAGCCCCCTCACGATCCAGCAATGTCCACGAGAGCCTTGCCTCTCCGGGTACTCACACTCCTGCTTGGCTTTTGGCAACAGTGGGAGCCATTGGTTCCTGCTGCTGTCAATTACAGCCAGTGAGCCTATCAGGAGATGGAGGGGGCAGGGCCGAGCCACAGCTCCATGTGTGAATGGACACACAGACCCGTGGCTTGGGTGCACGCCTGCTTAGTTGCCCCCAAAAGAAGCTGCTTGATATGGGGGCACCCAGCGGGAGGGAGGAGCCGGGAACGCTGGCGTGGGACCCGAGAAGAGGATGAACCGGGCTGTTCTGTCCAAAACCATTACACAGAGCAGGTAAGTATAATGTTTCTTATTTTTGGTTTCAAAAGTTTTTTATTAGATCATAATATTAAGTACAACAAGAAGTAGTCAGAAATGGTGAATGTATATCGTTCACGTTACATATAAAGCATAACTATTACAAAACATCAGAAAATTAGTGGATTAAGTGCTATCATTTGTCGCTGATCAATATTAGGGAGGGTGTTGACACGGTGGCATCAGTGTGTATCAGCGGGGGTGGTCCCCAGAACTTCGACAACGGGTAATGTTATGCGTTTACATCAGGTTCATGGGGTATCAGAAAATGTGAAATCATAGCCTCAGAGGCCTGTTCTTGTTGAGGAAGTAAGGGAACATGAGTACAAGCGGGGTTCGCAGATGAGGGATAGGCGCGTGAGGAGAGGAGGGGCACATAGGGGAAAAAGAGAAAGAGAGAGAAGAGAGAAGGGGGAGAGGGAACGTTGTCGGCGGTGCCGCGGCGTGGCCAAGGGGGCCACCACGCACAGTGGTAGAGGTAGGTGGAAGATCATGGGATAAGGAGGTTGGGATCAAAGTCCGGGGGTAGAAAGTTATCCACCCATGGGGTCCATATGCTAGTGTGTCGAGGGACACGGTCTAACAATGTGGCCTCAATTTTGCTGTGTATCATGGCTTGGGTTACTCTATTCTTTGTTTCTGCTATGTGGAGTTTCGGAGTTTTCCAGGCTTTGGCAATAGTTTGCTTGGCAGCAGTGGTCAGCTGGAGGAGAAGACTGATTTGATTTCTGGTATATTCTCCCTGTATGTGGTTTAGGAGTGCCAGGGCCGGGTCAGGGATCACTGTTTCATGCAGTATTGTGGAAACCATTTGAAAGATAACCTTCCAGAATTGTTGTGCTATCCTACAAGACCACCAGATATGGAGATGGGTACCCTGGTCACTGCAACCTCGGAAACAGGTCGAGGGATAATTCGGTACAAATTTAGAAATTCTCGCTGGAACCAGGTACCAGCGCATTAAAACTTTATAGTTTGTTTCAAGTGCTACCACATTTTGGGAAGAAGATTTGGTGGTGGCCCATATATCGGACCATTCTTCAGGAGAGAGAGAAATATTTAGGTCCTTGGACCACTGTGCAGCGTATAGAGGGAGGTCAGCTGATAGAGTGGAGAAGTGGCTATATAGGCTAGATATAATGCCTGGGGCATGAGGGTCTGCTGCGCAGATTTTCTCGTATATAGATTGGGTGGTCAGACTAGTGCACGGGCCGACTATTGATTTGGCAAAGTGGAGTACTTGAAGGTAACGGAAAGATTCAGAGGATGGGAGTGAGGCGCTGGATTGGAGATCTGAAAAAGATTTAAAGGTGGAGTTGGTAGTAAGATCACATATTTTAGTTATGCCCGCTTGCGACCAGCGAGAAAAGGTGCTGGGTTGAGTGTAGGTAGGGTAGAATGAAGGGTGGTGTAAGAAGGACAATAAAGGAGTATGTGGAGAGATCAGTTTAAAGGGGTCGCGTAGCCTGTCCCATAGCTTTAAGGAGTGGTAGGTGATGGGGTTGGTAATATGACCACGGACGGAAGGGGGTAGCCATAGAATATTATTAACTGTCAGTGGGTAAAGGTCTATAGCTTCGAGGGAAACCCATTTCGGGGTTTCAGTAAGTGCATGTAATAGAGCTAGTTGGGCTAGTTGGGCTGCCTGGTAATATTTGGCAAAGTTCGGGATGCCCAGGCCTCCGTGTAGTTTATGGCGAAGAAGGATAATTTTCGGGATTCTGGGTTTGGTGAGGCCCCATATATATTTAAAGACTCTAGATTGAATAATCCGGTGGAAGTAAGAAGGAACAGCGATCGGGAGGACTCTATATAGATATAAGAGTTTGGGAAGTAAGGACATCTTAACAGCGGCCACCCGCCCCAGCCAGGAAACACACAAAGGTTTCCAGGTGTCCAAGATAGATGACAATTGTGCCAGCATGGGGAGATAGTTAGCTTGGTATAAAGAGGTTGGGTTTCCGGTCAGTTTTATGCCAAGGTACGGGAGAGAGGTAGCAGACCAAGTAAAGGGGAAGTTTAGTTGTAAATGGGTGACTTCGTGGGGTGGGAGAGACACATTAAGAGCTTTAGACTTTGTTTGATTAACCTCCAAACCTGAAATGGAGGCGAATTTATCCAGGGTTTGAATAAGGTTAGGGAGAGTGGTGCGGGGTGATGTCACAAATAAAAGTGCATCATCTGCAAAGAGGCAGATTTTATGCGAGGTGGAAGCGATTTCTAGTCCTTTAATATTAATGTTTGTTCTAATCAGAGCTGCCAATGGTTCGATAGCTAATGCAAAAAGTAAAGGGGAAAGGGGGCATCCCTGTCTAGTACCTCTTGCTATAAGAAAACTGTCCGAGCGAAATCCCGAGTACCTAATATAAGCTTGCGGCTGGTTATAGAGGGAGTTTATCCACTGTAGAAAGTGTGGGCCAAAGCCCCAGCGTTTAAGAATGTAGTCTAGGTATGGCCAGGACACCGTGTCAAACGCCTTCCTTATATCAAGAGATAATAAGTGCATTGGGATATGACGGGTTTTTGCAATATGTTGGAGGAGTATCACTCGTCTGATGTTATCGCTAGCTTGTCTACGGGGTATAAAGCCTACCTGGTCTTTGTTTATTAATTTGCCGATAAGAGGGTTGAGGCGAAGTGCCAATATTTTAGCCAGGAGTTTGATGTCCAGGTTAAGTAGGGAGATGGGTCTGAAATTAGACCAAAGGGAATTATCAGTGTTAGGTTTGGGTATCATTGCTATAATAGCTGTCAGTGTGTCTCGGCCAAAGACCTGATTCTGAAGTAGGGCGTTGAACGTTTTACTTAAGAGGGGGGCTAGAGTTGTAGCAAATTTTTTGAAGTATGTGGCTGATAGTCCATCTGGGCCTGGCCTCTTATGGGGTTTGAGGGTTTTTATCGCTGCAAGGACTTCTTCTGTAGAAATGGGTGCCTCTAAGGGTTCACGGTCTGAGTCTGAGAGAGCAGGCAAAGGGGTGTCGTGAAGGAGTGAGTCAGCGGCAGAGTGGGAAAAGGTAGATTTAGCTTTATAGAGGACTTCTAGACGCTTGCGGAATTCATTTAGAATTTTGATAGGGTTACTAGTGTATGCATTTTTCTCGATCCGTAATCTGATGGGAACATGGTTCCGTTCTGGTCGACGGAGACGCATGGCTAGGAAAGTATCGGGTTTGTTGGCCTTAGTGTAAATGGTATGGCTGGATCTGCGGATGGCCTTATCAGCCGATTCAGCCAGCAGCAGATCCAGTTCAGTTCTGGATTTTTCCATTGCTATCCTATGGGGCTCAGTCGGGGTTTTCTGGAACTGAAGAAAGTTCTGGTGGAACTCTTTCTCAAGGTTGGCTAGTTGGAGCTTCTTATCTCGTTTAAGATGTGTAGATACTGATATGCATGTGCCTCGGATTACCGGTTTGTGTGCCTCCCAGAGGAGAACTGGAGAGATATCAGGGGTATTATTATGACGCAGGTAATCTCCAAGGGCCACCTGAATGTCAAGGCAGTATGACGGATTAGTAAGATGAGCTTCATTAATACACCAGGAGCGGTCGCTGGTTTGGGGGATCAGAGAGGAAACCGTGGTAAGGACTGCACAGTGGTCCGACCATGGTATAGGTTGTATAGAAGAGTTAACAAGTGTTGGGGAGGACGCAACCGAGAGGAATATGTGATCGATCCTAGAAAAGGATTTATGGGGATATGAGTAGAACGTGTAGTTCTTCTTTGTTGGGTTGCATTCTCGCCAAGTGTCAAGCAATGTGGCTTGTTGCAGTAATTTTCTAAAATGTGTGGAAGGGGCATACTGGTCTGGAGCATATGGGGATTTATCCATATGTGGCTGAAGTACTGAGTTGGAGTCACCGCAAAGGATCACCGTGCCCCTGCAATGTGTCCGGATGACTTGTAGGAGGTGAGAAAAGAAGGGGTTTGAGTTATCATTTGGGGCATAATAGGAGACCAATGTAGTTTCCACTTCTTGAAGCGTGCCTACAAGGATTATATAGCGACCTTCCGGATCTTTGATTTCTGAGGTTAATACGAAAGGGAGGGATTGGTGAAGGGCTATGAGTACACCGCGCTTTTTCACATTAGCCGAGGCAGTATACACTTGAGGGTATCGGGGGCTAAAGAATTTTGGTGTCGCTTGCGTCGTGTAATGAGTTTCCTGGAGGGCTACAATACCAGCTTTTAATGCTATGAATGTTTGGAAGGCCTTAACTCTTTTATGTGGTGAGTTGAGTCCCTTTACATTAAGGGAAAGAATGTTCAGGGGGGCCATGGGGAAGGAGATGAGATATTAGGCAGAGGGGCCCCAATGGCCCTGCAGCCCCGCTGACAAGGATCAGGAAAAGAGAAGATACAAGGGAGAAGGGAGGGAAGAAAGGGAAAAAAGAGAGGGTAGTAGTTGTAAGGCAAATGGATGAATAGATATAGGAAATGGCAATGGGGTTTGGTCGCCCGACCAGGTAGTGGACAGACTCGCCAGTCGGCCAGCCGACTCGCGAGTGTGCACACCATGCAGAGGGGGGGGGGCAATGACAGCCTCCCGCCGCTAATGGGGGATTGTGGTTAAAGCTTTAAAAGTTAAACCAACAAGAAGTAACAGAAAATACAGTGGTTATGCAGGTATTACCATGTAACCTATGTTTGTCTGGAGGCACACAGACCTCCAGATTGACTCTGTGGAGACATGGTACAGGGACACACAAATACTCAGGTAGGGTATATCCGTATACATATATCCTCCTATAAGCATTTAAAGTAGGAAACAGAGAAAGAAAAACAAGTAACTGTTCATAACATTTCAATTTACCAAGGTCAAGCACAGACAGGGAAAGAATAGGCGGCAGTGTCCGGGTCGCCGCACGCGCCCAGGGAGAGCCCCGAGCACATGCGGCGAGCCAGAAAACAGGCGCCAACTAAAATGTCACATAGTGAATGTTGTGCAAGAATCATAGTACATTTTCCCAAAAAGGAGAAATGGCACAGGGACACACAAATACTCAGGTAGGGTGTATCCGTATACACATATCGTCCTATAAACATTTAAAGTAATAAACAGAGAAAGAGAACAAATAATCGGTAATGACATTTCAATTTACCAAAATCATGCCCAAATGGACAAAAAAATAGGCGGTATCGTCCGGGTCGCCGCATGCGCCCAGGGAAAGCCCCGAGCCCATGCGGCGAGCCAGAAAACAGGCGCCAACTAAAATGTTGTGTAGTGAATGTTGTGCAAGAATCATAGTACATTTTCCCCAAAAAGGGGACACCGTAGGAAAAGGAAGAAGAGAGAGGAAAAATAAATAAAAAATAAATAAATAACCTTCCTGGTTTTCCTGAGTAGTAAGGTAAAAAAAATAAAACAATAATAATAATGAAAAAAGAGGGGAGAAAAGTGTATAACACTTGTTGATGAGAAAGGGAATATAAAAGATTAATGGGGTCTGAGCCCCTGCAACCCCGGGGAGAGGGGGGTAGGCGGACTGCACAGACATCCCCCTTACCATTAGGGGGTGTCTATCACAGGACAGTCCCCCTTTAACTTGATTGAAGAGTTATCATCACGTCATAAAGTATAGGTTAGCTTCAATCAAGGGGCCTCCGGTGGCAAACAAGAAGTGGTTGTGAAAGGAGCCAAAGTAAATTCAACGTGGAGAGTAGACTTGACGGTCCCGGGAGATGTCCCCGGGTGGGCGAGCTGGTGTACCTCTACGGATGGATGAAGGGCCAGGATTAGATCTCCTTGGAGTGGTATTATAGGGATGCGTTGCTGCCCGGGCGGGGGTGCGAGGCAGTGTCGTCTCCGCAGGTTGCTCCGGGGTAGTTAGGTGCAGGGACTCAAGAAGACGTTGGAGGGATTCCGGTGATGTGGAGGAGTGTTGCTGGCCCTGGTAGGAGAATTGCAAAGCAAAAGGGAAGCGCCAGGTGTATTTAAGTTGGTGCTGCAAGAGAATCTGGAGTTGTGGTTTCATGGCACGGCATTTAGCAATTGTAGATGGAGCTAGGTCAGAGAACAATTGATACGTGTGACCCTGGAACAGGAGAGTGTCCTTATTGCGAGCAGCAGCTAGGAGTTGTTCCTTTGTACGGAAAAAATGCAGTTTAATGATAATATCTCGCGGAGGCCCGTCTTGCTGTCGGCGGGTCAGGGCCCTGTGTATTCTATCGAATTCCAAGCGTTCTATTGGTATAGCAGGTGATAGTTCTTGGAATAGGGCCGTTGAGAAAGATTGTAGGTCTTCCACATTTTCTGGGATACCTCTCAGGCGTAGATTTGATCTACGGGAGCGATTTTCAGCGTCCTCGAGTCGTGAGAGTAGCATGTTGTTCTCATCACGGAGGGCTGCCTGCTCTTGAACCTGCTCTTGGAGTGTAAGCTCTATATCATCTACCCTGGTTTCCAGGTCTGCCGTGCGCTGGCCTAGCTCCCTGATCTCACGTGACAGCCTGCTTGTTATCTGGTCAGATGTAGTTTTTAAGGTCTTTTGCAGCATGGCTTCCATAAACTGTAGAAAATCACCCTGGGACATACCTGAGGAGGGCAGGAAGGAAGGACCGCTGATTGGACCGTCTATGGTGGTCTCATCCTCGCTTTCGGCGGTGGCTTGTTCTGGCTTGTCTGGTGAGGCAACGTGCTGTTTAGTCAGGGCCTTCGCCGCCATCTTGGACGAGGCGCGGGCCAGGGCGTCTTTGATCGGTTTAGATTTGGATCTACCGCGATGGCCGGTTAAAACCATCCCAGACGATGCTGTGGCCGTTCCAGAGGCTGTATTCAGCAAAAGCGGGGTTGCAGGGCGGCTCAGGCGCGGTGTATGATCCCGATGTTGCGGCGGGAGGTGCGGAGCTCTAGTGGAACACGTCCGCCATACAGAGCCTCGCGCATGCACCCCCAACGTTTCTTATTTTTATTTAAAAAAAATCACATTAATTACTAAACAGGAAAAACTGCACATTCAACTGTAGGATACACAATACAACGTTCCCAAGCCAATTATCCTGCTTCATGGTTCTTTGCTCAAAGTCCAACTCAAAACTTCTCCAAAGTCCTCCAGCTTCAAGCAGACATGTTGCTCCTTTGTGCGTGTGTTCCAAAAAAACTCTGTCCTTTGTCTGACCACATGCCTGTTCAAAGTCCTCCCCTCTCCCTAACCAGGGCCGGACTGGGAATAAAATCCAGCCCTGGAAAAAATTTCATACCAGCCCCACAGCAATATTATACCAGCATAACGTCATTATTTTCTTGTTCATAAAAGGGAAAACCATACATTTTAAAGCACATTTGAAGAGTGTATTATATATAGATAAGACAGATATGAAAGCACATAGGGCTTTATATATATAAAACGCAAATTCCAGTTAAAAGTGGTCAATCATCAAGGGGGACCCCAGGAACTCAGAACGTGGGGGGGACCCCCTTCCGCAGAAAGAATACACTAAGGTAAGGGGGGGTGGGTTACTGATATAGGGGGGAAACCTTTATATCAATGCCTCCTTAAATTATCGTATTCAGTCCCCCCTTACATCAGTGACCCCCCCTCAGACTGGCCTAGCGGTGCTGTCACTGACCTCCTCTCAGGTACACCGTGCAGGGCTCAGTCAGTCGGCTCCAGCTCGGTGGCTCTGGTTTTATCCAATAGTCTCCTCTCCACAGTCCCCACACATCTGACTTCTCCCATGACCCCCATCCCGGCGGTGCTCCCACTCTTGACTCCTCTCCAGACTCCCTCAGAGACTGCAGACATGATACAGGAGATGGTCAGAGGCTGCAGACATGATACAAGAGCTCAATGCAGCCCCACCACCAGTACCCATCAAATGCATCCTCATCAGTGCCCATCAAATGCAGCCTCACTGTGCCCATGCAGCCTCACTGTGCCCATCAAATGCAGCCTCACTGTGCCCATCAATGCAGCCTCCCTGTGCCCATCAATGTAGCCTCCCTGTGCCCACCATTGCAGCCACACTGTGCCCACCATTGCAGCCACACTGTGCCCACCATTGCAGCCTCACTGTGCCCATCAATGCAGCCTCACTGTGCCCATCAATGCAGCCTCACTGTGCCCATCAAATGCAGCTTTACTGTGCTCAGCAAATGCAGCTTTACTGTGCTCAGCAAATGCAACTTTACTGTGCCCATCAAATGCAGATTTACTGTGCCCATCATTGCAGCCTCACTGTGCCTGCCATTGCAGCCTCACTATGCTCATCAAATGTAGCTTTACTGTGCCCGTGAATGCAGTCTCTCCTATGCCCCATGTCCCAGTCTTAAGTCCCTGTCTGTGGGAAGGTGTGATGTTGATGCTCGGTACGGTACCTTCCATGCCAGCAGGATATCCATGATCGCCATCAGCAGGCAGGGTCTGTTCTCGTTTTGGATGGGGACAGTGCTCCTTCCAGAGGATCTGTTTGCTGTGAGATGGAGTGGTCCCTGGCCACCTGCACCTTCAGCCGTCCTCATTTTCCGGCCCCAGTCAGCCTGTCCTCTGGTCCTGGGGAAGTGAGAGCACTGGGGGGGAGCTGGAGAGAAGAGGGAGCGGAGAGCTCTGGCGGGGTTGGAGAGCACATGGGTGGGGGCAAAGAGCAGGGGGGAGTGGGGATCACAGGGGTGGGGAGCGGAGAGCGCTGGGGGGGGCTTGAGAGCACTGGGGGGGAGCCAAAAAGAACAGGGGTGGAGAGCACGGGAGGCTGGGGGGGGGCTGGAGAGCACTGAGGGGGCTAACAGTGTGGGAGGTAAAGAGCACTGGGGGGGAGAAAGAACAGGGGTGGAGAGCACTGGGTGGTACAAAGAGCAGGGGGGAGTGGAGAGCAATGGGGGGTGGAGAGCAATGGGGGGAGCTTGAGAGCACCAGTGGGGGCCAGAAAAAACACGGGTGGAAAGTACGGGGGGCTGGAGAGCACTATGGGGGGCGGAGAGCACTGGCGGGGTTGAAGAGCACATGGGTGGGGGCAAAAAGAACAGGGGTGGGGAGCACGGGGGCTGGAGAGCACTGGGGTGGGGGCTGGAGAGTGATGGGGAGAGCTGGAGAGCACTGGGGGAGGGGAGAACAGGGGTGGGGAGCACGGGGTGCTGGAGAGCACTATGGGGGGCGGAGAGCACTGGCGGGGTTTGGAGAGCACATGGGTAGGGAAAAAAGAATAAGGGTGGGGAGCACGGGGGGCTGGAGAGCACTGGGGTGGGGGCTGGAGAGTGATGGGGAGAGCTGGAGAACACTGGGGGGGGGGGCAGGGGTAGGGAGCACGGGGTGCTGGAGAGCACTATGGGGGGCGGAGAGCACTGGCGGGGTTGGAGAGCACATGGGTGGGGACAAAATGCAGGGGGAGCGGAGAGTATTGGGGGGGAGCTTAAAAGCACTGGAGGGGGAGCCAAAAAGAACAGGGGTAGAGAGAACAGGGGGCTGGAGAGCGATGGGTGGAGCTTGAGAGCACTGAGGGGGCCAGAAAGAACAGGGGTGGTGGGGGGGCTGGGGAGCACTGTGGGGGGCGGAGAGCACTGGGGTGGGGTCTGGGTAGTGATGGGGAGAGCACTGGGGGGGAGAAAGAACAGGGGTGGAGAGCACTGGGGGGAGTGGAGAGTATTGGGGGGGAACAGGGGTGGAGAGCACTGGGGGGAGTGGAGAGTATTGGGGGGGGGCAGGGGTGGAGAGCACTGGAATGGTGGCTGGAGAGCAGGGGGGCAGAAAGAACAGAGGTGGAGAGAACTGTGGGGGGGCTGGAGAGTGTGTTTGGGGAGGAGAGCACTGGTGGGGCACAAGAACTGGGAGGGGCCAGCAAAAGAAGTTGGATAGGAGGAGAAGCAGGGGGCGCATATAGAGGAAATTAGCTTTCTATATTCCTCCATACAGCCGCGGTATGCTTGATTCTCCTCCTCCTCCCCCCTCCCTCTCCTGCAAGCATTCAGCGGCTGTATGGAGGAATATAGAAAGCTAATTTCCTCTATATGCGCCCCCCTGCTTCTCCTCCTATCCAGGCACACAGGGCTGTACGGCGGGCATCTCCTGCAGTGCTCCCTGTCCCCTCTCTCCTGCTCCTGTCTATCACGGAGCTGCCTGGCTGGATCTGTGTTCGGCGGTGATGCTGTAACACGGTCCCGTCCCCCAGGACCGGCTCCTGTGATAGGCTGAACGCTGACTCTATCTACTATCACACGAGCCGGTCTAGGGGGGCGGGACCATGTTACAGCATCACCGCCGAACACAGATCCAGCCAGGCAGCTCTGTGATACACAGGAGCAGGAGAGAGGGGAGCACTGCTGCAGCCGCAAATGAAACCGGCCCCAGGACGGTCAGCCTACCGGGAAATCTCTTGTTATCCCAGTAGGCCAGTCCAGCCCTGCCCCTAACTTCCTTTTACATCATATCCTGTAAAGAGCTTCCTCTGCTTAGCTCATAAACCAGTCAAATAAATACATTTTTTAAATAAGGCTTTAGTATCACTTTGATGCCCCGTACACACGACCGATTTTCCTGACATGCCAGAAACCGGTGTTTTTCCCGACGTGATTCCTCTCAAGCCTGCCTTGCATACACATGTTCATTAAAAAAAAAACGCTCGACCAAAGCGCGGTGACCTCCAACACGTACGACGGCACTATAAAGGGGACGTTCCATTCAAATGGCGCCACCCTTTGGGCTGCTTTTGCTGATCCTCCTGTTAGTAAGCGACGATACGCGCTTTTCAGGCTTGTGTTTTTCAGTCCATAACAGCGCGACGAATGTGCTATCTCCATTACGAACGCTAGTTTTACAAGAACGAGCGCTCCCGTCTCATACTTGATTCTGAGCATTGAAAGGTGTGTACCACTCCAAGCTGTGAAGCTCCAAGGAATGCTCCCGCCCTGATACTGGAACAGGTGCTGGCTCTGCACTAATGCATGGGAAAGAAAAGAGATTCTGAGCATGCGCATTTTTTTTTTCCCCTCGGAAAAGCATACACACGACGAGAAAAAGACCGACGGGAAACACGACAGGAAAAAATAGAGCAGGTTCTAAATTTTTTGCGGGCAGTTTTCTTGTCGGGAAGACTGCTATGGAGCCTACACACCACCGGTTTTCCCGACCAATCTAAAAAATTTCAGTTTTCTCGTCGGGAAAACCGGTCGTGTGTACGGGGCATTAGGTAAAAAAAACTCCTGCCTTTAAAACCACTTTAACGATGGCCTTAAAACCTATCTATGGTCAAACTGTCAAATAATATATTAATTTGCACATTGTAGTTCAGTTTTTTCTAGCCTTCTCCTAATAATCTGAACCATCTTGAAGTTTGTAAACAACGGAGTTCCAATATCATCAGGACTGAAGTGATAGGTAATCCAAAATCAGTGGCGGTGCGTCCATAGAGGGCGCCGGAGCGCCGCCCCCTCTCGCTCCCGCACCGCCACTGAATGACAATACACAGATTCATGCATTGCATGAATCTGTGTATTGTCGTCGCTGCCGCGCTGCCCACTATTCATATGGCCGGCCTCCTGGTGAGCGCCGGCCATATGAATTAGAGCGGTGGCCAGTGGTGGGTGTAACTTGGAAGTGCCTATCAGAGCCAGCGGCTCTGATAGGCTTTCCGAATACAGCTCTCACGCTGTAATCGGCTTCCAAAAACTCCTCCTAGGTACGCACAGGGGTGCGTTCCTTGGAGTACAGTCACAGGCGGTTCAGCCAATCAGGTTCACCGGATCTGGTTACCGGTAACCTGATTGGCTGAAGCGACATCGAGGGCGGGAGAACACATCGAGGACGGCGCGGACCGAGGAAGGTAAGTGCAGGGCTGGGGGGGGGGGAACTGGCTGCATTTGGGGGGAACTGGCTATATATATATATATATGGGGACAAACTGGCTGTATATGGGGGCACACTGGCTGTATATGGGGGCACACTGGCTGTATATGGGGGCACACAGGCTGTATATGGGGGCACACTGGCTATATATGGAAGCACACTGGCTGTATATGGGGGCACACTGGCTGTATATGGGGGCACACTGGCTGTATATGGGGGCACACTGGTTGTATATGGGAGCACACTGGCTGTATATGGGAGCACACTGGTGTATATGGGAGCACACTGGTTGTATATGGGAGCACACTGGCTGTATATGGGGGACACACTGGCTGTATATGGGGGCACACTGGCTGTATATGGGGGCACACTGGCTGTATATGGGGGCACACTGGTTGTATATGGGAGCACACTGGCTGTATATGGGAGCACACTGGCTGTATATGGGAGCACGCTGGCTGTATATGGGAGCACGCTGGCTGTATATGGGGGCACGCTGGCTGTATATGGGGGCACACTGGCTATATATGGGAGCACACTGGCTGTATATGGGAGCACACTGGCTGTATATGGGGGCACACTGGCTGTATATGGGGGCACACTGGCTGTATATATGGGGGCACACTGGTTATATATATATGGGGGCACACTGGCTGTATATGGGGGCACACTGGCTGTATATGGGGACAAACTGGCTGTATATGGAAACAAACTGGCTGTATTTGAGGGGGCAAACTGGTGGCGTTTGGGCACAGTGGCTGCATTTATTGGGCACAGTGGCGGCAATTGATTTTTTTTTTTTCAGTTTGTTTGCGCCCCCCCAAAAATTTTGAGCACCAGCCGCCACTGTCCAAAATGTTAGTTGTCAATGGAATAGTAGGTAATGGGAACACCTGAACCAGTGACAACCGTGCAAGAGGGGAATTCCATTAAAAGGGTTGTAAAGTGTCAGAGAGGTTTAGTAGACCAGACTGTGTGACTGCATAGAGGAGACCAAATGGGTGTAGGTGAAAGTATAACAATTTATTATGATAAGTGACCAACATACAACCACCTCCAACAGAACACAGTGCAAAGAATAAATCAATAAACAGTGACTATAAACAAAGTATATACAAATATGGGAGATACCGGAATCGTAGTGAAAGCCAGGCCGAGGTCATACACAAGGGGATCAGGCAGATGGGTAAGGATGGGAATAAAGCAGGAACAGGGAGAGGACGGATGGGTTGGCTGCAGAGCAGGGATCTAGGTAACCAGGGAGATAAATGCAGGATGAGCTCAAGGTAGGGATCTGGTCGGATCGGGTCAAGCAGGAAGCAGGGATGCAGGTTCAAGGTAGGGATCGGGTCAAGCAGGTTAGGGATCGGGTCGTATTAGGGTGACCACGTGTCCCGGATTGCCCGGGACAGTCCCGCATTTTGCATGTCTGTCCCGGGCACCTTCATTTCAGGACAATGCAGTGTCCCGGAATGAAACTGACACAGCCACCCCCCCCCCCCCCCCCGGGCCAATCTGATGCCCGCCACATCACCGCTTTACTCACTGACAGTACTTGTCCTGGCCGGGAATGCCTGGAGGAGCACAATCCCACCCCCTGCTTGTGATTGGAGAAATCATAAATCCCGCCTCTTGTGTCCAATCACTCTGCTGTGATTCGTTACAGCACAAGTTGATTTTTGGGAAGGGAGGGTGTCCCTGAATGGTAGTTTTTGAAATGTGGTCACCCTAGGTCGGATGCAGGCTCAAGTCAGGGTCACAGGTCCTAGGTCAGGGAGAGAGATACCAGGGCAAGGAGTGCTTGTACTTTCCGGGTATTTATGGAAAGGCTGATTAGCTTCAGGTCACAGCTGAGCGGAGGAAGGGCAGTTTGCTCCACACTGCCAGGATCCATCCGCTGGTGGAAACCAGTACTGCGTCCAAAGGATAATACAACACCAGCAGGGAAAGGTTCTCCTGACAGTTCCAAACTGCCAGGAGACACCTGCTGGTGGACCACAGTACTGCAAGTCAAATAATAAATATCACCAGCAGATGGAACCTTTCCTGACATAAAGGTTTGTTTTTTATTTTCTAAATAGGTTCCTTTAAGCTCGTGCATTGTTGGTTCACTTACCTTTTCCTTCGATTTCCCTTCTAAATGTTTTTTTTTCTTTGTCTGAATTGATCACTTCCTGTTTCTCCTCAGTAAACTTCACACCATCATCCGAGCCGTGTTTAGTCAGCCAGAACAGCTTACTGAGGAGGAACAGGAAGTGAGAACTTCAGACAAAGAAAAAAAAAACATATAGAAGGGAAATCGAAGGAAAAGGTAAGTGAACCAACAATGCACTAGCTTAAAGGAACCTATTTAGAAAATAAAAAACAAACCTTTACAACCCCTTTAAGTATGAAGAGATTTCCCCCCACTTATTGCTGGCACAGGAAATAAAGATTAATTTGTCCCCAGTGGGATCCAGGCAAAAAAAAAACAAAAAACATAATAATAAAATAAAAAGTGTAAAATCATTTCTTACTCTATACAAAACAAAAAATGGATTTGTCTTTTAATACGCACTTTTAGAACATTTTTAGAGCACTTTTAGAACACTTAAATAGGCTAAACTGAAAATATTTTAGCATGAATTTTGCATCAGCTTATTATTTTCAAAAGATAGGAGGTTGGACGAGGTTAAATTAAATCCTCCACAATGTTTATCTTTAATTTGGCATGGAAAATTAAGGCCAATTACGGGCCTTGGTCTCCTCACCCTCTTTAGAATTACAGATTGAGTTATAAGCCGGAGCAATTTCATTAGACACCGAGGCTGGGGATCGGAAAGTTTTACATTCTCTCTATAGAACTGGAGCAGAAATACTCTTCATATGAGTGTTGAAAAAGACAAGCAACATTAAAAAGTACAAAAAGTATGGAGGCACTTTTGTCATATTATGCAGAAATTGTTTTTTGAAGCTTGGTATCAGTGGCGGCCACTCCATTAGGGGCGCAGGGGCATACATACAGGACGCCGGACGCATGGATTCCAATGGTTTTTTTTTTTTTTTTTTTGAAGCATGTGATTAGAGCCTGAAGCCCTGAACACACGGCCGAGAATCCCGTCAGGAAAAAAAACGTTGTTTTTCCTGACGAGATTCCTGGCAAGCTTTTCTTGCCAAGCCGTGCATACAGACGGCCATTCAAAAGAACCGCCGTTCTTTTGAATGACAAGAACGCAGTGACGTCATCGACTAGCGTTGTCACATTCGATGCCGTCGCCGCCATCTTGCTTCACCCTACACTACCCTTGTAAGCTACCGCGCATGTGTCAAAGTCTCATGGAGCATGCGCGGGCTCACCGGAGGACAGGTAAGCTTGTAGCATCATACACACACACACGGTTTTCTCGTCGGGAAACAGGCCGACGAGAATCCCAACGAGAAAATAGAGAGCAGGTTCTCTATTTTTCTCGTCAAGATTCCCGGCAGTTTTCTCGACGAGAAACCATACACACACACGACCGGTTTTCTTGGCAAAAAGCTCTGCCAGCAGTTTTCTTGCCGAGAAAACCGGCCGTGTGTACGAGGCTTGAGGCTTAATTTGGCCTAAAAAAAATGGTGGGCTTGGGGCGCAGAGCACTGCGCCCCGAGCACACCCACTTGTGTGACTATAGTGAATTAATATTCGCTATTGTCTTCCTCATTCTCCTCCTGGCCAATCAGGAAGCCCCTATTGGCTAGGGAGGGTGGGTCATCCTCATTCTCCTCCCGGCCCATCAGGAAGCCCCTATCAGCCAGGGAGGGTGGTTGATCGCAGCCGTCTGTCTCCCGCGGGGTGGGTTGTTAATGGTGATCGCCACCACCCGTATCCTGTGGGGGAGGGGGTATGACCACCGCCATCCATCTACTAATATGTGTGGACATTCCTTCCTTGGGATATAAGGGTCAACGGTCGGGAATGTTGTGTGGAGGCCTCTGGAATGGAGTGGGGCACAACATGGTTGAGGGTTCGGCCTCAGAAGGAAGGGAAGAGTTCTAGCTGGATGGACACTTGCACTGTTGGCTCCAATTCTAGCCAATCGCAGAGCTCCTCTTACACACTGTTTTTGTTATATTTTAATAAGGTGACCCCAACATACCAAGCATTGGCAGCTGAGGCTCAATTTTTTTTTTTTGGGGGGGGAGGCACAAACTAACACCACCCACACCCTGCCAAAAGAAATTTGGAGCAGCAGCTGCCGCTGCTTGGTAAGTTGGGGTCACCTCACTAAAATATAACAAAAACAGTGTGTAAGAGGGGCTCTGCGATTGGCTAGAATTGGCTACAGCAGTACAAGTGTCCAGCTAGAACACTGCCCTTCCTTGTGAGGCCGAACCCTCCATAAATTCGTTTTTTTTTTAGATTTTGTTTCATTCGTTTTTTTGCTTTTTTCGGAAATTCAAAAATTCGGAAATTCGAAAAAAAAATTTTTTCGTTTTTAGTTTTATTTGTTTTTTTTGCTTTTTCCGTAAATTCGGGAAATTCGAAAAATTTGTTTTTTTTTTGTTTTATTCGTATTTTTGCTTTTTTCGTAAATTCGGTAAATTCGGAATTTCGAATTTACGAATTTACAAAAAAAGCAAAAACACTAATAAAACGGAAACGTAAAAACAAATTTTTCGAATTTCCCGAATTTCCAAAAAAGGCAAAGAAACTAAAAAATTAATTTCCGAAATTCGGAAATTCTAAAAATTCGGAAATTCAACTTTCCAAATTTCCCATTTTCGAATTTTAGATCTTCGAATTTTGCAATTTCGAATTTTCGAATCATGAAATTTTCGAAATTTGCAATTTTCGAATTTCCGAAATTCCGAAATTCCGAAAGTCCGGATTTCGGAAATTCGGACATTTGAAAATTAGAATTTTGGAAATTTGGAAATTCGAAATTTCGGAAATCCGAAAATTCAGAAATTGAAAAATTCGGAAATTCGGAAATTTCGGAAAAATAACGAATTTCTCAAAATGTGTTAAAAACTAATTAGAAACTAAACGAATTGCACATGTCTACAGGAGAATAGTCTCACTCCGGGAACTCTTGGCCTGGCCTAAAATGCAACCTGACCTAGCCCCCACCTACATAAGGAGGGCAGACTGTCAGAATTGACTCTTGCAGATAGCAGAGGAAGCCAGAAATCACACTAGGTGCTTTGGATTGAGGCAAGTACACACTGTAGAAGGGTGTGCTTTGTTTTGTTCGTTTTTCATTTTTAGAGGTTTACAACCACTTTAATACAAGAAAAGGAGAAAATGCTGCAAAAAAATATATATTTACAGAAAAATATTGCAGCAAAAAAGAGATAATTACAACAGTAAAACAAAAAGAGGATTAAGACGGAAAGTACTTCAGAAAAGTCATGGGTTCTTGGGTTCTGGCTACAGTCCAAGATTCTGAGTCTCTGAGTCTCGAGAAATAAGACTCCTGCAGAAGTGCAGATATCCTTCTTTTTGATGGTAAAGGAGAGCTCCAGGCTGCAGATGCAGCAGCTTAAAATGCTGGTATATAGTTGACACATGTGAATGTATTCTTAATCTTGAAGTAACGTTATCAGTTTAACGGTTTCAATACCGGGCACTGTCACCCCCTTCCTGCCCAGTCCGTGCAACACTGTACCCAAATGACATTTTTATTATTTGTTTTCACACAAAAAGCTTTCTTTTGGTGGTATTTAATCACCACTGTATTTTTTTAAATTTTTTTTGTTAAAAAAACAAATGGGACCCGAACATTTTGTAAATAAGTAAATTTTCTCATTCACTTATGTGCGCTGATGAGGCTGAACTGATAGGCACTGATGAGGCAGCACTTATAAGGAGGAGGTACTAATATGCAGCACTGATGGGCACTGATAGGTGGCACTGTTAGGTGGCACTTATGTGCACTGATAGGCTGTACTGATGGGCACTGATGAGGCGGGACTGATAGGCTGAACTGATGGGCACTATTGAGGCGGGCGGCACTTATGAGGAGGAGGTACTAATATGCAGCACTGATGGGCACTGGTAGGTGGCACTGATGGGCACTGGTAGGTGGCACTGATGGACACTGATAGGTGTCACTGATGGGCACTGTTAGGCGGCACTGATGGGCGGCATTGATGAGGCAGCAATGATGTGCACTGACAGGCTGAATTGATTGGCCCTGATGAGGCGGCACTGATGTGCACTATAAGGCTGAACTGATGGGCACTGATGAGGCGGCACTGATGGGAACTGATGAGCTGTCACTTATTTAGCACACGGATCCCTTTCCCCCGCTTACCTTCACCTGCGGGGGATAAGACACACCATGCCACAAGCCCATGTCCTCTATATTAGAGATCAGGCGGTGTTTATTGTTTTGAGTCCTGCAGCAAGTTACCTCTTTTCACTGGTTCTCATCCCCAGAGTGTAGGGACAAGTCTCTATTTCTCCCCCAAGAAGGCCAATGTCCACACCACTTCAACTCCAACAAAGAGTTTATTTTTCTTTGCTTCAGTTAACGGGGAAATTGAAGTAGAGAAAGAAATTAGCGAAGATAGGAAGTAGATTCAGGCACACAACACTTGGCTTACTCGTCGCCACTCGATCCCGAGTGGGTTAAGCTCACCCGGGTAGATCCCTCTCACAGTTCTAGCAGCCGGAGTGGAGCTTGAACAATGCGGTAACACTGATAGGTGGCATTAATATGTGGCACTGATAGGCGGCACTGGTTGGCACTGATGGGTGGCACTTATGGGTGGCATTGATGGGTACTGAATGGCAGCACTGACTTGCATCACTAATGGGCACAGATTGGCCTCGCCTCACTGATGGACACAAATTGTCATCACTGATGGGCACAGATTGGCCTTGCCTCACTGATGGACACAAATTGTCACCACTGATGGGCACAGATTGGCATCACTGATGGGCACTGTTGGGGCTGCACTGATAATCAGTGCCCTGATTATCTGTACAGGTCTCCCCTGCGAAGAGATGCAGATGATCGGCTCTCCTCTCCTCACACTCTGTCAGTGTGAGGCGAAGAGAGCCGATAACCGGCATGTCCTTGTTTACATGTGATCAGTTGTGATTGGACACATGGGTAAAGAGCTGCGTCATTGGCTTTTTACCGAGATCGGGGTCACGCCGTGTCCCAGTGACACAGCCAAGCTGCATGCCCCCATGGGTGCACAAGCATGGTGAGATGGGGGCGAAGTCATAAGACGTTGTCTCAGAAAACAACGGAGCCTTTTGCCTATACGCGGCCGGGATGTAGTTAAAGTGAACCTTTAGTCATTATTTCATCTTTCCATCTATTAAATCTTCTGCCTTTGTTGTTGTTTTATCTTTGGATAGTAAAACGTTTTTTTTTTTTTTTTTTCTGCCAGTAAATCCCTCATACAGCCCACTTCCTGTTTCTTGTCTGGTCATTAGTCTAGGCTTATGCACACCTCCCAACATTTTGAGATAGGACTGAGGGACACCTATTATGTATGTAGGCATAGGACACGCCCCCTGTCTCACACATGAAAATTTTGACCCTTCAGACAAAGAGAAATATTTAGCCAGTAAGGTGTATTTTTGGCTCTACAGTTTATGAAAGGTCCATAAACCTGGCCTAGTAGGTTGTTGGGTTTCACCAACTGACGCTAACTGTTGTCGTTTCTTAGGTCCGGGTCACACTGGCGCGACAATCACTCCGACTCTGAGAGCACATATCGCATGACATGTAAAAACCATTAATTCCCTATGAGAGCCGTCTTAACTGGTCCGACTTCTGTTGGACCAACTTTGGAAAAGGTTTCTGCACTACTTTGGTCAGACTTCTGTCCGATTTCAGCCCATAGAATTGAATGGAAGTCGCATCCAAGTCGGATCATCATCTTAATTGATCCGACTTGTGACATGCGACTTGTACTCAGAATCAATGTTAGCAAAACAAAATATATTAAAAAAAAAAACGGTGTCGGATCCCCCCAAAACCCATACCAGACCCTTATCCGAGCATGCAGCCTGGCAGGTCTTGAACCATACTAGGTCACATGCCCTCAACATGGGGGGAGGGGTGCTTTGGTTCAGGGGGGGTCTCTTCCCCACAACCTTGGGCTGTGGTTGTGGAGGTCTGTGGGCAGGGGGCTTATCGGAATCTGGAAGCAGGACCCCCAGATCCCACCAACCCCCATGTGAATGAGTATGGGGTACATAGTACCCCTACCCTTTCACCCAAAAAACATGGGGCCGTTTTTGACAAGTCCCTTATTAAAAATGAATAATGTCCCTCAATGTAGAGCCAACGTCAATCCCGATGGGCATCGCCACCGCGACCCAATAAAGCAAAAAACAAAACAAAACGCTCCTCTCCGACGAATGTTTCCGCCGTTCTGGAAGCTCCCGTGTCTGACAGTTCTTATAAAGCTATGGGGCGTGGCTATGCAGTGACATCACCCGGAGGCCCCATACCCTTGTGACGTCACGGACCCATCATGCCCGGGGCGGTGACGTCACAAGGGGGCAGGGTCTCCGGGTGACGTCGCCCCATGGCCACCCCCAAATTGCTATAAAAGAACTGTCAAAAATGGGAGCTGTGAGAGCGGCGAGGGCATTTGTTGGGGAGGAGCATTTTTTTTCTTAATCGGGTCAGCGGTGGCGACAGCCATCGTGATTGACGTTGGCGCTACCACAGGGGACATTATTCATTTTTAATAAAGGACTTGTCAAAAAACTGCCCCAAATGTTTTGTTACACCACACTGATTTTTTTTGGGTGAATGGGTAGGGGTACTATGTACCCAGTGCTCATTCACATGGGGGGGGGGGCAGGATCTGGGGGTTCCCTTTCTTAAAGGGAGCTTCTAGATTCTGATAAGCACCCTGCCTGCAGACCCCAACAACCACAGCCCAGGGTTGTGGGGAAGAGACCTTTGATGTAGCTGCAGCCACATACAGCACACCAAACTGTGTTCCGGGTTCGAACCAAGACAAAGCTTCCTCTGATTGGCAGAGAGTCAGAGGTTGTGACATCATCAGCCCACCTCTCTGACTCAGCCAATCAGATGAAGTTTTGTATTCATTGATAAAATACACTGCTTTCTGTGAATGGCTGAGCGCCGCTGTGATAGACTCTACTGTGTTCCGGGTACAAGACAGGAAGTCTTGGCTCGAACCCAGAACACAGTGCGGTATGCAGCGTTTAGCCGGAGCTACATACAGTTTATACCGCACATCAAGTGCCTTCACATATTAGTGAGGGACAAGCTGGCCCAAACTAACTATGTAAAGGTTAACAGAAACAATGGAGTTTAGCTTTAAGTTGGCTTGTGATTTCTCACTGTCGCCAGTAGATGTCACTGGTATCACTGGTCATAGTATGAGATTTGAGAAACAAAACAAAGTTATGAATATTTCCTTCAGCCAATCCAGTAGGAGGTTTATGCAACTGGTGCATGCTGGGGGAGAATATAAATATTTGGGACACAGTAGCAGCATTTGATGGGCACAGTGGCATCATTTGATGGGCACAGTGGCATCATTTGATGGGCACAGTGGAATCATTTGATGGGCACGGTGGCGGCATTTGATGGGCACAATGGCATTTGATGGCACAGTGGCAGCATTTGATGGGCACAGTGGCTGCATTTGATGGGCACAGTGGCGGCATTTGATGGCACAGTGGTGGCAATTGATGGCACAGTGGGGGTAATTGATGGGCACAGTGGCTGCGTTTGATGGGCACAGTGGCTGCGTTTGATGGGCACAGTGGCTGCGTTTGATGGGCACAGTGGCTGCGTTCGATGGCACAGTGGCAGCAATTAATGGGCACGTTGACTGTGTTTGATGGCACAGTGGCTGCAATTGATGGGCACAGTGGCTGCATTTGATGGGCACAGTGAGGCTGCAATTGATGTTTTTTCTTCAGAATTTTTCAGTTTGTTTGCTCCCCCCCAAAAAATTTGGAGCACCAGCCGTCACTGCCACCAGGTATCCCTCTCTCTCTCTCCCAATCTTATCCCTGTTCCTTCCATTCGCTATCATTGAATAATCTCTGAGTGGCCCAAACTGCACAACCATAGCTTTCTCATGAATGTGATTGGATGGAACTCAAGCCCTCTTTGATGTGATGACTATCCAATAATAATTACTCTCTCGTTGCTATACAGAGTCATGATGAAGAGTCTCTAGAAGGTATACATTTGTAGGTTTTAACTATCTGCCATCACCTGGATAATGGATATTTGGATAAACAGTCTGACAACTTAGCATACCAAACCTATATCCTGCCCATGGAGACAGCACAGCCATTAACTAGCCTCCACCTACTTACCTGAAGACAAAGCGACAATCTTCAATATTTGGCCTTGGCATACTAACAAAGGCAACAACAGGAAAAAAAGGTTCTCTTGAGAGACAGGAGACAATCTTGTTAAAGTAAGATCTGAAAAAAACATTTCTTTTTCGTACATCACGGGACACAGAGCGACTTAGTCATTACTAATGGGTTATATAGATTACCTTCAGGTGTTGGCACTGGCCAATTCCAAACCGGAAGTACCCTCCCCTATATAAGCCCCTCCCACCCGGGAGCACCTCAGTTTTTTGCCAGTGTCTAAGGTGTTGGCCAAAGAGTAACATGTGTTTTCACTGGGCTTGCGTACAGGTTCTTTTGGGCCTTAGTAAGCTGTTCCGGATCCCACCAAAAAAGCTTCATAGCTAAACGGTCGGTACCCGGGCCTTGCAGCAGAAGAGCAAGGTTTTGCCTGTAATGCTTCTCTTAGGAGGGCTGGACCCTGGGATCCAGAGCTCTGGTCATACCCACGACCAAGATGTTGTCTGTGCAGGGTGCTATACAGGTCCAGGGGAGTGGAATCCTTGGGAACCCGGTCCCTGAAGGTTTAATTACAATGCCTGCCGTGATAGGTGAAGTTTGGACTTCTGTGGACCAAACAAAGTCCTGCGGCGGGGATCAGGTAAGTGGGGGCCCCCAGGAACTTGGTTCTATTGGGGGACCCCCAAGCCTAATTTGTCTTTCTGTCTGTTACCTAACGGTATTCCCGCTAAATATCTGTGTTTGCCTGTAACTACTGAAAATGTAAAATTTTAATAGTAGTCAAGAAAAAAAAAAAAAAAGGGACCGCGGTACCTGTGTTAAACCACTAGAGGCCGCTGTAGTCCATTTTTCTTGTCATGTGGATCTTTGGTTTTCTCAAGTCAAAAGATCCAGGCAGCTGGTAAGTTTCTCTGGGAATCCACTTCCTCTGCCCTGTTGCTGCGCTCATCCACCGCACAGGCCCTCCGGCAAAAAGGGCCCTGGCTCCTAGTCCCCTGTTTGATTTCAAAAAGGGCGCCAATGGCGCACGGGCACGCGCGGGCGCGTGCACGCGCCTCCTATGAAAAAAAGGGGCGGGGCGGGTGGATGACGCTCGATGCGCGCCGCGGCGCTTCTGCGCATGTGCGGGCGTCCCAGCATAGTTAAAAGACACAGTACAAGTGTCAGCTGGATGCAAACAGAGCTAGCAACAAACAGTGGCACACAGAGGCGGTTGATGCAGGCATCCCCATAGAAAGGCACTTTAGTGGACACCAGCTGGTATATAGCAGCACCTGTGTTAGATTATTACCAGCAAAATTGGTGTATGACGACGGGAATACCTCAGCTTTGTGCTTAAAGGATATGTCGTCCAGACGCTCCGGAAATAGATCTTCCAGGAAGCCAAAGGGGTCTCCATCGGGCTCTGAGGATATTGGGCATGCTTGTACTGCACCAATCTCCCCTGAGAATTCAGAGGTCAGTAGCCGTAGAAACCCCGCAGGAATGCCTGGTGCTGCGGCTGTCCCCAGTCCACCTGCTCCTGTATATATAACAGAGGAGGTTTTATCCTCAACTCTGGGAGGATTGGAAGAGAGATTAACAGCATTGATCGCTGCTTCCCTGTCTCAGGAAAAGCGCGTCCGATCTCCGTCTCCTCCTTCAGAGTGCCTGTTAGTGGAGGAACAGCCCCACACAGAGATCGACCTACCTGAAGGGGATCAGGATGAGGTTGATTCAGTTATGGAGGAATCAACAGTGGAAGAACCTTTCTCAGCATCTCAGGCTGAAAGATTATGGGTTCAGTCTCTGACTAATATGGTCCGATCAGCATTTAAAATGCCTCTGGCGGAACCACCATCCACTACGGTTTCCTCGCTGGGGTCGCTAAAAGCTCCCCAGGCTGTCTGTTCCTTCCCAATCCACCCTTTATTAGAAGGGCTTATTTACCAGGATTGGGAGCATCCTGATAAAATATTTGCTCCCCCCAAGAGATTTCCGGTGATCTATCCCATGGAGGATAAGTTCATAAAAAAATGGAGGGTCCCTACAGTGGACGCAGCCATCTCTTCTGTTAACAAATCACTGACATGTCCAGTAGATAATGTTCCAATGTCAAAGACCCAATAGATAAAAAATTGGAGTCTTTACTAAAATCTGCTTTCTCTACAGCAAGCATGGTGACACAACCTGCGGTAGCAGCGATTGGAGTCTGCCAAGCAGTGAAAGATCAGTTGAAACAAGTCTTAAGGGACTTACCAGATCAGCAGGCTCTTGCCCTAGCTGACCTGCCTAGAGCCTTGTGTTTTGCGGTGGACGCCATAAAGGATACAATCCAACAGGCCTCCCGCTTTACGCTGTCTATAGTACATATGCGCAGGCTTCTGTGGCTCAAAAACTGGTCTGCTGAAGCTCCCTGTAAAAAACTGCTGGTTAGCTTCCCATTTCATGGAGAACGCTTATTTGGAGAAGATCTGGACAAATATATCCAGAAAATTTCTGCCGGTAAAAGTTCACTCTTACCGGTTAAGAACAAGGGTAGAAGTCCTTCTTTTAAGAGGCCTACTTCTCCAGTCCCTGGCACATCGGCTGTGAAACAGTTCCGACGGCCTCCGCGGTCAAATCCAGGGGGCAGAAATCAGGGACAATCACAGGGTATCAAGAAACCCTGGGTCAAGAGAGGTACAAAACCTCCCCCTAAGTCATGAAGGGTTGCCCCCACTCAGTCGGGTGAGGGGAAGACTTCAGTTGTTCACAGAGACCTGGCGGGACACCATCAGAGATGGGTGATCCCCGCAGTAAGTCTGGGATACAGGCTGGAGTTAAAAGACATTCCTCCTGCCCATTTTATAAGGTCAAACGTGCCAAGCGATCCCCAGAAGAGTGGATCCCTCCTTCTGGCACTAGAGCAACTATTGCCCCAAGGGTAATCATGAAGGTTCCCTTGAAAGAAAACGGGTTCGGGTTTTACTCGAACCTTGTCACAGTCCCCAAACCAAATGGGGACATGAGGCCCATATTGAATATAAAAGGGCTAAACAAGTTCCTACATATCAGGATTTTTTTCGGATGGAGTCGATCCGATCGGTGGCCACCGCCCTACAAGGGCAGGAATGGTTAGCCTCGATCGACATAAGGGATGCTTATTTGCATATTCCCATCTGTCCGGCCCACCAGAAATTTCTACGCCTTGCAGTAGAAGGGCGCCATTTTCAGTTCAGAGCCTTACCTTTCGGTCTGGCCACGGCACCACGAGTGTTCACAAAAATTCTGGCCCTACGATTGGCCAAACTAGGAACACAAGGTGTAACGATAATGGCATATCTAGACGACTTGTTGCTGATAGACCACTCAGTGAAAAAAACTAGAAGTGGTCGTTCACAAGATAATCAAGTATCTGGAATCTCACGGTTGCATTATCAACCGAGACAAGTCAGCCCTAAAACCAGTCAAAAGCCTGGAATACTTGGGGGCTAAGACTGGATTCAAATCAGAGAAAGATTTTCTTACCTCCAGAGAAGGTGTCGTCTTTGAAAGATTTGACCCACTTAGTGGGTACAAAAAAGAAAAACCATCCATACGCCTGTGTATAAGGCTGCTGGGAAAAATGGTGGCTTCATTCGAAGCGGTACCCTACGGTCAATTCCATTCAAGGAACTTGCAAAGGGCCATACTGTCAGCCTGGAACAAAAAAGTTCAGGCTTTAGACTTACCAATGTCCCTGTCCCCTTCCGTTTGCAAGAGCCTCCATTGGTGGTTGGTGCCCCAGAATCTGGAAAAAGGGAAACCCTTCAGTCCGGTTTCTTGGAAGGTGGTCACTACAGTTGCCAGCCTCATAGGCTGGGGGGCAGTACTGGAGCAATGGTCTCTCCAGGGCAAGTGGTCAGAAGCAGAGAAGGCCCTGCCCACCAATCTCTTAGAGATACGAGCAGCCCGGTATGCCCTAGTAGCATGGACATCCAAACTCCAAGGGTCACCTGTCAGAATTCAATCAGACAATGCCACAGCAGTGGCATATATCAATCTCCAGGGTGGCACCAGGAGTCGTGCAGCCCAGAGGGAAGCGAAATGCATCCTGGAATGGGCAGAAAGGTATGTCACAGCCATATCCGCGGTTTTCATCCCAGGAGTGGAAAATTGGAGAGCGGACTTTTTTAAGTCGCCAGCAATTATGCCCGGGGGAATGGTCTCTTCACCCCGAGGTTTTCCAGGCAATATGCCAGCGGTGGGGAACACCGGATGTAGATCTGCTAGCATCCAGATTCAACGCAAAGGTGGACAGATTTGTGTCTCGCACAAAGGATCCCCTAGCTTGCGGTTCGGATGCCCTAGTGTTCCCTTGGGATCAGTTCAAGCTGATATATGCATTCCCACCGCGATTAATCCGCAGAATCAGGGTAGAAAAGAAACCAGTGATTCTGGTGGCTCCAGCGTGGCCCCGAAGGGCATGGTACGCGGAGATTGTAAAAATGTCAGTGGGAAGTCCTTGGACCCTCCCACATCGTCCGGACCTGCTTTCGCAAGGACCGATATACTACCCTTCCTTACCAGCCCTAGGTTGACGGCCTGGCTATAGAAGCTGTGAGGGGGTTAGCTCGGCAGCGGGTGTGTGTGATCCCCTGGATGGGCTCCCCACACAAAAACAGGCCCAGCAGACGGAGGTTGTGGTTTTCAAGATCAAAAAGGTGCGGTTTATTTCTCTATTTACAGTGACAAAAAACACAGCAAAGCAAAAAGAAACATAAACAAAATAAACCCTGGTCAGCTTGACCTCTGACTAAACATGCAGGTTTCCTAACTAACAACTGGGATCAGCCTGGTGCTGTCCTAGTCCCTAAGTCCCTGGTTTAGTAAATGTCCAAACAAATAGCCACACAGGCTTTGTCTCACCGCACAGGGGTTCACTCTCCCTAGACAGTCCACACAGGTCTGGTTCCAGGCATGAGCAAACACCTAATGAAGCTGGGAGTTTTTATAGAGGCCTTAAACGAGCTGACAAGCTTCAGCTGGTCTCCTCAACTCCCTGCCTGCACGACGCCCAGCACTCTCCCTAGAGGTATGAATCATCCATGAGCCCACTAGCCTCAGCTGGGCTTCATCAACTCTCTCCCTAGTTGTATAAGTCGGCATAAAGCCTGAATCTGGGAGAAATATACCTACCCCCCTGGATGCAACCAGGTGACTTTACCTTCCTGCTGTCACATACCCCCCCTCTTGTTTTAACCTTGGGGTTGGAACACCAGCAATCAGGCATTCATGTACTCGAGACAAAGCATCCACATTCCCCATTTGAACGCCAGGGCGATGCTTTACTGTGAAGTTGAATTCCTGTAGGGCCAGGAACCACCTATTTACTCTTCTATTTGTCTCCTTGTTTTGAGCCATCCACTTTAACGGAGCGTGATCCGTAACCATGTCAAAGTGCCTACCTAGCAGATAGTACCGAAGGGAATCTAGAGCCCACTTCACCGCTAAACACTCCTTTTCAACCGTGGCGTAATTTACCTCATGGGACTTCAACTTCCTGCTGAGGTAAATGACTGGGTGCTCTTCCCCGTTCCAGACCTGGGACAATACTGCTCCTAACCCCACATCTGACGCATCACTTTGTACGACAAAGTCTTTAGAGAAGTCGGGTGAGTACAACACTGGCTGGCTACATAAGGCTTGTTTCAAGAATTGGAACGCTGCCTCAGCCTCGGGGGTCCATTTAATCATGACCGACCCTTTCCCTTTCGTCAGGTTGGTTAGGGGCACAGCCTTAGAAGCAAAGTGGGGAATGAAGCGCCGATAATAACCCGCGATTCCCAGAAAGGCTCGTACCTGCTTCTTGCTGTTGGGACGTGGCCAACTCTGGATGGCCTCGACTTTGTTGAGTTGGGGTTTTATTACTCCCCTGCCAATGGTGTACCCAAGATATTTGGCCTCCTCCTGCCCAATGGTACACTTCTTGGGGTTAGCCGTAAACCTCGCTTCCCGGATAGAGTCTAGGACTGCTTGCACTTTTGGCAAATGTGAGGCCCAATCTGTGCTATGGACAATTACGTCATCCAGGTAAGCCGCAGCATACTTCCGATGGGGCCTCAGTATCTGGTCCATTTTCCGCTGGAATGTGGCCGGCGCATTCTGTAACCCGAACGGCATTCTCTTATATTGGAACGCCCCGTCTGGGGTTACAAATGCGGTTTTCTCTTTGGCCGACTTGGCCAGGGGAATTTGCCAATACCCTTTTGTGAGGTCCAGAGTCGTCATGTATCGGGCTGTTCCCAGCCGGTCGATCAACTCATCTATACGTGGCATGGGGTAGGTGTCAAATTTTGTAACTTTGTTCAACTGACGAAAATCGTTACAAAATCGCCAGCTCCCATCCGGTTTAGGCACCAACACAATGGGACTAGACCAATCACTTTGGGACTCCTCTATCACCCCTAAGTTCAGCATTTTCTGTACTTCCTCCCGTATTGCCTCCCGTCGGGCCTCTGGGATCCGATAGGGTTTTAACTTCACCCTTTCACCGGGCGGGGTAATAATATCATGCTCTACCCCAGATGTTTGTCCCGGCAGCTCAGAGAACACCTCCTTGTTGCGAAGCACAAACTCCTTAACCTCCTGTTGTTGGGGTTGTGACAAGGTGGCTGCTATTCCAACCTCCGGAATCACGCAACCAGTTTGAGCTGGTGACCAAGTTTCTGCGACTAGGGACTCTCTATCCCTCCAGGCTTTCAACAGATTAACGTGATAGATCTGTTCGGGCTTTCGCCTTCCTGGTTGTCTGACCTTGTAATTCACTTCGCTCACTTTTTCCATTATCTCGTAGGGGCCTTGCCATTTGGCAAGGAATTTACTTTCAACCGTAGGGACAAGTACCAATATCCTATCCCCCGGGGAAAAGGTACGGGTCTTGGCTCCACGGTTGTACACTCTCTGCTGTGCCAACTGCGCTTGGGCCAAAATGTTCCTTCACGATGGGCATTACCTGTGCAATTCGATCTTGCATCAGGGCGACATGCTCAATCACACTCCTGTGGGGAGAACTCTCACTTTCCCAAGTTTCCTTGGCAATATCCAACAGCCCTCTTGGGTGTCTCCCATACAGTAACTCAAAGGGGGAGAATCCCGTAGAGGATTGGGGCACCTCCCTAATAGCAAACATCAAATAAGGAAGTAGACAGTCCCAATCCTTTCCATCTCTATCCACCACTTTCTTCAACATTTGTTTTAGGGTTTTGTTGAATCTTTCAACCAGCCCATCGGTTTGGGGGTGATACACAGACGTACGCAATTGCGTCACTTTGAACAATTTACACAGCTCTTTCATAACCCGGGACATAAAGGGTGTACCTTGGTCCGTAAGCAGTTCTTTACAAATACCCACCCGGCTAAAAACAAGAGATAGCTCTTTGGCTATGGTTTTGGCCGAGGTATTTCGGAGAGGGATCGCTTCTGGATAACGGGTGGCATAGTCCATTATAACTAATATGTACTGGTGCCCCCTAGCGGACTTGATTATAGGACCTACCAAATCCATTGCGATCCTCTCAAACGGGACCTCAATGATGGGTAGAGGGACCAGCGGGCTACGGAAATGTGGCATCGGGGCCGACCTCTGACACACAGGGCAGGAGGAACAATAATTTTCTATGTCCTTCATCACCCCAGGCCAATAGAATCTCTGTAATACCCTCTCTCGGGTTTTCTCTGTCCCCAGATGACCTCCAAGAATGTGCCCATGGGCCAACTCCAACACCAACTTCCTGTAAGGTTTGGGCACCACAAGCTGCTCAACGGTTTCTTCTGCCCTTTTTGCCACCCGATACAGTAGGTCCTTCTCTATGCTGAAGTATGGGTAAGTGCAGGTATTATCTGGGTTCACTAACTCGCCATCTATTTCCACTACGTTTTCCCGTGCCTTTATTAGGGCGGGGTCTTTTAACTGTTCTGTGGCAAAATTTTCCCTGTGAACCTCAAGATCAGAAAACTCCACAGACGGTAGGTTTTCGTCTGAGGAGGTGGGCTCCTCTCCAGTTTCTTGAGTCTCGCCTGCCAATACTGACAAGGGAAATTCTGGAGAGTCCTCACCACTCTCAGAGGAGTTCTGGCTATCACCTTCCTGGTACATAGGGGCACCAGTGGGGGGCTCAGGATCATCCCACAGTTCCCAGAACTTCGGAAAATCCCTTCCCACAATGGCATCATGCGGTAATTGAGATACTAACCCCACTGGATGAGAGAGGGTACCTTTGGGGGTCTTGAAACACACTGTAGTCACTGGATACTCTCGGGTGTCCCCATGCACACAAATAACAGCTACCTTGCTATTCCCAGAGACCTCTGTTTTAACTAATTCAGCCTTTATCAGGGTCACAAGGCTACCTGAATCCAGTAATACCACAACATTTCTACCATTAATACACATTTTGCATAAATGTTTCTCAGTTCCCCGAATGGCAGTGCATGCGACTGTCGCACACAGCGACTGACGTCTGTCCGTCAGAAAGTCACATTGCATGGGTTCCTCCACAACCGGGCAATTTGCTGCAATATGTCCCGCTTGCCGGCAGCGGTAGCAAACAATCCATTTGGCTGCCTCTTGAGCCCCTGACTTCCCAGGCTGTTCTCGCCAAACTTTGGGTAGAGCTCCCACCCTCTCACTCTCTCCACCCTCACCCCTTGGAATCCTCTTATCCGCCCCTGGGGATGGTCTGGTCTTAGGGTGGAAAGTCCGAGAGTCTCTGGAAGAGGCCGTCAGGTTCTCTGTAGCCAAGTATTTCTCTACATGATCCACAAGACCACCGGCCGTCTCTTGGTCTCCATGGCCTACCCACTTTTGGATGGCAGTAGGAAGAGCTCTCAAAAACCGATCCATTACAACACGTTCCACAATCTCTGGTGCGGACAAAGTCTCTGGCTGTAGCCACTTCCTGCTCAGGTGAATGAGATCATACATTTGAGACCTGGGGGGTTTTCCAAGCTGGAAAGTCCAGTTATGCACACGCTGAGCCCGGACAGCCAGGGTGACACCCAGCCTTGCCAATATTTCAGCTTTTAGCATCACATAGTCTTTTGCTTGGTCAGGCTCTAGGTCATAGTAAGCCTTCTGCGATTCACCAGTTAACAGAGGAGCCACCAGTCCAGCCCACTGCTCCTCAGGCCACTTTTCTCTTTCAGCAGTCCTTTCAAATGTGGTCAAAAATACCTCTGGATCATCCTCTCCAGTCATTTTTGTCAATAAACGACTCACCCCAAAGGACGCGGTATTAGTGGGACGGCTTTCCTCACTGGTCTGCGGACGTTGCTGCATTACTGCTTCCATTTGTTGTAGTCTCTGCTCTTGCTTCTGTAACAGGTCTATGAAGCGGGCCTCAGATTGCTGCTGGGCTGCAAGGCTCTGTTGATGAGCTTGCTGCTGGGCTGCGAAGCTCTGTTGTTGAGCTGCAAGGCTCTTTTGCAAACCTGCATTTGTCTGCTGTTGATTGGCATTTGCTAGAGCCAGCTGTTTCAGTATCTCCTCCATGCTGGCTTAAAAAAAAACTGCCACTGGTTCTCCACCAACTGTGAGGGGGTTAGCTCGGCAGCGGGTGTGTGTGATCCCCTGGATGGGCTCCCCACACAAAAACAGGCCCAGCAGACGGAGGTTGTGGTTTTCAAGATCAAAAAGGTGCGGTTTATTTCTCTATTTACAGTGACAAAAAACACAGCAAAGCAAAAAGAAACATAAACAAAATAAACCCTGGTCAGCTTGACCTCTGACTAAACATGCAGGTTTCCTAACTAACAACTGGGATCAGCCTGGTGCTGTCCTAGTCCCTAAGTCCCTGGTTTAGTAAATGTCCAAACAAATAGCCACACAGGCTTTGTCTCACCGCACAGGGGTTCACTCTCCCTAGACAGTCCACACAGGTCTGGTTCCAGGCATGAGCAAACACCTAATGAAGCTGGGAGTTTTTATAGAGGCCTTAAACGAGCTGACAAGCTTCAGCTGGTCTCCTCAACTCCCTGCCTGCACGACGCCCAGCACTCTCCCTAGAGGTATGAATCATCCATGAGCCCACTAGCCTCAGCTGGGCTTCATCAACTCTCTCCCTAGTTGTATAAGTCGGCATAAAGCCTGAATCTGGGAGAAATATACCTACCCCCCTGGATGCAACCAGGTGACTTTACCTTCCTGCTGTCACAAAGCCCACATTCTAAAAAAGAGAGGGCTCTCTAATCCTGTGGTATCTACCATGATCAATGCCAGGAAGCCGGTATCCAGGCAGATCTATTATAGGATCTAGAAGGCGTACATCACGTGGGGTGAGGCCAGGAAATGGCATCCACGTAAGTACGTAATAGGTAGGATTCTGGACTTCCTACAGTGGGCTGTACATAGGAAGCTTGCCTTGAGTACTATCAAGGGTCAGACGGCCTTGTCAATATTTTTTTTTCAAAGGCCCTTGGCTTTGCATTCATTAATCAAAGCTTTCATACAAGGAGTGATGCGTATTAGCCCTCCGGTTAGTATTCCCATATGTCCATGGGACTTAAACCTGGTTCTGTCGGTTCTACAGAAACAACCATTTGAACCATTGCGGCACATTTTCTTGGTTCTTTTCACCAGGAAATTGATTTTCTTAGTAGCCATTTGTTCGGCTAAAAGAGTATCGGAATTAGCCGCCTTGTCCTGTAAGGAGCCATATCTGGTTATCCATAAGGACAGAGTAGTATTACGTCCTCACCCAGCCTTTCTTCCTAAGGTGGTATCGAGGTTTCACTTGAACCAGGATGTGGTTCTTCCTTCTTTTTTCCCCAAACCAAGCTCGGTAGAGGAAAAGTTATTGCATTCTTTGGATGTAGTAAGAGCAGTTAAAGCTTATCTAAAAGCCACTGCTCAGATTCGTAGAACGGATTCTTTGTTTGTTCTGCCGGAAGGCCCCAGAAAGGGTCAGGCAGCATCAAAATCTACTTTAGCCAAGTGGATTCGACAGGTCATAATACAAGCCTATGGCTTGAAAAGGAGACCGCCTCCGTTCAAAGTTAGGGCGCACTCCACAAGAGCAGTTGGAACTTCATGGGCAGTGCATCACCAAGCCTCCCTGGCTCAAGTACTGTAAGGCCACAACATGGTCCTTAGTACACACGTTTACTAGATTCTACCAGGTAGACGTCAGAAGTCAGGAGGATGTCGCCTTTGGGCGCAGTGTGTTGCAGGCCGCAAAAGAGCCTCATGCCTGATGGCGCCCAGCTTATGTATCCCTCCCCTCATTTGGCATTGCTTTGGGACGTCCCATTAGTAATGACTAAGTCGCTCTGTGTCCCGTGATGTACGAAAAAGAAAAAGGGATTTTTATAACAGCTTACCTGTAAAATCCTTTTCTTGGAGTACATCACGGGACACAGAGCTCCCACCCCTCTTTTTGGGACACTTATTGCTTGGCTACAAAACTGAGGTGCTCCCGGGTGGGAGGGGCTTATATAGGGGAGGGTACTTCCGGTTTGGAATTGGCCAGTGCCAACACCTGAAGGTAATCTATATAACCCATTAGTAATGACTAAGTCGCTCTGTGTCCCGTGATGTACTCCAAGAAAAGGATTTTACAGGTAAGCTGTTATAAAAATCCCTTTATTCGCAAAGGAGAAGTGGAAGCGCACACCAGAAGACTGCCCGGTCCTATGCTTATCAAGTCAGCTTTAGCTTCATTGACTTCCAAGCCATGACCCTCTAACGCGTTTCATCTGCTCATGTGTTTAGTCGTAGAGGTTTCCATGACTAAGCCCATGAGCAGGTGAAATCTGTTAAAGGGACAAGGTTTGTTAAAAACTAAGCTGAAGCTGACTTGATACACATAGGACTGGGCGGTCTCCCGATGTAAGGTAAAGTGGATTCCCAGCACCAGAAAACCAGTGCAGGCCTATGCTTGTGCTCATGCTAGTGTGCATTTCTAAAGGAAGAGGCAATGTTAGACGTACTATATCAGTTTGTCATGCTTGCGTTTGTGTGTGAGCTTGCACGCGTGCATGTGTGCACACCAATTAGCGTGCACATTTGGTGCCCAGTGGCCTATTTAAACTGTCACTAAGAACAGTTGCTGAATGGTCTTCACCTTGTTTCCGTGTTTCTGAGACCTGCTCTGCTGTACCTGCTTACCTGCTTGCCCTTGGACTCTGCTTCTGCTCCTGTCTCAGCTCTTTTCACCTGATTACTCTGACCTTGGCCTGTTTACTGGACTTTGCTTGCTGATTCTGTACTGCTTTGCCCAGCTGTTACTGACCATGGCCTGCCTCCTGGACTTGCTCTACCTGCCGATTTGGTCCCCCACTGCCCGGTTTTTGATGACCGCTGCCTGTCTCCTGGTCCTGCTTCCGTCTTCTGCTCGGGTGCCAAGCTGCTCCTGCATCTTATTCTGAGGACTGTGACTACCAATTCTACCCACTTACAGAGGAGACTTCACCAGCTAGCTACTCCGGCACTCGTGCCACTCCGTGCCCTCACACTCTCTGTCTCCACCTTCAGGAGTGTTGGGCAAGAGGTGCAAGAGAGATCTCCATAACATTCCAGTCTTCACCAGGTGATACCTGGTGTGCGCTTCTACTTTTCCTTTTATAGTTTGTCTGTTGGGTGAGATGGGTCCCTTTTGAAGCTAGTACCTGGCAGTGCTGGGTTCAATACTGTGGGCCTTGGAGTGGTGCTTTCTAACTACTTAAGGACTGCCTCACGCCGATATACGTCGGCAGAATGGCACGGCTGGGCATATCAACTAACAGGTACGTTGCCCTTTAAGAGCCCAGCCGTGGGTCGCGCGCGCGCCCCCGGCGGCTCGCTCACGACCCGGTCCTAAGCTCTGTGACCGCGCCCATGGGACTCATGGGCCCGATCGCCGCCGGTTTCCTGCGATCGGGTCGCAGAGCTGAAGAACGGGGAGAGGTAAGTGTAAACAAACCTTTCCCGTTCTTCTCCGTGGCATGTCAGGGATCGTCTGTTCCCTGTCATCGGAACAGATGATCAGTGACGTGTAACGTGTAGCCACGCCCCCTACAGTAAGAATCGCTTCCTAGGGAACACTTAACCCCTTCAGCGCCACCTAGAGGTTAAACCCTTCACTGCCAGTGTCATTTTCACAGTAACCAGTGCATTTTTATAGCACTGATCGCTGTAAAAATGACAATGGCCCCAAAATGGTGTCAAAAGTGTCCGATGTGTCCGCCATAATGTCGCAGTCATGATAAAAATCGCTGATCGCCACCATAACTAGTAAAAAAAAAATATTATTAAAAATGCCATAAAACAGTCCCCTACTTTTATAGAAGCTATAACTTTTGCACAAACAAAACAATAAACGCCTATTGTGATTTTTTTTACCAAAAATATGTAGAAGAATACGTATCGGCCTAAACTGTGGAAAAAAATGTTTTTTTTATATATTTTTGGGGGATATTTATTATAGCAAAAAGTAAAAAATATTGAATTTTTTTCAAAATTGACGCTCTATTTTTGTTTATAGCGCAAAAAATAAAAACCACAGAGGTGATCAAATACCACCAAAAGAAAGCTCAATTTGTGGTAAAAAAAGGACGTCAATTTTGTTTGGGAGCCACGTCGCACGGCCGCGCAATTGTCAGTTAAAGCGATGCAGTGCCGAATCGCAAAAAGGGGCCTGGTCTTTAACCAGCAAAAAAGGGCCGGGGCTGAAGTGGTTAATTAATCGGGCAAAAAAACATACTAGATTTTATAAGTACGTCTGAAAAATCACCAAACATATATTGTAATATATACACAGTATATTTTATGTAGCTGAAGTAGCTCAGTTGATTGTTGGGTTCAGTTCAGAGCAGGTCACCTCTGGCGACACCAGAAGAACCCCTTCATTCAGCATTTCACAGAAGTAAGTGATAGTAATATAGAAAACTTCATAAATATGGCTTCACTTCAACTTTATTCTCAGTTTTTTAGATTCATTTAATTGGAACTGCCCATTAACAAAATTTAACAGTTAGGTTTGTATTGGGCAGGTTAGAGCCGTGGCACCCATGCATCATTAGGCACAGACAGCTACAGGAAATAGTCTCTTTTTCGGCATCATCTTCTCAGGAATTTGACAGACAATCAAAATTTTTTTATTTATTTTTTTGTCAAAGCTAAGAGATCTCTGTCAATTCACACTGCAAAGAGGAGGCTTAACCATGAAATTCCAAACAAAGCTCTTTTATGTCAGAAAAATGCTCAAACATCCGAGCGGCTGTCAATACAATGACAGGGAATCATTCATAAAGATTGAAGGGGCAGAAGAAAAAGCTAAGACTGAATTTTGGCCAGTAAAAAGTTTAGAATTGAACACAATCTCATTTAAAGGAGACGTACGGGGAGAAAGCTTGTTTGGTTGTACTTCTCCCGTTTTCAGTAGACAGCGGGCTTCAGCATAAGAGACCAAGTCCAGGCTGGGGAAAGATCAAAAGATCATGACCCCCTCCGCCCGGGGGGGGGGGCAGAGAGCTGGTGACTGACAGTCACAGAGCCCTGATAACTGAGCGATTAGCACATAGCTCCCAACTGTCCCGAATTTCGAGGGACTGTCCCTCATTCGGAACAAAATCCCTCTGTCCCTCGTTCCTCCTCATTTGTCCCTCATTTTGGTCTGATCTATATAATTGTATATAAAATGCACTTTTTATCTTTCAAAAAGTGTTTCCCAGTGCTAAACCTTTCATCTGATTTCTAAATTGCTGCATTTGTAAATTCCAAAAGCCAATATAATGGAATAGTAGTGGTAAAAAAGCACTTGCGCGTTTAATACAAAATAAGATCTTACAACGTGCCACAACCCTACAGTAGATCTTATCTTTGCGCTACAGAGAAACCTAATGTAAGTAAATCAGCCAAAAGAAATCATGAAAGTGAAACAAAATCTACCAAAAATAACCTCAAGGTACCGTATTTTTCGCACCATAAGACGCACCTGACCCATAAGACGCACCTAGGTTTTAGAGGAGGAAAAACAAGGAAAAAAATTCTTAACCAAATCGTGTATTAAAATATTTTCCAGTGCCCATGAAATGCAGCCTGACCATTGCCATAGTAAATGCAGAGTGACCATTGCCATAGGAAATGCAGAGTGACCATTGCCATAGGAAATGCAGAGTGACCTTTGCCATAGAAATGTAGAGTGACCGTTGCCATAGGAAATGCAGAGTGACCGTTGCCATAGGAAATGCAGAGTGACCATTGCCATAGTAAATGCAGCCTGACCATTGCCATAGTAAATGCAGAGTGACCATTGCCATAGGAAATGCAGAGTGACCTTTGCCATAGAAATGTAGAGTGACCGTTGCCATAGGAAATGCAGAGTGACCGTTGCCATAGGAAATGCAGAGTGACCGTTGCCATAGGAAATGCAGAGTGACCGTTGCCATAGGAAATGCAGAGTGACCGTTGCCATAGGAAATGCAGAGTGACCGTTGCCATAGGAAATGCAGAGTGACCGTTGCCATAGGAAATGCAGAGTGACCGTTGCCACAGGAAATGCAGAGTGACCGTTGCCACAGGAAATGCAGAGTGACGGTTGCCACAGGAAATGCAGAGTGACGGTTGCCATAGGAAATGCAGAGTGACCGTTGCCATAGGAAATGCAGAGTGAACGTTGCCATAGGAAATGCAGAGTGAACGTTGCCATAGGAAATGCAGAGTGAACGTTGCCATAGGAAATGCAGAGTGAACGTTGCCATAGAAATGCAGAGTGAACTTTGCTACAAACGAAGCCTTACCTGATGTTATCACTTCCGCCTAACAGAAGACAGAGCAGCCCGAGCGGCCGAATGCTCTGTTTTCTGTCTCAGGAACCAGCCGGAAGATCGCCCGGCGCCCACAGGGGGGTTTGGAAGTCTGTCCCCCCACTCTCCTGCCTCTCTTCCGGTGGTGGCGGCGGGAGGCGATGCGAGCGGTGGCAGGGGGCGGTGCCTGTCATCTATTCGCACTATAAGAAGCAGGGACATTTTCCCCCATGTTTCTGGGGGAAAAAAGTGCGTCTTATAGTCCGAAAAATATGGTAAATAGTGGCGCTGAACACGCAATAATGTAAACAATGCACTTTTATATTACGCACCCAGTGAATAGTGTTGCATAAATAATCAAAATAAAAAGAACTAATAAATTATGTCCAATACTGGATAAATAATCTGAAATAAAAAGTCAGTGAGTGACTTGACACCACACCACATGATGGAAAAACATGTCTCCACTTCCCCAATTGGATGTACACTCACCGACACTATTTGCCTCACACTCTCATGTTCGGCAAAATGAGCATTGCACCCCTCAGGGTTGTGGATATCACGTCAATCGATCCAAGCATCCAAGGACCATTAGGAATCCATAATATGCAAAGGAAAAAGAACCCCAAATAGTGTAATAACATCAAGAAAATTAAATGTATTAAAACCACAGAGGCCTAATGGTAATACGCTTACAAGAAGGCAAAATAAAAAGAGCATTGGTATGGTAAACAGACGCCTAGCATATCCCAGTCACGGCGGACATAAGCATGGGCATCGTATCTCACCCAACCAACAAGCCAGTAGACACGGAGCGTCACTTCCGGTGATACGTGAACATCACTTCCGGTTGCCATAGAGCCACTTCTCTACACGTTTCACCATTACAAATTTGTCCTGGGACTCCCATCCTTATGTCCGCCCTGACTGGGATATGCTTGGCGTCTGTTTACCCTGCCAGTCAGGACTCTGTGCAGGCCAGTCAAGTTCCTCCACCCCAAACTCGCTCATTCATGTCTTTATGGATCTTGCTTTGTGCACTGGTGCGCAGTAATGTTGGAACAGGAAGGGGCCATCCCCAAACTGTTCCCACAAAGTTGGGAGCATGAAATTGCCCAAAATGACTTGGTATGCTGACGCCCTATGAGTTCCCTTCACTGGAACAAAGGGGCCAAACCCAACCCCTGAAAACCAACCCCACACCCTAACCCCCCCTCCACCAAATGATTTGGACCAGTGCACAAAGCAAGGTCCATAAAGACATGGATGAGCGAGTTTTGGGTGGAAGAACTTGACTGGCCTGCACAGAGTCTTGACCTCAACCCGATAGAACATCTTTGGGTTGAATTAGAGCAGAGACTTTGAGCCAGGGCTTCTTGTCCAACATCAGTGCCTGGCCACCAGGGATGAGCCGAACACCCCCTGTTCGGTTCGCACCAGAACCTGCGAACAGACGAAATGTTCGTGTGAACTTTAGAACCCTATTAAATACAATGGACTCGAACGTTTGAAATCTGAAGTGTTAATTATAAAGGCTAATATGCAAGTTATTGTCCTAAAAAGTGTTTGGGGACCTGGGTCCTGCCCCATGGGACATGTATCAATGCAAAAAAAAGTTTTAAAAACGGCCGTTTTTTCGGGAGCAGTGATTTTAATAATGCTTAAAATGAAAAAATAAAAGTGAAATATTCCTTTAAATTTCATACCTGGGGGGTGTGTATGATATGCATGTAAAGTGGCGCATGTTTCCCGTGCTTAGAACTGTCCCTCAGCGGACCAGATGCGGAACATGAGAAGGGGCGGGTCTATACATGTATTACCAAAGTGAGAGCAGTTCCCCATCAGGTCCGCCCCCTCGGTATGTCGGACCCGCCTACGTCATTGGCTTGAGCGGGGAACTTCCTTCACTATGTAAATTTAAATTACACAGTGAAGGAAGTTCCCCGCTCAAGCCAATGACGTAGGCGGGTCCGACATACCGAGGGGGCGGACCTGATGGGGAACTGCTCTCACTTTGGTAATACATGTATAGACCCGCCCCTTCTCATGTTCCGCATCAGGTCCGCTGAGCGGACCTGATGGGGAACTTTAGAAGGGGCGGGTCTATACATTTAAAATACTGAGAGGGAGTTCCCCATCAGGTCCGCTCAGGCACAACCAATGAAGGACAGCGCTGCACATCGGGATCGCCGCGGGACACTGGATTTCACCGCTGGAATGTTTTTTTTTTTTTTTTTTTTTTTAAATAAAGGACTTTTTCAAGGTGTTTGTGTGGTTTTTTTTAAACATTTTTTTACGCTTTCTTTGTGAAATGGTAGGGGTACAATGTACCCCTTACCAATTCACATAGGGGGGGGCGGGATCTGGGGGTCCCCTTTGTTAACCCGGGCAAGGGTTGTGGGGATGAGGCCCTTGTCCCCATCAACATGGGCATGTGGCCTGGTACGGTTCAGGAGGGAGGGGGGGCCGCTCTCTCGTCCCCCCCTTTTCCCCTGCAGCCGGCCAGGTTGCGTGCTCGGATAAGGGGTCTGGTATGGATTTTTAGGGGGACTCCACGCCATTTTTTTTAAATTTGGGGTGGAGTTCCCCTTAAAATCCATGCCAGATCTGAAGGGCCTGGAATGGATATTTGGGGGAACCCCACGTCAATTTTTTTTTAAATTTGCGGCGGGGTTCCCCTTAATATCCATTCCAGACCTGAAGGGCCTGGTAATTGAATTCTGGGGAACCCCCACGCTTTTTTTTTTTTTTTTTATCAACGACTTTTGTATGTATTGCCGGGAGCCGACAATTCATTAATAGCCGCAGTTTTTCCTGACGAGATTCTTGACAAGAATCTTGTCCCGGCCGAGTGTACACACGTACCTTTCAAAAGAACCGCCGTTCTATTGAATGGCACGAACGCGGTGACGTCATCGACTACGACGAGCGTGCGCTCGTCACATTCGATGCCGTCGCCGCCATCTTGCTACACCCTACCTATGCCTAGGAAGCTACCGCGCGTGCGTCTAAGTCATTTCGAGCATGCGCGGGTTTCCATGGCGACAGGTAAGTGTACACACACTCGGGTTTCTCGTCGGGAAACAGGCCGACGAGAATCCCGACGAAAAAAAAGAAAGCAGGTCTTCTTTTTTTCTCGTCGAGATTCTGGTCAGTTTTCCTGACGAGAAACCTGAAAGCCGGTTTTCACACGGCCAGTTTTCTCGGCAAGAAAGCTCTGAAAGCAGTTTTCTTGTCGGAAAACCGGCCGTGTGTACGAGGCTACACTCCTAAACCTTGTGGACAGCCTTCCCAGAAGAGTTGAAGCTGTTATAGCTGCAAAGAGTGGGCCAACTCAATATTAAACCCTACGGACAAAGACTGGGATGCTATTAAAGTTCATGTGTGTGTAAAGGTGGGTGTACCAATACTTTTGACAATATAATGTATCTCCTTACATCCTAATGTATCTTCATGATCCCAAGGGGAAACACACAGCGAGGAGAAAAAAAAAAGAAAAATACCGACAGTGGTTTTAACAGTCCTCTACTCAAATCTAAAGAGATAAATTGCTTTAGATACACATTAAGGTAAAGTGAAATAGCAACTGGATCTTTGGATTTACAGTCCCAGAAATGAATAAAGTGATTATCACCTTGTCTTTGCCTAGCTTGCTGACCTTCAGTTGTATTTCAGACTTGACTTACTCAAGTACTTTTGTAATACAATATGTCACCGTCCAGATATATTAAATTAATCTGTGTATCTACAGGAATTGTGCTGACATTTGCCCTGCTGGCTTCTGTTGCACGACAAACCATATGGAGAAATTTTCGTCAGTCAAAGCACTTGGCATCTGCTGAAATTGGTTCACTTTACTGACCTGTACAATATATACTATGAATTTATAAACATTCCATCCAAACGTGTCAGAGATTGCCGACATTGATTTAGATTAGCTGAGTTTTGGCATGTTGGAGAACCTTCAAGGAACCACAGATCGATATTGCTTACACTATATACAGTGGGGGGAAAATAATTTTTCGATCCCCTGCAGATTGTGTAAGTTTTCCCACTTTCAAAGAAATGAAGGGTCTATCATTTTTATCATAGGTGTATTTTATATGATAGAGACAGAATATCAACCAAAAATCCAGAAAAAACTCATGATTCAAATGTTATAAATTGAGTTGCATAGTTCAGTGAGTAAAATAAGTATTTGATCCTCAAGCAAAACATGACTAGTTGGTGGAGAAACCCTTGTTGGGAAGCACAGAGGTCAGACGTTTCTTGTGGTTGGTGACCAGGTTTGCACACATCTCAGGAGGGACTTTGGTCCACTCTTCTTTACAGATCTTCTCTAAATCCATAAGGTTTCTTGGCTCTCACTTGGCAATTTGAAGTTTCAGCTCCCTCCATAAATGTTATATAGGATTAAGGTCTGGAGACTGGCTAGGCCACTCCATGACCTTAATTTGCTCCTTCTTGAGCCACTTGGTATTGCCTTGGCGATATGTTTTGGGTCATTGTCATGCTGGAAGACCCATCCATGACCCCCATCTTCAGTCTTCTGGCTGAGGGAAGAAGGTTCTCATACGAGATTTTACAATAACTGGCCCCTGCATGTCAGATTGTACCTTTAGCAGAGAAACAGCCCCAAGGAATAATGATTCCACCTCCATGCATGACTGTAGGGATGGTGTTCTTAGGGTCATAGTCCGAATTTTTCTTCCTCCAAACACGGCAAGTTGAGTTAATGCCAAAGAGCTAAATTTTGGTCTCATCTGACCACAGCAGATTAAGGTCTGGAGACTGGCTAGGCCAGTCCATGACCTTAATGTTGGAAAAGATTCCAACACTACTTTTCTGCAGCTGTGGTGCAGTTTGAGTGCTATAGACTGCAATGGTAAATTATAAACACCCCAAGGAAGTCTCAAGTGTGACGGGAGTCACTTTGGGTCGGGGGCCCGTGGAACCCAGAATCCCCAGAATCCCTTGGAGAGAGGTGTTGGCAAACCCTTGCTTCAGCTCCCCATGCACCTCCTATGTCTAAGTCACCCTGTGTTCATTAGAGGCACAGTGTGAACGAGAACCCCAGTCTGATCTGTACTAATCGGACTCACTGTACAACCCCACTGGAATGTTGTGTGTGTGTGTATCTATATATATACATTTATAAGAAGGCCAGTATGGTGGCCTGAATTTATGGGAGGAGACCGGAGGGTATTTAAGCAGCCCACTCACCAATGCTCTTTGTCAGTTCAGTGCGCGATACTACACGTCACAGGGCCGACTCTTCTCTTCCCAGCTCACCACATGTTCGTGAGTCTGTGCATTCAATCGCACGTGTATGCGGTTTCTCAGTTCGTGGTCTTCGTCAGTGATTCCCGCTCACTGTCGCAGGTAGTATTCAAGCCTTTTTGTATCATCTGCTCAGGTAAGTATAACGGGGGCTACAGGGGGGGGGTGTATTGAGCAGCAGCACAGAAGATTTTTCCCCTAATGCAAAGAATGCATTAAGGTGGAAAATCTTAAGGCTTTAGAACCACTTTAAAGGTTTTAGGATAATTCATGTGTACCAGAAGTTCAATGTAGATGGCATTTTATGTAACAGTTGTGTTGGTGAGGTGACTATCACCATTCATTCACTTGTTGTGATGTATGTTAGCCAATACTCTTGAATAGTGTTTTCTACTCACAGTGCCCATCATGCTAATGTACAATAAGTTGTAGATTTAGTAATTAATAGTGGTTCCCTGAGACTGGAAACGTATTTCAAGGGTTCCTCCATGTTAAAACTGTTGAGAAAACCTGTAATATATTATTTACAACCAAATGTTTGCAAACACCTGAGCCTTTTTGGACTTCCCATTCCAAAACCATGGCCATTAATAAAGCAAAGAACATTGGTGAAGTCAGGTACTGATGTTGGATGGGAAGACCAGATTTGGCGTTCAAGTTCATCCCAAAGGTGTCAAGACTCTGTGAAGATCACTCAAGTTCAAGATTGGTTTAACCCTGTCTTTATGAAGCTGTCTAGCTTCACATGGTTTAGTTAAGAGTAGACCAGTCAAGTTCCAACACACCAATTTGTCAAACTATGTCTTTATGGAGCTGTTCAGTAGGGTTGAAGTGAGGGCTCTGTGAAAAACACTCATGTTCCTCCACACCAAACTGGTCACACCCGGTCTTTATGGAGCTGTTCAATGGGTTTGAGGTCAGGGCACCATTAAGACCAATCAAGTTCTTCCCCACCAGATTGGTCAAACCTGCCTATATGAAGCTATCCATTATTATTGAGGTCAGGGCTTTGTGTAGACCACTCAAGTTCCACTACACCAATTTGTCAAACCATGTCTTTATGGAGATGATTAGAGGGTTGAAGTCAAGGCTCTGTGAAGACCACTCTAGTTTCTCCACACTAAACTGGTCAAACTGTATCTTTATGGAACTGTTCAGTAGGATTGAGATTGGGGCTCCGTGAAGATCATATAGGTCCCTCCATCCCAAACTGGTCACACCATGTCTTTGTGGAGTCATTCAGTAGGGTTGAGGTCAGGGCTCCATAAGACCAGTCTAGTTCTTCCAGACCACATTGGTCAAACCCTGTCTTTATGAAGCAATCCAGTATAATTGAGGTGAGGGCTTTGTGAAGACCACTCAAGTTCTACCACACCAAACTGGTCAAACTGTGTCTTTGTGGAGCTGCTCAGTAGGGTTTAAGTCAGGACTCCATGAAAACCACTCAAGTTCCACCACACCAGACTGTTCACTTTATGAAGCTGTTCAGTAAGGTTGAGGTCAGGGCACCTTGAAGTCCACTCAAGTTCCTCCACAGCAGACTGGTCAAAACATGTCTTTAAGTCAAGGCACCATGAAAACCACTCAAGTTCCACCATACCAGACTGGTCAAAACATGTCTTTATGGAGCTGGCTTGTACAAAATTGTAGCTGTAGCATTGACAGTATCCTTTACTAATATATAACAAATTACCTGCACCATTTGAAAAATGAGAAGACTAGAGTGCCATCATTTTTGGGCTATTTTATATTAACAGTTCTGAATTTTTATTTTCGCTGTCCTTTAGCAGGAAGAAGAGATTTATTTCAGATCTCAGAATGTTTTGGAATAACAGCCTGCAGAGCCCGCCTTATCCTTCAAAGCAAAGAGTTATTGATCCGATAGTGACATTACTGATGGGCCTGCACAGCACTTTTAGCATTTGTGAATATTTCTTTTCATTTCAGCTGACAGATCGATTTCAAATCTTGAAAGTTTGATTTTTTCTTTTTTTTTTTTGTGAAGAGCTGTCAGTAGGTCTGTTTGCTTTTTCCACAACGGCCAAGATATTATTTTTCCTAAATCCAAATAAAGGTTTTCTTTTACCCTAAACAATAGTGATAATAATAATAATAATCTTTGGAGTGATTGCAAAGAAGGTGGGTCCATTCATTCAATTTCATATGGTTAGTGTCTTGTAAAATCTAATCAAGCCTGAAGACTTTGGACGTGCCCAAAGTTTCTAGCGTGTGCACGCATTTACATGTGTTTACAGGCGTTTAGGCGCGTCAAGCCTCTAAACGCCTGTAAATGCCTATATGTGCATGGATACATAGGCTAAAATTGAGGGGCGTTTAGAGGCAGAAAAAAAAATGCAAAATGTGCCTAAAAGTCTAAATAATATACACAGAGCACACACTGCATTTGCAACACACCCAGTAAAAAACCCTCAGTGGCGGCCCATAATTCAGGGCGCACGAGCGCCACCCCCCCCCCCCAAATTCAATGCATCCAGCTCCCTAATCTATATGAAGGACGCCGGACGCATGAATTCCAATAGGATGGTGGTGTTTTTTTTTTAAGCACGTGATTAGAGCCATAGGCTCTAATAGGCTTAAAAAAAGGGTGGCTCGGGGCGCAGAGTACTGCGCCCCAAGCCCACCCAGTTGTGTGACAATAGCAAATGAATATTCGCTATTGTCTTCCTGATTCTCCTCCCGGCCAATCACCCGATATGCAGAAAGGAGAGGCGATCCTATTGGCGGCCTGGGAGGAGGAGGGAGGAGACGCATGGCCCTCTCTCTGGGCTCACATTACTGCCTTCATCCTCAACCTGGGTACCTTCATCGGAGCCTTCAAAATGCTGCGCATCCTCCTGCAGCATATACCCGACACTGTGGTCGAACAGTTCGGAGGACTCCTCCGTGCATGATGGTGGGGCTAGGGAAGGAGTGATTGATGCCATTGAGCCCGATGGAATAGGCTGCTTTGGCAGCTACATTGGCAGCCAATCTACTCTGAGCCTGGGTGACAGAGGATGAAGAGGATGAGGACGGCTTTGTGATCCACTCTACCAACTCTTCTGCATGTTGTGGCTAAACACGGCCAGCTGTCGAAAAAAATGACAAGCGTGCCCCACGGCCACGTGCTGAGGATGCGCCGTGTCCACGACCAGCACTGTTGGCTGTAAACACAGAGCCTGCTTGCACTCTTTTAGTGGCCTGTGAGTGTCTGCCTTTCCTTGGTGGCCTTCCAGACATGCTGTAAAATTGGATTAGCAAAACACCGCCTGAAGTTTACTAGAAAAAGTACACCAGGAATAGCCTGCAGTCAGGTAAAGGCTTGGCTAGACTAGAATGCAGTGGATGTGTATATATATATATATATATATATATATATATATATATATATACACAATACACTGCAGCTAACTGAATCATCTGCCTGCCTGAAGTATATTAGAAACAGTACACCAGGAACGGTCTGCAGTGAGTTCTAGCTAAACTGTATACAGTGTGTGTATGTATGTATGTATATATATATATATATATATACAAAGCCTGGATGTGTGTATATATATATATATATATATATATATATATATACTCAGGCAAGCTAACTGAATCGCTTGCCTGCTCAAACTAAATGAAATGACACTCTCTCTCTCTCAACGCTACCAACACACTACACACGGCCGATGTGCAGGCGGCCTTATATTATAGTGTGGGGCGTGAACTTAACCCCCTGAGCCATAATTATGGCTCTCTTTGCTGACGGCGCTGTGATTGGCCAAAGCATGCGGGTCATAGTGCATGCTTGGCCAATCATCAGACAGCAATGCACTGCGATGTCGCAGTGCATTATGGGCCGCGACGGCCCATAATGTTCAAATTTCGACGAACGGGCGAACAGCCATTGTTCGAGTCAAACTCATGTCCGACCCAAACAGAAAGCTCATCCCTACTAGACATAGTCTAGTAGACTAATCAAGAAGTGGAAAATGAGGGGTTCTGTTGAAACCAAACCACGGTCAGGTAGACCAACTAAAATTTCAGCCACAACTGCCAGGAAAATTGTTCAGGATGCAGAGAAAAACACACAAATATCTTCAGGTGAAATACAGGACTCTGAAAACATGTGGTGTGGCTGTTTCAAGGTGCACAATAAGGAGGCACTTGAAGAAAGATGGGCTGCATGGTCGAGTCGCCAGAAAAAAGCCATTACTACGCAAATGCCACAAAGTATCTGCTTACAATACGCCAAACAGCACAGAGACAAGCCTCAAACCTTCTGCCACAAAGTCATTTGGAGTGATGAGACCAAAATTTAGTTTTTTGGCCACAACCATAAACACTACTGTAGCGGCCTCACCCCCGATCCCTTTAGTAATAAAACGGCTGGCTTGTCTAGGGGTATGTGGGAGGAGGGTGAGGTTCACTACGGCCCCTGTCCTCTAGTGTGTAGAGGTGAAAGCCAACACTTGTTTTACCTTCGGGCCTGTGTTCTAGATGGAGCCTCTGCTTCTCCTGTGGAGGTTTGACTGTCAGTAACAGAGCCCCACACCATAAACAGTCCAACACTCCTTTATTCTTCTTGAGTAGTAAACAGTATCAGTTGAACTTTTGAATAAACAGACAGGGTGTGGATACGAGTAGGTCCAGGCACAGTGAACTCTCCTATTCCTTCTAGTGCAAATAGGCTTGGCGCACGGTCTCTGCCACCGACCGTGAGATTGGTCGCTGCCACCGACCGGGTGAACTGTTGAGGGCCCTGCCACAGGCCTTCGAGCAGGTCTCTGCCACTGACCTGAGTTGACTAGGTGTACTGCTGCCACCGGCCGTGAACATGAATTTACCTTCCTTGCTGGATTGGCCCTTGTTGGGGAAAGACATCCATCCGAACGGTCTCCGGAGGCCCACCCGGCACTGGCAATATGCTGCACCAGCTCTACGAGAGGGTCACCTCTCCGGTCTCTTACGCCCTGGATTCAGGTGCCCGACACCTTAGGATAATCCCTCCCTCGCGGGACCCAGTGGAAGGTTCTGGGCCCCAGGTCTTCGGTTAAGTACCTCACCCCAGACTGAAGGTGTCTGGGATGGAACACGAACTCCCCGTGTACAGGCCAAGGGCGCCTGGACACCGATCACGGACAGCAGCCCTCAGGCTGAAGATGCCTGGGACTCGAACCCTCGTGGTGAAGATGTCCACCCCCTTTATACCCTCTCCCAGCAAGCCCACTTGGTTCCCCGCCCCGCCGTACAGCTGCTGCGAGAGGTCACAAAGGGTACGGCACTGCAGTGGTGGTTCAACCCTGGCCCAAAGCGACAGCGCCACCTACTGAGCCACAGGGAACTGAACACCACTGATGTATTCACACGAATGAAAACACAGCCCTACTCTACCAATTAGTGCATCTGGGTCGTACTACCACCCAGATGCTGCCCCCTAAAAGTACATATCCGCTACACTACATTTGGAGAGGAGTCAACGAGGCCTATGATGAAAGGTACACCATCCCTACTGTGAAACACGGAGGTGGATCGCTGATGTTTTGGGAATGTGTGAGCTACAAAGCCACAGGAAATTTGGTCAAAATTGTTGGCAAGATGAATGCAGTATGTTTTCAAAAAATACTGGAGGAACATTTCATTCATCAGCCAGGAAGCTGTGCATGGGACGTACTTGGATATTCCAACATGACAATGATTCAAAACACAAGGCCAAGTCCACCTGTCATTGGCTACAGCAGAATAAAGTGAAGGTTCTGGAGTGGCCATCTCAGTCTCCTGAACTCAATATCATCGAGCCCCTCTGGGGAGATCTCAAACGTGCCATTCATGCGAGACAGCCCAAGAATTTCCAGGAACTGGAGGCTTTTTGCCAAGAGGAATGGGCAGCTTTGCCATCTGAGAAGATAAAGAGTCTCATCCACAAATACCACAAAAGACTTCAAGCTGTCATTGATGTTAAAAGGGGCAATACACGGTATTAAGAACTGGGGTATGTAAACACAGTTGATTAATAATAAATGGCTTCAGCCAAACAATAACCATGAAAAGTTTTCGTGTTATCATTCATATTCGCTGAAAAATGGCCAAGAATCATAAGTTCGGCCAGGGTATGTAAACTTATGAGCACAACTGTAACATGTCTCGTCAGACCTAATCTAAAACTGTAATCCCTGTTAATTTTATGTTTGCTTTTTGCGTTTTGTTTCTCTTTGCCCATTAGGCCCCTTTTTTGGAGCATCTTTGGGGCGCAGAAAATAGCCTATCCCCATTGAAATGAATGAGTACGGCTGTAAAAATGCCGTAAAAACGCGGTAAAAACGCCCAGAAGCTGTGGGAATGTCACATGACCGCAGTAGAGTGGAAGATTGTGGGATAGCAAATAATCCTTTTTACTGCAAAAACGCGGCAAAAACGCATAGGCGTTAGCACTATTTTTAGCGCTAACGCGGTAAAAACGCGGTAATAACGCTAATCATTTTTAGCACGTTATTGCAATGCCTCAGTGTGAAAGGGGCCTTACATTCCAAAGATATATTGTGCTCCCAATCACATGCTAAGTGATATTTCTACAACCCCCCTGGGGGGGACTTGTTCCTTATTTCGCTTTCATGTTGTATTTCTACAAAATGTTTACAAACAATAAAAATGAACGAAACTAAAAAAAAACTATGATAAAAATGATAGACCCTTCGTTTCTTTGTAAGGCCCCTTTCACACTGGGGCGGGCATATGCGGTGGCGGTATAGCGGCGCGATTTTCAGCGCCCTATACCGTCGTGTTTACCGCGATATTCGGCCGCTAGCGATGCGGTTTTAACCCCCGCTAGCGGCCGAAAAATGCTTAATACAGCCCGCAAACCGCGGCTACAGCCACGGTTTGCGGGCGGTATTTCCGCGGTGTCCCATTGATTTCAATAGCAAGGAGCGGTATACACACCGCTCCTTCACCGCTCCAAAGATGCGGCTTGCAGGAGATTTTTTTGTCTCCTGCCAGCGCACCACCTCCGTGTGAAAGCCCTCGGGCTTTCACATTGAGAATGCTGGGGCAGGAGTATTTCAGGCGTTATTTATGCACTATTTTTAGCACAAAAACGCCTGAAATACGCCTCAGTGTGAAAGGGGCCTAAGAGGGCAAACTTACAAAATATGCCGGGGATCAAAGAATTATTTCCCCCCACTGTACAAAGCACACATAGCAAACACAATATACAAAAAAGACCCCCCCCCCCATAAATAAATAAATAATATATATACCATCAGCTGCCACTGATTATTATTACTATTTTTATTATTTCTAGATGTTTGATTTTGCCTCTTTTTTTTTTTTTTTTTGTAAACGAGCGATAACGTCAGTGATAACAATGGTAACAAAATCCATATTTGTTTCCCATGCTCATCATTTAATAACCACCAAGAAGGATATATCAGGAGCTCTGTGATTCTCATCACTTTCTTTCAGTTGTTTCATCTTGAAGTGATTGATGCATTTCCTTTTTTTTTCAGAGCGTCCCCTTAACGCAATAAATCCGTCATCGCTCGGACAAAGGGCAGAGGTGGAAATGAGGGATGATGCTGTCAGGTCGAGTTTTAATCATTTTCTTTGCTTTGTCCATTGCTGGGCAGACTCGGGTTGTGAATTCATCGACGATCAGTTTTTTTTTGCGTCATCGCCGTCACGCTCTGCTCTGTTCCTGTGCGTGTCGAAGGAATTTGGGGCATATCTGCTGGTTTATATATATTTTATTTTTATGTATGTTTAGAAGCAAAAAAATTTTTTTTTTAAATTAAGTAAAATATAACATCTTTACATACCATGACATCAATGGTATAGGAGCACTCTGCATTTATTGTTTATTTATTAAAAAATAATTTATATTAAAAAACAAAACAAAGCTCAGCTGTAAAAAAAAAAAAAAAAAAAGACTTACAAAAAATACATTATACAGTCGGGTCCATAAATTTTGGGACATCGACACAATTCTAATCTTTTTGGCTCTATACACCACCACAATGGATTTGAAATGAAAGGAACAAGATGTGCTTTACCTGCAGACTTTCAGCTTTAATTTGAGGCAATTTACATCCAAATCAGGTGAACGGTGTAGGAATTACAACAGTTTGTATATGTGCCTCCCACTTTTTAAGGGACCAAAAGTAATGGGACAGATTAACAATCATCAATCAAACTTTCACTTTTTAATACTTGGTTGCAAATCCTTTGCAGTCAATTACAGCCTGAAGTGTGGAACGCGATGACATCACCAGACGCTGGGTTTCATCCCTGGTGATGCTCTGCCAGGCCTCTACTGCAACTGTCTTCAGTTCCTGCTTGTTCTTGGGGCATTTTCCCTTCAGTTTTGTCTTCAGTAAGTGAAATGCATGCTCAATCGGATTCAGGTCAGGTGATTGACTTGGCCATTGCATAACATTCCTCTTCTTTCCCTTAAAAAACTCTTTGGTTGCTTTCGCAGTATGCTTCGGGTCATTGTCCATCTGCACTGTGAAGCGCCGTCCAATGAGTTCTGAAGCATTTGGCTGAATATGAGCCGATAATAATATTGTCCGAAACACTTCAGAATTCATCCTGCTGCTTTTGTCAGCAGTCACATCATCAATAAATACAAGAGAACCAGTTCCTTTGGCAGCCATACATGCCCACGCCATGACACTACCACCACCATGCTTCACAGATGAGGTGGTATGCTTTGGATCATGAGAAGTTCTTTTCCTTCTCCATACTCTTCTCTTCCCATCACTCTGGTACAAGTGGATCTCGGTCTCATCTCTCCATAGGATGTTGTTCCAGAACTGGGAAGGCTTTTTTAGATGTTGTTTGGCAAACTCTAATCTGGCCTTTCTGTTTTTGAGGCTCACCAATGGTTTCCATCTTGTGGTGAACCCTCTGTATTCACTCTGGTGAAGTCTTCTCTAGATTGGTGACTTTGACACACATACACCTACCTCCTGAAGAGTGTTCTTCATCTGACACACATACACCTACCTCCTGGAGAGTGTTCTTCATCTGACACACATACACCTACCTCCTGGAGAGTATTCTCCATCTGACACACATACACCTACCTCCTGGAGAGTGTTCTTGATCTGACACACATACACCTACCTCCTGGAGAGTGTTCTTCATCTGACACACATACACCTACCTCCTGGAGAGTGTTCTTCATCTGACACACATACACCTACCTCATGGAGAGTGTTCTTCACCTGACACACATACACCTACCTCCTGGAGAGTGTTCTTCATCTGACACTCATACACCTACCTCCTGGAGAGTGTTCTTCATCTGACACACATACACCTACCTCCTGGAGAGTGTTCTTCATCTGACACACATACACTTACCTCCTGGAGAGTGTTCTTCATCTGACACACATACACCTACCTCCTGGAGAGTGTTCTTCATCTGACACACATACACCTACCTCCTGGAGAGTGTTCTTCATCTGACACACATACACCTACCTCCTGGAGAGTGTTCTTCATCTGACACACATACACCTACCTCCTGGAGAGTGTTCTTCATCTGACACACATACACTTACCTCCTGGAGAGTGTTCTTCATCTGACACACATACACCTACCTCCTGGAGAGTGTTCTTCATCTGACACACATACACCTACCTCCTGGAGAGTGTTCTTCATCTGACACACATACACCTACCTCCTGGAGAGTATTCTTCATCTGACACACATACACCTCCCTACTGGAGAGTGTTCTTCATCTGACACACATACACCTACCTCCTGGAGAGTGTTCTTCATCTGACACACATACACTTACCTCCTGGAGAGTGTTCTTCATCTGACACACATACACCTACCTCCTGGAGGGTGTTCTTCATCTGACACACATACACCTACCTCCTGGAGAGTGTTCTTCATCTGACACACATACACCTCCCTACTGGAGAGTGTTCTTCACCTGACACACATACACCTACCTCCTGGAGAGTGTTCTTCATCTGACACTCATACACCTACCTCCTGGAGAGTATTCTTCATCTGACACACATACACCTCCCTACTGGAGAGTGTTCTTCATCTGACACACATACACCTACCTCCTGGAGAGTGTTCTTCATCTGACACACATACACTTACTTCCTGGAGAGTGTTCTCCATCTGACACACATACACCTACCTCCTGGAGAGTGTTCTTCATCTGACACACATACACCTACCTCCTGGAGAGTGTTCTTCATCTGACACACATACACCTACCTCCTGGAGAGTGTTCTTCATCTGACACACATACACTTACCTCCTGGAGAGTGTTCTTCATCTGACACACATACACCTACCTCCTGGAGAGTGTTCTTCATCTGACACACATACACCTACCTCCTGGAGAGTGTTCTTCATCTGACACACATACACCTACCTCCTGGAGAGTGTTCTTCATCTGACACACATACATCTACCTCCTGGAGAGTATTCTTCATCTGACACACATACACCTCCCTACTGGAGAGTGTTCTTCATCTGACACACATACACCTACCTCCTGGAGAGTGTTCTTCATCTGACACACATACACTTACCTCCTGGAGAGTGTTCTTCATCTGACACACATACACCTACCTCCTGGAGAGTGTTCTTCATCTGACACACATACACCTACCTCCTGGAGAGTGTTCTTCATCTGACACACATACACCTACCTCCTGGAGAGTGTTCTTCATCTGACACACATACACCTACCTCCTGGAGAGTATTCTTCATCTGGCCAACTGTTGTGAAGGGTGTTTTCTTCACCAGGGAAAGAATTCTTCGCTCATCCACCACAGTTGTTTTCTGTGGTCTTCCGGGTCTCTTGGTTTTGCTGAGCTCACCGGTGCGTTCTTTCTTTTTAAGGATGTTCCAAACAGTTGATTTGGCCACACCTAATGTTTCTGCCATCTCTCTGATGGGTTTGTTTTGTTTTTTCAGCCTAATGATGGCTTGCTTCCCTGATAGTGACAGCTCGCTGGATCTCATATTGAGAGTTGACAGCAACAGATTCCAAATGCAAATAGCACACTTGAAATGAATTCTGGACCTTTTATCTGCTCCTTGTAAATGGGATAATGAGGGAATAACACACACCTGGCCATGGAACAGCTAAGCAGCCAATTGTCCCATTACTTTTGGTCCCTTAAAAAGTGGGAGGCACATATACAAACTGTTGTAATTCTTACACCGTTTACCTGATTTGGATGTAAATACCCTCAAATTGAAGCTGAAAGTCTGCAGTTAAAGCACATCTTGTTTGTTTAATTTCAAATCCATTGTGGTGTATAGAGCCAAAAAGATTAGAATTGTGTCGATGTCCCAATATTTATGGACCTGGCTGTATATAATCCAAAGGGGAGCTTCACATTGTATTAAATAAACAATGTATCACCCTGTCAGACGGACTCCGATCACTGTCTCCAAACTGTGAATCAGGGGCCAGATGAGGCCCTATGCTTGTTTTAATATGGCCCTTGGGACACTATTCCATCCACTGACACCAACAATAGGGCACAATTCCTTCCAACATCAGCAACCATGGGACACAATTCTTCCCACTGACACCAACGGTTGGGTACTATTCCTCCCAATGACACCAACAATTGGGCATATGTCCTCCCACTGACTCCAATGAAGGGGCACAATTCCTCCCAATGACACCAACAATGGGGCACAATTCCTCCCAATGACACCAACCATGGGGTACTATTCTTCCCACTGACACCAATGATAGGGTACTATTCCTCCCACTGACACCAACAATTGGGAACAATTCTTCCCATTGACAACAACGATGAGTTTCTACTGCATTCCTCCAAACCAACAATTGGGTGTACTGTATGTCCTCCCACTGACACCAATAAATGGGCACAATTCCTCCCAATAACACAAACGCTGGGGCACAATTCTTTCCACAGACACCAATGAGTGGGTACTTTTCCTCCAACTGACACCAATGATGGGGCACAATGTCTCCCAATGACACCAACAATGGGGCACAATTCTTCCCACTGACCCCAACGATGGAGTACTATTTCTCCCAATGACACCAGCAATTGAGTGTACAGTATTTCCTCCCACTGACACCAACGATGGGCCACAGTTCCTCCCAATGACTCCAACAATGGAGCACAATTCCTACCATTGACACCAATGATGGGGTACTATTCCTCTCACTGAAACCAACGATTGGGCATACGTCCTCCCACTGAAACCAATGAAGGGGCACAATTCCTGCCAATGACATGAATGATGGGGCATTGTTTACTCCTACTGACACCAGGACATTTTCTACTCTTAGTCCGCCCCCGCACAGTCTGAAGAACTGTATACTGGCTCTTTGTTTCTAAAATTTGGTGACCTTTGCTATAGACAATCCAAAAGAAAAGGAACTGAGAGCGATTTGCGGCAATCAAAGACTTTTTAGGCCTCATGCACACAGGCTTATAAAAAAAAAGCATCATTGGACTTTTTTCATCGGAAATTCCGTCGGTGTTTAGAAATAGAACATGTTTTATTTTTTTTCGATGGAAAAAAAAATGATAGGAAATTCCTATTGTCCGTGTAGGAACTCCGACGGAATCAAGTCGACGCATGCTCGGAAGCATTGAACTTCATTTTTCTGGGCTTGTCATAGTGTTGTACGTCACAGCGTTCTTGACGGTCTGAATTTTGTCTGACAGTGTGTATGCAAGACTGATGGAAGACAGCTTGAACGTAATTCCGACGGAAAATTCCATCGGATTTTATCCCATCGAAAAATACGATCGTGTGTACAGGGCATAAAACTGCCTGTGGAGGGCGCCTATTCAGCAGGTACCAGACTGGCAGGATGGACAGGTATGTCAACACATAAAGCTGTGCTTGAAACTGAACACTTCCTCTCTATTCAAATTCTGAAAAACGGAAAAGACGGCAAAGTGGAGGAGAAAGACTTTGGGTAATGTTTAAAATGTTTGGCAATTAATCCATTAAAAAGAGACATTAAAAGTACCGTATATACTTGAGTATAAGCCGACCCGAGTATAAGCTGAGGTACCTAATATTGCCCCAATAAACTGGGAAAATGTATTGACTTGAGTATAAGCCTAGGGGGGGAAATGTGCCCATTGCCACCTCACTGTGCCAATTGCCCAACCTTACTGTGCCCATCGCCACCTCACTGTGCCACCTCACTGTGCCCATTGCCACCTCACTGTGCCACCTTACTGTGCCCATTGCCAGCTTACTGTGCCCAACCTCACTGTGTCCATTGCAGCCTCCCTGTGCCCGAGTATACCTGAAAATCTTCTTATACTGCGGCCGGCGTCCATTGTTTAAATATCGCGCCTTTCTCCTGGTCCCTTCCGTGATAGGCGTTTCCAGCAAACACTGTGTTGAGTGTTCCGCCTATCACGGAGGTCCTCTCATTCTCGGACTCCGTTTCCCAGCAGGCACTGTGTTCAGTGTTCCGCCAATCACGGACGTCTTTTCATCCTCGGACAAGAGAACATCCATGATTGGCGGAACACTGAACAGAGTGCCTGCTGGGAAACGGAGTCCGAGAATGAGAGGACCTCCGAGATAGGCGGAACACTCAACACAGTGTTTGCTGGAAACGCCTATCACGGAAGGGACCAGGAGAAAGGCGCGATATTTAAACAATGGACGCCGGCCGCAGTATAAGAAGATTTTTGGGTACTGACTCAAGTATAAGCCGAGGGGTGTATTTTCAGCCCTAAAAAAAGGGCTGAAAAACTCGGCTTATACTCGAGTATATACGGTAACTCTAAAGCCAGGCAGGGGGCGCTCATGCCGCTACATTGTTCCCGCAGTTAATGCATACGGTGTTAATAGACAAAGGCTATTTTCCAATTCTGCATGAAAGCCGCGAAATGCGCATGGCTCGGAACGACGCTCTGTCCATGAAAAGCTTTAATTAAAGTTACTCCCATGCTCGGTTTCCTTCCAATTTAGATTGAGTTTGACTGAAGCGGGAAAAGATTCTAACCGTCGGCATCTAAAAAGTCGGCATCGGTCACCATAGGAAACGATCGGGGCTTTGGGTTAAGTGCGTTAAAAAAAAATGTTAAAGACGAGACATTCATTTAGCAAATTACAGCCGACATTATAATAAAGGGGGAATCAATTTTTTATTTTCACTGGGGGAAAAAAATAAGAAATGTTTAATTATTTCATGAGAGGAGAAGAACAAAGGAATAGACTTTGTAGCATATTTAAAATGTTCTAATATAAAATCTTTATTAGAGCAAAAATACATACAAACATACAAATGTAAAATACAGTGTATTACCGAAAGTATTGGGACACCTGCCTTTACAAGCACATGAACTTTCATTTTGCAGCAATGCAGGGAATTTTTTTAAAATGGGTTCCTATGGAACACGTTCACATCAATGCATTTTTGTGCCTCTGCGTTTTTGGAAAGGGTCGGGGACTTTTTTTTTCACGGAAAATGCAGCATTTTGCATTTAATAGACTTCACTGGACCCGCATCCAAAACGCAAGTGCTGCATGTTTCCCACGATTTTACAGCGATTTTGCCGCGATTTGCGTTTTGCTTTTTTTTTTTATACATTTACTGTATATAGCTGGTTGCTAAGGAGGGGGCCTGGGAAGCCGACCGCCACGTCCCTAATAACTGATGAGTCATCAGCTGTCAGCGGGCTTCCCCCGCTGACAGCTGAATGTAAACAAAAATGCTGTTACATTGATAGGCACATAGGAAGTTGTGCTGGATCATACCAGAATTTGCCTACATTTGTCACCTTTGATATGAGAGCAGCATGTAAAAAAACACGAACGATCGTTTCTCAGATTTTCTCATTGTATGTACTGGGAATAACGCTAAATGTATGCCCTAATCCTAACCCTGTGCTCTAACTCTAACCCTAGATTCTAATTCTAACTCTAAATTCTAATCCTAACTCTAAATATACAGTATGTTCTAACCCTATCCCTAAATCTATATTCTAATCTTAACCCGATGATCTAAAGTCTATGATCCAATCCTAAAGCTAACCCTATGTTCTAATCCAGTGGTCTCCAAACTGCAGCCTTGGGGCCGGATGTGGCCCTTTGCATGCCTTTATCCAGCCTTTTGGGCAATTTTCCTTCCACTGATTCCTCCCACTGACACCAACAATAGGGCAATATTCCTGCTACTGTCATCAACACTGGGGCACTATTCCTCCCACTGATACCAATGACGGGGCACTATTCCTCCCACTGATACCAATGACGGGGCACTATTCCTCCCACTGATACCAATGATGGGGCACTATTCCTCTCACTGATACCAATGATGGGGCACTATTCCTCCCACTGATACCAATGACGAGGCACTATTCTTCCCACTGACACCAATGATGGGGCACTATTCTTCCCACTGACACCAATGATGGGGCACTATTCCTCCCACTGACACCAATGATGGGGCACTATTCCTCCCACTGATACCAATGACGGGGCACTATTCCTCCCACTGATACCAATGATGGGGCACTATTCCTTCCACTGATACCAATGATGGGGCACTATTCCTGCCAATGATACCAATGATGGGTCACTATTCCTCCCACTGACACCAATGATGGGGTACTATTCCTCCCACTGACACCAATGATGGGGCACGATTCCTCCCACTGATACCAATGATGGGGCACTATTAATCTTTTATTGAAAAGAATCAAGCAACCAATTTTATACAAAAGTAAAAAACAAAACCATAGTACAAAACTTCAACAGAAAACAAAGGAATACACATCCATGTTCAGAATATATACAATATATACATAATCCACTACCAAAAACATTTTTAGAAAACTATTTACATAAAGCAGCAGAGAGGACCTAAGAGGCACAACCCATCACCTATGTACGCAGCCATTTATCAAAAAATAATCAAAAAATAATAATAATCTAGGGTGATAAGAGACAGACAGCCACACCCGGGAAAGAGACTCCTGGCAGTCAGGGAGGCTTGAAACCCCTCCACGCCTTCAAACAAGCCCCCTGACCCCGCTTGTCTCTCTCAAGCTCCCAAATCTTCCCCACCTCATGCAAAATGTCACACACCACCACCTCAACAGGAAGGATTTTTTGCCGAATGCTGACCTGACACCGTGCGTTCCAGGTGAAGTAACAGACTACTAGGCTAACTAAAAAAACTGTATCCAAACAAAAAACTCCACCAGTTTTGAATGCTCCGTACACCCACTCAGCATAACCCAGCCTGGAGAGGAAAGGAACACCGAGGGCCCACCCCACCTGTTTGTACACCTCTATGTTATAAGGGCAATGAAGCAGAAAATGGTCCATAGTCTCCTCCTCATCTGCACACTCCTCCCGAGGACAGCTACGATCCATCCCACTGCGGAATTTCAAATTGCCCCGAACATAGAGCTTCCCATGGAAGCACAACCAGGCCAGATCCCCAAATTTAGGGGGTACTCTATCCAAATTAATCAGTCTTAACCCCGCCCTCAAAACTGGGCCCGGGCAATCCCTTAAGGCCAGTGGGTCATGAAAGACTTCGCTCAAGACTCGACTCATAAGGACTTTCCTTGGAACCGATCTGAGATCTTCAGCCAACAATCGCCACTGCCGCAGTAACTTCAGGCACGGAGCGACATAGGCTGGTAGCTGACCACGTTGACCCCTGCGATTCTTCACTTGGCCACCTTCTTCCCAAAGTCGTAGAAAAGGCCTAAACCAAGATCTAAATTTGCCGACCCATCCAGGAGGTTCCACTGCAAGCATATTACCAATGTTAAACTTGAGAAATAGCAGTGAAAAGAAAAGAACTGGGTTGACCATACCTAAGCCACCCTCCCTCCTGGATAGGTAGGTGACATTCCTCTTGATGGGGTTCAGTCTGTTCCCCCACAGCATCTGGAAGAACACACTACTGACACACTACTGACCAACCACCTTAGTATTGGCAATTTCCAGTCTGCCTTCCCAGTTTTTGAGGCCATAATCGCCGGGTCCAAATTCAATGCCTAGTATCTTAATTCTTTCCTGGGGCACTGGAAAGGTGTCCGGGAGATCAAACCCCTCACCTTCCTTTCCCATCCAGAAAACTTCAGTCTTTTCCTGTTTGATCTTGGAGCCTGATGCTTCAGAATACCGTGATGTCAGAGAGACCACCTCCTCTGCTTCATCCGTCCCAGTGACAATCACCGACACATCGTCCGCATAGGCAACAACCCTCAATGGCGGCTCACCCGGGAGCCCCACTGGTACCCCACACAACATGCCGCTATGTATCCTCCTGATGAAGGGGTCGATTGCAAACACATAGAGCAGGGGACTCAGGGGACAACCCTGGCGCACCCCGGAGCCAACCTCAAAGGACTGCCCAACTCAACCATTAACAAGAGGGAAGCTTTCTGCCCCCTTATACAAGACTTTCAGCCAATCGACAAAACCACCCGGCAGACCGTACTTACTAAGGAGCAACCACAGGTACTCATGGTTAACACGATCAAAAGCCTTTGCCTGATCCAATGTCAGCAAATACTTTCCCCAGCCTGCAGCCCTGCACTGCTCCAAGGCCTCCCGGACACCTAAAACCGCTGAGAAGGTGCTCCTACCCTGGACCGAACAGTGCTGATGGCGAGAAAGCAAAGACTCTGCCACTGACGATAGGCGTCAGAAAAATATCTTTCTATCGACATTAAGAAGGCTGATGGGGCGCCAATTCTCAATCATCGAAGGATCTTTACCCTTTGAAAGAAGAATCACAGCCGAGTGCCTCATGGAAGGGGAAAGCACCCCCTCAGCAAGGCAACTGTTAAAAACCTCTACCAAATGTGGGGCCAGAATAGACTTAAAGGCTTTGTAAAACTCAGCCGTCAAGCCATCCGGTCCAGGCGACTTTTTGATGGCAAGCTGTTCAATTGCCCTCATCACCTCTTCGACTGTGATCTCCTCTGTCAAATTCATCAATGGAACATCTCCACCATTTAGACCTGGAGTAGAGTCCAAAAAGCTTTCCATCTTGTCACGGTCAAGCTCTTTCCTCCCAAGAAGGTCGGCATAAAAGGACCTCACAACCTCCAAAATCCCTGACCTGGACTTTGTCAAGGAACCTGTACTGTCCTTAAGGCCAACAACTGTTTTAACAGCTACACCTTGTTTGCAGTTCTGGTAAGGGTCAGGCGAGTGGTACTTCCCATAGTCCCTCTCCAGAACCAAAGAGGCATGCCGGTCATATTGACACTTCCTGAGAAGGAGTTTCACTTCGGAGATTGCCCCAGGATCTCCTCCTCTCGAGACAAGAATATCCAGCTTCCTCCGTAAACGTTGGTAGGTCATGTATTTATTAAACTGATTTCTATTGGCTAGGCCCCTGAAGAATCTAGCAATCCTCTTTTTGGTCAGCTCCCACCACTTAGCCTTGCTGCTACAAAAGTCCAGGATGGTCACCTGTGCCTGAAAGAATTCCTCAAAGGATTGTCTAACATGTTCTTCCTTGAGTAGAGTCGAATTTAATCTCCAGATGCCCTTGCCCCTCTGAGGGGCGTCTGAAGCATTCAGGACCACAGATAGCATACAGTGATCAGTGAACTCTACTGCCTGCACCACTGGGGGCGAGAAAGCAGAGGCCTCCTTCAAAAAAAAAACTATCTATCCTACTCTGACTATTACCACGATGAAAGGTGAACCCGGTGTCATCCGGGAGGTGCTTAATGTGCACATCCACAAGACCAGCATCCCTAACCATACTGTTTAAAAAAACGCTATCATATCCCAGCCTGTCCTTGAAGTCCTTCCTGTCCTTGGGCCTAGTTACTGTATTAAAGTCACCTCCAAAGACCACTTGCCGGGATGTAAAAAGAAATGGCTTGATCCTTGTAAAAAGGCATTTCCTGTCCCACTTTGTGTGTGGTCCATAAACATTGATTAGGCGCAGGTCCTGTCCTCCCACAAGGACGTCTAAGACCATACATCTCCCAATCTCCACCTCAATAACCCGCCGGACAGTTACCATGCCGGTTTTAACCACTTCAATACAAGGCTTTTATACACCCTTCCTTACCAGACCAATTTGTAGCTTTCAGCGCTCTCACACTTTGAATGACAATTACTCAGTCATGCTACACTGTACCCAAACCAAATTTTTATAATTTTTTTCTCACAAACAGAGCTTTCTTTTGGTGGTATTTAGTGATGAGCCGAACACCCCCAGGTTCGGTTCGCACCAGAACCCGCGAACGGACCGAAAGTTCGTACGAACATTAGAACCCTATTAAATACAATGGATGCGAACGTTCGAATTCTAAAGTGCTAATTATAACAACTATTATGCATGTTATTGTCCTAAAAAGGGTTTGGGAACCCGGGTTCTGCACCAGGGGACATGTATCAATGCAAAAAGAAGTTTTAAAAACGGTCGTTTTTCGGGAGCAGTCATTTTAATGATGCATAAAGTGAAAAAAAAAAGTCAAATATTCCTTTAAATATCGTACCTGGGGGGTGTCTAAAGTATGCCTGTGAAGTGCCACGTGTTTCCCGTGTTTAGAACTGTCCCTGCACAAAATGACACTTCTAAAGGAAAAAAAAGCCATTTAAAACTTCTTGCGGCTTTAATGTAATGTCTGGTCCCGGTAATATGGATGAAAATCTTTAAGAAAAATGGCATAGCTACCCCATGACCCCCCCCCCCCCTACCCCAGCCCATTACCAGCCCCTTTGGGTCTTGTATGGATATTAAGGGGAACCCCGCACATAAAATAAAAAAGGCCCTATATACTCTGAACAGCCGTATACAGGCGGTGCATACAAGACAGGGACTGTAGGTTTGTTCTTATGTAGAATGTGTTTGTAATTTTGAACAGGTACATTGTTGAACTGTAGCTCCAGCCCAAAAATCTATTTTTAAACTTTTTGGGAAACATAGGTAAGGGTTATCACCCCTGTAACATTTGTTTTGCTGTCTGTGCCCCTGTTCAGAACATTTCACCTCACTTTCCGTCCCAATGACAACTGTTTTTGAAATGTGGTGTTTTTCTTGAAACAAGGATTGCTGATAAAGCATCAGTACAGAGGAGACACCTTTCTCCCATATTTATTCTTACAGGAGAGAATTTTCCTTCCTAGGGGTAGATTTCCTCTCACTTCCTGTTGTCTTCTTTCGTTTGCAAGTAGGAGTCGTTTGTAAGTTGGATGTTTGAAAGTAGGGACCTGCCGTATATACTCTGCAGAAATAGGCCCCTTAGTTGTTGGTGTTGGCACAACACTGTAAGCACTCACAGTTACTCTTGGTTGGTGCTGGAACGCCCTGCTGTCAACTATTATATCAGGAATTTTAATTACATATAATTGTTGAACAGTGGTAGTAAAAATTGGGGCTTTGATGGTGGTGCTGGTGCCACAACACTGTAAGCCCTGACAGTTACTCTTGGTGGGTGCAGCAATGGGCCCTGCTGTGAATTATTAGATCAAGAATTGTAATTGCATGCCCCTGTTGAACAGGGGCTGAAAAATTGGGCTTTTCGTGGTGGTGGTGGTGGTGGTGGTGGTGTTGCCACAACACTGTAAGCCCTCAGAGTTACTCTTGGTGGGTGCAGGAATGGGCCCTGCTGTGAATTATTAGATCAAGAATTGTAATTACATGCCCCTTTTGAACAGTGGCTGAAAAATTGGGCCTTTCGTGGTGGTGGTGGTGGTGGCGTTGCCACAACACTGTAAGCCCTCAGACTTACTCTTGGTGGGTGCAGGAATGGGCCCTGCTGTGAATTATTACATCAAGAATTGTAATTGCATGCCCCTGTTGAACAGGGGCTGAAAAATTGGGCCTTAGGCACTGGTGGCACAACACTACAACCCCTCACAGATACTGTACTTGGAGCACAGCAATGAGCCCTGTTGCAAAGTATTGCTTCAAAAATTGTAATGACACGCCCCTGTTAAACAGGGGCTGAAAAATTGGGCCTTAGGCACTGGTGGCACAACACTACAACCCCTCACAGATACTGTACTTGGAGCACAGCAATGAGCCCTATGGCAAATTATTGCTAAAGAAATTGTAAGTACACGCCCCTGTAAAACAGGGGCTGAAAAATTGGGCCTTAGCCACTGGTGGCGGCACCCATAAACAAAAATGATCTTCCAAGCTATCATCATCAATCGTATCATTGAGGACTCGGAGGAGGAGGATAGCCAGTCAACATAACAGCACAGGCACTCAGCATCAGCATCAGTCTTGAAGGGACGTGACATGTTAAAATCAATTAGTCTGTTATATCAGCATCAGGTGTGTGGTAGCTGGTGGTGATCCAAGACTGGTTCATCTTGATGAAAGTCAGTCGATCAACCGAGTCGGTGGACAGGCGCACCCTGTGATCCGTGACAAATCCTCCAGCAGCACTGAATGTGCGTTCCGAAAGAACGCTGGATGCAGGACAGGCCAGTAGCTCAATTGCATACTGTGCAAGCTCTGGCCAGTGATCCATCCTCAAGACCCAGTAAGCCAGAGGATTTTCGATGGGGAAGGTGTCCAAGTCTGACCTTGCCCCTAGATATTCCTGCACCATGTTTATCAGACGCTGGCGATGGTTGCTGGAACCAATCATACTTTGGGGCTGCGGACTAAAGAATTGTCTGAACGCATCGGTCAGACGGCCACCTTCCCCACCGCTCCTTCTTTGACTGGCCGAAGCCTCAGCAACTCGTTGTCCTGGACCAGGAGTTTGTAACCTCCCAGTCTCTGGGAACGCGTTGCACAGACCTTTCTGCAAGGCCTCCCGGAGTTGTCTCATCCTCTGCTCCCTCTGCGACGGTAACATAAGGTCCGCAACCTTACCCTTGTACCGTGGATCAAGGAGAGTGGCCAGCCAGTAATGGTCCCTCTCCTTGATCCGAAGAATACGAGGATCCTTCCGCAGACTTTGCAGGATCAGGGAGGCCATGCAGTGTAGGTTTGCTGAGGCATTCGCTCCGGAGTCCTCTGGGTCACTAAGGACGACATGATCTGCAGTCACCTCCTCCCAGCCACGTACAAGTCCACTGGTTTCTTGGGACTGTAAATCATGCCTAAAAGACTGCTGCTGATGATGCTGAGTGCCAGCCTCCACCTCCATGCTGACACAATCCTCCTCCTCCTCCTCCTCTTCCTCTTCCTGTGCGATGGGTGGGACAGAAGGAACACTGTCTGGGTAAAGGGGGCCTTGAGAGGCAAGGAAGTCCTCCTCTTCCTGCCTCTGTTCTGCCTCAAGTGCCCTGTCCATTATTCCACGCAGCGTGTGCTCCAACAGGTGGACAAGAGGTACAGTGTCACTGATGCATGCACTGTCACTGCTCACCATCCTCGTGGCCTCCTCAAATGGTGCCAGGACAGTGCATGCATCCCTGATCATGCCCCACTGGCGTGGAGAAAAAAAAACAAGCTCCCCTGACCCTGTCCTGGTGCCGTAGTCGCACAGGTACTCATTGATGGCCCTCTGCTGCGTGTGCAGCCGCTGCAGCATGGACAACGTTGAGTTCCACCTGGTGGGCATGTCACATATAAGGCGGTTCTTGGGCAGGTTCAACTCCTTTTGCAGCTCAGCCAGGCGAGCACTGGCATTATAAGATCTGCGGAAATGCACACAGACTTTCCTGGCCTGCCTCAGGACATCCTGTAAGCCCGGGTACCTGCCCAAGAACCGCTGCACCACCAGGTTAAGGACGTGAGCCACACAGGGCACATGGGTCAGTTGTCCCTGTCGGAGGGCGGAGAGGAGGTTGGTGCCATTGTCGCAAACCACCATTCCTGGCTTAAGCTGGCGTGGCGTCAACCACCTCTCGGCCTGGCCCTGCAGAGCAGACAGGACCTCTGCCCCAGTGTGGCTTCTGTCCCCCAAACACACCAGCGCAAGCACAGCATGGCATCTTTTTGCCTGCGTACTTGCGTAGCCCCGTGAACGGCTACGGAGCACCGCTGGTTCATAGGACAAACCACAGGAAGAGGCCATGGAGGAAGAAGAAGAGGAGGGGGTGGAGGAGAGAGGTGTGTCACAACCAGTAGTAGCATTTTGGAGGCGTGGCGGTGGGACAACCTCCAACACTACTGCACCTTGTCCTGCATCCTTCCCAGCTGCCAAAAGAGTGACCCAATGGGCCGTGAAAGAAAGGTAACGTCCCTGTCCATGCCTGCTGGACCATGAGTCAGCGGTAATATGCACCTTACCGCTGACCGCCCTGTCCAGCGAGGCCAAGACATTGCCTTCCACATGCCGGTAGAGAGCCGGAATAGCCTTCCGTGAGAAAAAGTGGCGTTTGGGAACCTGCCACTGAGGAACCGCACATTGCACAAACTCACGGAAGGGGGCCGAGTCTACCAACTGAAAAGGCAGCAGTTGAAGCGCTAGCAATTTAGCCAAGCTAGCATTCAACCGCTGGGCATGTGGATGGCTGGGAGTGAACTTCTTTCGACGGTCCAGCAGCTGGGGCAGGGAAATTTGCCTGCTAGAATCGGACGTCGGTGTACTGCTAGCAGAGTGGCCGCAAGTACTTGGCTGTGACACACCTAATTCTACACCTTCATTCCTCTCAGTGCATGTTTCAGAGAGGACTGAAGTTATAGTGGGGTTGGAGATCCCAGCTGATGCGGTGCAAGGAGAGGTCCGCTTTGTTCTTTGGTGTGGGTCTTTGAGGTAGGCTTGCCAACGAGCTGCATGGCAGGTCAACATATGTCTGGTCAGGCATGTGGTACCCAAGCGGCTGATGTTTTGGCCACGCGATATACGCTTGAGACATATGTTGCAAACAGCAGCTGTGCGATCTGATGCACTAGCCTCAAAAAAGGCCCACACCAAGGAACTTTTTGAATGACGGGCAGAGGCAGCGCCCTGCACAGGCGGAGCTCTGCGGTGTGATTCCGTCTGTGTACTGCCCTTACGCTGGCCACCAAAGGGCATCCTGTCTCGTTGGAGATGTGCCTCCTCCTCATCCTCCTCCTCCTCTCTCCTATTAGGCACCCACGTGGAGTCAGTGACCTCATCATCCCCTCCCTCCTCATCACTGGAGCCAATCTGGCAGTATGCTGCAGCTGCTGGAACATGACTGCCAGATTGGTGTCCTTCTTGAGCATCCCCTGTGTCTGCTCTCACCCTACTGCCTTCCTGTAGCTGGGTTTCATCATCAGACCCTTCGAAACGCTGGGCATCCTCCTGGAGCATGTACCCAACACTGTGCTCAAACAGTTCGGGGGACTCCTCAGGAGGAGGACATGGTGGGTCTAGGGAAGGAGTGACTGATGATGAGTCTGACATTGATACCAGGCAAGAGGACGCTTTGGCAGCTGCTTTGCCAGTACCCTGAGCCTGGGTGAGAGAGGATGAGGAGGAGGAGGAGGGCTTGGTCATCCACTCTACCAAGTCTTCGGCATGATGTGGCTCAACATGTCCAGCTGCGGAAAAGAAGGACAAGCGTGTCCCATGGCCATGTGCTGATGACAATGCACCGCGTCCACGACCAGCACTGTTGCCCCCAGACACAGAGCCTGCTTGCCCTCTTTTATTGCCTCCTGACTGTCTGCCTCTCCTTGTTTGCCTTCCAGACATTCTAATAGATGGCCTGCAGGGAGATGGGAAAAAAGCAATAAGGGCTACCTTCAGGTGTCCTTCTCTGTCCCTTGAAACAAGGACTTGCACAGTGAAAGAAACTGACACTCTCCCTACCTACAGTTTTCTGTCCCTAGAAAAAATGTTTTTTTTAAGCACAATATAGCACAAGGAGAATTCACTCACTGTCCTTCCAGGTCCCTAGAAACAAGGACTTGCACAGTGAAAGAAACTGACACTCTCCCTACCTACAGTTTTCTGTCCCTAGAAAAAATGTTTTTTTTAAGCACAATATAGCACAAGGAGAATTCACTCACTGTCCTTCCAGGTCCCTAGAAACAAGGACTTGCACAGTGAAAGAAACTGACACTCTCCCTACCTACAGTTTTCTGTCCCTAGAAAAAATGTTTTTTTTAAGCACAATATAGCACAAGGAGAATTCACTCACTGTCCTTCCAGGTCCCTAGAAACAAGGACTTGCACAGTGAAAGAAACTGACACTCTCCCTACCTACAGTTTTCTGTCCCTAGAAAAAATGTTTTTTTTAAGCACAATATAGCACAAGGAGAATTCACTCACTGTCCTTCCAGGTCCCTAGAAACAAGGACTTGCACAGTGAAAGAAACTGACACTCTCCCTACCTACAGTTTTCTGTCCCTAGAAAAAATGTTTTTTTTAAGCACAATATAGCACAAGGAGAATTCACTCACTGTCCTTCCAGGTCCCTGGAAACAAGGACTTGCACAGTGAAAGAAACTGACACTCTCCCTACCTACAGTTTTCTGTCCCTAGAAAAAATGTTTTTTTTTAAGCACAATATAGCACAAGGAGAATTCACTCACTGTCCTTCCAGGTCCCTAGAAACAAGGACTTGCACAGTGAAAGAAACTGACACTCTCCCTACCTACAGTTTTCTGTCCCTAGAAAAAATGTTTTTTTTAAGCACACTATAGCACAAGGAGAATTCACTCACTGTCCTTCCCAGTCCCTAGAAACAAGGACTTGCACAGTGAAAGAAACTGACACTCTCCCTACCTACAGTTTTCTGTCCCTAGAAAAAATGTTTTTTTTAAGCACACTATAGCACAAGGAGAATTCACTCACTGTCCTTCCCAGTCCCTAGAAACAAGGACTTGCACAGTGAAAGAAACTGACACTCTCCCTACCTACAGTTTTCTGTCCCTAGAAAAAATGTTTTTTTTAAGCACAATATAGCACAAGGAGAATTCACTCACTGTCCTTCCAGGTCCCTAGAAACAAGGACTTGCACAGTGAAAGAAACTGACACTCTCCCTACCTACAGTTTTCTGTCCCTAGAAAAAATGTTTTTTTTAAGCACACTATAGCACAAGGAGAATTCACTCACTGTCCTTCCCAGTCCCTAGAAACAAGGACTTGCACAGTGAAAGAAACTGACACTCTCCCTACCTACAGTTTTCTGTCCCTAGAAAAAATGTTTTTTTTAAGCACACTATAGCACAAGGAGAATTCACTCACTGTCCTTCCCAGTCCCTAGAAACAAGGACTTGCACAGTGAAAGAAACTGACACTCTCCCTACCTACAGTTTTCTGTCCCTAGAAAAAATGTTTTTTTTAAGCACAATATGGCACAAGGAGAATTCACTCACTGTCCTTCCAGGTCCCTGGAAACAAGGACTTGCACAGTGAAAGAAACTGACACTCTCCCTACCTACAGTTTTCTGTCCCTAGAAAAAATGTTTTTTTTAAGCACACTATAGCACAAGGAGAATTCACTCACTGTCCTTCCAGGTCCCTAGAAACAAGGACTTGCACAGTGAAAGAAACTGACACTCTCCCTACCTACAGTTTTCTGTCCCTAGAAAAAATGTTTTTTTTAAGCACACTATAGCACAAGGAGAATTCACTCACTGTCCTTCCCAGTCCCTAGAAACAAGGACTTGCACAGTGAAAGAAACTGACACTCTCCCTACCTACAATTTTCTGTCCCTAGAAAAAATGTTTTTTTTAAGCACAATATAGCACAAGGAGAATTCACTCACTGTCCTTCCAGGTCCCTGGAAACAAGGACTTGCACAGTGAAAGAAACTGACACTCTCCCTACCTACAGTTTTCTGTCCCTAGAAAAAATGTTTTTTTTAAGCACAATATAGCACAAGGAGAATTCACTCACTGTCCTTCCCAGTCCCTAGAAACAAGGACTTGCACAGTGAAAGAAACTGACACTCTCCCTACCTACAGTTTTCTGTCCCTAGAAAAAATGTTTTTTTTAAGCACACTATAGCACAAGGAGAATTCACTCACTGTCCTTCCCGGTCCCTAGAAACAAGGACTTGCACAGTGAAAGAAACTGACACTCTCCCTACCTACAGTTTTCTGTCCCTAGAAAAAATGTTTTTTTTAAGCACAATATAGCACAAGGAGAATTCACTCACTGTCCTTCCAGGTCCCTGGAAACAAGGACTTGCACAGTGAAAGAAACTGACACTCTCCCTACCTACAGTTTTCTGTCCCTAGAAAAAATGTTTTTTTTAAGCACAATATAGCACAAGGAGAATTCACTCACTGTCCTTCCAGGTCCCTAGAAACAAGGACTTGCACAGTGAAAGAAACTGACACTCTCCCTACCTACAGTTTTCTGTCCCTAGAAAAAATGTTTTTTTTAAGCACACTATAGCACAAGGAGAATTCACTCACTGTCCTTCCCAGTCCCTAGAAACAAGGACTTGCACAGTGAAAGAAACTGACACTCTCCCTACCTACAGTTTTCTGTCCCTAGAAAAAATGTTTTTTTTAAGCACAATATAGCACAAGGAGAATTCACTCACTGTCCTTCCAGGTCCCTGGAAACAAGGACTTGCACAGTGAAAGAAACTGACACTCTCCCTACCTACAGTTTTCTGTCCCTAGAAAAAATGTTTTTTTTAAGCACAATATAGCACAAGGAGAATTCACTCACTGTCCTTCCAGGTCCCTAGAAACAAGGACTTGCACAGTGAAAGAAACTGACACTCTCCCTACCTACAGTTTTCTGTCCCTAGAAAAAATGTTTTTTTTAAGCACAATATAGCACAAGGAGAATTCACTCACTGTCCTTCCAGGTCCCTGGAAACAAGGACTTGCACAGTGAAAGAAACTGACACTCTCCCTACCTACAGTTTTCTGTCCCTAGAAAAAAGTTTTTTTTAAGCACAATATAGCACAAGGAGAATTCACTCACTGTCCTTCCAGGTCCCTAGAAACAAGGACTTGCACAGTGAAAGAAACTGACACTCTCCCTACCTACAGTTTTCTGTCCCTAGAAAAAATGTTTTTTTTAAGCACAATATAGCACAAGGAGAATTCACTCACTGTCCTTCCAGGTCCCTGGAAACAAGGACTTGCACAGTGAAAGAAACTGACACTCTCCCTACCTACAGTTTTCTGTCCCTAGAAAAAAATGTTTTTTTTAAGCACAATATAGCACAAGGAGAATTCACTCACTGTCCTTCCAGGTCCCTAGAAACAAGGACTTGCACAGTGAAAGAAACTGACACTCTCCCTACCTACAGTTTTCTGTCCCTAGAAAAAATGTTTTTTTTAAGCACACTATAGCACAAGCACAAAACACACTGACACTCTCCCTACCTATCCTTCTCTTTCCCTAAACTAAAGGAATCCAGGTTAAGCAAGAAAGAAATAAAAGTCACTGTCCCTGCCTATGCTGCTCTATCCCTGCTCCGGAACACACTACACTAGGCCGCCGTGCTGGCGGCCTTTTATAGTGTGGGGCGTGTACTAAACACCCTCAGCAATAATTGGCCACAGGCATCCTGCCTGTGGCCAATCATTGCTCTCCTCGCTGCCGGCGCTGTGATTGGCCAAGCATGCGGGGTCACAGTGCATGCTTGGCCAATCACAGCGCCTGGATGACACTGCGATGGCGTAGTGCATTGTGGGCCGTTCGCGTCACTCGAATTTGGCGCGAACGGCCCAAATCGTTCGATCTTCGTCGAACGATCGAACAGCCGATGTTCGAGTCGAACGTATGTTCGACTCGAACACGAAGCTCATCCCTAGTGGTATTTAATCACCGCTAGGTTTTTTATTTTTTGCAATATAAGCGAAAAAAGTTAGATTTTTTTAAAAAAAAAACACTTTTTTTTTTGTTTTTATTGTAAAATTTTGCAAATAAGTAATTTTTCTTCATAAAATTGGGCCAAAATGTATACTGCTACATATCTTTAGTAAAAATAACCAAAAAAGTGTATATTATTTGGTCTCTGTGAAAGTTATAGAGTCTACAAGCTATGGTGCAAATCATTGAAAAATTATCACATCTGATCACACCTGATGTACTGAAGGCCTATTTCATTTCTTGAGACCCTAACAAGCCAGGAAAGTACAAATACCCCCCAAATTACCCCTTTTTGGAAAGCAGACATTCCAATGCATTTAGTAAGAGTCATTGTGAGTTTTTTGAAGTTGTACTTTTTTCCCACAATTCTTGGGAAATTTTTTAAATTTTTTTAAATTTTTATTTTTTTGCACAAAATTGTCATAATAACAAGTTATTTCTCTCACACAGCACATGCATACTTGCAATGACACCCCAAAATACATTCTGCTACTCCTCCTGAGTATGGCGATACCAAATGTGTGAGACTTTTACACAGCCTGGCCAAATACACAGGCACAACATTGAAATAGCACCTTCAGGCATTCTAGGAGCATAAATTACACATCTCATTTCTCAACCACCTATTACAGTTTTGAAGACCCTGGAGCACCAGGACAATAGAAACGCCCATAAAATGACCCCATTTTGGAAAGCTAACACTCCAACGTATAATCTATGAGGCATAATGAGTCTTTTGAACGGTTCATTTTTTTCCAGAAGTTTTTGGAACATGTGGGAAAAAAATGAAAATGCATTTTTTTTATACAAAGTTGTCCATTTATAAGATATTACCAACACATAGCATGTACATAGCAAAAATGACACCCCAAAATACATTCTGCTACTCCTCCTGAGTATGGCAATACCAAATGTGTGGGACTTTTACACAGCCTGTCCAAATACAGAGGCCCAACATTGAAATAGCCCCTTTAGGCATTCTAGGAGCATAAATTGCACATCTCATTTCTCAACCACCTATTACAGTTTTGAAGACCCTGGAGCACCAGGACAATGGAAATGCCCATAAAATGACCCCATTTTGGAAAGCTAACACCCCAACGTATAATCTATGAGGCATAATGAGTCTTTTGAACGGTTCATTTTTTTCCAGAAGTTTTTGGAATATGTGGGAAAAAAATGAAAACGCATTTTTTTTATACAAAGTTGTCCATTTATAAGATATTACCAACACATAGCATGTACATAGCAAAAATTACACCCAAAAATACATTCTGCTACTCCTCCTGAGTATGGCGATACCAAATGTGTGAGACTTTTACACAGCCTGGCCAAATACAGAGGCCCAACATTGAAATAGCCCCTTTAGGCATTCTAGGAGCATAAATTACACATCTCATTTCTCAACCACCTATTACAGTTTTGAAGACCCTGGAGCACCAGGACAATGGAAACGCCCATAAAATGACCCCATTTTGGAAAGCTAACACCCCAACGTATAATCTATGAGGCATAATGAGTCTTTTGAACGGTTCATTTTTTTCCAGAAGTTTTTGGAATATGTGGGAAAAAAATGAAACCGCATTTTTTTTTATACAAAGTTGTCCATTTATAAGATATTACCAACACATAGCATGTACATAGCAAAAATGACACCCCAAAATACATTCTGCTACTCCTCCTGAGTATGGCGATACCAAATGTGTGAGACTTTTACACAGCCTGGCCAAATACAGAGGCCCAACATTGAAATAGCACCTTCAGGCATTCTAGGAGCATAAATTACACATCTCATTTCTCAACCACCTATTACAGTTTTGAAGACCCTGAAGCACCAGGACAATGGAAACTCCCATAAAATGACCCCATTTTGGAAAGCTAACACCCCAACGTATAATCTCTGAGGCATAATGAGTCTTTTGAACGGTTCATTTTTTTCCAGAAGTTTTTGGAATATGTGGGAAAAAAATGAAAACGCATTTTTTTTATACAAAGTTGTTCATTTATAAGATATTACCAACACATAGCATGTACATAGCAAAAGTGACACCCCAAAATACATTCTGCTACTCCTCCTGAGTATGGCGATACCAAATGTGTGAGACTTTTACACAGCCTGGCCAAATACAGAGGCCTAACATCTAAGTAGCACCGTCATGTGTTCTAGGAGCATAAATTACACACATAAATTCCTGACAACCTATCACATTGTTGAAGGCCCTTCATATTTCTAAAACATAGCATGTACTGTACATACCAATTATAAACCAAAATACATTCTTCTGAGAAAAAGGGTAAAGAAAAGATTACCTGCGGTTTTAGTAGTGCAGTGGTCCAAAGAGGAGAGCATCGGTCCAGGCAGCAGGCAGGAACGTGGACAGCGACAGCAAAACATGCAGCACTCAGGAATAGTCAGTACAGGTAGAGATGATGTCAGCACAGCCAAAGCATTGGTCCAGATAGCAGGCAGAGATGTGGTCAGCAGTAGCAAAAGGAACAAAGGATCGTCCATGCAGCAGGCAGGAATACTGTCCATAGTTAGTACATGCAGCAGGCAGAGGTATGGTCAGCACAGCCAGAGTATTTGTCCAGGGAGCAGGCAGGACCATCAAGCTTAGGGCAACGGTCAGGAAAGAATGGGGACAGGGGTAGAGGCTTCTCCCACCCAAATCGCTTTGAAGCCTCCGGACAACCAGACCCTGTTCTGGGAACACAGAAAACCAAAAACTGGTTTTCTGAACTCAGAACACTATTCTGGAGCCCCTCACATATGTGAGACCCCTGTGTAGCAGGGTGAAAGATCAGTCCAAGGGGGCAGGCAAAAACATGGTCAACAGGCCGAGGTCAGTGCAGGTAAAAGGCAGAAATAAACGGTAGGCAGAGGCATAATCCATACAGTCCAGGATCAGTTCACGTGAAAGGCAGAAACATGGCGGATAAACAATGCAGACGGTAGGCAGAGACATAGTCGAGAAACAGGCCAGGGTCAGTTCACATGGAAGACAATGATATGGTTGGTTGAGGCAGGGAAATATTCAGGACATATTGAAAACGGGGAAATGGCAGTATTAGAAATATGGGCTAATAGTTTTCGAGAGTGTGATATCGCTTGAAGCATTTTCCGATGCAAAGGCCAGGTTGGGAGGGACAGTCGGGACAATGGAAGCTGGTGTCTTTCCTAATGCCTCTTCTGGTGCACACCCGACATTTTTTTTGGCGTCGTCTTCCGGATCGTGATGGTGGAATATGGTCTGAAAAATGGCGCTCATGTAGTCTGCTGACACAATCTGAGTGAATGCTTTCTGGGGGGGGATGTTTGTTGGTAGATCAGGGCAGTGACAATGTCTTCAATAAATCTCATGAAGGTGGTGGGTCTATGTGTGGATTTTTGGTAGACTATGAAAGAATTTAACAGGGCCAAATGAAAAAAGTAAATTGCGATTTTTTTATACCAGAAGAGGGATTTTCGGGTTGAAAGATAGGGCTGCAACATTTGATCATTTAAATCCACACCCCCCATGAATTTATTGTACTCATTGATGCAGGAAGGCTTGCGAACGGTACTGCGTCTTCTGTGAAGTTCCACCGAGGTGTCATCGTGGATGGTGGACATGATGTACACATCTTTCCTATCCCTCCACTTCACAGCCAACACTTCCTCGTTCCTCAAGCTTGCCGATTCCCCCTTTTGAATGGTTGTGGTGACAAGACGCTGTGGGAAGCCCTTTCTGTTTATTCTTGTTGTACCACACGCCAGAGTTTTTTTTTAGGTAGAGGTGGCGGAGAAGGGGCAGGCTGGTATAATAGTTGTCCATATAAATATGATACCCCTTTTGGAGGAGTGGAAATACCAACTCCCAAACAATTTTTCCACTTATTCCCATGTACGATGGACACTCAGGGGGCTCGAGCTGGGAATCTTTGCCTTCGTACATGCGGAATGAGTGCACATAACCAGTGGCGCTTTCACAGAGCTTGTTGAGCTTCAAGCCGTACCTCGCCCGCTTACTGGGGATATATTGCTTGATTCCCAGCCGGCCTGTGAAATGCACCAGGGATTCGTCCACAGAAATGTTTTGGTCAGGGACATAAAGTTCGGCAAACTTCTTGGAAAAAAAATTAATTAGGGGGCGAATTTTATATAATTTGTCAAAGTTTGGGTGATCTTGGGGGGGGGCACTGTGAGTTGTCACTGAAATGCAGGAACCGCATTATAAGTTCGTATCGGGACCTGGACATGGCCGATGTAAAAATTGGCATATGGTGGATGGGTTTCTTCGACCAATACCTATTCATTTCATTTTTTTTGTAAGCCCCGTGTTAAACGTTAGGCCTAAAAACAATCTAAGCTCCACCACTGTTAGGGGTCTCCATTCAAAAGGGCGGGCATAGCTGGAGCTGGGGTTGTTTTCAATGAATTGTTGAGCAAAAAGATTAGTTTGCTCCACAATGCCTTGAACCAATTCATCAGGGAAAAATAAATTTAAAAAATCAAGTTTGGAAAAACCCTCAGTGTTGACCTGCACACCTGGCTGTGCTGTAAAAGGGGGGATCGTGGCTGACCCTGAGGTAGAAGGCAGCCACAATGGGTTTGCCAAGCCATCTGGAAGCTGGGTTCGGGTCCTACTTCTTTGGCGTGTACTTGCACTGGGCCTTTCCTCCTGGGGTCTAGCAGCGCTTGCACTGGGCCTTTCCTCCTGGGGTCTAGCAGCGCTTGCACTGGACCTCGCCTCCTGGGGTCTACCGCCGTTGGCACTGCTGGTCGCTGCCTGGTGTTCAGACCGTCTTCTTTTTGGACGGACTGTGTCCTCCTCTAATTCTGATCCGGATGTGCTGCCTTCGGGGGGTTCATATTCCGAACCAGAATCGGAATCAGAACTGAGCGGTGAGAGCTCCCCGTTGCTCTCATCGGTCAGACTGAGTATTTGATATGCTTCTTCTGGGGTGTACACCTTTCTGGACATAGTGGGTATGCTGGTGAGGTGGCAGGTACTCTGGTGGCAGGTTCTCTGGTGAGGTGGCGGGTACTCTAATGGACAGGTACTCCTGATGGATTGGTGGTGGGTACTCTGGTGAGGTGGCGGGTACTCTGGTGAGATGGTGGGTACTCCTGATGGACAGGTACTCCTGATGGACTGGTGGCGGGTACTCCTGGTGAGGTGGCGGGTACTCCTGGTGAGGTGGCTGGTACACCTGATGGACAGGTACTCCTGATGGACAGGTACTTCTGATGGACTGGTGGCGGGTACTCTGAGGTGGCGGGTACTCAGGTGAGGTGGCAGGTACTGCTGATGGACAGGTACTCCTGATGGACTGGTGGCGGGTACTCAGGTGAGGTGGCGGGTACTCCTGATGGACAGGTACTCCTGATGGACTGGTGGCGGGTACTCTGAGGTGGCGGGTACTGCTGATGGACAGGTACTCCTGATGGACAGGTACTCCTGATGGACTGGTGGCGGGTACTCTGAGGTGGCGGGTACTCAGGTGAGGTGGTGGGTACTCCTGATGGACAGGTACTCCTGATGGACTGGTGGCGGGTACTCTGAGGTGGCGGGTACTCAGGTGAGGTGGCGGGTACTGCTGATGGACAGGTACTCCTGATGGACAGGTACTCCTGATGGACTGGTGGCGGGTACTCTGAGGTGGCGGGTACTCAGGTGAGGTGGCGGGTACTCCTGATGGACAGGTACTCCTGATGGACTGGTGGCAGGTACTCTGAGGTGGCGGGTACTCAGGTGAGGTGGCGGGTACTGCTGATGGACAGGTACTCCTGATGGACAGGTACTCCTGATGGACTGGTGGCGGGTACTCTGAGGTGGCGGGTACTCAGGTGAGGTGGCGGGTACTGCTGATGGACAGTTACTCCTGATGGACTGGTGGCGGGTACTCAGGTGAGGTGGCGGGTACTCCTGATGGACAGGTACTCCTGATGGACAGGTACTCCTGATGGACTGGTGGCGGGTACTCTGAGGTGGCGGGTACTCAGGTGAGGTGGCGGGTACTCCTGATGGACAGGTACTCCTGATGGACTGGTGGCGGGTACTCTGAGGTGGCGGGTACTCAGGTGAGGTGGCGGGTACTGCTGATGGACAGGTACTCCTGATGGACAGGTACTCCTGATGGACTGGTGGCGGGTACTCTGAGGTGGCAGGTACTCAGGTGAGGTGGCGGGTACTCCTGATGGACAGGTACTCCTGATGGACAGGTACTCCTGATGGACTGGTGGCGGGTACTCTGAGGTGGCGGGTACTCTGAGGTGGCGGGTACTCCTGATGGACAGGTACTCCTGATGGACAGGTGGGTGGCGGGTGATCTGGTGGCAGGTACTAGATGACAGGTACTCTTTATTTAGGGGGGGCAATCTGGGCACAGTAGTACATATGTATATGTGTATAACATATGTGTAACTCACTGTTAGCTGATCTCCTCCTCACAGGTGTGTGAAGAGGAGAACCAGGCAACAGTGAGTTACACACAATTGTGTGTTTTGTTTACATTTAGTGACCTGCTGTGATTGGACACAGCCGGTCACGTGGTAAAGAGCCAATTTCATTGGCTCTTTACCCTGATCGAGGCTGGGCTGTATCCAAGGGAAAAACCTCAGCCCCGATCGCCGCGCTGCGCAGCTCTGCATCATCAATTCCGGTAAGTTTATACCGGAATCTCCGCCGCCCGCCGCCACATTACTTGAATCGGTGTGTCCAGAGGGACACACCGGATCCCAGATCGCCGCGCTGCGCGCCCCCGGGGGCGTGCGCGGGCGCCGTGCACGCCGCTGCTGCAGCTCTGCATATGGGAGCCGGTAAGCCGCTCCGCTGCCCGCCGCGCCGCACAGAAAGCTCCGCTGCCCACCGCTGCTGCTCCGCCGCCACTCATTTACCCCCATCAGGGAACTGCTGTGTCCTAAGGAACACAACGGTACCTGGGAGAGCCGGCGAAGCACCGGATGGCGGCGGGAGGGGGGGCGTGCCCCCTCCCGCCGCCTATAAAACGATCAAGCGGCGGAACCGCCGCTATGATCGTTCTTATGGTGCAGAGAATCGCTGGCAGAACAAAAGGATATCTGAATGATGCCTCTAGCTGCAGGCATCATTCAGATATTCCCCTACAAAGCAGAGGACGTCATATGACGTCCACCCAGGATGGGAGATCCCATCTGTGGACGTCATATTACTATGGCTGGGTAGGGAAGTGGTTAAACAACACCGCCACACCGCCGTAAGGCTCGGCCGCAAGAGACCAGTAAGATGGACCATACCTCCACTCTCTCTTGGCCATATGAATATCTGCCAAGGAGGTGAGCCTAGTCTCTTGCAAAAATAAAATTTCACCATCTAATTGGCTGAACAAAAAGAAGGCCATAGAACGAACTCTTACTGACTTAATGCTGGCGACATTAATTGTCACCACTTTTAACGGAGGGGGAACCGCCATTTGGGTTATTGGGTGGATTGCTTCTTAGCTCCCCTCTGCTGCTCATCACCAGAAGCCTCTCTCTTTCTAGAGGACGCCTCAAAGTCCATTTCGGAATCGGAACTTCTCTCAGAAGAAGCTCCGGATGAAGAAATATCCCACTTGGAGGACCTATGACGGCTGGAGACAGGCACCGGAGCTTCCCGTCCCCGTAACGTCCTCACCGCCTGCCTCTTCCACCTCCCAACCTTCCTTCTTTCCTGCAGGTACTGCAGGTCAGCCTCAGAGATGCCCTCATCTAGTGATGAGCCGAACACCCCCGGGTTCGGTTCGCACCAGAACCCGCGAACGGACCGAAAGTTCGTACGAACATTAGAACCCTATTAAATACAATGGATGCGAACGTTCGAATTCTAAAGTGCTAATTATAACAACTATTATGCATGTTATTGTCCTAAAAAGGGTTTGGGAACCCGGGTTCTGCACCAGGGGACATGTATCAATGCAAAAAGAAGTTTTAAAAACGGTCGTTTTTCGGGAGCAGTCATTTTAATGATGCATAAAGTGAAAAAAAAAAAGTCAAATATTCCTTTAAATATCGTACCTGGGGGGTGTCTAAAGTATGCCTGTGAAGTGCCACGTGTTTCCCGTGTTTAGAACTGTCCCTGCACAAAATGACACTTCTAAAGGAAAAAAAAGCCATTTAAAACTGCTTGCGGCTTTAATGTAATGTCTGGTCCCGGTAATATGGATGAAATTCTTTAAGAAAAATGGCATAGCTACCCCATGACCCCCCCCCTACCCCAGCCCATTACCAGACCCTTTGGGTCTTGTATGGATATTAAGGGGAACCCCGCACCTAAAATAAAAAAGGCCCTATATACTCTGAACAGCCCTATACAGGCGGTGCATACAAGACAGGGACTGTAGGTTTGTTCTTATGTAGAGTCTGTTTGTAATTTTGAACAGGTACATTGTTGAAGTGTAGCTCCAGACCAAAAATCTATTTGTAAACTTTTTGGAAAACATAGGTAAGGGTTATCACCCCTGTAACATTTGTTTTGCTGTCTGTGCCCCTGTTCAGAACATTTCACCTCACTTTCCGTCCCAATGACAACTGTTTTTGAAATGTGGTGTTTTTCTTGAAACAAGGATTGCTGATAAAGCATCAGTACAGAGGAGACACCTTTCTCCCATATTTATTCTTACAGGAGAGAATTTTCCTTCCTAGTGGTAGATTTCCTCTCACTTCCTGTTGTCTTCTTGCGTTTGCAAGTAGGAGTCGTTTGTAAGTTGGATGTTTGAAAGTAGGGACCTGCCGTATATACTCTGCAGAAATAGGCCCCTTAGTTGTTGGTGTTGGCACAACACTGTAAGCACTCACAGTTACTCTTGGTTGGTGCTGGAACGCCCTGCTGTCAACTATTATATCAGGAATTTTAATTACATATAATTGTTGAACAGTGGTAGTAAAAATTGGGCCTTTGATGGTGGTGCTGGTGCCACAACACTGTAAGCCCTGACAGTTACTCTTGGTGGGTGCAGCAATGGGCCCTGCTGTGAATTATTAGATCAAGAATTGTAATTACATGCCCCTGTTGAACAGGGGCTGAAAAATTGGGCCTTAGGCACTGGTGGCACAACACTGCAACCCCTCACAGATACTGTACTTGGAGCACAGCAATGAGCCCTGTTGCAAAGTATTGCTTCAAAAATTGTAATGACACGCCCCTGTTAAACAGGGGCTGAAAAATTGGGCCTTAGGCACTGGTGGCACAACACTGCAACTCCTCACAGATACTGTACTTGGAGCACACCAATGAGCCCTGTTGCAAAGTATTGCTTCAAAAATTGTAATGACACGCCCCTGTTAAACAGGGGCTGAAAAATTGGGCCTTAGGCACTGGTGGCACAACACTGCAACTCCTCACAGATACTGTACTTGGAGCACAGCAATGAGCCCTGTTGCAAAGTATTGCTTCAAAAATTGTAATTACACGCCCCTGTTAAACAGGGGCTGAAAAATTGGGCGTTAGGCACTGGTGGCACAACACTGCAACTCCTCACAGATACTGTACTTGGAGCACAGCAATGAGCCCTGTTGCAAAGTATTGCTTCAAAAATTGTAATTACACGCCCCTGTTAAACAGGGGCTGAAAAATTGGGCGTTAGGCACTGGTGGCGGCACCCATAAACAAAAATGATCTTACAAGCTATCATCATCAATCGTATCATTGAGGACTCGGAGGAGGAGGATAGCCAGTCAACATAACAGCACAGGCACTCAGCATCAGCATCAGTCTTGAAGGGATGTGACATGTTAAAATCAATTAGTCTGTTATATCAGCATCAGGTGTGTGGTAGCTGGTGGTGATCCAAGACTGGTTCATCTTGATGAAAGTCAGTCGATCAACCGAGTCGGTGGACAGGCGCACCCTGTGATCCGTGACAAATCCTCCAGCAGCACTGAATGTGCGTTCCGAAAGAACGCTGGATGCAGGACAGGCCAGTAGCTCAATTGCATACTGTGCAAGCTCTGGCCAGTGATCCATCCTCAAGACCCAGTAAGCCAGAGGATTTTCGGTGGGGAAGGTGTCCAAGTCTGACCTTGCCCCTAGATATTCCTGCACCATGTTTATCAGACGCTGGCGATGGTTGCTGGAACCGATCATACTTTGGGGCTGCGGACTAAAGAATTGTCTGAACGCATCGGTCAGACGGCCACCTTCCCCACCGCTCCTTCTTTGACTGGCCGAAGCCTCAGCAACTCGTTGTCCAGGACCAGGAGTTTGCAACCTCCCAGTCTCTGGGAACGCGTTGCACAGACCTTTCTGCAAGGCCTCCCGGAGTTGTCTCATCCTCTGCTCCCTCTGCGACGGTAACATAAGGTCCGCAACCTTACCCTTGTACCGTGGATCAAGGAGAGTGGCCAGCCAGTAATGGTCCCTCTCCTTGATCCGAAGAATACGAGGATCCTTCCGCAGACTTTGCAGGATCAGGGAGGCCATGCAGCGTAGGTTTGCTGAGGCATTCGCTCCGGAGTCCTCTGGGTCACTAAGGACGACATGATCCGCAGCCACCTCCTCCCAGCCACGTACAAGTCCACTGGTTTCTTGGGACTGTAAATCATCCCTAAAAGACTGCTGCTGATGATGCTGAGTGCCAGCCTCCACCTCCATGCTGACACAATCCTCCTCCTCCTCCTCCTCCTCCTCCTCCTCCTCCTCTTCCTGTGCGATGGGTGGGACAGAAGGAACACTGTCTGGGTAAAGGGGGCCTTGAGAGGCAAGGAAGTCCTCCTCTTCCTGCCTCTGTTCTGCCTCAAGTGCCCTGTCCATTATTCCACGCAGCGTGTGCTCCAACAGGTGGACAAGAGGTACAGTGTCACTGATGCATGCACTGTCACTGCTCACCATCCTCGTGGCCTCCTCAAATGGTGCCAGGACAGTGCATGCATCCCTGATCATGCCCCACTGGCGTGGAGAAAAAAAACCAAGCTCCCCTGACCCTGTCCTGGTGCCGTAGTCGCACAGGTACTCATTGATGGCCCTCTGCTGCGTGTGCAGCCGCTGCAGCATGGCCAACGTTGAGTTCCACCTGGTGGGCATGTCACATATAAGGCGGTTCTTGGGCAGGTTCAACTCCTTTTGCAGCTCAGCCAGGCGAGCACTGGCATTATAAGATCTGCGGAAATGCACACAGACTTTCCTGGCCTGCCTCAGGACATCCTGTAAGCCCGGGTACCTGCCCAAGAAGCGCTGCACCACCAGGTTAAGGACGTGAGCCACACAGGGCACATGGGTCAGTTGTCCCTGTCGGAGGGCGGAGAGGAGGTTGGTGCCATTGTCGCAAACCACCATTCCTGGCTTAAGCTGGCGTGGCGTCAACCACCTCTCGGCCTGGCCCTGCAGAGCAGACAGGACCTCTGCCCCAGTGTGGCTTCTGTCCCCCAAACACACCAGCGCAAGCACGGCATGGCATCTTTTTGCCTGCGTGCTTGCGTAGCCCCGTGAACGGCTACGGAGCACCGCTGGTTCATAGGACAAACCACAGGAAGAGGCCATGGAGGAAGAAGAAGAGGAGGGGGTGGAGGAGAGAGGTGTGTCACAACCAGTAGTAGCATTTTGGAGGCGTGGCGGTGGGACAACCTCCAACACTACTGCACCTTGTCCTGAATCCTTCCCAGCTGCCAAAAGAGTGACCCAATGGGCCGTGAAAGAAAGGTAACGTCCCTGTCCATGCCTGCTGGACCATGAGTCAGCGGTAATATGCACCTTACCGCTGACCGCCCTGTCCAGCGAGGCCAAGACATTGCCTTCCACATGCCGGTAGAGAGCCGGAATAGCCTTCCGTGAGAAAAAGTGGCGTTTGGGAACCTGCCACTGAGGAACTGCACATTGCACAAACTCACGGAAGGGGGCCGAGTCTACCAACTGAAAAGGCAGCAGTTGAAGCGCTAGCAATTTAGCCAAGCTAGCATTCAACCGCTGGGCATGTGGATGGCTGGGAGTGAACTTCTTTCGACGGTCCAGCAGCTGGGGCAGGGAAATTTGCCTGCTAGAATCGGACGTCGGTGTACTGCTAGCAGAGTGGGCGCAAGTACTTGGCTGTGACACACCTAATTCTACACCTTCATTCCTCTCAGTGCATGTTTCAGAGAGGACTGAAGTTATAGTGGGGTTGGAGATCCCAGCTGATGCGGTGCAAGGAGAGGTCCGCTTTGTTCTTTGGTGTGGGTCTTTGAGGTAGGCTTGCCAACGAGCTGCATGGCAGGTCAACATATGTCTGGTCAGGCATGTGGTACCCAAGCGGCTGATGTTTTGGCCACGCGATATACGCTTGAGACATATGTTGCAAACAGCAGCTGTGCGATCTGATGCACTAGCCTCAAAAAAGGCCCACACCAAGGAACTTTTTGAATGACGGGCAGAGGCTGCGCCCTGCACAGGCGGAGCTCTGCGGTGTGATTCCGTCGGTGTACTGCCCTTACGCTGGCCACCAAAGGGCATCCTGCCTCTTTGGAGATGTGCATCCTCCTCCTCCTCCTCTCTCCTATTAGGCACCCACGTGGAGTCAGTGACCTCATCATCCCCTCCCTCCTCATCACTGGAGCCAATCTGGCAGTATGCTGCAGCTGCTGGAACATGACTGCCAGATTGGTGTCCTTCTTGAGCATCCCCTCTGTCTGCTCTCACGCTACTGCCTTCCTCTAGCTGGGTTTCATCATCAGACCCTTCGAAACGCTGGGCATCCTCCTGGAGCATGTACCCAACACTGTGCTGAAACAGTTCGGGGGACTCCTCAGGAGGAGGACATGGTGGGTCTAGGGAAGGAGTGACTGATGATTTGTCTGACATTGATACCAGGGAAGACGACGCTTTGGCAGCTGCTTTTCCAGTACCCTGAGCCTGGGTGAGAGAGGATGAGGAGGAGGAGGAGGGCTTGGTCATCCACTCTACCAAGTCTTCGGCATGATGTGGCTCAACATGTCCAGCTGCCGAAAAGAAGGACAAGCGTGTCCCATGGCCATGTGCTGATGACAATGCACCGCGTCCACGACCAGCACTGTTGCCCCCAGACACAGAGCCTGCTTGCCCTCTTTTATTGCCTCCTGACTGTCTGCCTCTCCTTGTTTGCCTTCCAGACATTCTAATAGATGGCCTGCAGGGAGATGGGAAAAAAGCAATAAGGGCTACCTTCAGGTGTCCTTCTCTGTCCCTTGAAACAAGGACTTGCAGAGTGAAATAAACTGACACTCTCCCTACCTACAGTTTTCTGTCCCTAGAATAAATGTTTTTTTTAATCACAATATAGCACAAGGACAATTCAGTCACTGTCCTTCCAGGTCCCTGGAAACAAGGACTTGCAGAGTGAAATAAACTGACACTCTCCCTACCTACAGTTTTCTGTCCCTAGAATAAATGTTTTTTTTAATCACAATATAGCACAAGGACAATTCAGTCACTGTCCTTCCAGGTCCCTGGAAACAAGGACTTGCAGAGTGAAAGAAAAAAAACACTCTCCCTACCTACAGTTTTCTGTCCCTAGAAAAAATGTTTTTTTTAATCACAATATAACACAAGGACAATTCACTCACTGTCCTTCCAGGTCCCTGGAAACAAGGACTTGCAGAGTGAAATAAACTGACACTCTCCCTACCTACAGTTTTCTGTCCCTAGAATAAATGTTTTTTTTAATCACAATATAGCACAAGGACAATTCAGTCACTGTCCTTCCAGGTCCCTGGAAACAAGGACTTGCAGAGTGAAAGAAACTGACACTCTCCCTACCTACAGTTTTCTGTCCCTAGAATAAATGTTTTTTTAAGCACAATATAGCACAAGGACAATTCACTCACTGTCCTTCCAGGTCCCTGGAAACAAGGACTTGCAGAGTGAAAGAAACTGACACTGTCCCTACCTACAGTTTTCTGTCCCTAGAATAAATGTTTTTTTTAAGCACACTATAGCACAAGGACAATTCAGTCACTGTCCTTCCAGGTCCCTGGAAACAAGGACTTGCAGAGTGAAAGAAAAAAAACACTCTCCCTACCTACAGTTTTCTGTCCCTAGAAAAAATGTTTTTTTTAATCACAATATAACACAAGGACAATTCACTCACTGTCCTTCCAGGTCCCTGGAAACAAGGACTTGCAGAGTGAAAGAAACTGACACTGTCCCTACCTACAGTTTTCTGTCCCTAGAATAAATGTTTTTTTTAATCACAATATAGCACAAGGACAATTCAGTCACTGTCCTTCCAGGTCCCTGGAAACAAGGACTTGCAGAGTGAAATAAACTGACACTCTCCCTACCTACAGTTTTCTGTCCCTAGAATAAATGTTTTTTTTAATCACAATATAGCACAAGGACAATTCAGTCACTGTCCTTCCAGGTCCCTGGAAACAAGGACTTGCAGAGTGAAATAAACTGACACTCTCCCTACCTACAGTTTTCTGTCCCTAGAATAAATGTTTTTTTTAATCACAATATAGCACAAGGACAATTCAGTCACTGTCCTTCCAGGTCCCTGGAAACAAGGACTTGCAGAGTGAAATAAACTGACACTCTCCCTACCTACAGTTTTCTGTCCCTAGAATAAATGTTTTTTTTAATCACAATATAGCACAAGGACAATTCAGTCACTGTCCTTCCAGGTCCCTGGAAACAAGGACTTGCAGAGTGAAAGAAAAAAAACACTCTCCCTACCTACAGTTTTCTGTCCCTAGAAAAAATGTTTTTTTTAATCACAATATAACACAAGGACAATTCACTCACTGTCCTTCCAGGTCCCTGGAAACAAGGACTTGCAGAGTGAAATAAACTGACACTCTCCCTACCTACAGTTTTCTGTCCCTAGAATAAATGTTTTTTTTAATCACAATATAGCACAAGGACAATTCAGTCACTGTCCTTCCAGGTCCCTGGAAACAAGGACTTGCAGAGTGAAAGAAACTGACACTCTCCCTACCTACAGTTTTCTGTCCCTAGAATAAATGTTTTTTTAAGCACAATATAGCACAAGGACAATTCACTCACTGTCCTTCCAGGTCCCTGGAAACAAGGACTTGCAGAGTGAAAGAAACTGACACTGTCCCTACCTACAGTTTTCTGTCCCTAGAATAAATGTTTTTTTTAAGCACACTATAGCACAAGGACAATTCAGTCACTGTCCTTCCAGGTCCCTGGAAACAAGGACTTGCAGAGTGAAAGAAAAAAAACACTCTCCCTACCTACAGTTTTCTGTCCCTAGAAAAAATGTTTTTTTTAATCACAATATAACACAAGGACAATTCACTCACTGTCCTTCCAGGTCCCTGGAAACAAGGACTTGCAGAGTGAAAGAAACTGACACTGTCCCTACCTACAGTTTTCTGTCCCTAGAATAAATGTTTTTTTTAATCACAATATAGCACAAGGACAATTCAGTCACTGTCCTTCCAGGTCCCTGGAAACAAGGACTTGCAGAGTGAAATAAACTGACACTCTCCCTACCTACAGTTTTCTGTCCCTAGAATAAATGTTTTTTTTAATCACAATATAGCACAAGGACAATTCAGTCACTGTCCTTCCAGGTCCCTGGAAACAAGGACTTGCAGAGTGAAATAAACTGACACTCTCCCTACCTACAGTTTTCTGTCCCTAGAATAAATGTTTTTTTTAATCACAATATAGCACAAGGACAATTCAGTCACTGTCCTTCCAGGTCCCTGGAAACAAGGACTTGCAGAGTGAAAGAAACTGACACTCTCCCTACCTACAGTTTTCTGTCCCTAGAATAAATGTTTTTTTAAGCACAATATAGCACAAGGACAATTCACTCACTGTCCTTCCAGGTCCCTGGAAACAAGGACTTGCAGAGTGAAATAAACTGACACTCTCCCTACCTACAGTTTTCTGTCCCTAGAATAAATGTTTTTTTTAATCACAATATAGCACAAGGACAATTCAGTCACTGTCCTTCCAGGTCCCTGGAAACAAGGACTTGCAGAGTGAAAGAAACTGACACTCTCCCTACCTACAGTTTTCTGTCCCTAGAATAAATGTTTTTTTAAGCACAATATAGCACAAGGACAATTCACTCACTGTCCTTCCAGGTCCCTGGAAACAAGGACTTGCAGAGTGAAAGAAACTGACACTCTCCCTACCTACAGTTTTCTGTCCCTAGAATAAATGTTTTTTTTAATCACAATATAGCACAAGGACAATTCAGTCACTGTCCTTCCAGGTCCCTGGAAACAAGGACTTGCAGAGTGAAATAAACTGACACTCTCCCTACCTACAGTTTTCTGTCCCTAGAATAAATGTTTTTTTTAATCACAATATAGCACAAGGACAATTCAGTCACTGTCCTTCCAGGTCCCTGGAAACAAGGACTTGCAGAGTGAAAGAAAAAAAACACTCTCCCTACCTACAGTTTTCTGTCCCTAGAAAAAATGTTTTTTTTAATCACAATATAACACAAGGACAATTCAGTCACTGTCCTTCCAGGTCCCTGGAAACAAGGACTTGCAGAGTGAAAGAAACTGACACTGTCCCTACTTACAGTTTTCTGTCCCTAGAATAAATGTTTTTTTTAATCACAATATAGCACAAGGACAATTCAGTCACTGTCCTTCCAGGTCCCTGGAAACAAGGACTTGCAGAGTGAAATAAACTGACACTCTCCCTACCTACAGTTTTCTGTCCCTAGAATAAATGTTTTTTTTAATCACAATATAGCACAAGGACAATTCAGTCACTGTCCTTCCAGGTCCCTGGAAACAAGGACTTGCAGAGTGAAAGAAACTGACACTCTCCCTACCTACAGTTTTCTGTCCCTAGAATAAATGTTTTTTTTAATCACAATATAGCACAAGGACAATTCAGTCACTGTCCTTCCAGGTCCCTGGAAACAAGGACTTGCAGAGTGAAATAAACTGACACTCTCCCTACCTACAGTTTTCTGTCCCTAGAATAAATGTTTTTTTTAATCACAATATAGCACAAGGACAATTCAGTCACTGTCCTTCCAGGTCCCTGGAAACAAGGACTTGCAGAGTGAAATAAACTGACACTCTCCCTACCTACAGTTTTCTGTCCCTAGAATAAATGTTTTTTTTAATCACAATATAGCACAAGGACAATTCAGTCACTGTCCTTCCAGGTCCCTGGAAACAAGGACTTGCAGAGTGAAATAAACTGACACTCTCCCTACCTACAGTTTTCTGTCCCTAGAATAAATGTTTTTTTTAATCACAATATAGCACAAGGACAATTCAGTCACTGTCCTTCCAGGTCCCTGGAAACAAGGACTTGCAGAGTGAAATAAACTGACACTCTCCCTACCTACAGTTTTCTGTCCCTAGAATAAATGTTTTTTTTAATCACAATATAGCACAAGGACAATTCAGTCACTGTCCTTCCAGGTCCCTGGAAACAAGGACTTGCAGAGTGAAAGAAAAAAAACACTCTCCCTACCTACAGTTTTCTGTCCCTAGAAAAAATGTTTTTTTTAATCACAATATAACACAAGGACAATTCACTCACTGTCCTTCCAGGTCCCTGGAAACAAGGACTTGCAGAGTGAAATAAACTGACACTCTCCCTACCTACAGTTTTCTGTCCCTAGAATAAATGTTTTTTTTAATCACAATATAGCACAAGGACAATTCAGTCACTGTCCTTCCAGGTCCCTGGAAACAAGGACTTGCAGAGTGAAAGAAACTGACACTCTCCCTACCTACAGTTTTCTGTCCCTAGAATAAATGTTTTTTTAAGCACAATATAGCACAAGGACAATTCACTCACTGTCCTTCCAGGTCCCTGGAAACAAGGACTTGCAGAGTGAAAGAAACTGACACTGTCCCTACCTACAGTTTTCTGTCCCTAGAATAAATGTTTTTTTTAAGCACACTATAGCACAAGGACAATTCAGTCACTGTCCTTCCAGGTCCCTGGAAACAAGGACTTGCAGAGTGAAAGAAAAAAAACACTCTCCCTACCTACAGTTTTCTGTCCCTAGAAAAAATGTTTTTTTTAATCACAATATAACACAAGGACAATTCACTCACTGTCCTTCCAGGTCCCTGGAAACAAGGACTTGCAGAGTGAAAGAAACTGACACTGTCCCTACCTACAGTTTTCTGTCCCTAGAATAAATGTTTTTTTTAATCACAATATAGCACAAGGACAATTCAGTCACTGTCCTTCCAGGTCCCTGGAAACAAGGACTTGCAGAGTGAAATAAACTGACACTCTCCCTACCTACAGTTTTCTGTCCCTAGAATAAATGTTTTTTTTAATCACAATATAGCACAAGGACAATTCAGTCACTGTCCTTCCAGGTCCCTGGAAACAAGGACTTGCAGAGTGAAATAAACTGACACTCTCCCTACCTACAGTTTTCTGTCCCTAGAATAAATGTTTTTTTTAATCACAATATAGCACAAGGACAATTCAGTCACTGTCCTTCCAGGTCCCTGGAAACAAGGACTTGCAGAGTGAAAGAAACTGACACTCTCCCTACCTACAGTTTTCTGTCCCTAGAATAAATGTTTTTTTAAGCACAATATAGCACAAGGACAATTCACTCACTGTCCTTCCAGGTCCCTGGAAACAAGGACTTGCAGAGTGAAATAAACTGACACTCTCCCTACCTACAGTTTTCTGTCCCTAGAATAAATGTTTTTTTTAATCACAATATAGCACAAGGACAATTCAGTCACTGTCCTTCCAGGTCCCTGGAAACAAGGACTTGCAGAGTGAAAGAAACTGACACTCTCCCTACCTACAGTTTTCTGTCCCTAGAATAAATGTTTTTTTAAGCACAATATAGCACAAGGACAATTCACTCACTGTCCTTCCAGGTCCCTGGAAACAAGGACTTGCAGAGTGAAAGAAACTGACACTCTCCCTACCTACAGTTTTCTGTCCCTAGAATAAATGTTTTTTTTAATCACAATATAGCACAAGGACAATTCAGTCACTGTCCTTCCAGGTCCCTGGAAACAAGGACTTGCAGAGTGAAATAAACTGACACTCTCCCTACCTACAGTTTTCTGTCCCTAGAATAAATGTTTTTTTTAATCACAATATAGCACAAGGACAATTCAGTCACTGTCCTTCCAGGTCCCTGGAAACAAGGACTTGCAGAGTGAAAGAAAAAAAACACTCTCCCTACCTACAGTTTTCTGTCCCTAGAAAAAATGTTTTTTTTAATCACAATATAACACAAGGACAATTCAGTCACTGTCCTTCCAGGTCCCTGGAAACAAGGACTTGCAGAGTGAAAGAAACTGACACTGTCCCTACTTACAGTTTTCTGTCCCTAGAATAAATGTTTTTTTTAATCACAATATAGCACAAGGACAATTCAGTCACTGTCCTTCCAGGTCCCTGGAAACAAGGACTTGCAGAGTGAAATAAACTGACACTCTCCCTACCTACAGTTTTCTGTCCCTAGAATAAATGTTTTTTTTAATCACAATATAGCACAAGGACAATTCAGTCACTGTCCTTCCAGGTCCCTGGAAACAAGGACTTGCAGAGTGAAAGAAACTGACACTCTCCCTACCTACAGTTTTCTGTCCCTAGAATAAATGTTTTTTTTAATCACAATATAGCACAAGGACAATTCAGTCACTGTCCTTCCAGGTCCCTGGAAACAAGGACTTGCAGAGTGAAATAAACTGACACTCTCCCTACCTACAGTTTTCTGTCCCTAGAATAAATGTTTTTTTTAATCACAATATAGCACAAGGACAATTCAGTCACTGTCCTTCCAGGTCCCTGGAAACAAGGACTTGCAGAGTGAAAGAAACTGACACTCTCCCTACCTACAGTTTTCTGTCCCTAGAATAAATGTTTTTTTAAGCACAATATAGCACAAGGACAATTCACTCACTGTCCTTCCAGGTCCCTGGAAACAAGGACTTGCAGAGTGAAAGAAACTGACACTCTCCCTACCTACAGTTTTCTGTCCCTAGAATAAATGTTTTTTTTAATCACAATATAGCACAAGGACAATTCAGTCACTGTCCTTCCAGGTCCCTGGAAACAAGGACTTGCAGAGTGAAATAAACTGACACTCTCCCTACCTACAGTTTTCTGTCCCTAGAATAAATGTTTTTTTTAATCACAATATAGCACAAGGACAATTCAGTCACTGTCCTTCCAGGTCCCTGGAAACAAGGACTTGCAGAGTGAAAGAAAAAAAACACTCTCCCTACCTACAGTTTTCTGTCCCTAGAAAAAATGTTTTTTTTAATCACAATATAACACAAGGACAATTCAGTCACTGTCCTTCCAGGTCCCTGGAAACAAGGACTTGCAGAGTGAAAGAAACTGACACTGTCCCTACTTACAGTTTTCTGTCCCTAGAATAAATGTTTTTTTTAATCACAATATAGCACAAGGACAATTCAGTCACTGTCCTTCCAGGTCCCTGGAAACAAGGACTTGCAGAGTGAAATAAACTGACACTCTCCCTACCTACAGTTTTCTGTCCCTAGAATAAATGTTTTTTTTAATCACAATATAGCACAAGGACAATTCAGTCACTGTCCTTCCAGGTCCCTGGAAACAAGGACTTGCAGAGTGAAAGAAACTGACACTCTCCCTACCTACAGTTTTCTGTCCCTAGAATAAATGTTTTTTTTTAATCACAATATAGCACAAGGACAATTCAGTCACTGTCCTTCCAGGTCCCTGGAAACAAGGACTTGCAGAGTGAAATAAACTGACACTCTCCCTACCTACAGTTTTCTGTCCCTAGAATAAATGTTTTTTTTAATCACAATATAGCACAAGGACAATTCAGTCACTGTCCTTCCAGGTCCCTGGAAACAAGGACTTGCAGAGTGAAAGAAACTGACACTCTCCCTACCTACAGTTTTCTGTCCCTAGAATAAATGTTTTTTTAAGCACAATATAGCACAAGGACAATTCACTCACTGTCCTTCCAGGTCCCTGGAAACAAGGACTTGCAGAGTGAAAGAAACTGACACTCTCCCTACCTACAGTTTTCTGTCCCTAGAATAAATGTTTTTTTTAATCACAATATAGCACAAGGACAATTCAGTCACTGTCCTTCCAGGTCCCTGGAAACAAGGACTTGCAGAGTGAAAGAAACTGACACTCTCCCTACCTACAGTTTTCTGTCCCTAGAATAAATGTTTTTTTAAGCACAATATAGCACAAGGACAATTCACTCACTGTCCTTCCAGGTCCCTGGAAACAAGGACTTGCAGAGTGAAAGAAACTGACACTGTCCCTACCTACAGTTTTCTGTCCCTAGAATAAATGTTTTTTTTAAGCACACTATAGCACAAGCACAAAACACACTGACACTCTCCCTACCTATCCTTCTCTTTCCCTAAACTAAAGGAATCCAGGTTAAGCAAGAAAGAAATAACAGTCACTGTCCCTGCCTATGCTGCTCTATCCCTGCTCCGGAACACACTACACTAGGCCGCCGTGCTGGCGGCCTTTTATAGTGTGGGGCGTGTACTAAACACCCTCAGCAATAATTGGCCACAGGCATCCTGCCTGTGGCCAATCATTGCTCTCCTCGCTGCCGGCGCTGTGATTGGCCAAGCATGCGGGGTCACAGTGCATGCTTGGCCAATCACAGCGCCTGGATGACACTGCGATGGCGTAGTGCATTGTGGGCCGTTCGCGTCACTCGAATTTGGCGCGAACGGCCCAAATCGTTCGATCTTCGTCGAACGATCGAACAGCCGATGTTCGACTCGAACGTATGTTCGACTCGAACACGAAGCTCATCCCTACCCTCATCTCTTACTTTTTTCTTTAAAGTCTTACCACAAGACTTCTTTACAGAGGAAGAAGCAACCTTTTTAGTACACGCTACCACTCCTGGTGGGGGGGGTGATCCCTTTAAGTCAGACTCAGGAGCAGTGGTGGCCCGTCCATAGGGGGCGCCCGAGCGCCGCCCCCCTCCTGTGGTCATTTTTTTAAATGTCCTTTTTTTTCACACATGACGGTGCGTCCATAGTGGGCGCAGAAGCGCCGCTCCCGCCCGCTTCTGCGCCCGGCCGTTACTCACAACAATACATAGGTTCATGCATTGCATGAACCTATGTATTGCTGCCGCCCACTATTCAGATGGCCGGCCCCCTGAGCGCCGGCCATCTGAATAACAGCCTCTGGTTGGCCTTTAGAAGTGCCTATCAGAGCCAGCGGCTCTGATAGGCTTCCCGACTACAGCCTGAGGGCTGTAATCGGCTTCTAAATACCTAATGAGAGGACGCACGGGGGTGCGTTCCCTGGCCAATCAGGTTCACCGGGTCTGGTTACCGGTAACCTGATTGGCTGAAGCGACATCGAGGGCGGGAGAAGACATCGAGGACGGAAGAAGGATGGCGCTGACTCAAGGAAGGTAAGTGCAGGGCTGGGGGGGCAAACTGGCTGCATTTGGGGGACAAACTGGCTGCATTTGGGGGACAAACTGGCTGTATTATGGGGACAAACTGGCTGCATTTTGGGGGACAAACTGGCTGCATTTTGGGGGACAAACTGGCTGCATTTTGGGGGACAAACTGGCTGTATAATGGGGACACACTGGCTGTATAATGGGGACAAACTGGCTGTATATTGTATTGGGGGGAAACTGGCTGTATATTGGGGACAAACTGGCTGTATTTTGGGGAACAAACTGGCTGTATTATGGGGGACAAACTGGCTGTATTATGGGGACAAACTGGCTGTATATTGGGGGACAAACTGGCTGTATTATGGGGGACAAACTGGCTGTATATTGGGGGACAAACTGGCTGTATTTTGGGGGACAAACTGGCTGTATTATGGGGGACAAACTGGCTGTATTATGGGGACAAACTGGCTGTATATTGGGGGACAAACTGGCTGTATTATGGGGGACAAACTGGCTGTATATTGGGGGACAAACTGGCTGTATTTTGTGGGACAAACTGGCTGTATTTTGGGGGACAAACTGGCTGTATATTGGGGGACAAACTGGCTGTATTATGGGGGAAAAACTGGCTGTATATTGGGGGACAAACTGGCTGTATTTTGGGGGGAAACTGGCTGTATATGGGGGACAAACTGGCTGTATACGGGGGACAAACTGGCTGTATTTTGGGGGACAAACTGGCTGTATATGGGGGACAAACTGGCTGTATTTTGGGGGGAAACTGGCTGTATATGGGGGAAAAACTGGCTGTATTTTGGGGGGAAACTGGCTGTATATGGGGGACAAACTGGCTGTATTTTGGGGGGAAACTGGCTGTATATTGGGGGAAACTGGCTGTATATTGGGGAAAAACTGGCTGTATATTGGGGACAAACTGGCTGTATATTGGGGGACAAACTGACTGTATATTGGGGGACAAACTGGCTGTATATTGAGGGACAAACTGGCTGTATATGGGGGGGAAACTGGCTGTATATGGGGGGAAACTGGCTGCATTTGGGGACAAACTAGTGGCGTTTGGGCACAGTGGCTGCGTTTAATGGGCACAGTGGCGACAATTGATGATTTTTTTTTTTGTTTGTTTGCGCCCCCCCAAAAAATTTGAGCACCAGCCGCCACTGTTCAGGAGGGGTAGACTCCTGGGGGGGGTAACTGACTCGGGGGGCACAGACTTGGAAGGTTCTGACACAAGAGGAGAGGGTACAGTAGGCTGGGGGGACACAGAGACAGAAACAGAAGGAATACTTACAGACACAGAAGGGGTAGCCACAGGAACTGGAGAGGGATCCTGAGCAGGACCAGGGGAGGCGGTCACCGCAGAGGAGGATGGTACACCGGGGGCCTCACCCTCCATCCTGTCCAGCCTTGACAAGTCATCTATTACCTCCTTCTCCATATTGTGCCAGGCTTCAGGACATCTGCTGTAGGGGTGGCCAAGGCGCAGGCACAGGTTGCACCTGATCTTCCTGGTGCAGTCCTTAGCCATATGACCCTGACCCCGACACACTGAACATATCAAGGCTGAACAGGAGGAGCTCAAGTGCCCCTTTTCTCCACAGCGGTGACACAGCTTCGGCTGACCAGGGTAGAAAACAGTCATCCTAGCCCTCCCTATGAAAGCTGAGGAGGGCAGGTGACGGACAACATTCCCATCCCTGGCCAATCTGACTGTTACCGACCATCCCCCAGTCCAGATGTTACGCTCATCGAGGATTTTATTGGGCTTGGTCAAAACCCCCCCATAGTTCCTTAACCAGACCTCTAGATCCCGAGCAGGAACACTCTCATTGGTCAGGATAATGGTAATTTTTTTTACTGTTGACCTCTGAGAAACCGCATCTGGGACCAGACCTTCCCATTCAGGTCTTGACCTGCACCGGGCCTCATATCGCTCCCAGAACAGGTCAAGACCCTCTGGCCTGGTGAAGCTAACCGTATTATCCGTGTCCCAGCTACATGTATAAAGGCATACAGGTCATTTGCACCAAAACCCATCTCCAATATCAAGTCCACCACTGCACGCCGTGCTGGAGGGATGGCACCACCTTCCCATTTCAGAATAACTACATTCCGCCTGGGACCCCCAGCAGAAGCCAGAGACCCAAGACCAGATCCTGGGGTGCTCAAAGTGGCAGCTTGTAGGGGAAAACCCTGCTTGGGAGCGGGACTACCAGGAGCAGAGTGTACCGCCTGTGCAAATGTAGGTTAATCAGGGCCAAGGGCCCACACTGAAGTCACATTAGTCTGTACATTATCTGCATGAACAGAGTTGGTAGGATTGTCCATCACACTTGTACTGGGACCATTGTTCATCACACCTGAACTGGGACCATTGTTCATCACACCTGAACTGGGATGATTTTTATCAGCCACACACACATTCCCATCAGGAATAGTCACAGTTGCTGCAATACCAGTTGTCTCCTGATGCTGCGCTGTAGAGTCCTCAGCAGCAGTGGAGCAAACAGCTTTGGACTCAGCCAAAGAAGGGTTAATGGGCTGTTCTGACACTTGCAGTTCATTTGCAGAAATTACATTTTTTAAATGTAAAGCCTCGTACACACGGCCGAGAATCTCGTCGTAAAAAACACGTCGTTTTTTTCCCGACGAGATCCTTGGACAAGAAACTTGTCCCGGCCGAGTGTACACACGCTCATTTCAAAGAACCCGCGGTTCTTTGAAGGGAGCGAACGCGGTGACGTAATTGAATACGACGAGCATGCGCTCGTCACATTCGATGCCGTCACCGCCATCTTTGTACACCCTATCCTATGCCTAGGAAGCTACCGCGCATGCGTCAAAGTAATTTCGAGCATGCACGGGCTTCCCGGAGGACAGGTAAGTGTACACACACACAATTTTCTCGTCGAGAAACAGGCTGAGGAGAATCTCGACGAGAAAATAGAGAGCAGGTTCTCTATTTTCTCGTCGAGATTCTAGTCGGTTTTCTTGACGAGAAACCATACACACGAACGAATTTCTCGGCAAGAAATCTCTGCCAGAAAGTTTCTTGCTGGTTCTTGCTGAGAAACTCGGTCGTGTGTACGAGGCTTGACTCTCGCTGCATTGCAGCCTCAGCAGGCACAACATTGCTGCACACAGGACTAGCAGCCTGATTGTCATTAGGCACATTATCAGTCATGGTGCTAGATGGTACAAAAACTGTTTTATCCACAACATGGGACTTAGCAGGCTTCACTTTATCAGGCACATCATCAGTAATGTCCTCCTCATTAAACACAAGCTGATACCCCCGCATAGGAGACTCCATTACCTGGATTACCCTCAGCATGCCTCCTGAGTCCTGGGAAGGCATGGGGCTGCTTACCTCTCCCTGGGGGGGCAGGGGGGCAGAACTGGGGGTCTCCTCCTCCTCCACCTCCATCTTTGTCACCCTTGCAAACCTTTTGTCGTTGCAAAATTTTTCCTTAAAGGGCCCATCTCTGCCTTCCATCATAGCCACGATGGTCTCCTGATGATCCACACGGACCTTGGCCAGTTGAATTTCCGGATCCATGGATCCCCATTTCTGGCTATGTAAGCCCTCACGTTGCCTTCGCAGGCGCTTCAGCTCCGCTCTCAGCTTGTAGAGCTTGTCCCTCTCCCTATTCAGGGCCTTAATCCCGGCCACCACTCGCTCCCGAATGGCCTCCGAGCCTTCATCCTCACCAGGGGCAGAGAGATCGGCTTGTACAGAGGATGGCATGTCACCCGACGGCCCAGGAGATGGCTGCGAGACTCCAGCAGGAGAGGCCCTGCCGGCCTCCATGGCCTCCCCAGAAAGGGGGCCAGGAGAGCTGGGATAGATTTCACCACCACTCCCCTCTCACAGAGCAGCTTCAGAGGCACCTTACTCCTGACACACCTGTGCTCCAATGATGGGCGGGGCACTATTCCTCCCACTGACACCAAAGATGGGACACTATTCCTGCCAATGATACCAATGATGGGGCACTATTCCTCCCACTGATTCCAATGATGGGGCACTATTCCTCCCACTGACACCAAAGATGGGACACTATTCCTGTAAATGATACCAATGATGGGGCACTATTCCTCCCACTGATACCAATGATAGGGCACTATTCCTCCCACTGATATCAATGATGGGACACTATTCCTCCCACTGATACCAATGATGGGTCACTATTCCTCCCACTGATACAAATGACGGGGCACTATTCCTCCCACTGATACCAATGGTGGGACACTATTCCTCCCACTGATACCAATGGTGGGACACTATTCCTCCCACTGATACCAATGATGGGGCACTATTCCTCCCAGTGATAACAATGGCGGGACACTATTCCTCCCACTGATACCAGAGGTGGGACACTATTCCTCCCCCTAATGCCAAAGATGCATTGTTTATTCCCACAGACACCAGGACAATTTCTTCTCCCAGTGACCGCTGTCCGACCCCCCCCCCTCCGGGGTCCGGCCCTTTGGTTATAAGTTTGGAGACCCCTGTTCTAATCCTAATCATAATTCCTAGTAAACTTATGGTAGAAAGAAATGTGGCACCCAAGATGGCAGTGACTGCCAGGCGAAGATAAGTGTTTTTCTCTCCCCGTTGTGTTGAGTTCGCAGTATGCCGTACCGCTCCTGGGGTAATGTTTCGGCTCGCAGTAACCGGCACGGTTTGTTAAAGGCAGTTAGTTTCAGAGCTGAAACTGGCGAGCCTGACAGTGCTAATATTTGTACACTGATTTTGTGTTGTCTTTCCTGACAAGCCTGGAGATGTAGATCTGTCTCAGCATCTCCTCCAAATGATCATTAGATTAGGAAGAGATGACAAGCTCCGGAGAACATCGGCAAATTACAATAATAAGTTCCTGAGATTCTGTCACCGGCACTCAGGATCTCTGGGTGATTTAAAGGGATTTTGTTGCCTTCCTTTATTTCTAAAGCTATAAATGTGATCTCTGTAAAGTCATAAATATTTACATCAAGTTCAATTTGCACAAGTCCCGTCAGCAGCTGGTTGGCTTTTTTAAGGGTCCACTCACCGGAGTGGATGTCTGCACCCCCCCCCCCCCCGGTGAGTGGAGGGGTGGCGTATGCAGCTTGGATCGACACAAGCAAAAGGAAACACCCTACAAACAAGGTGCAGCTAATCTGACCAAAGGGGCAAGCTTTCCTCTTTTTGGCTGCTTTTACACCCTGATATGTGTTTGCTCCATGGCTGACCATGCGCTGCTCCCCCATGTTGTGGACGGGGCACTCTATATTTCCCATTCAGATCTGGTACCAATAGGATCTCGTGAGGAAGCTGTAAGTGAAACGTGTAGTGATCCCTTGTTGGTACTTTGAAGTCCTGTTGGGCCCTGGTATAGAAGATCATCACTGGACACAAGGACTAAACTCTTCATACTTATGGGCACTCCCACAGGTTTCTTTGTACTACTACATACTTTCCCCACTCATGTATGGGATGATGTTTTGATGTACACATCATGTTAACCTCTTTTGATATGATTTTAAGGTGTTTTACCATGTTGTTACAATAACATTTTGGATTTTATATTCAATTGAGTACTCTCTTCCTTCTTTGGGATTACTGGTGGCTACCAACCTAAAGTCCAAGTTTTTTCTTGTTTTTTGTTTTTTTAGGGTTCCATGCACACAGGTGTATTAGAATATTTAAAAGCTGGCCAAAGGATTCAGCAAACGAAACGCATGTAATAGTACATAAAGTATGCCTATTCCTACAGGTTAATGCTCCCTTCACACCGGGCGATTAACTATGTGCCCCATGCTGGCCCACCTTTTATCAGCACAGGGATGCACAGGTGTTGCGTGTATGCACATGCCGGAGTCCCAGGGTGAATTTGGGGACACACAGATGTCACATTGGGACACAGCGGCTGTGTCGTGCAGTTGTGTTCTCCAATAGAGATTTATGGGACTCCAGCATGGGGATTCTCACAACACCTGTGCATCCCCATGCGGGTAAAGGATGGCCCTGCATGGGGCACACAGCTAATCACCCCATATAAACGGGGCCTAATGCGGGTTTATGGTCAAACAGCATTTAGAAGCATATGCTTGAAAATTTATTATAGCCAATAAAATGAATTTGTGTTCATACACAGCTTGTATGCACAGGCACATGCAGCCCTCTCCTCTCCCCACTCCTCCCTTCTCCTCTCCTATTCTATACCCATCCCTCTCTTTTCCTCCCCTTTCCTCTCCTATACCCACCCCTCTTCTCACCCCCCCCTTTTTCTCTTCTCCTATAACCACCTCACTCTCTTCTCTTCACTTATACACGCCCCTCTCCTGTCCCTGTCCATCCTCTACTCTCTTCCTCCTCTCTGTTCCCCACTCCTCTCATCTTTTACTCTCCTTTTTTATCTTCTCTTTACTCTCCTCTTCTTCTCTCCTTTCCTACTCTTGTCCCCTCCCGTCTCCTCTCTTGTCCTCCTCCCCTCTCTTCTCCTACTCCTGTTCCCTCCCCTCTCCTCCCCTCCCCTCTCCCCTTTGAAAGGAGTAGGAGAGGAGACGAGAAGGGACAGGAGTAGGAGAGAGGATGGGAATGGTATAGGAGAGGAGAGGGGAGGGAACAGAAGTAGCAGAGGAGAGGGGACAAGAGAAGAGAGGGGAGGGGACAAGAGAGGAGAGGGGAGGGGACAGGAGTAGGAGAGGAGAAGGGAAGGGACAGGAGTAGAAAAGGAGGGGGGATGGGAAAGGAGTCCTTTCCCATCCCCTCTCCTCTCCTACTCCTGTCCCCTCCCTTCTCCTCTCTTACTCCTTTCCCATCCCCTTTTCTCTCCTACTCCTGTCCCCTCTCCTCTCCCATACTCTTCCCTCTCCTATCCCTGTCCCCTTCCCTCCCCGCTCCTACTCCTGTCCCCTTCCCTCTCCTCTCATCTCCTACTCCTGTCCCCTCCCCTATCCTCTCCTACTCCTGTCCCCTCTCCTATCCTCTCCTCTCCTACTCCTGTCCCCTCCCCTATCCTCTCCTTTCCTACTCCTGTCCCCTCCCCTAACCTCTCCTGTCCCCTCCCCTCTCCTTTCCTCTCCTACTCCTGTCCCCTCCCCTCTCATCTCCTTCTCCTGTCCCCTTCCCTCTCCTACTCCTGTCCCCTCCCCTATCCTCTCCTACTCCTCTCCCCTCCCCTATCCTCTCCTACTCCTGTCCCCTCCCCTATTCTCTCCTGTCCCCTCCCCTCTCCTTTCCTCTCCTACTCCTGTCCCCTCCCCTCTCATCTCCTTCTCCTGTCCCCTTCCCTCTCCTACTCCTGTCCCCTCCCCTCTCCTCTCCCACTCCTGTTCGTTCCCCTCTCCTCTCCTTTCCTCTCCTACTCCTGTCTCCTGTCCCCTCTTCTCTCCTACCCTGTCCCCTCCCCTCTCTCCTCTCTCTTTCATACTCTTCCCCCCTCTGCTCTCTTCTTTTCTTCTCTCCAGACACCATTGACAAGGGTCACCTATGACAAGACATTGCTCATCAATGATGTCATCGCCATAATCAATTTGTAGCCTTCTGTGGATGTTAGGCAGCCTGCACCCCTCCTTCATCAAGAACTCAATGTTGCCTCATTGCTTCTGCTTGGAATCCATTATTTATCTGCAATGAAAAAGGAGAAGAAGAAGAGTTATGCCGCGTACACACGATCGATTTTCTTGACGGTGTATTTTCTCGACGGTGAAACACCGTCGAGAAAATCGACGGGAAAAACGAGGGAACGGCTTGGTTCCCTACACACGTCCGTTTTTCCCGACATTTTTTTTTTGGTCGAGAAAAACGACCGTGTGTGGGCTCCGTGACAGTGTTTCCCTATGGGAAAACTGCCGCGGAAAAAAACGACAGGAATCACGACGAGAAAAATTAGAGCATGTTCTAATTTTTCTCGTCGTGATTAATGCCGTTTTTCCCGTCGGGAAAAATGACAAAAAGCCCACACACGGTCGTTTTTCTTGTTAAAAAAAAAACAAACATTTTTCCTGACGGGAAAAATGATCGTGTGTACGCGGCATTACTATAGAGAAAGTGTTACTATACCAATATGTGAATTTTGAACAACCTATGTAAGGTAATAAAAATAAAAAAAAGATTTGCCCACTTTTGCATTGCTTTTGGTACAATCCTTGGCTCTTCTTACGGTGAGGCTCCCCCTTGTCTGGGGTCACACAGTTTCCCATCTATGGTTTCCCTTATCACTTCAATTCCATCACTATCTGAGACTGATACTCTTGCTACAACCTGATATCTGAAACTTAAATATGCTTACATTTTTTTTTTTTGGAATGAACTGCACACCGGCCCTGATATACAAGATTACAAATGAACTCGAGCTGCAAGAATGTTGACACAAGCTGGACTGTGGCCCAAGCACCTCGGTGTTTGTTTCAAAAACCCTAAAATGGAAATTTTATAAAAAGAACTGCGTAAAATGTTGGCAACTGTGGCAGGCTGGCCGAGTGTCCAACTTCCAGAGCAGACATCAGATTTAGCAAAGGTCGTCGAGCCAATGGGACGGCTGAGTGCCAGACACTTCCAAGGGGAACCGTTGTGTCCCTAGGAATGAGAGTGTCATCTTCTAAAGATGTTGAGAGGTCACAAGCAGAAAGCTGTCAGTCATGCAGTTACCACCATTCTGCCTAATGCTACATATAGTAGCTCACAAAAGTAAGTACACCCCTCACAATTTTGTAAATATTTTATTATCTCTTTTCATGTGACAACACTGAAGAAATGACACTTTGCTACAATGTAAAGTAGTGAGTGTACAGCTTGTATAACAGTGTAAATTTTCTGTCCCCTCAAAATAACCCAACACACAGCCATTAATGTCTAAACCGCTGGTGACAAAAGTGAGTACACCCTTAAGGAAAAATGTCCAAATTGGGCCCAGAGTGTCAATTTTTTGTGTGGCCACCATTATTTTCCAGCACTGCCTTAATCCTCTTGGTCATGGAGTTCACCAGAGCTTCACATCTTGCCACTGGAGTCCTCTTCCACTCCTCCATGACGATATCATGGAGCTGGTGGATGTTAGAGATCTTGCGCTCCTCCACCTTCCGTTTGAGGAGCCCCACAGATGCTCAATAGGGTTTAGGTCTGGAGACATGCTTGGCCAGCAAACAGCGTAACAGCTGACATTGAAACTGTCTCCGCTCTGCTCACTGATCTCACACAGCCCCGCCTCCTCCTAACCCCGCGCCTGTAATAGACAGAATGCATCCCAGCATTGGACCCACATTCTGTCTATTATAGGCGCGGGGTTAGGAGGAGGTGGGGCGCTGTGTGAGATCAGTGAGCAGAGCGGAGACAGTTTCAATGTAAGCTGTTACGGCGTGTTTTACCGCTCGGTGATCCCGCAGCTCTCCTCTAACTCCAGTCATGATCCAGGCACCCCTCTCACTTCCTCCACCCTGGCAAAGCTGTAAGGCTGCAATGGGGCAATGTAAGGCTGCAATGGGGCACTGTAAGGCTGCAATGGGGCAATGTAAGGCTGCAATGGGGACAATATAAGGCTGCAATGGGGGCAATATAAGGCTGCAATGGGGGCAATATAAGGCTGCAATGAGGGCAATGTAAGGCTGTAATGGGGGCAATGTAAGGCTGCAATGGGGTCACTGTAAGGCTGCAATGGGGGCAATGTAAGGCTGCAATAGGGGCACTGTAAGGCTGCAATGGGGGCACTGTAAGGCTGCAATAGGGGCAATGTAAGGCTGCAATGGGGGCACTGTACGGCTGCAATGGGGCAATGTAAGGCTGCAATGGGGCACTGTAAGGCTGCAATGGGGGCACTGTAAGGCTGCAATGGGGCAATGTAAGGCTGCAATGGGGGCACTGTAAGGCTGCAATGGGGGCACTGTAAGGCTGCAATGGGGGCACAGTGAGGCTGAAATTTGGGGCACAGTGAGACTGAAATTTGGGGCACAGTGAGGCTGCAATTTGGGGCACAGTGAGGCTGCAATGTGGGGCACAGTGAGGCTGCAATGTGGGGCACAGTGAAGCTGAAATTTAGGGCACAGTGAGGCTGCAATGTGGGACAAAGTGAGGCTGCAATGGGGCAAAGTGAGGCTGCAATGTGGGGCAAAGTGAGGCAGCAATGTGGGGCAAGGTGAGGCTGCAATGGGGGCACGGTGAGGCTACAATACGGCTCACGGTGAGGCTGCAATGTGGGGCACAGTGAGGCTGCAACGTGGGGCACGGTGAGGCTGCAATGGGGGCACAGTGAGGCTGAAATTTGGGGCACAGTGAGGCTGAAATTTGGGGCACAGTGAGGCTGCAATGTGGGGCACAGTGAGGCTGCAATGTGGGGCACAGTGAGGCTGCAATTTAGGGCACAGTGAGGCTGCAATGTGGGGCACAGTGAGGCTGCAATGGGGCAAAGTGAGGCTGCAATGTGGGGCAAAGTGAGGCTGCAATGTGGGGCAAGGAGAGGCTGCAATGGGGGCACGGTGAGGCTACAATACGGCTCACGGTGAGGCTGCAATGTGGGGCACGGTGAGGCTGCAATGATGGGCACAGGTCACGCTGCATTAACTCCAGTCACGATCCGGCAACCCCTCTCACATCCTCCGCCCTGGCAAAGCTGTAAGGCTGCAATGGGGCAATGTAAGGCTGCAATGGGGGCAATATAAGGCTGCAATGAGGGCAATGTAAGGCTGCAATGGGGGTAATGTAAGGCTGCAATGAGGGCAATGTAAGGCTGCAATGGGGGCACTGTAAGGCTGCAATGGGGGCACTGTAAGGCTGAAATGGGGGCACAGTGATTCTGCAATTTGGGGCACAGTGAGGCTGCAATTTGGGGCACAGTGAGGCTGCAATGTGGGGCACAGTGAGGCTGCAATGTGGGGCACAGTGAGGTTGCAATGTGGGGCACAGTGAGGCTGCAATTTGGGGCAAAGTGAGGCTGCAATGTGGGGCACAGTGAGGCTGAAATGGGGCAAAGTGAGGCTGCAATGTGGGGCAAAGTGAGGCTGCAATGTGGGGCACGGTGAGGCTGCAATGTGGGGCACGGTGAGGCTGCAATGGGGACACGGTGGTGCTACAATGTGGGGCACGATGAGGCTGCAATGTGGGGCACGGTGAGGCTGCAATGTGGGGCACGGTGAGGCTGCAATGGGGGCACGGTGGGGCTACAATGTGGGGCACGATGAGGCTGCAATGTGGGTCACTGTGAGGCTGCAATGTGGGGCACGGTGAGGCTGCAATGTGGGGCATGGTGAGGCTGCAATGATGGGCACAGGTCACGCTGCATTGATGGGCACAGGTGAGCCTGCATTGATGGGCACTGGTGAGGCTGTGCTGAGGGAAACTGATAAAGTTGTTGTTGATATTTTTTTTTGTAACTTAATTCTGCATAAAACATTCAAGTGTCATTTCATGAGATAATTTATGATGGTGTGATTAGGGGCGGGGCAGGGTAGGGGTTGGGTGGGGCAACTGGTGGTGAGTAACCCTTGAAACCTGGCTAGTAGCTCAGGACTTGAAATTTTGAGCCCTGGGCTAGTATATATATATATATATATATATATATATATATATATAAATATATTCTTTAGCAGAGACCCTACAGAATAAAATGGCGATCATTGCAATTTTTTTATGTCATACAGTATTTGCGCAGTGGTTTTTCAAACACATTTTTTATGGAAAAGATACACTTTAATGAATTTTAATGCAAAAAAACACAATATATAACCCATTTTTTGGGTAAAATATAAAAAATTATGTTACGCCGAGTTAATAGATACTTAACATGCAATGCTTTAAAATTGTGCACTCTCATGGAATGGCAGCAAACTACAATACTTAAAAATCACCCTAGGCGAAGCTTTACGTTTTTTTTTTTTTACAGATTATCAGTTTAGAGTTATAGAGGAGGTCTAGTGCTAGAATTATTGCTCTCCTTATAACGTTCGTGGTGATACCTCACATGTGTGGTGCGAACACCCTTTACACATGCGTGTGTAACTTATGTCTGCGTTCGCTTCTGCATACAAGCACGGAAGGATAGGGGCGCTTTAAATTATTATTTTTCTTATTTATTTTATCTTTTATTTTTACACTGTACACTTATTTATTTTTTTATCACTTTTTTTCCTATTACAAGGAATGTAAGCTTTCCTTGTAATAGAACTAAGGATGACAAGTCCTCTTTATGGAGAGATCTGGGGTTTATAAGACCCCAAATCTTTTCTTTACCTTTAAAAGCAAAAGATCCCAACAAAAATTTGATCTTTCGCTTTAAAAAACAAATGTTTACTTATGTCCTAGACTGGAAATTATGTCATGACGCCACTCCGGTCCTCCAAGATCATAGAGGCGATCAGAGACTATCTGGCTTTGATCACCTCTTTGGCCAGCCGTGTGAACCCTTGGATCGTTTTCCAGGTGCACCGGCCAAAATGGTAAGCCTGAGAAACACTGGCGAGCAGTGAGAGGGGGGCGGTGGGAGACTTCTCTGCCTGCTTCTGAAAGCAATCCATAGGCTAATAAGCCACTCAGAACGCTTTCATAAAAAAGCCATTCACTGGCTGAAAAAAATAATAATACTGGGGTTATGGCTGACAGCTTCAGCCATAACCCCGGTAAACCTCTTGCATGCCGCACCATATATATAATATGGCGGCTGGCAAGTGGTTAGGAAATGTCCACTTCTCCAGACTGACACCCACCTATGAAGGCATTCTGATATTTGCATTCTTCTAGGAGCCAGCCCATTATTTTCATCAGGGCTGAGGGCTCCTGAGAGGAGTACTGAGGCATGATGCCTCTTCTCTTCTGCCGGCACTTCCCATCAGCCATGATCTGCCTGCATTGCATAGAGAAGCACAGAATCTTTACAAGACCACATCAACATCCTGGCATTTCCCAATATACAGCAATAGCATCATACTTTCCAAAATGCTTTACTTTTTGAAAAACAATCCTTGCATTGTAGCACAATGACTTTGCCTAGGTTGAGATGTCATTAGTCCATAGCTCCCAACTGTCCCAGATTCCAAGGGACTGTCCCGTATATTGTGGTACTGCCCCGTATTTTGAGGGCCTGTCCCGTATTTTGAGGGAATGTGTCAGACTTTGAGGGACTGTCCCGCATTTTGAGGGGCTGTCCCGCACTTTGAGGGACTGTCCCGTATTTTGAGGGACTGTCCCTCATTTTGAGGGGCTGTCCCGTATTCTGAGGGGCTGTCCCGCATTTTGAGGGACTGTCCCGCATTTTGAGGGACTGTCCCGTATTTTGAGGGACTGTCCTGTATGTTGAGGGACTGACCAGTATTTTGAGGGACTGTCCCATATTTTGAGGGTCTGTCCCGCATTTAGAGGGACTGCCCCGCATTTTGAGGGACTGTCCCGTATTTTAAGGGACTGTCCTGTATGTTGAGGAACTGACCAGCATTTTGAGGGACTGTCCCATATTTTGAGGGTCTGTCCCGGATTCTGAGGGAATGTGGTAGATTTAGAGGGACTGTCCCTTATTTTGAGGGTCTGTCCCGTTTTTTGAGGGAATGTGTCAGTTTTTGAGGGACTGTCCCGTATTTTGAGGGTCTGTCCCGGATTTTGAGGGAATGTGGCAGATTTTGAGGGACTGTCCCGTATTTTGAGGGAATGTGTCGTATTTTGAGGGACTGTCCCGGAGTTGTAACAAAGTCCCTCTGTCCCTCTTTCCTCCTCATTTGTCCCTCATTTTGGTCTGATCTCTATAGTTGTATATATAATGCACTTTTGTAGCTTTTAGAAAGTGTTTCCCAGTGCTAAACCTTTCATCCAATTTCTAAATCGCTGCATTTGTAAATGTTAAAAACCGATATAAATGAATAGTAGTGTAAAAAAAAAAGCACTTGTGGGTTTAACTAATCTTTTTTTTTGTACAATTCTCCTTTAAGAGGGGCGTGGCAGGGGGTGTGTCCTATGCCTACATACTTTTGGCAAAAGGTGTCCCTTGTTACATCTCAAAAAATTGGGAGGTATGTTAGTCTGCTGCAGGCAGGAGGAAGCATGTCCTTAGTCTCCCCTGCCCCGTGATCAGACTGCAACATTGTAACTTTGTAGTAAGTCACAAGGCGAGAGGCTGCAGCAGGGGCAGATCTGTGTCAGATATTTGTGAACACAGCCGTCTTATTTATTTTTGTGCTGTTAGTAGGTTCCTCCGCTCCCCCTTTTGTTTTGGTACTAGTAGGTACATTCTTTGAGTAGACCCTTCCTGTCTCTCTGCTGCTCAGTTGTTTAGTTTCACTTTCTAAGTGGAGACAGGGAAGGTCATTGTCTTCTTGCATTTTTGAAGACTGGAAAAAACAATCCTCTGTACTGCACTTATAGGAAGTAAAATTGTGTTGGATTCAACTGTTAAGCTGCCTGTGGATTCTGCCAAGTCAGCAAGTGGCCATTCTATCTGCACAGACTGGGTCTAAGAAGATATGTCATTGCTTATATTGTATTGGCATTTGAAATGGAAAACAATAACTGCACAGGCACCAGGATTTCTATGACTGATCCAGAATCTCAATCTGGAAGTAGAAAAAAAAAAGTGAAACTGACCGGTCACTGCTGCTCTCTGTCCTTGTGCGGGGGGACTGGTCTTGTCTCCGCCCCCTCCTGTAGTTTTCTGAAGGCAGCCTGTAGTAGGTGGAGCCTGCCAGGCCATGCCCACAGCTCTGCCCTCTGATCTGGCCATGTATAGAATGATGATGATGTCACTACTACTTTTATACAGTGCCTTGAAAAAGTATTCATACCCCTTGAAATTTACTACATTTTCTCATGTTACAACCAAAAAAGTAAATGTATTTTATTGGGATTTTATGTGATAGACCAACACAAAGTGGCCCATAATTGTGAAGTGGAAGGAAAATGATAAATGATACAAATAAATATGTGAAAAGTGTGGGGGGCATTTGTATGGCGCCCCCCGGAGTCAATACTTTGTAGAACCCCCTTTCTCTCCAATTACAGCTGCAAGTCTTTTTGGGGGTGTCTCTACCAGCTTTGCACATCTAGAGAGGAACATTTCTGCCCATTCTTCTTTGTAAAATATCTCAAGCTCTGTCAGATTGGATGGAGAGCATCTGTGATCAGCAATTTTCAAGTCTTGTCACAGATTCTCAATGGGATTTAGGTCTGGACTGTGACTGGGCCATTCTAACACATGAATATGCTTTGATCTAAACCATTCCATTGTAGCTCTGGCTGTATGTTTCGGGTCGTTGTCCTGCTGGAAGGTGAACCTCCGCCCCAGTCTCAAGTCTTTTGCAGACTAACAGGTTTTCTTCTAAGATTGTCCTGTATTTGTCTCCATCCATCTTCCCATCAACTCTGACCAGCTTTCCTGTCCCTGCTGAAGAAAAACATCCCCACCACATAAAGCTGCCACCACCATGTTTCACAGTGAGGATGGTGTGTTCAGGGTGATGTGCAGTGTTAGTTTTCCGCCACACGTAGCGTTTTGCTTTTAGGCCAAAAAGTTCAATTTTGGTCTCATCTGACCAGAGCACCTTCTTCCACATGTTTGCTGTGTCCCCCACATGATTGCTGTGTCCCCCACATGATTGCTGTGTCCCCCACATGTTTGCTGTGTCCCCCACATGATTGCTGTGTCCCCCACATGGCTTCTCACAAACTGCAAACAGGACTTCTTATAACTTTCTTTCCCCAATGTCTCTCTTCTTGTCACTCTTCCATAAAGGGCAGATTTGTGGAGAAGCACGACTAATAGTTGTCCTGTGGACAGATTCTCCCACCTGAGCTGTGGATCTCTGCAGCTCCTCCAGAGTTACCATGGACCTCTTGGCTGCTTCTCTGATGAATGCTCTCCTTGCCCGGCCCGGTCAGTTTAGGTGGACGGCCATGTCTTGGTAGGTTTGCAGTTGTGCCATACTCTTTCCATTTTCCGATGATGGATGGAACAGAGCTCCGTGAGATGTTCAAAGCTTGGGATATTTTTTTTATAACCTAACCCTGCTTTATACTTCTCCACAACTTTATCCCTGACCTGTCTGGTGTGTTCCTTGGCCTTCATGATGCTGTTTGTTTACTAAGGTTCTCTAACAAACCTCTGAGGGCTTCACAAAACAGCTGTATTTATACTGAGATTAAATGACACCCAGGTGGACTCTATTTACTAATTAGGTGACTTCTGAAGGCAATAGGTTCCACTAGATTTTAGTTGGGGGTATCAGAGTAAAGGGGGCTGAATACAAATGCCCCCCCCCGACTTTTCACATATTTATTTGTAAAAAAACCGTTGAAAACCATTTATCATTTTCCTTCCACTTCACAATTATGAGCCACTTTGTGTTGGTCTATCACATAAAATCCCAATAAAATACATTTACGTTTTTGGTTGTAACAAAATGTGGAAAATTTCAAGGGGTATGAATACTTTTTCAAGGCACTGTACAAGGTAACATCTGGGTTTTTGTGCACATTTCTATCCTATGTGGCTATTAAGGAATATATTTAGATATACTTTATGAAGATCTTGCTGGAGCTAAACAGAAAAAAAAAAAAAAAAGACACGGGAAAAAACAACCCAGAGTCTACTGGCAGCGTCCTGCGAAGGATCCGTGTCTTGTGTGTGTTTCCCGCTTTGGAGGTGTGAACATTGCGCCTTTGTCACCTTCATACCGGAATCATCACAACACTTCAACAATTCAGGAATATTTCAGCGCACCGTATAATTTACGTTATTAGGTCAGCCACTGAAGCCGTTACACACGCTGCGTATAGATCAGCCGAGGTTTTCTCACTGACTGATGTGACAGTTTGGTGAGAGACGGCAGATAAAAGGTGGGAAATGTAGAGGAGTATCGGGAAAGAGAAAAGCCCCATAAAACCGGGGGGGGGGGGGGGAGGTAACAAAGAAGGATTTTAGGATAGGGTGACCAGACATCCCCAGTTTCAGGGGACAGTCCCCGGATTGAGGACACTGTCCCCGGACCAAGTCTGTCCCCGGTTTTGTCCCCAGATTGGATTTGAAGAGGGGCTGGGGCAATTTCAAAGAAAGTCAGTGCAGAATAAAAAAAAAAATCTGAATTACACCCCCCCCCCCGCTCTGCCGCTCCTACTAGCTTAGGGGGGGGGGGTGTATTTTTTTTTGTCCATTATCTGTGCCCCTTTCTGATGATCATGTGCTGGTCAGAGTGGAGGGAATATTTCTTCAGTTTCGGGTGCAGGCCCATTCAGCTTCCGCTCCCATGTTCTCCTGCCTTGGCTCAAGTCCCGGCCAGCCGCCTGCCTGCTTATCTCCTTGCCTTCCCTGGCGGAGTGATCTTCCTCCGCTCCCCACCCAGTAGTAGCCGGGGCCCGGAGAGTAAGACTTGACAGGCTGTGAAGCGGGCGGCGGCGGCGACGGGCAGAGAGTCGCTGATTGCCGCCATTACTAGTAAAAAATAAAATAAAATGTCCCCGGATTTCAATTTAAAAATCTGGTCACCTTATTTTAGGAGGACATCAGTATTTCATCAGATCCATAATGTGACACACAGAGTCCTCCTTACTTACTTTCCAGTTTATGTATAAATAGCCAGAAAATACATAGCACATAGGTGTGCACCCCAGACACTCATCCCTTACTTTGCCGTCTCAGCTGCACGGGACAGGGAATGAATGGGAAGTGAATGATTGAATGAATGAATGGGATCTCACTCTGCTGCTGGAGCTGGATTAGGACATTGGGCTGATCTTCCCAGGCACACCCAGGGCCGCCATCAGGAATTTTGGGGCCCCTTACACAGCTTCAGGCATGGGCAGGGATGGACTGGCCATAGGGACTACCTGGAGTTTCCAGGTGGGCCGATGGCTCAGTGGGCCGTTTAGCCCCTCCCTACTGGGCCATAGTCATATGACGCCGGCAGGAACCCTCCCTCCCTCCGGGCGGGAGTCATATGACGTCCTTTTTTTCCGGCCGTCTATGGGGCAAGCACGCGTACCTGCGGCACCGCTCGTGACCCGGTGCGCGTGCCCGGCGGCCGCGATGTCCGCCGGGCACCCGCGATTGCCCGCGATGACGGCAGGAGTGTGGATCTGTGTGTGTAAACACACAGATCCACCTCCTGTCAGAGGTGAGGAGACTGATGTGTGTTCCCAGTACAGAGGAACACCGATCGGTCTCCTCACCTTGTGAGTCCCCTCCCCCTACAGTTAGAATCACTCAATAGGGAACATATTAACCCCTTGATCGCCCCCTAGTGTTAACCCCTTCCCTGCCAGTCACATTTACACAGTAATCAGTGCAGTTTTATAGCACTAATCGCTGTATAAATGTGAATGGTCCCAAAAACGTGTCAAAAGTGTCCGATGTGTCCGCCGCAATGTCACGGTCACAATAAAAATCGCAGATCGCCGCCATTACTAGTGAAAAAAAAAATGCCATAAATCTATCCCCTATTATGTAGACACTATAACTTTTGCGCAAACCAATCAATATACGCTTATTGCAATTTTTTTTTACCAAAAATATGTAGAAGAATACGTATCGGTCTAATCTTAGGAAAAAAATTGTTTTAAAAAAAAAAAAATGTGATATTTATTAAATCAAAAAGTAAAAAATATTGTGTTTTTTTTCAAATATGTCGCTCTTCTTTTGTTTATAGCGCAAAAAATAAAAAACGCAGAGGTGATCAAATACCACCAAAAGAAAGCCCTATTTGTGGGAAAAGAAGGACGTCAATTTTGGTTAGGTTTAACGTTGCACGACCGCGCAATTGTCAGTTAAAGCGACGCAGTGCTGCATCGCAAAAAGTGCTCTGGTCAGGAATGGGGGTAAATTCTTCCGGGGCTGAAGCGGTTAACAGAATTTTTTTTTTTTGTGGCCCGTTTTTTTATGCAGTTCGGCGGCAGCGGGAGCTTGGCAGCAAACAGCGGCGGGGATTCGGGGAAGGTGGCCAGCGAGGAGGGCAGTTGGATGTAAAATTCCGAGGGAGAAGAGCTCCACCCCCTCCCTGACCACCGAAGAGGCGGACAGTAGCGAGCGCGGCCACCCCGGCGCTCCCAGAATCTCGATTCCTCCACCTCCTCCCTGCTCCAGGTACCATGCGGCCTGGGCAGGAGGGCAGGCTGACTGGGAGCCCGGAGGAAGAGAACATGCGCCACTGTAAGGGGCAGAGCAGCGAGAGCACCCCCTGGATCAAGAGGGAGAATCAGCGCTGCCGCTGCTGGCCATCAGGTACCTGGCATCCTACACAAACATGCCAGAACACTGAGACAGCGGGGAGGTGAGCAGAGGAGGGACTGCAGAAAGGGACAGTGCAATGTGGTCTGTCTTAGCCCTCCCCTCTGTCTCTCAGTCCCCCCCTCTGTCTCTCTGTCCCCCCCTCTGTCTCTCAGTCCCCCCCTCTGTCTGTCAGTCCCCCCTCTTTCAGCCCCCTCCTCTGTCTCTCAGCCCCCCCACTATCTCTCAGCCCCTCCTCTGTCTCTCAGACCCCTCTTCTGTCTCTCAGACCCCCCCTCTGTCTCTCAGACCCCCCTCTGTCTCTCAGACCCCCTTCTGCCTCTCAGACCCCTCCTCTGTCTCTGAGACCCCCACTGTCTCTCAGCCCCCTCCTCTATCTCTCAGCTCCCCCCCTCTGTCTCTCAGCTCTCCCCCTCTGTCTCTCAGCCCCCCTTTGTCTCTCAGCCACCCCTCTGTCTCTCAGCTCTTCCTCTATCTCTCAGCTCCCCCCTCTGTCTCTCAGACCCCCTGTCTCTTAGACCCCCCTCTGTCTCTCAGACCCCCCTCTGTCTCTCAGTCCCCCCTCTGTCTCTCAGTTCCCGTGTCTCTCAGTCCCCCCTCTTTTAGCCCCCCTCTGTCTTTCAGCCCCCCCTCTGTCTCTCAGCCCCCCCTCTGTCTCTCAGCTCCCCCCTCTGTCTCTCAGCTCCCCCCTCTGTCTCTCAGCTCCCCCTCTGTCTCTCAGACCCCCCTCTGTCTCTTAGACCCCCCTCTGTCTCTCAGCTCCCCCTCTGTCTCTTAGACCCCCTCTGTCTCTCAGCTCCCCCTCTGTCTCTCAGACCCCCCTCTGTCTCTCAGTCCCCCCTCTGTCTGTCAGTCCCCCCTCTTTCAGCCCCCTCCTCTGTCTCTCAGCCCCCCCACTATCTCTCAGCCCCTCCTCTGTCTCTCAGACCTCTCCTCTGTCTCTCAGACCCCTCCTCTGTCTCTCAGACCCCTCCACTGTCTCTCAGCTCCCCCCTCTGTCTCTCAGCTCCCCCCTCTGTCTCTCTGCCCCCCTCTGTCTCTCAGACCCCTCCACTGTCTCTCAGCCCCCTCTTCTGTCTCTCAGCCCCCTCCACTGTCTCTTAGCCCCCTCCTCTGTCTCTCAGCTCCCTCTCTGTCTCTCAGCTCCCCCCTCTGTCTCTCAGCTCCCCCTCTGTCTCTCAGTTCCCCCTCTGTCTCTCAGCTCCCCCTCTGTCTCTTAGACCCCCCTCTGTCTCTCAGTCTCCCCTTCTGTCTCCCAGTTCCCGTGTCTCTCAGTCCCCCCCTCCTTTAGCCCCTCCTCTGTCTCTCAGCTCCCCTCTGTCTCTCAGACCCCCCTCTGTCTCTCAGACCCCCCCTCTGTCTCTCAGACCCCCTCCTCTGTCTCTCAGCTCTCCCCTCTGTCTCTCAGCTCTCCCCTCTGTCTCTCAGCTCTCCCCTCTGTCTCTCAGCTCCCCCCTCTGTCTCTCAGCTCCCCCCTCTGTCTCTCAGCCCCCCTGTCTCTCAGCCCCTCCTCTGTCTCTCAGACCCCTCCTCTGTCTCTCAGACCCCTCCTCTGTCTCTCAGACCTCTCCACTGTCTCTCAGACCCCTCCACTGTCTCTCAGCTCCCCCCTCTGTCTCTCAGCTCCCTCCCATTGTCTCTCATCTCCCTCCCATTGTCTCTTAGCTCCCTCCCATTGTCTCTTAGCTCCCTCCCATTGTCTCTCAGCTTCCCCCTCTGTCTCTCAGCTTCCTCTTCTGTCTCTTAGACCCCTCCTCTGTCTCTCAGACCCCTCCTCTGTCTCTCAGCCCCCTCCTCTGTCTCTCAGCCATTCATTTCAATGGGCAGGAGTGGTGTGTACACCGCTCCTCCACCGCCCCAAAGATGCTGCTTGGAGGACTTTCACACTGGGACTGCAGCGGAGGCGCTTTACAGGCGCTATTTTTAGCCCAAAAGCACCTGGAAAATGCCTCAGTGTGAAAGGGGTCCTACACTCACCCCCTCTCTCTTACACTCACCCCCCTCTCTCTCAACCCTCTCTCTCTCTCTCATTCCCCTCTCGCTCACCCTCTCATGATATACAATAATGGATGTAGGGGCCTTTTGGTGGGCGTGATTTTTTGGGGGGGTGGGAGGCAGCATTTTATTGAATTAAAGTGGGCCGGTCTGGATGAAGTCCAGGGCCAAATTTTGGTCCCAGTCCAGCCCTGGGCATGGGCACCCTAGAGCAGAGGAGAACCGGGGGGGGGTGCTGATGCCGCGAATTGAGAAGCAGGGGGGGTGCCACGAATTGGGAAGCGGGGGGGTACTGCTGACTCGAATTGTTGAGGTCGGGGGGGCTTTAGGTGCTGCCGAACACAAAAAAGACCCAAAAGAACAAAAAAAATGGGAGGTTGCCATCTGGGGCCCTGGGGACCTCTGGGCCCCTTACAAAATAAATAAATAACATAAATAAATTTAAAAAAAAAATAATAAAAAAAAAAATATAAAAAAAAAAAGAGGGGGGTTGACATTCGGGGCCCTGGGGAACTCCAGGCCCCTGGGGATCTCTGGGCCCCTTACAAAAAAAAGGGGGTAGCCATCCGGGCCCCTTACAGATGTACTGCCTGTACCCCCCTGATGGCGGCCCTGGGCACACCACTCTGGGCTCTGGAGATGCGCAGGATAGGATGAAGCTATGGAGTACCAGGAAGACTTATGCCGCAACCGTTTTTCATGACGAGAAAAATTCCATTTTTTTATTTGGTCATTAAAAACGATCGTGTGTGGGCTCCAGAGCATTTTTCACGATGTGAATAATGGGCATTAAAAATTTGGAACATGCTCTAATTTTTCTCGTCGTTTTTCACGTCGTCGTTTTTCTCATCATGAAAAACGGGCGTGTGTAAGCTTTAACGACGTGAAAAAAACGAGCATGCTCAGAATCAAGTGATGAGACGGGAGCGCTCGTTCTGGTAAAACTAGCGTTCATAATGGAGATAGCACATTCGTCACGCTGTAACGGACTGAAGAGCACGAGGCTGAAAAGCGCGAATCGTCTCTCACCAAACCTTACTAACACGAGGATCAGCAAAAGCAGCCCAAAGGGTGGCGCCATCCGAATGGAACTTCCCCTTTATAGTGCCGTCGTACATGTTGTACTGTACGTCACTGCGCTTTGCTCGAGCATTTTTTTTCATGATAGTGTGTAGGCAAGGCAGGCTTGAGAAGAATCACGTCGAGAAAAACGTCAATGACATTAAAAACGGTCGTGTGTACGCGGCATTAGACCATTTTTGGTGAGAGATATCCAGCCTTGCTGAGGACGGTAATCCAGCCTTCGGCGGTAAGGAGGGCGATAGGAGCCCGGAATCTGGAGATCTGGACCATCTTGCCGATTTCAAAGACCCCGCAGAGGGTTATATCTGCAGGCTTCTGAGACCTCGCTACTCTCGGGAGGTCCACCCGATCTGGTAAGGGTCCCCACTATTTGTAGTGTGTCTCACGAGGAGGAATCTATTCCTTGGTGTTGGTGAAAATCAGTAGGCTTTTGCAATTTGTTTCGTAACGAATCGAAATTCGTCCGAATTTAGCAACTTTCGGACATTCGGAAGCATTCGATTTTCCGAACAAAGCAATTATGAATAAAACCGAATCCGAAATAAATGATATCGCAAATAGCGATTGCCCGAATGTCTTCGGCATAATTCATTATGAAAAAAGTTAGGAATGTACGAATCCATTCGAAGCACAATAACACTCTGCTCTGCTCTCTGCTCCTCCCTCACCGTGCTGAACTCCCTCTCAAAATGGTGTACAGGGGCGGAGGCTATAGCCGCATGTAAAAAACGAAAGTAAAATACGAGATTTCGAATTGTTACAAATAATCGCAATGTATTTAGAAAAGTACGAATCCATTCGAAGCACGTTAGGCAGCGCCATTGTGAGAGAGACACGGAAAATTACGAATCAACGAACCCAAAAAAAGTTACGAAAGTCGGAGTTGTGTCCAGAATCAACGAAAAACAATGTACTCTACCGAAAGTACGAATTATAAATCAACTAAAAATAAGGCTTACATTAATACGAATCATTCCGATTCAACTAAAAATGTCGCTTGCGAAAATCCGAATTAGTCCGAACACGAAAAATCCCGTCTAGCAAAATTACGAACGATTACGAATCAACAGGACCGAAAAGAAACGAACCGAAACTAAACAAATTTTTCCGTTGTGCACAAGTCTAAAAATCAGTCTGAACTTTACCATTCATCTGACTCTGCTTGTGTCACACTGGAGTATTGGATTCATCTACAACAGGGGTCTCCAAACTTTTAAAACCAAGGGCCAGTTTATTGTCCTTCAGACTTTAGGAGGGCCGGATTGTGGCCAGAAAATGTCCCAGGTCCGGCATTAGTGACAATAAATATGGCCCCAGGGTTGGTGGTCAATAGGAGGAGGAGGAGTAATGCCCCTATTAGCAGGGCCATCGGAACATGACAGGCAAACCAAGCAACTGCTTGGGGCCCCCAGCTGGCCTGGTGCCCCAGCAGAGCTGCCTCCCCTCCCGCGATTGGCGGCCCCCCATCCGCGATTGGCGGCCCCCTCCTCCCGCGATTTGGCTGCCCCCTCTCCTGCAATTGGCGGCCCCCCTCCCGCGATTGGCGCCCCCACCCGCGATTGGCGCCCCCCTCTCGCGATTGGCGGCCCCCCTCTCGCGATCGGCGTCGATGTCCCGCGTTAGCACCTCCACCTTTTCTGAATTAAAAAAAAAAAGTAAAAAAATTGTGTAGCACCCCCCCTTGCTTCTCCAAAGGGCCGGATAAAGGCTAGCAAAGGGCCACATCTGGCCCTCGTGCCGCAGTTTGGAGACCCCTGATCTACAATATTAGAATCTGTTTCCCTTTGGAGACATTGGACTTTTATATTTACTTTTAATTATATTTTTATTATACACTTTTGATCAATTTTACTTTGTTTCGGTTTCACTTCACCTTTTTGTCTATTTTTCTTGAGCACCAGTTATTGGTTCAATGCACATGATTTGGTGGACTTTTTTTATATAGATATATTATGTCATCAATTTTCTTTCACTGAAATGAATGTACGCTTCATGATATTTTTGGTCTTATCATTTGTTAATTTGTTATTTGCACAAGATACACCAAGTTGATATCTGAGCACCTTTTATCATTACCACTATTTATTGTATCATTTTATTTAGCGCGACTATTTCCATCTTTACATATTATTTGCATGATTATCACATGTTTTTGTGTCGCAGCTTGGTTTCATCAGCACATATTTTCATTTTTTCACATTAGCACAGTATTTACCCCTCCCACAACAAATGAATGGGAAGTGCTCTGTACTGAGCGGCTTCCTGTTCCTGTTCATTCATGAACTGAAGCATAGTAAGCACAGGTTACTATGCTTCGGTTATGAATGAACACAGTGAGTGAGTGTGTTCACTGTGTTCATTTAGAAATAGAAGGCGCTGGTAAATGACATATTTTCTAGCCCTACTCACCATCCTGAAACATCCCCTGCAGCAGCTGGGGGGGGGGGGGAGAGGAGGGAGGCCAGCAGCACTGCGGGGAAGGGGGGCCAACACGAGGGAAGCCCAGGCAGTAGGGGGAATCGGCACTTTCAGGAATTATTTCCTCTGTCCCTACCACCACTGCTGTATTCTGGCCTAGGCCAACAAGGCCCAGGCCTAGGGCAGCACTTTGCAGGGGGGCAGCACGGAAAGAGTCCCCGCCGGCTTGCACTACACTGTTAGTGTAGCGCCAGTCTTATGGGGCGGACTGGGCTGAGCGGCAAATTAGCCTAGTGCCCCCATAAAGCGGCCGCATTGCTTCCGGTATGCGGGCGGCCGGCATTCAGCAACTGTGGTGGGGTGGGGGGGGGGGGGGCGCTGCTTCTAATTTTGACTGTCCTATCATCCTGGACCACAAACCTTCCTCACTGTGCTATATGTTTTCTGCTGCACCATTGGCATGATTATATCTTCTTAGTCCTCTCCATCAAATTATCAGAAGTTTTTGCTTAAAGTAGAACTATAGGCAGCACTTTTTTTTTTCATTTTGGATAGAGTAAGGGAGGGTTATAGCCCCTGTCAGTTTATCTTTTACCATCCTTGTCCCATTGCAGAGATTTCCCTTCACTTCCTGCCCCATAGCCAAACAGGAAGTGAGAGGAAATCTATGCAAATAAAAGGGACTCCGCCCCCCCAGGCCCTCGGAACTAGTGTCCCCACTCAAAATTCTCAGGGCGGGTCTTAAACAGCAAGGGGTGTGGCCTTGACAGGAAGGGGTGGGTCATATTTAAATTAGGGGGTGCACGAGTTTAGTCAGGCCTAGGGCAGCACAAAACCTAAATACACTACTGCGCTACCCTCTGTCCTTTCTTCCCTACTCATCTCTCCCACCCCCTTCTCTCCTCTCCCCACCCATCATCTACTCTCTTCTCTCTTATCACTTCTTCTCTTCCCTCCCCTTCTCTCCCTTCCCTTACCCTCCCCTCTCCCCACCCACCCTCTTCTCCTCTCCTCTCCTCTCCTCCCCCTCTTTCTCTTTTACTCTACCTTTTTCTTTTCTTATCCTTTCTTCTCTCCCCTCCCCATTCCCTTCCTTTCCCTGCCCATATTCTTCTCTCTTCCTCCTCTCCCCTCCTCTCCTCTTTTACTCTTCCTTCTTCTTTCTTATCTTCTCTCCCCTTTCTTTCCTTTTCTCTTCCCTTTCCTTACCTTCCCTTCCTCTCTCCTCTCTTCTCTCCTCTTCACCTCTACTCATTTCCTCTTCTCTCCTCTCCTCTTTTACTCTACCCTTTCCTTTTTTCTCTACTCTTCTCTCCCCCTCCTCTTCTCTCCTCTCCCCACCCATCATCTACTCTCTTCTCTCCCCTCTTATCGCATCTTCCCTTCCTTCCCTTTCTCTCCTCTTCCCTTACCCTCCCCTCCTCTCTCCTCTCCCCGCCCATCCTCTCCTCCTCTCCTCTCCTCCCCCTCTTCTCTTTTACTCTACTCTTTCCTTTCTTATCTCCTCTTCTCTCCCCTCCCCTTCCTTTCCCTGCCCATCTTCTTCTCTCTTCTTCCTCTCCCCTCCCCTCCTCTTTTACTCTACCTTCTCCTTTCTTATCATCTCAACCCTTCCCTTCCCTTCTCTTCACCTCTACTGATTTCCGCTTCCTCTCCTCTTCTCTTTCTCTCCACCCCTCTCCTCTCATCTACTGCTCCTCATCTCTCCTCTCCTCTTTTACTCTACCCTTTCTTATCTCCTCTTCTCTCCCCTCCCATTCCCTCCCCCTCCCTCCTCTCCCCTCCTCTCCCCGCCCATCTTCTTCTCTCTTCCTCCCCTCCCCTCTCTTCTCCTCTCCTTATTTACTTTACCCTTTCATATCTCTTCTTCTCTCCCCTCCCCGTCCCTTCCATGGCCACCCACTACTCTCTTCCTCCCCTCTCCTCTCTTTTTCTACCTCTCCTTTCTTATTCTCTCCCCTTCCCTTCTCTCTCTCCTCTCCTCTTTCCTTCTATTCACCTCTCTCTCTCCCCCTCCTCCTCTTCTTCTCTACTCACCCCTTTCCTCTCCCCTCCCCCTCTTTTCTCCCCTCTTCTCTCCTCTCCTTTACCACTCTCCTCTCATCTCCGTTTCTCATCTTTCCTCTCTCCACTTCTATTCTGTCCTACTCCTCTTTCTTCTCCCCTCTCCCCTTCCCTTTATAGCCTCCTCCCTCTTCATTCTCTTCCATTCTCCTCTCCCCTCTGCTCTCTTCTCTCCTTCTCTGTCATCTCTCCCCTCCTCTTTCCTCTCTTCTTCCCTCTTCTCTCCTCTCCTCTTCTCCTTTCATCATCTTCTCTCCTCCTCTTCTTTTCTCTCCTCACCTCTTCTCTCCACCCTCTGTCTCCACAGGCTCACTTAATAGATCTAACATCTAACAAGGAATCATACCAACAACTAACATTATGACTTGTAGATTTATGTTATCAAAACTTTAGCTGAAGCCTGGAATTTCTAAATGGATAATCTTTGCCCTGCCTGTCAGCAGTATAAATAAAAGTCACAATAGCTGCACACATTATCTTCTGCAGATGTGCTAATTAGAAATCCAGACTCCAGTAAATGTTCCACTACATGACCCTTAAAGGGCATTTCTCAGTTCCAGACTATTTCTATTTATAAAAATGAAAAACATTTGTTTTATTGCAGTGTGACTATTATGTACAAATCAGGGCTGACTGGGGATAATGGAACTGATACATAAAATTGAGGACATGTCCCAGGTGCCCTTTGGCAGGGTCGTCCTTCCCTCTTCCACCTCCTGTACTTCCTGTACCCTCCCACATCCATTCTTTGGGGACGGTGCAACCAGGGCCGCCATCAGGGGGGTACAGGCAGTACACCTGTAAGGGGCCCGGAGGTCCTCAGGGGCCCGGATGGCCCCCCTTTTATTTATTTGCTTATTTATTTTTTGTAAGGGGCCTAGAGGTCCCCAGGGGCCCGGAGTTCCCCAGGGCCCCGAATGTTAACCCCCCTTCTTTTTTTTTTTATTCTTTTTTTTATTATTAATTTTTTTTATTTAATTTTTATTAAATTTATTTATGCTATTTATTTTTATATTTTTTTTGCTGTAAGGGGCCCAGAGGTCCCCAGGGGCCCGGAGTTCCCCAGGGCCCCGAATGTCAACCCCCCCTTTTTTTTATAACGCATTTTTTTAATATATTTTTTTATTTATTTATGTTATTTATTTTTATTATTTTTTTAGTTTTTTTTGTAAGGGGCCCAGAGGTCCCCAGGGCCCCTTGTGGATGCTAATACAGTGGAACCTTGGATTACGAGCATAATCCGTTCCAGGGGAATGCTTGAAATACAAAGCACTCGCATATCAAAGTGAGTTCCTCCATAGAAGTCAATGGAGACGAAGATAATTAGTTCCGCATTGACTTCTATTGCATGCAATTCCACATGTGGCCAGAGGTGGGGCCTTCCTTCTCTGAGCTGGCCGCTCAGCTGTCGGCTAATTGACAGATCCTATCTCTCCACAGTGACTCACCTGTTGATGATCCTGCTCGTCAATCCTGCTTACTTAAGCCGTCCAGCTCAGATGATCTCTGCCTTCGCCTTCGCCTAACACATCCAGAGACTCTCTCCTGTGTACCTATTGAAGACTTTGCTTGGCTGATGTTCCTCCTGGTTCCTGATCCTGTTTGCTGTTCCACTACGCTGATTCTCCGGTTTCCTGATTTCCTGGCCTGTCCTGAAGTACGCTGATCTTTGGCTCCCTGACGTCCCGGCTTGTCTGACTATCCGTTCCGCTTACCGAACTCTGGCTATGATTTGACTACATTGCTCTGTTTACCTTTTACTATTATTATTATTAACAAACAAGTGTGATTTAACTGTACTTCTGTCTCGGTCTGATACATGGTTTCTGACAGTCTTTCAAGAAAAGGTTTCAGAACATAGAGCCACTGTTTAGTGCTGATGGGAACTTGGCTTCTCTGGACCTTTGGTGGCCAAAAAAGGTGGTGCAAATAATTTCTGGGGTTTATTTGCAATGGGAAAGTGTGGGTCTCACCAGAACAGGTTGGAACAAACACAGATGAAACCACAGTCAAAGGTCTAGCCCTTCCCAACTCTCCTAAAATGTAGTTATTTATTATTTCCGATTTTCAAATTTTTTGGGTTTTCGAATTTCCGATTTTGTTTGAATTTCCGATTTATTTCTAATTTACAAATTTTTTCTAATTTACAAATTTACAAATTTCTGATTGTTTCCGGATTTCTAAATAGTTTTTTTTTTTAGAATTACAGTTTTTTTTTAGAATTTCCGCATTTTTTCTACATTTTTTCTCATTTCCAAGTTTTTCAGATTTCATTTGAATTTCCAATAATTTCCGAATTTCCTATTTTTTTTTGAATTTACGCTTTTTTTTTTTAGAATTTCTGATTTTTTTGGAATTCACGATTTTTGGGGAATTTCGAAATTTCCCGTTTTTTTTTTTTTTAATTTCCGATATTTTTAGAATTTCTGATTTTTATCGAATTTACAAATTAAATGACCCCAAAAAAAAAAAAAAAAAAAAACGGAAAAAAAAAAATGAATGAAACGAAAGTGTAAACTAACCAATTTTTCAGCAGTGCACATGTCTACAGTATATGTCTCTCAAAAATGGTACTCTTATCATGTGTTCATCAATTAAGATTAACACTCATCAAAAGTAGGGAAGCCTTGCAACAAAGTATCACATATTCCTCGTTTGGGGATTTGCTGGTAGAGCTAAACCTAAAACCCTACATAGGGTGAAGGCCCCTTTCCTCCTAAAGCTGGATAACACGTGTGTCCCCGCCGATTCCCACAAAGTCCGACTTTATTTTGAGAGAGTCTTCAACTCTCTCAACCCTTATGCGGCGTACACACGATCGTTTTTCATGCCATTTTTTAAACCAACGTTTTTCTCGTCGTTTTTTTTCATGTTTCCTCTCAAGCCTGTCTTGCGTACACACGATCATTTTAAAAAACGTTCAAGCAAAGCGCAGTGACATACAACACGTACGACGGCACTCTAAAGGGGAAGTTCCGTTCGGATGGCTCCACCCTTCATGTTAGTAAACTTTGTTGAGCGGCGATTCGCGCTTTCCAGCCTCGTGCTCTTCAGTCCGTTACAGCGTGACGAATGTGCTATCTCCATTACGAACGCTAGTTTTACCAGAACGAGCGCTCCCGTCTCATCACTTGATTCTGAGCATGCGCGTTTTTTTCCCCTCGTAAAAGCATACACACAAACGTTTTTCACATCGTTAAAAAAAACGACGTGAAAAAATAGAGCATGTTCGAAATTTTTAATGGCCGTTTTTCACGCCGTTAAAAATGCTCTGGAGCCTACACACCATCGTTTTTAATGCCCATTTTTAAAAACGGCATGAAAAACGATCGTGTGTACGCCGCATTAGGCTCCATGTACACAGAAGCTGATAAACTGCAGTTTATTGGCGTTTTGGCGTTTTTTTTTAAAAAGCCCATTAACTGCACTCTATGTTAGCCTATGTGTTCATGTACACATAACGTTTTTTAGCTTTAATGAGCAGTGGAGTTAATGGGCTTTTTTCTGAACGCAAGAAATTCGCGTTCAAAGTGCCGTTTTTCGGCAGAAAAAAATGCAAAAAAACTCAAAACGTTGAAAAACGGCTCATAAACACTCAAAAACGCTGGCCGCGAGCGTTTTTTAGCGTTTTTTGGTCCATTGAAAATAATAAATAAAAAAAAACCAAAAAAAACACAAAAAAAAACGCTACACTGAAAAACGCTAATAAAATCTAGTAAAAAAACGCTGATAAAAGCTAGCTTTTTCTGCTGCTTTAAAAACGACAGTTTTTGAGCTTCTGTGTACATGGAGCCTTACATTTTATAAAAACACTTTGATAAAAGTTTGCCAATAGAGAAAGCTGAGTCTTCTCTCTTTCAGTAAGAAACATTATAAAACATTGTGGTTACGCTGCGTTCCATTAGCACCTGTTTAGAAACATTTTGTAGCTTGAGTAAAGCAGTGTTATAGTGTTAAAGTGGAGTTACACCCTAAAAAAAAATAAAAAAAATACACGAAAATGCAGCAAAAAAATGTAAAAAAAAAATTTGAAAAAAAAAATAAAAATTTTGATTTACCCGAAATACCGGTTGCTATGCGGAAGTCCCTAATCTGCCCTTCCTTATCCGAGGTGGATCTTCTTCATCCCTCCTACTTGCGTTGCGGTGTCTTCTGGTGAATGGGGGGCGCTGCTTTCTGGGAACTGTGAGTAATCACAGAGAGCAGCCGCCCATTCACAAGTCGGCGCGAGACTCGCGCATGCGCAGTAGGAAACGTTTCCCTTAGTGAGGATGGCGGCGCGGGACCTGCAATGATCTAGGGATCGGCATCGGGGGGGGGGGGGCATCATCGCGGGCAAGTAGGACAGGTAAGTGTCCTTATTAAAAGTCAGCAGCTACAGTGTTTGTAGCTGCTGACTTAAAAAAAAAAAATGGCGGGTGGAGCTCCGCTTTAACGACGGCGGTGTAACTTGATAGACAAACATGAAATTTTGAGTTTATTCATTTCCCCCATTGCTGTTTACTTCAATAGATAAAACATTATCTGAGGTATTAATAATGAATGCAATTATGCGGAATATTCTACATAACAAGCCTTGGGTGCTGAATAATTAGCATTGTTTAATTAAAGTCTCTCTGTCTTTGTGTATAAATATCAGTGTGTGATTTTCTATTAACATTTATTTTGTCACAAAACAAGAAATTAATGAAAGGTTTTCAGCATGATGATTTCTTCTCAATTTTACCTAAAGTGAAACTTGGGTTTATTAAAGCTGAACTCCAGTTGTACCGGCTCACCTCCAAGGGCTTACATACAGAGGTCACAAGGGTCGCCATTGCAACCCTGCCCAATGCTCCAGGGGACCCGTGTGGATAGGAGGGCAGTGGGGGTGGTGGCATGTAGAGGAAATGATCCCTCCATGTAGCCACTGAATGCCCGCTTCTCCTCCTCCTCCTCTCCTTCCCGCAGACATTCAGCAGCTGCAGGAGGGAAATAAAGGGCAACGGTTCCTCCACATGCTGCTCCCACCGCCTCACTATCCCCAGTGGTGGCTGGTGGGTTCTTCTTTTGGCAAACACCCCCCGGTGGCGTGACATGGCACTGAAACCTCCCCTCCCCAGGCGGTCCGGCACTTACCCGCGGGGCTGTCATGTCCTCTCCTCCTCTCTTGGAGTGCGGGCTGTGGCCGCGGCGGCTCTGGTGTGGGCTGCTCCAGCGGCTTCCTCCGTCTGTGTGTCTCCTCTTCCGCCAAAGCGCTAGGCATCCAGTAGGATCGCCTGAAGCTTTGGCCAATCGGGAAACATGTCTCACAGACCTGCCTCCTGATTGGCGGGGAGGAACTTTAGTGTGAAAATAGCGAAAATTAATTTGCTGTGGTCACACACCTGGGTGGCCGAGGAGTGCAATGCTCTGCGATTCGATCCCACCCTTTTTTGGAGCTTATTAGAATCTCTGGCTCTAATCAGGTGCCTCAAAAAAAACACCCCGCCACATTAGAATCCATGATCCGGCACCACTGAGCCGGATGCATGGATAGGAGAGGCGGCACCTGTGCGCCCTCTATGTAGAAAATAGTAAGAAGAGTTGGCAAGACTGTAATACTTGAAGTGTCATTTATTGGTACATCAGAGTGACAGTAAAACAATAGCGCTGACGCGTTTCGGCAATAGCCTTAGTCGTAGCTTCTCTACGGATGGGCTGCCACTGCCTATCCCTGTCCTGCTGCCCTGGGCCCCTGTGTGCTCCCCTGGCATCACATGTGGGTGTTACCTATGGCAGTCTGCGGGCAAAATGTAGTCTGCTTAAAAATGCCCACTCCTCCGTACTGACATCCACCCATGAAGGCTTTTTGGACACCATTAGTGTAATATATGGAAAGCATGGCTTCAATGGAGTAGGTCTTGGGACCCAACAAGGCAGGTTACGAAGAGAAGGGACTAAAGTAATCAAAAAGCCCTCCAACCAGAAAAAGTGTGTAGCTCAGACATGCCTTTGTAGGGCAGAACGGTATTTGCATGTCTAATTCCATCACATATCCCAAAATGGGGCTGGCCCTTTTGGTCTCACGTTTTGTTACTTTGCGCTTTTGTCTGTGTTCCTTTCACTAGGATGGAGGGTGTGGGTCCTCAGGCCTACTCTATAGTCTGGGAAGAGGGGAGGGGTGTGGCCATTAGGTTGTTTCCCAAAACTGGGAGGGGTCTCACTCTTTGGGAGAGCCCCTCACCTATTACTCATTGGTCGGCTTTGGTTTACCATGAGGAGAAGGGTCCACCTTTTGGCTAGGTAGACCAAGTTTGAGCTTAGCCCCTCTCAGGAGAGTGGGCTGGGGATTAGTCCGAAACTAAATTAGAAAAAAAAAGGAAAAAAAAATAGACCCAATATATGGGCAGCGGAGGGTGGGCAGGATGCAGAGGAGCCAAGTCATCAGGATGGATGAAGATCCACTTTAACATATTTATTTTAGATTTCTTATATAGTATTATATTTATTATAACGTATATATACAGTATAAATCTTTTATCAAATATATACATATAATACATTTTATAAAAATATATTATTAGTATTATTATTATTATTATTATTATTATTATTATTAATGACAATAATAATAATAATAACAACAACACTAACAATAATAATAATAATATTATATTTTAATAAATATAATATAAATTGAAAATAAAAACGTAAACGTTAAATAGAGTTGGAAACAAACAGCAATGCTGTTTTCTCCGGTCATGGTAACTCTTCAATAGGGATGAGCTTCGTGTTCGAGTCAAAACATACGTTCGACTCGAACATCGGCTGTTCGATCGTTCGACGAAGATTGAACGATTTGGGCCGTTCGCGCCAAATTCGAGTGACGCGAACGGCCCACAATGCACTACGCCATCGCAGTGTCATCCAGGCGCTGTGATTGGCCAAGCATGCACTGTGACCCTGCATGCTTGGCCAATCACAGCGCCGGCAGCGAGGAGAGCAATGATTGGCCACAGGCAGGATGCCTGTGGCCAATTATTGCTGAGGGTGTTTAGTACACGCCCCACACTATAAAAGGCCGCCAGCACGGCGGCCTAGTGTAGTGTGTTCCGGAGCAGGAATAGAGCAGCATAGGCAGGGACAGTGACTTTTATTTCTTTCTTGCTTAACCTGGATTCCTTTAGTTTAGGGAAAGAGAAGGATAGGTAGGGAGAGTGTCAGTGTGTTTTGTGCTTGTGCTATAGTGTGCTTAAAAAAAACATTTTTTCTAGGGACAGAAAACTGTAGGTAGGGAGAGTGTCAGTTTTTTTCACTGTGCAAGTCCTTGTTTCTAGGGACCTGGAAGGACAGTGAGGGAATTCTCCTTGTGCTATAGTGTGCTTAAAAAAAACATTTTTTCTAGGGACAGAAAACTGTAGGTAGGGAGAGTGTCAGTTTCTTTCACTGTGCAAGTCCTTGTTTCCAGGGACCTGGAAGTACAGTGAGTGAATTCTCCTTGTGCTATATTGTGCTTAAAAAAAACATTTTTTCTAGGGACAGAAAACTGTAGGTAGGGAGAGTGTCAGTTTCTTTCACTGTGCAAGTCCTTGTTTCTAGGGACAGGGAAGGACAGTGAGTGAATTCTCCTTGTGCTATATTGTGCTTAAAAAAAACATTTTTTCTAGGGACAGAAAACTGTAGGTAGGGAGAGTGTCAGTTTCTTTCACTGTGCAAGTCCTTGTTTCTAGGGACCTGGAAGGACAGTGAGTGAATTCTCCTTGGGCTATATTGTGCTTAAAAAAAACATTTTTTCTAGGGACAGAAAACTGTAGGTAGGGAGAGTGTCAGTTTCTTTCACTGTGCAAGTCCTTGTTTCTAGGGACCTGGAAGGACAGTGAGTGAATTCTCCTTGTGCTATATTGTGCTTAAAAAAAACATTTTTTCTAGGGACAGAAAACTGTAGGTAGGGAGAGTGTCAGTTTCTTTCACTGTGCAAGTCCTTGTTTCCAGGGACCTGGAAGGACAGTGAGTGAATTCTCCTTGTGCTATATTGTGCTTAAAAAAAAACATTTTTTCTAGGGACAGAAAACTGTACGTAGGGAGAGTGTCAGTTTCTTTCACTGTGCAAGTCCTTGTTTCTAGGGACCTGGAAGGACAGTGAGTGAATTCTCCTTGTGCTATATTGTGCTTAAAAAAAACATTTTTTCTAGGGACAGAAAACTGTAGGTAGGGAGAGTGTCAGTTTCTTTCACTGTGCAAGTCCTTGTTTCCAGGGACCTGGAAGGACAGTGAGTGAATTCTCCTTGTGCTATATTGTGCTTAAAAAAAACATTTTTTCTAGGGACAGAAAACTGTAGGTAGGGAGAGTGTCAGTTTCTTTCACTGTGCAAGTCCTTGTTTCCAGGGACCTGGAAGGACAGTGAGTGAATTCTCCTTGTGCTATATTGTGCTTAAAAAAAACATTTTTTCTAGGGACAGAAAACTGTAGGTAGGGAGAGTGTCAGTTTCTTTCACTGTGCAAGTCCTTGTTTCCAGGGACCTGGAAGGACAGTGAGTGAATTCTCCTTGTGCTATATTGTGCTTAAAAAAAACATTTTTTCTAGGGACAGAAAACTGTAGGTAGGGAGAGTGTCAGTTTCTTTCACTGTGCAAGTCCTTGTTTCTAGGGACTGGGAAGGACAGTGAGTGAATTCTCCTTGTGCTATAGTGTGCTTAAAAAAAACATTTTTTCTAGGGACAGAAAACTGTAGGTAGGGAGAGTGTCAGTTTCTTTCACTGTGCAAGTCCTTGTTTCTAGGGACCTGGAAGGACAGTGAGTGAATTCTCCTTGTGCTATATTGTGCTTAAAAAAAACATTTTTTCTAGGGACAGAAAACTGTAGGTAGGGAGAGTGTCAGTTTCTTTCACTGTGCAAGTCCTTGTTTCTAGGGACCTGGAAGGACAGTGAGTGAATTCTCCTTGTGCTATATTGTGCTTAAAAAAAACATTTTTTCTAGGGACAGAAAACTGTAGGTAGGGAGAGTGTCAGTTTCTTTCACTGTGCAAGTCCTTGTTTCCAGGGACCTGGAAGGACAGTGAGTGAATTCTCCTTGTGCTATATTGTGCTTAAAAAAAACATTTTTTCTAGGGACAGAAAACTGTAGGTAGGGAGAGTGTCAGTTTCTTTCACTGTGCAAGTCCTTGTTTCCAGGGACCTGGAAGGACAGTGAGTGAATTCTCCTTGTGCTATATTGTGCTTAAAAAAAACATTTTTTCTAGGGACAGAAAACTGTAGGTAGGGAGAGTGTCAGTTTCTTTCACTGTGCAAGTCCTTGTTTCCAGGGACCTGGAAGGACAGTGAGTGAATTCTCCTTGTGCTATATTGTGCTTAAAAAAAAACATTTTTTCTAGGGACAGAAAACTGTAGGTAGGGAGAGTGTCAGTTTCTTTCACTGTGCAAGTCCTTGTTTCTAGGGACCTGGAAGGACAGTGAGTGAATTCTCCTTGTGCTATATTGTGCTTAAAAAAAGCATTTTTTCTAGGGACAGAAAACTGTAGGTAGGGAGAATGTCAGTTTCTTTCACTGTGCAAGTCCTTGTTTCTAGGGACCTGGAAGGACAGTGAGTGAATTCTCCTTGTGCTATATTGTGCTTAAAAAAAACATTTTTTCTAGGGACAGAAAACTGTAGGTAGGGAGAGTGTCAGTTTCTTTCACTGTGCAAGTCCTTGTTTCTAGGGACCTGGAAGGACAGTGAGTGAATTCTCCTTGTGCTATATTGTGCTTAAAAAAAACATTTTTTCTAGGGACAGAAAACTGTAGGTAGGGAGAGTGTCAGTTTCTTTCACTGTGCAAGTCCTTGTTTCCAGGGACCTGGAAGGACAGTGAGTGAATTCTAGACATGTGCATTCGTTTTCGTCCGAATGCATTTTCGTCCGAATTTCAGCTATTTTCGTTATCGTTTTAACAAACGAAAACGAAAGCACAGAATCCGAAAACCGAAAGATCCGACATAAACAAATGCTTTATTTTCGTTTTCATTGCTACAACAGTTCGATATAGATAGGAGATTCGACATGACGCTGACAATAACAATCTGTGTCTATCGAACCCGTGGTCGAATGTGCCTAACCTTAACTCTATTAGTCCAAGATTATTCTACATAGAGAGAAAAGATTCGACATAGAAGAGAAAAGATTCGACATAGGAGAGAAAAGATTCGACATAGGAGAGAAAAGATTCGACATAGGAGAGAAAAGATTCGACATTATAGAGAGAAAAGATTCGACATTATAGAGAGAAAAGATTCGACATTATAGAGAGAAAAGATTCGACATAGGAGAGAAAAGATTCGACATAGGAGAGAAAAGATTCGACATAGGAGAGAAAAGATTCGACATTATAGAGAGAAAAGATTCGACATAGGAGAGAAAAGATTCGACATAGGAGAGAAAAGATTTGACATTATAGAGAGAAAAGATTCGACATTATAGAGAGAAAAGATTCGACATTATAGAGAGAAAAGATTCGACATTATAGAGAGAAAAGATTCGACATAGGAGAGAAAAGATTCGACATTATAGAGAGAAAAGATTCGACATAGGAGAGAAAAGATTCGACATAGGAGAGAAAAGATTCGACATAGGAGAGAAAAGATTCGACATTATAGAGAGAAAAGATTCGACATAGGAGAGAAAAGATTCGACATAGGAGAGAAAAGATTTGACATTATAGAGAGAAAAGATTTGACATTATAGAGAGAAAAGATTCGACATTATAGAGAGAAAAGATTCGACATTATAGAGAGAAAAGATTCGACATTATAGAGAGAAAAGATTCGACATAGGAGAGAAAAGATTCGACATTATAGAGAGAAAAGATTCGACATAGGAGAGAAAAGATTCGACATAGGAGAGAAAAGATTTGACATTATAGAGAGAAAAGATTCGACATTATAGAGAGAAAAGATTCGACATAGGAGAGAAAAGATTCCACATAGGAGAGAAAAGATTTGACATTATAGAGAGAAAAGATTCGACATTATAGAGAGAAAAGATTCGACATAGGAGAGAAAAGATTCGACATAGGAGAGAAAAGATTTGACATTATAGAGAGAAAAGATTCGACATTATAGAGAGAAAAGATTTGACATTATAGAGAGAAAAGATTCGACATTATAGAGAGAAAAGATTCGACATTATAGAGAGAAAAGATTCGACATAGGAGAGAAAAGATTCGACATTATAGAGAGAAAAGATTCGACATAGGAGAGAAAAGATTTGACATTATAGAGAGAAAAGATTCGACATTATAGAGAGAAAAGATTCGACATAGGAGAGAAAAGATTCGACATAGGAGAAAAAAGATTCGACATAGGAGAGAAAAGATTCGACATTATAGAGAGAAAAGATTCGACATAGGAGAGAAAAGATTCGACATAGGAGAGAAAAGATTCGACATTATAGAGAGAAAAGATTCGACATAGGAGAGAAAAGATTTGACATTATAGAGAGAAAAGATTCGACATAGGAGAGAAAAGATTCGACATAGGAGAGAAAAGATTTGACATTATAGAGAGAAAAGATTCGACATTATAGAGAGAAAAGATTCGACATAGGAGAGAAAAGATTCGACATAGGAGAAAAAAGATTCGACATAGGAGAGAAAAGATTCGACATTATAGAGAGAAAAGATTCGACATAGGAGAGAAAAGATTCGACATAGGAGAGAAAAGATTTGACATTATAGAGAGAAAAGATTCGACATTATAGAGAGAAAAGATTCGACATTATAGAGAGAAAAGATTCGACATAGGAGAGAAAAGATTCGACATTATAGAGAGAAAAGATTCGACATAGGAGAGAAAAGATTCGACATAGGAGAGAAAAGATTTGACATTATAGAGAGAAAAGATTTGACATTATAGAGAGAAAAGATTCGACATAGGAGAGAAAAGATTCGACATAGGAGAAAAAAGATTCGACATAGGAGAGAAAAGATTCGACATTATAGAGAGAAAAGATTCGACATAGGAGAGAAAAGATTCGACATTATAGAGAGAAAAGATTCGACATAGGAGAGAAAAGATTTGACATTATAGAGAGAAAAGATTCGACATAGGAGAGAAAAGATTCGACATTATAGAGAGAAAAGATTCGACATAGGAGAGAAAAGATTCGACATAGGAGAAAAAAGATTCGACATAGGAGAGAAAAGATTCGACATTATAGAGAGAAAAGATTCGACATAGGAGAGAAAAGATTCGACATTATAGAGAGAAAAGATTCGACATAGGAGAGAAAAGATTCGACATTATAGAGAGAAAAGATTCGACATAGGAGAGAAAAGATTCGACATTATAGAGAGAAAAGATTCGACATAGGAGAGAAAAGATTCGACATAGGAGAGAAAAGATTTGACATTATAGAGAGAAAAGATTCGACATTATAGAGAGAAAAGATTCGACATTATAGAGAGAAAAGATTCGACATTATAGAGAGAAAAGATTCGACATAGGAGAGAAAAGATTCGACATTATAGAGAGAAAAGATTCGACATAGGAGAGAAAAGATTCGACATAGGAGAGAAAAGATTCGACATAGGAGAGAAAAGATTCGACATTATAGAGAGAAAAGATTTGACATAGGAGAGAAAAGATTCGACATAGGAGAGAAAAGATTTGACATTATAGAGAGAAAAGATTTGACATTATAGAGAGAAAAGATTCGACATAGGAGAGAAAAGATTCGACATAGGAGAAAAAAGATTCGACATAGGAGAGAAAAGATTCGACATTATAGAGAGAAAAGATTCGACATAGGAGAGAAAAGATTCGACATAGGAGAGAAAAGATTTGACATTATAGAGAGAAAAGATTCGACATTATAGAGAGAAAAGATTCGACATTATAGAGAGAAAAGATTCGACATAGGAGAGAAAAGATTCGACATAGGAGAGAAAAGATTCGACATAGGAGAGAAAAGATTTGACATTATAGAGAGAAAAGATTCGACATAGGAGAGAAAAGATTCGACATTATAGAGAGAAAAGATTCGACATTATAGAGAGAAAAGATCACTGCTTGTGGGCGGAACATTCGAAATGTATGATTGCAGAGTCGTACAGTTTCGCTGCTCCGTCGAATCTTCTTTGAACATTCGACAGACACCATAAGCCTTCAATGACAGATTCGACCTTAATTAATTCAGATTTTCGGACGAATGCAATTTTTAACGAAAAACGAAATAAATAAAAACGAATTTCGGGAGTAACTTAATAAATTTATTTTTCGGACGAAAACGAAATTCCGAAACGAAATATTTCAGTGTGCACATGTCTAGTGAATTCTCCTTGTGCTATATTGTGCTTAAAAAAAACATTTTTTCTAGGGACAGAAAACTGTAGGTAGGGAGAGTGTCAGTTTCTTTCACTGTGCAAGTCCTTGTTTCTAGGGACCTGGAAGGACAGTGAGTGAATTCTCCTTGTGCTATATTGTGCTTAAAAAAAACATTTTTTCTAGGGACAGAAAACTGTAGGTAGGGAGAGTGTCAGTTTCTTTCACTGTGCAAGTCCTTGTTTCAAGGGACAGAGAAGGACACCTGAAGGTAGCCCTTATTGCTTTTTTCCCACCTCCCTGCAGGCCATCTATTAGAATGTCTGGAAGGCAAACAAGGAGAGGCAGACAGTCAGGAGGCAATAAAAGAGGGCAAGCAGGCTCTGTGTCTGGGGGCAACAGTGCTGGTCGTGGACGCGGTGCATTGTCATCAGCACATGGCCATGGGACACGCTTGTCCTTCTTTTCCGCAGCTGGACATGTTGAGCCACATCATGCCGAAGACTTGGTAGAGTGGATGACCAAGCCCTCCTCATCCTCTCTCACCCAGGCTCAGGGTACTGGCAAAGCAGCTGCCAAAGCGTCCTCTTCCCTGGTATCAATGTCAGACTCATCATCAGTCACTCCTTCCCTAGACCCACTATGTCCTCCTCCTGAGGAGCCCCCCAAACTGTTTGAGCACAGTGTTGGGTACATGCTCCAGGAGGATGCCCAGCGTTTCGAAGGGTCTGATGATGAAACCCAGCTACAGGAAGGCAGTAGGGTGAGAGCAGACAGAGGGGATGCTCAAGAAGGACACCAATCTGGCAGTCATGTTCCAGCAGCTGCAGCATACTGCCAGATTGGCTCCAGTGATGAGGAGGGAGGGGATGATGAGGTCACTGACTCCACGTGGGTGCCTAATAGGAGAGAGGAGGAGGAGGATGAGGAGGAGGCACATCTCCAACGAGACAGGATGCCCTTTGGTGGCCAGCGTAAGGGCAGTACACCGACGGAATCACACCGCAGAGCTCCGCCTGTGCAGGGCGCTGCCTCTGCCCGTCATTCAAAAAGTTCCTTGGTGTGGGCCTTTTTTGAGGCTAGTGCATCAGATCGCACAGCTGCTGTTTGCAACATATGTCTCAAGCGTATATCGCGTGGCCAAAACATCAGCCGCTTGGGTACCACATGCCTGACCAGACATATGTTGACCTGCCATGCAGCTCGTTGGCAAGCCTACCTCAAAGACCCACACCAAAGAACAAAGCGGACCTCTCCTTGCACCGCATCAGCTGGGATCTCCAACCCCACTATAACTTCAGTCCTCTCTGAAACATGCACTGAGAGGAATGAAGGTGTAGAATTAGGTGTGTCACAGCCAAGTACTTGCGGCCACTCTGCTAGCAGTACACCGACGTCCGATTCTAGCAGGCAAATTTCCCTGCCCCAGCTGCTGGACCGTCGAAAGAAGTTCACTCCCAGCCATCCACATGCCCAGCGGTTGAATGCTAGCTTGGCTAAATTGCTAGCGCTTCAACTGCTGCCTTTTCAGTTGGTAGACTCGGCCCCCTTCCGTGAGTTTGTGCAATGTGCGGTTCCTCAGTGGCAGGTTCCCAAACGCCACTTTTTCTCACGGAAGGCTATTCCGGCTCTCTACCGGCATGTGGAAGGCAATGTCTTGGCCTCGCTGGACAGGGCGGTCAGCGGTAAGGTGCATATTACCGCTGACTCATGGTCCAGCAGGCATGGACAGGGACGTTACCTTTCTTTCACGGCCCATTGGGTCACTCTTTTGGCAGCTGGGAAGGATGCAGGACAAGGTGCAGTAGTGTTGGAGGTTGTCCCACCGCCACGCCTCCAAAATGCTACTACTGGTTGTGACACACCTCTCTCCTCCACCCCCTCCTCTTCTTCTTCCTCCATGGCCTCTTCCTGTGGTTTGTCCTATGAACCAGCGGTGCTCCGTAGCCGTTCACGGGGCTACGCAAGTACGCAGGCAAAAAGATGCCATGCCGTGCTTGCGCTGGTGTGTTTGGGGGACAGAAGCCACACTGGGGCAGAGGTCCTGTCTGCTCTGCAGGGCCAGGCCGAGAGGTGGTTGACGCCACGCCAGCTTAAGCCAGGAATGGTGGTTTGCGACAATGGCACCAACCTCCTCTCCGCCCTCCGACAGGGACAACTGACCCATGTGCCCTGTGTGGCTCACGTCCTTAACCTGGTGGTGCTGCGGTTCTTGGGCAGGTACCCGGGCTTACAGGATGTCCTGAGGCAGGCCAGGAAAGTCTGTGTGCATTTCCGCAGATCTTATAATGCCAGTGCTCGCCTGGCTGAGCTGCAAAAGGAGTTGAACCTGCCCAAGAACCGCCTTATATGTGACATGCCCACCAGGTGGAACTCAACGTTGGCCATGCTGCAGCGGCTGCACACGCAGCAGAGGGCCATCAATGAGTACCTGTGCGACTACGGCACCAGGACAGGGTCAGGGGAGCTTGGTTTTTTTTCTCCACGCCAGTGGGGCATGATCAGGGATGCATGCACTGTCCTGGCACCATTTGAGGAGGCCACGAGGATGGTGAGCAGTGACAGTGCATGCATCAGTGACACTGTACCTCTTGTCCACCTGTTGGAGCACACGCTGCGTGGAATAATGGACAGGGCACTTGAGGCAGAACAGAGGCAGGAAGAGGAGGACTTCCTTGCCTCTCAAGGCCCCCTTTACCCAGACAGTGTTCCTTCTGTCCCACCCATCGCACAGGAAGAGGAAGAGGAGGAGGAGGAGGAGGATTGTGTCAGCATGGAGGTGGAGGCTGGCACTCAGCATCATCAGCAGCAGTCTTTTAGGGATGATTTACAGTCCCAAGAAACCAGTGGACTTGTACGTGGCTGGGAGGAGGTGACTGCGGATCATGTCGTCCTTAGTGACCCAGAGGACTCTGGAGCGAATGCCTCAGCAAACCTACGCTGCATGGCCTCCCTGATCCTGCAAAGTCTGCGGAAGGATCCTCGTATTCTTCGGATCAAGGAGAGGGACCATTACTGGCTGGCCACTCTCCTTGATCCACGGTACAAGGGTAAGGTTGCGGACCTTATGTTACCGTCGCAGAGGGAGCAGAGGATGAGACAACTCCGGGAGGCCTTGCAGAATGGTCTGTGCAACGCGTTCCCAGAGACTGGGAGGTTACAAACTCCTGGTCCAGGACAACGAGTTGCTGAGGCTTCGGCCAGTCAAAGAAGGAGCGGTGGGGAAGGTGGCCGTCTGACCGATGCGTTCAGACAATTCTTTAGTCCGCAGCCCCAAAGTATGATTGGTTCCAGCAACCATCGCCAGCGTCTGATAAACATGGTGCAGGAATATCTAGGGGCAAGGTCAGACTTGGACACCTTCCCCACCGAAAATCCTCTGGCTTACTGGGTCTTGAGGATGGATCACTGGCCAGAGCTTGCACAGTATGCAATTGAGCTACTGGCCTGTCCTGCATCCAGCGTTCTTTCGGAACGCACATTCAGTGCTGCTGGAGGATTTGTCACGGATCACAGGGTGCGCCTGTCCACCGACTCGGTTGATCGACTGACTTTCATCAAGATGAACCAGTCTTGGATCACCACCAGCTACCACACACCTGATGCTGATATAACAGACTAATTGATTTTAACATGTCACGTCCCTTCAAGACTGATGCTGATGCTGAGTGCCTGTGCTGTTATGTTGACTGGCTATCCTCCTCCTCCGAGTCCTCAATGATACGATTGATGATGATAGCTTGGAAGATCATTTTTGTTTATGGGTGCCGCCACCAGTGGCTAAGGCCCAATTTTTCAGCCCCTGTTTTACAGGGGCGTGTACTTACAATTTTTTTAGCAATAATTTGCCATAGGGCTCATTGCTGTGCTCCAAGTACAGTATCTGTGAGGGGTTGTAGTGTTGTGCCACCAGTGCCTAAGGCCCAATTTTTCAGCCCCTGTTTAACAGGGGCGTGTCATTACAATTTTTGAAGCAATACTTTGCAACAGGGCTCATTGCTGTGCTCCAAGTACAGTATCTGTGAGGGGTTGTAGTGTTGTGCCACCAGTGCCTAAGGCCCAATTTTTCAGCCCCTGTTCAACAGGGGCATGCAATTACAATTCTTGATGTAATAATTCACAGCAGGGCCCATTCCTGCACCCACCAAGAGTAAGTCTGAGGGCTTACAGTGTTGTGGCAACGCCACCACCACCACGAAAGGCCCAATTTTTCAGCCACTGTTCAAAAGGGGCATGTAATTACAATTCTTGATCTAATAATTCACAGCAGGGCCCATTCCTGCACCCACCAAGAGTAACTCTGAGGGCTTACAGTGTTGTGGCAACACCACCACCACCACCACCACCACGAAAAGCCCAATTTTTCAGCCCCTGTTCAACAGGGGCATGCAATTACAATTCTTGATCTAATAATTCACAGCAGGGCCCATTGCTGCACCCACCAAGAGTAACTGTCAGGGCTTACAGTGTTGTGGCACCAGCACCACCATCAAAGCCCCAATTTTTACTACCACTGTTCAACAATTATATGTAATTAAAATTCCTGATATAATAGTTGACAGCAGGGCGTTCTAGCACCAACCAAGAGTAACTGTGAGTGCTTACAGTGTTGTGCCAACACCAACAACTAAGGGGCCTATTTCTGCAGAGTATATACGGCAGGTCCCTACTTTCAAACATCCAACTTACAAACGACTCCTACTTGCAAACGAAAGAAGACAACAGGAAGTGAGAGGAAATCTACCCCTTGGAAGGAAAATTCTCTCCTGTAAGAATTAATATGGGAGAAAGGTGTCTCCTCTGTACTGATGCTTTATCACCAATCCTTGTTTCAATAAAAACACCACATTTCAAAAACAGTTGTCATTGGGACGGAAAGTGAGGTGAAATGTTCTGAACAGGGGCACAGACAGCAAAACAAATGTTACAGGGGTGATAACCCTTACCTATGTTTCCCAAAAAGTTTAAAAATAGATTTTTGGGCTGGAGCTACAGTTCAACAATGTACCTGTTCAAAATTACAAACACATTCTACATAAGAACAAACCTACAGTCCCTGTCTTGTATGCACCGCCTGTATACGGCTGTTCAGAGTATATAGGGCCTTTTTTATTTTATGTGCGGGGTTCCCCTTAATATCCATACAAGACCCAAAGGGGCTGGTAATGGGCTGGGGTAGGGGGGGGGGGGGTCATGGGGTAGCTATGCCATTTTTCTTAAAGATTTTCATCCATATTACCGGGACCAGACATTACATTAAAGCCGCAAGAAGTTTTAAATGGCTTTTTTTTCCTTTAGAAGTGTCATTTTGTGCAGGGACAGTTCTAAACACGGGAAACACGTGGCACTTCACAGGCATACTTTAGACACCCCCCAGGTACGATATTTAAAGGAATATTTGACTTTTTTTTTTCACTTTATGCATCATTAAAATGACTGCTCCCGAAAAACGACCGTTTTTAAAACTTCTTTTTGCATTGATACATGTCCCCTGGTGCAGAACCCGGGTTCCCAAACCCTTTTTAGGACAATAACATGCATAATAGTTGTTATAATTAGCACTTTAGAATTCGAACGTTCGCATCCATTGTATTTAATAGGGTTCTAATGTTCGTACGAACTTTCGGTCCGTTCGCGGGTTCTGGTGCGAACCGAACTCGGGGGTGTTCGGCTCATCACTACTCTTCAAAGAAGTTTGAGTTGAATTGAGGTGACCACAGCTTGAAAGGTACTAAAGCTTGGTGGCCCTCTGATGCTGAGCGTTGTCTGACTTATAGAAGATAAAGACAAGCACATCAGCTAAGATACAGTATATGCTGTGTGTATGTATATATATATATATAGTCATTCATATATAAATTATTTTTAAAATATGTACAGATAATAACTTTTTAAAGATATATATATATATATATATATATATATATATATATATATATATTTTTTTTTTTAAATTGAAGCCCGTACACACGATCGGTTTTACCGATGAAAACAGTCCGATAGATTTTTTTCATCGGACAAATCGATCGTGTATGGGCCCCATCGGTCTTTTTTCCATCGGTGTCAAAAAATAGAACATGTTTTAAACTTTTCCGATGGATAAAAAACCGATAGAAAATACCGATCGTCTATGGGCAAGTCCATCGGTTAAAAAACCCGCGCATGCTCAGAATCAAGTCGACGCATGCTCAGAAGCATTGAACTTAATTTTTCTCGGCTCTTCGGAGTGTTTTACGTCACCGCGTTTGGAACGGTCGGTTTTTTGACTGATGGTGTGTAGGCAAGACTGATGGAAGTCAGCTTCATCGGTTTTCCGATGGATAAATCCATCGGTTTAAAAACCATAGGAAATCCGATCGTGTGTACAGGGCTTAAGAGTTTTATTGATATAAAAAATGAGTACACGGCAAGAAATTGCAATTATAAAATATTTTATTATTATTATTATTATTACATTTTATTAATACTAATGCTTAATAAAATAATTTCATTAAAAAAAATATACATTGATAACTAAAATTTAAATAATGAATAGGGCAGAGATGGGAAAAAACAACAATGCTGTTTTCCCCCGGTCACGGTAATTCAGCATCTTCAAAGAAGTTTAAGTTGAATTGAGGTGACCACAGCTTGAAAGGGAATATAGTTTCTGTTGTCCTCGGATGCTGAGCGTTGTCTGACTTATATAAGATAGAGACAAGCACAGAGCCTGAGATATATACTGTGTGTATGTATATACCTGTGTATATATATATATATATATATATATATATATATATATATATATATATATATATGTGTATATATATTGTGAGGGGGTTAGCTCGGCAGCGGGTGTGTGTGACCCCCGGGATGGGCTCCCCACACAAAAACAGGCCCAGCAAACGGAGGTTGTGGTTTTCAAAATCAAAAAAAAGGTGCGGTTTATTTTCTATTTACAGTGACAAAACACAGCAAAGCCAAAAGAAACATATAAACAAAATAAATCCTGGTCAACTTGACCTCTGACTAAACATACAGGTTTCCTAACTAACAACTGGGATCAGCCTAGTGCTGTCCTAGTCCCTAAGTCCCTGGTTTTAAATGTCCAAGCAAATAGCCACACAGGCTTTTTCTCACCGCACAGGGGTTCACTCTCCCTAGACAGTCCACACAGGTCTGGTTCCAGGCATGAGCTAACATCTAATGAAGCTGGGAGTTCTTATAGAGGCCTAAATGAGCTGACAAGCTTCAGCTGGCCTCATCAACTCCCTGCCTGCACGACGCCCAGCCCTCTCCCTAGAGGTATGAGTCATCCATGAGCCCACTAGCCTTAGCTGGGCTTATACAACTCTCCACCTAGTTGTATAAGTCGGCGTAAAGCCTGAATCTGGGCGAAATATATCTACCCCCCTGGATGCAACCAGGTGACTTTACCTTCCTGCTGTCACATACCCCCCCCTCTTGTTTTAACCTCGGGGTTGGAACACCAGCAATCAGGCATTCATGTACTCGAGACAAAGCATCCACATTCCCCATTTGAACGCCAGGGCGATGCTTTACTGTGAAGTTGAATTCCTGGAGGGCCAGGAACCACCTATTCACTCTTCTATTTGTTTCCTTGTTTTGAGCCATCCACTTTAACGGAGCGTGATCCGTAACCATGTCAAAGTGCCTACCTAGCAGGTAGTACCGAAGGGAATCTAGAGCCCACTTCACCGCTAAACACTCCTTTTCAACGGTGGCGTAATTTACCTCATGGGACTTCAACTTCCTGCTGAGGTAAATGACTGGGTGCTCTTCCCCGTTCCAGACCTGGGACAATACTGCTCCTAACCCCACATCTGACGCATCACTTTGTACGACAAAGTCTTTAGAGAAGTCGGGTGAGTACAACACTGGCTGGCTACATAAGGCTTGTTTCAAGAATTGGAATGCTGCCTCAGCCTCGGGGGTCCATTTAATCATGACCGACCCTTTCCCCTTCGTTAGGTTGGTTAGGGGCACAGCCTTAGAAGCAAAGTGGGGAATGAATCGCCGATAATACCCAGCGATTCCCAGAAAGGCTCGTACCTGCTTCTTGCTGTTGGGACGTGGCCAACTCTGGAGGGCCTCGACTTTGTTGAGTTGGGGTTTTATTACTCCCCTCCCAATGGTGTACCCAAGATATTTGGCCTCCTCCTGCCCAATGGTACACTTCTTGGGGTTAGCCGTAAACCCCGCTTCCCGAACAGAGTCCAGGACTGCTTGCACTTTTGGCAGATGTGAGGCCCAATCTGTGCTATGGACAATTACGTCATCCAGGTAAGCCGCAGCATACTTCCGATGGGGCCTCAGCATCTGGTCCATTTTCCGCTGGAATGTGGCCGGCGCATTCTGTAACCCGAACGGCATTCTTTTATATTGGAACGCCCCGTCTGGGGTTACAAATGCGGTTTTCTCTTTGGCCAATTTGGCCAGGGGGATTTGCCAATACCCTTTTGTGAGGTCAAGAGTCGTCATGTATCGGGCTGTTCCCAGCCGGTCGATCAACTCATCTATACGTGGCATGGGGTAGGTGTCAAATTTTGTAACTTTGTTCAACTGACGAAAATCGTTACAAAATCGCCAGCTCCCATCCGGTTTAGGCACCAACACAATGGGACTAGACCAATCACTTTGGGACTCCTCTATCACCCCTAAGTTCAGCATTTTCTGTACTTCCTCCCGTATTGCCTCCCGTCGGGCCTCTGGGATCCGATAGGGTTTTAACTTCACCCTTTCACCGGGCGGGGTAATGATGTCATGCTCTACCCCAAATGTTTGTCCCGGCAGCTCAGAGAATACCTCCTTGTTGCGAAGCACAAACTCCTTAACCTCCTGTTGTTGGGGTTGTGACAAGGTGGCTGCTATTCCAACCTCAGGAATCACGCAACCAGTTTGAGCTGGTGACCAAGTGTCTGCGACTAGGGACTCTCTATCCCTCCAGGCTTTCAACAGATTAACGTGATAGATCTGTTCGGGCTTTCGCCTTCCTGGTTGTCTGACCTTGTAATTCACTTCACTCACTTTTTCCATTATCTCGTAGGGGCCTTGCCATTTGGCAAGGAATTTACTTTCAACCGTAGGGACAAGTACCAGTATCCTATCCCCCGGGGAAAAGGTACGGGTCTTGGCTCCACGGTTGTACACTCTCTGCTGTGCTAACTGCGCTTGGGCCAAATGTTCCTTCACGATGGGCATTACCTGTGCAATTCGGTCTTGCATCAGGGCGACATGCTCAATCACACTCCTGTGGGGAGAATTCTCACTTTCCCAAGTTTCCTTGGCAATATCCAACAGCCCTCTTGGGTGTCTCCCATACAGTAACTCAAAGGGGGAGAATCCCGTAGAGGATTGGGGCACCTCCCTAATAGCAAACATCAGATAAGGAAGTAGACAGTCCCAATCCTTTCCATCTCTATCCACCACTTTCTTCAACATTTGTTTTAGGGTTTTGTTGAATCTTTCAACCAGCCCATCGGTTTGGGGGTGATACACAGATGTACGTAATTGCGTCACTTTGAACAATTTACACAGCTCCTTCATAACCCGGGACATAAAGGGTGTACCTTGGTCCGTAAGCAGTTCTTTACAAATACCCACCCGGCTAAACACAAGAGATAGCTCTTTGGCTATGGTTTTGGCCGAGGTATTTCGGAGAGGGATCGCTTCTGGATAACGGGTGGCATAGTCCATTATAACTAATATGTACTGGTGCCCCCTAGCGGACTTGATTATAGGACCTACCAAATCCATGGCGATCCTCTCAAACGGGACCTCAATGATGGGTAGAGGGACCAGCGGGCTACGGAAATGTGGCATCGGGGCCGACCTCTGACACACAGGGCAGGAGGAACAATAATTTTCTATGTCCTTCATCACCCCCGGCCAATAGAATCTCTGTAATACCCTCTCTCGGGTTTTCTCTGTCCCCAGATGACCTCCAAGAATGTGCCCATGGGCCAACTCCAACACCAACTTCCTGTAAGGTTTGGGCACCACAAGCTGCTCAACGGTTTCTTCTGCCCTTTTTGTCACCCGATACAGTAGGTCCTTCTCTACGCTGAAGTATGGGTAAGTGCAGGTATTATCTGGGTTCACTAACTCGCCATCTATTTTCACTACGTTTTCGGGTGCCTTTATTAGGGCGGGGTCTTTCAACTGTTCTGTGGCAAAGTTTTCCCTGTGAACCTCAAGATCAGAAAACTCCACAGACGGTAGGTTTTCGTCTGAGGAGGTGGGCTCCTCTCCAGTTTCTTGAGTCTCCCCTGCCAATACTGATAAGGGAAATTCCGGAGAGTCCTCACCACTCTCAGGGGAGTTCTGGCTATCACATTCCTGGTACATAGGGGCACCAGTGGGGGGCTCAGGATCATCCCACAGTTCCCAGAACTTCGGAAAATCCCTTCCCACAATGGCGTCATACGGTAACTGAGATACTAAGCCCACTGGATGAGAGAGGGTACCTTTGGGGGTCTCGAAACACACTGTAGTCACTGGATACTCTCGGGTGTCCCCATGCACACAAATAACAGCTACCTTGCTATTCCCAGAGACCTCTGTTTTAACTAACTCAGCCTTTATCAGGGTCACAAGGCTACCTGAATCCAGCAATACCACAACATTTCTACCATTAACACACATTTTGCATAAATGTTTCTCAATTCCTCGAATGGCAGTGCATGCGACTGTCGCACACAGCGACTGACGTCTGCCCGTCAGAAAGTCACACTGCATGGGTTCCTCCACAACCGGGCAATTGGCTGCAATATGTCCCGCTTGCCGGCAGCGGTAGCAAACGATCCTTCTTGCCGCCTCTTGAGCCGCTGATTTCCCAGGCTGTTCTCGCCAAACTTGGGGTAGAGCTCCCACCCTCTCACTCTCTCCACCCTTACCCCTTGGAATCCTCTTATCCGCCCCTGGGGATGGTCTGGTCTTAGGGTGGAAAGTCCGAGTGTCTCTGGAAGAGGCCGTCAGGTTCTCTGTAGCCAAGTATTTCTCCACACGATCCACAAGACCATCGGCCGTCTCTGGGTCTCCATGGCTTACCCACTTTTGGATGGCAGTAGGAAGAGCTCTCAAAAACCGATCCATTACAACACGTTCCACAATCTTTGGTGCGGACAAAGTCTCTGGCTGTAGCCACTTTCTGCTCAGGTGAATGAGATCATACATTTGAGACCTGGGGGGTTTTCCAAGCTGGAAAGTCCAGTTATGCACACGCTGAGCCCGGACAGCCTGGGTGACACCCAGCCTTGCCAATATCTCAGCTTTTAGCATCACATAGTCTTTTGCTTGGTCAGGCTCTAGGTCATAGTAAGCCTTCTGCGATTCACCAGTTAACAGAGGAGCCACCAGTCCAGCCCACTGCTCCTCAGGCCACTTTTCTCTTTCAGCAGTCCTTTCAAATGTGGTCAAAAATACCTCTGGATCATCCTCTCCAGTCATTTTTGTCAATAAACGACTCACCCCAAAGGACGCGGTATTAGTGGGACGGCTTTCCTCACTGGTCTGCGGACGTTGCTGCATTACTGCTTCCATTTGTTGTAGTCTCTGCTCTTGCTTCTGTAACAGGTCTATGAAGCGGGCCTCAGATTGCTGCTGGGCTTGTTGCTGAGCTTCCAGACTCTGTTGGTGAGCTTGCTGCTGGGCTGCAAGGCTCTGTTGATGAGCTTGCTGCTGGGCTGCGAAGTTCTGTTGTTGAGCTGCAAGGCTCTTTTGCAAACCTGCATTTGTCTGCTGTTGATTGGCATTTGCTAGAGCCAGCTGCTTCAGTATCTCCTCCATGCTGGCTTAAAAAAAACTGCCACTGGTTCTCCACCAACTGTGAGGGGGTTAGCTCGGCAGCGGGTGTGTGTGACCCCCGGGATGGGCTCCCCACACAAAAACAGGCCCAGCAAACGGAGGTTGTGGTTTTCAAAATCAAAAAAAAGGTGCGGTTTATTTTCTATTTACAGTGACAAAACACAGCAAAGCCAAAAGAAACATATAAACAAAATAAATCCTGGTCAACTTGACCTCTGACTAAACATACAGGTTTCCTAACTAACAACTGGGATCAGCCTAGTGCTGTCCTAGTCCCTAAGTCCCTGGTTTTAAATGTCCAAGCAAATAGCCACACAGGCTTTTTCTCACCGCACAGGGGTTCACTCTCCCTAGACAGTCCACACAGGTCTGGTTCCAGGCATGAGCTAACATCTAATGAAGCTGGGAGTTCTTATAGAGGCCTAAATGAGCTGACAAGCTTCAGCTGGCCTCATCAACTCCCTGCCTGCACGACGCCCAGCCCTCTCCCTAGAGGTATGAGTCATCCATGAGCCCACTAGCCTTAGCTGGGCTTATACAACTCTCCACCTAGTTGTATAAGTCGGCGTAAAGCCTGAATCTGGGCGAAATATATCTACCCCCCTGGATGCAACCAGGTGACTTTACCTTCCTGCTGTCACAATATATATATATATATTCATTTGTATATACAGTAAATCATTTTTAAAATATGCACAGATAATAATTTTTTAAATATATATATATATATATATATATATATATTTTAACATTAAAAGTTTTATTGATATCAAAAATGAGTACACGGCAAGAAATTGCAATTATAATATATATATATATATATATATATATATATATATATATATATATATAAATAAAAGAGGAGTGGGATTGCTGCACAAAAAGATGTATTTAAAGTATAAAAAATTACATTAAACATGTCTGTAATGTTTTATACTTTAAATAAAATCTTTTTGTGCAGCAATCCCACTCCTCTTTTTTCTATATTATGGTCCCTGGGAAGGACCAGATTGCTTGCACATTTTTGCTTAAAGACCATTCAGTGCACCTCACCCTTTGAACTTTCATATATATATATATATATATATATATATATATATTATTAGATTTTTTTATATTCATGGTATATTTATAATAATATAATTTATGTATATAATAATATATATTTTTAATAATACAGTAATAATTATATACTTAATATAGGTATTGCATATTATTATATTCATTACATACAGTGGGTACGGAAAGTATTCAGACCCCCTTAAATTTTTCACTCTTTGTTATATTGCAGCCATTTGCTAAAATCATTTAAGTTCATTTTTTTTCTTCATTAATGTACACACAGCACCTCATATTGACAGAAAAACACAGAATTGTTGACATTTTTGCAGATTTATTAGAAAAGAAAAACTGAAATATCACATGGTCCTAAGTATTCAGACTATTTGCTGTGACACTCATATATGTAACTCAGGTGTTGTCCATTTCTTCTGATCATCCCTGAGATGGTTCTACACCTTCATTTGAGTCCAGCTGTGTTTGATTATACTGATTGGACTTGATTAGGAAAGCCACACACCTGTCTATATAAGACCTTACAGCTCACAGTGCATGTCAGAGCAAATGAGAATCATGAGGTCAAAGGAACTGCCTGAAGAGCTCAGAGACAGAATTGTGGCAAGGCACAGATTTGGCCAAGGTTTCAAAAAAAATTCTGCTGCTCTTAAGGTTCCTTAGAGCATAGTGGCCTCCATAATTCTTAAATGGTAGACGTTTGAGACGACCAGAACCCTTCCTAGAGCTGGCCGTCCGGCCAAACTGAGCTATCGGGGGAGAAGAGCCTTGGTGAGAGAGGTAAAGAAGAACCCAAAGATCCCTGTGGCTGAGTGAAAAGAGTGAAAAATTTAAGGGGGTCTGAATACTTTCCGTACCCACTGTATATTTGTATACAAATAATTTATAAAATATGTACATATTTTTTATTATTATTCGTATTATTATTAATACATTTTAGTAATACTCATTTTTAATAAAATAATTGAATAAAATAAATATACATCGATGAACTAAAATGTAAACGTTGAATAGGGCAGAGATGGGAAAAAACAACAATCCTGTTTTCCCCCGGTCACGGTAACTCAGCATCTTCAAAGAAGTTTGAGTTGAATTGAGGTGACCACAGCTTGAAAGGGAATATCGTTTTTGTTGTCCTCGGACGCTGAGCGTTGTCTGACTTATATAAGATAGAGACAAGCACAGCGGCTGAGATATAATGCGCGGAGACAGCAAGGCCATGAAGACGTACGTGCGCTGTGAAGACGTAGAAAGCACAGATACCATTTCATTCGCAATGTGGAAGTAAACATCGCAGATTTCTCTTTTTCGTTGGTAAAGTCTTCAAAGTCAAAGAGAAGGAAAGCTCCATCCTTGGACTGCTTTTACCTTTAAACTCACTGAATGTTTTATGGCGAGCCATTTACTCATAGCGCCGCGGAGGCACAGTTCTGTAAAGCTGGTGATTGACGGCTGACCTTCCTCTGTGTCTTTAAATATGAAAAACATATTTTAGATAAAAGTGGAGGGTCATTAATTATACATCGGCTAATGTTCCACCTGTCGGAAAGGAGCGGCAAATGTGAAGTGGCTAAAATTGAAGGCTGAAACATCTGAGACCGGCATTAACCCATTACAGCGTAACTAAACCTAAGAAGAAATTTGTAATATATTGCAGCTTACTGGTCCTTGGATATGGTGGCTGGATTAGATGTCTTTTTTCAGGCTTAATTTTTTACCTAGTGAGCTTGCCAGTAACGCAATTCTTGTTTTTAGTGTGACAATGCCCACCCATTCTACTGTATTCATGAAGGAGCCCTAGGACGGGGGTACAGAACACCTTCCTCTCCTCTCTTCTCTCTAACATAATGAGGGAAGTATTCTGAAGCCCGAATTGCCAGCAGTCACTGATCAGAGAGACAGTAGAGACTGCCTCCAGTCTAAACAAGCCCTTAGGGTTTTCATATTATGTTTTTCTTCTATGATTAAGTGTCAGGACCTGGATCTCCCACTGTGTGCTGGGAGTTTATAGTTCTGGTGTCCACCAGCAGGTGTCTCCCAGCAGCCAGAAGATTCCAATAATCTGTCTCCATCTGATGCTGGCTGCTGGAAGGGTATTTAGTCCCTCCTCTACTATTACACTTTGCTTCAGTGTTTTGCTTTGCTAGCCAGATACTGCTTGCAAATTATCCCGCTCCTGATATTTTTCTTGCCCTGCATCCTGCTGCATTATATCTACTTTCATTGTTCCTTATTCCAGTCCTGATTCCAAGCCTCTTCCTTGCATCTCTGGTATTATCCTGATTATCCGTGTTCCCCATTTTTGTATACACTATATTACCAAAAGTATTGGGATGCCTGCCTTTACACGCACATGAACTTTAATGGCATCCAAGTCTTAGTCCGTAGGGTTCAATATTGAGTTGGCCCACCCTTTGCAGCTATAACCGCTTCAACTCTTCTGGGAAGACTGTCCACAAGGTTTTGGAGTGTGTCTATGGGGATGTTTGACCATCCTTCCAGATGCGCATTTGTGAGGTGTTGGACGAGAAGGCCTGGCTCGCAGTCTCCGCTCTAATTCATCCCAAAGGTGTTCTATCGGGGTGAGGTGCCGGCCAGTCGAGTTCCTCCACCCCAAACTCACTCATCCATGTCTTTATGGACCTTGCTTTGTGCACTGGTGCGCAGTCATATTGGAACAGGACGGTGGCCTCCCCAAACTGTTCCCACAAAGTTGGGAACATGAAATTGTCCAAAATGTCTTGGTATGCTGACGCCTTAAGAGTTCCCTTCACTGGAACTAAGGAGCCAAGCCCAACCCCACAGAATAACCCCCCTCCACCAAATGATTTGGACTAGTGCACAAAGCAGGGTCCATAAAGACATAGATGAGCGAGTTTGGGGTGGAGGAACTTGACTGGCCTGCACAGAGTCCTGACCTCAACCCCTGTAGCTGACGAGCAGGAAATGAAGACCAGGTGAGTCACTGTGGAAGGAAGAGTCTTTGGCAATTAACCATCAGCTCAGCAACAGAGCTCTGAGAAGAAAGGGCTGAGCCCAGCACTGACACCTTCACAGAGTCCTGACCTCAACCTGATAGAACACCCTTGGGATGAATTAGAGCGGAGACTGTGAGCCAGGTCTTCTCGTCCAACATCAGTGCCATACCTCACAAATGCGTTTCTGGAAGAATGGTCAAACATTCCCATAGACACATTCCTACACCTTGTGGACAGCCTTCCCAGAAGAGTTGAAGCTGTTATAGCTGCAAAGAGTGGGCCAACCCAATATTGAATCCTACAGACTAAGACTGGGATGCCATTAAAGTTCATGTGCGTGTAAAGAGAAACAGGAGGGGGTGGGGGCAAGGAAACAGTGACCCTATAGCGTTCCCGCCCAATAATTAATGGAATATTTTGGTACTGATAGAAAACAATATACATTGTTATGTAAAAAATAGGTTTATTACAAGTAGAAAAACAATACAAACATACAGTTAACATTTTAAAATGGAAAAAAACAGATACTCAGGGTTCCCCCAAGGGATATCTGTAGATGCAGATCATAGATTGGTCAAGGTCTCTACTAGTTTTGCGGTGTTGTACCGCTTCCTCAGGAGAATCAATCAATGAAACAATTAATACAGTAAAATACACATAATATGGTTTGACAACAGTAAAGTTACAGCATATAATAAGTAAATAGCAAAAATAGCTTACCCAATGAATAAAAGGTCATGTGCGGACCCAGGCCGCCCAACTAAGTTCCCCCCGTGGCAGACAAGGGGAATTGTGCGTAGATCTCTAGATAAAAGGCATAATTTGGTAGAAGACCCAAAAAGTTGACTAATTATAGGGTAGGAGGGAAGCTGAGGCAAATGAGGGGAGGGGGAAGGGGTGAAGCATAGTGTGGAGCGAGTGGGAAGAAGGGGGGAAGGGAGGGAAAAGAAGGAAGGGAGGGGTTGGGGCGGGAGGGAGGGAGGGTAAAGGGAAGGGAAGGAGGGGAGGGGGAGAAGGGGGGAAAAGGGGGGAGGGGAGGAAAGAGGAAAGGACAGAGAGGAACGGGTAGGAAAATGGGGGGGGGAGAACGGGGAGGGGAAAGGAGGAAGAGGGAGGGAAAGCAGATGAATGACCAAAAAGAGGAATGGGAAGAAGAAGGGGAGGAGGGGGTGGGGGGTGCAGGAAGGGAAGGCATGGATGGAAAGGAGGGAAGGGAGGGAGGGGAAAAGGAATAGGGGTGATGGGGGAAGAGGGAAGGAAAAAAGGGGGGGAGAGATGAGGGTAGGAAGGAGTGCGGGGGAAAAAAGGAGGGGGAAGGGGAGGGGGAAGAGGGGGGGCAAGAGGGGGAGGGGAGAAAAAGGGGGGAGGGGGAAGGGGGTGGAGAACGAGGGATGAAAGGGGGGAAGGGGAGGGGGTAGGGAAAAGTGGGGGGGAGAGGGAGGAAGGAGGAGGGAAGGGGTGCCCGAACCCTAAATGGTGAAAACATTAGACAAGGGGTCGTTAAAGTCTATGGGACTCAAACGTCAGAAATCAAAAGTGCGAATATTTGAAGGTTAATATGCAAGTTATTGTCCTAAAAAGGGTTTGGGGACCCGGGTCCTGCTCCAGGGGACATGTATCAATGCAAAAAAAAGTTTTAAAAACTGAAGTTTTTTCGGGAGCAGTGATTTTAATGATGCTTAAAGTGAAAAAATAAAAGTGAAATATTCCTTTAAATATCGTGCCTGGGGGGTGTCTATAGTATGCCTGTAAAGTGGCACGGGTTTCCCGTGCTTAGAACTGTCCCTGCACAAAATGTCATTTCTGAAGGAAAAAAAGTCATTTAAAACTGCTTGCGGCTTTAATGTTATGTCTGGTCCCGGCAATATGGATGAAAATCATTGAGAAAAACGGCATGGGTACCCCCCCCCCCACCCCAGCCCATTACCAGCCCCTTTGGGTCTTGTATGGATATTGATGGGAACCCCGCACCCAAATAAAAAAAAGGAAAGGCGTGGGGCCCCCAGGCCCTATATACTCTGAACAGCAGTACACAGGCGGTGCAAACAAGACAGGGACTGTAGGTTTGTTCTTAAGTAAAATCTGTTTGTAATTTGGAACAGGTACATTTTGTAAGTGTAGCTCCAGCCCATAAAATCAATTTTTAAGCTTTTTGGAAAACATAGGGAAGGGTTATCACCCCTGTAGCATTTGTTTTGCTGTCTGTGCCCCTGTTCAGAAGGTTTCACCTCACTTTCTGTCCCGATGACAATTATATTTAGAAAATCTGGGGTTTTTAGTGTAACAAGCAACTCTTACAGGAGAGAATTTCCCTTCCTAGGGGTAGATTTCCTCTCACTTCCTGTTGTCTCCTTCTGTTTGCAAGTAGGAGTCATTTGTAAGTTGGATGTTTGAAAGTAGGGGCCTGCCCTATGTACTCTGCATACATTTGGGCCTTAGGTGTTGGTGTTGCCACAACACTGTAAGCCCTCACAGTAAGAGCCCATTCACACAGGGGCAACACGACTTCCAACTCGATTTTATGAGGCAACTCAGACACGACTTGAGTATGACTCACAGCGCGACCTGGAGCTATTTACAAGGCAACTTCAAGTTGCCTGCAGGACAGGAGACATTCCAGTGGCCAATCAAACAAGAATCAGCTCTGTGGGAGGGAGGGGGGAGGGAGAGGTTTGCAGGAGAAATGTATGTTTTCTTCCTGGAGAGTTGCTCCTATTAAGACAGTGAGAGGCGACTCCCATTGAAATGAATGGTTACAGGTCGCCTAGGAGTCGGATTGAAGTAGTACAGGGACCTTTTTTGAAGTCGGAGCGACTGCAGTAGTGTGCATTAGGACGGCTCCATTAACTTACATTGATTTCTTCAGCCAGTGTGACCTGAAGCGACTAGGGGCGACCTGGGGCAATTTGGAGTCGGATCCAAAGACACCCCTGTGTGAATGGGCTCTTACTTTTGGTGGGCGCAGGAACGGGCCCTGCTGTGAAATTTTAGATCAAGAATTGTAATTACATGCCCCTGTTAAACGGGCTGAAAAATTGGGCCTTAGACACTTGTGCTGGTGCCACAACACTGCAACCCCTCACAGATACTCTAGTTGGAGCGCAGGAATGAGCCCTGCTGCAACATATTGCATCAAAAATTGTAATTACATGCTCCTGTTAAACAGGGGCAGAAAAATTGGGCATTAGTCACTGGTGGCGGTGCCCAGAACCAAAAATGTTCTTACAAGCTATCAGCACGAACATTGAGGAGGAAGAGGATAGTCACTCAGCATAACAGGACAGTTACTCAGCATAAGCATAGGCAGTCTTGAAGGGATCTCACATTAAAAAAAAAAAAATATTCGGTCACATCAGCATCAGGTGCTTGGTAGCTGGTGATCCAAGACTGATTCATTTTTATGAAGGTCAGCCGATCGACCGATTCGGTGGACAGGCGCACAATGTGATTGGTTACAAAGCCTCCAGCAGCACTGAATGTGCGATCCCGAAAAAAACGCTGGATGCAGGACAGGCCAGTAGCTCAATTGCATACTGTGCAAGCTCTGGCCAGTGATCCATCCTCAAGACCCAGTAACCCAGAGGATTTTCGGTGGGAAAGGTGTCCAAGTCTGATCTTGCCCCTAGGTATTCCTGCACCATGTGAATCAGACGCTGGCGATGGTTGCTGGAACCGATCATATCTTGGGGCTGCGGACTGCGGACTAAAAAATTGATCTGGGGTCAATGATGTCCTAGGAGACGAAACGCGTCGGGAGGACTCCATTGTTGCCACATTCTTTGCAAAGCGCTTTTATATCAACTTAAATGTAAGTGTTTCCACTACATTAAATTTTGATTTATATACAGAGTTACGCTATGTGGCTGTTTCTTTTCTCTATTACATGATACTTACCTGCTCATATTGATTGGGATATTCCCGGACCACTACTGCATATGAGGTTATCTGCTAAGAGGTCATCTTTCTTCTGCGGTTTCTCTCTCCCTGTTGATGTTTGGCCATTTCCAGCACAGCAATTTGCAGCATACAGATTGTCCAGGTTCCATCGTGGTTCCACCACACCAAGCCCGTTTGACCCACTGAACATATGTTCTTCTGGGTTCAAACTACCTGGTAAGCTCCTTACCTATTGGTGGTGGTTCTCTTCATCTTCTCACCGTCACTTTTCCTTCAAAGTCTTCACCCACTTTTGAATTTCACCATTGCCTTCAGTTTTGAATTACTTTAGGACACTCAGTTACACAAGTTTTCACTTGTGTTTCGCATATAGACATTTTATGTAAATGATCCCTTGAAGACTGCTGCTGATGCTGAGTGCTAGGCTCCTCCTCCATGCTGACACAATCCTCCTCCACCTTGTCCTCTTCCTGTGTGATCGGCGGGCACGCAGAAACACTGTCTGGATAAAGAGGGCCTTGAGAGGTAAGGAAGTCCTCCTCTTCCTGCCTCTGTTCTGCCTCAAGTGCCCTGTCCATTATTCCAAGCAGTGTGTGCTCCAACATGTGGACAAGAGGGACAATGTCACTGATGCATGCACTGTCACTGCTCACCATCCTCGTGGCCTCCTCAAATGGTGCCAGGACAGTGCATGCATCCCTGATCATGCCCCACTGGCGTGGAGAAAAAAAACCAAGCTCCCCTGACCCTGTCCTGGTGCCGTAGTCGCACAGGTACTCATTGATGGCCCTCTGCTGCGTGTGCAGCCGCTGCAGCATGGCCAAGGTTGAGTTCCACCTGGTGGGCATGTCACAGATTAGGCGGTTCTTGGGCAGGTTAAAATCCTTTTGGAAGTCAGCCAGCCGAGCACTGGTATTATATGACCGGCGGAAATGCCCACAGACTTTCCTGGCCTGCCTCAGGACATCCTGTAAGCCCGGGTACCTGCCAAAGAACCGCTGCACCACCAAGTTAAGGACGTGAGCCAAACAGGGCACATGGGTCAGTTGTCCCTGACGGAGGACGGAGAGGAGGTTGGTGCCATTGTCGCAAACCACCATTCCTGGCTTAAGCTAGCGTGGCGTCAACCACTTCTGAGCCTGCCCCTGCAGAGCTGACAGAATCTCTGCCCCAGTGTGGCTCCTGTCCTCCAAGCACACCAGCTCAAGCACTGCATGGCATCTTTTTGCCAGCGTGCTTGCGTAGCCCCTTGTACGCCTACGGAGCACCGCTGGTTCCAAGGACAAATCAGCACAGGAAGAGGCCTTGGAGGAAGAAGAAGAGGACAGGGTGGAGGAGAGAGGTGTGGCAGAATCACCACTAGTAGAATTTTGGAGGCGTGGTGGCGGAACAACCTCCAACACTACTGCACCCTGTCCTGCATCCTTCCCAGCTGCCAGCAGAGTCACCCAGTGCGTTGTGAAAGATAGGTAATGTCCCTGTCCATGTTTGCTGGATCATAAGTCAGCGGTAATATGCACCTTACCGCTGACTGCCCTGTCCAGCGAGGCATGGACATTGCCTTCCACATGCCGGTAGAGAGCCGGAATCGCCTTCCGTGAAAAAAAGTGGCGTTTGGGAACCTGCCACTGAGGTACCGCACATTCCACAAACTCACGGAAGGGGGCAGAGTCTTCCAACTGAAAAGGCAGCAGTTGAAGTGCTAGGGCATGTGGATGGCTGGTGGAGCAACTGGGGTAGGGAAATCTGCCTGCTAGAATCGGACATTGGTGTACCGACAGCAGATTACCCGCAAGTACTTGGCAGTGGCACACCTAATTCTACACCTTCATTCCTCTCAGTGCAGGTTTCTAAGAGAACTGAAGGTATAGTGGGGTTGGAGATCCCAGCTGATGAGGAGGTGCAAGGAGAGGTCCGCGTTGTTCTTTGGTGCGGGTCTTTTAGGTAGTGTTGAGCGAACCCGAACTGTAAAGTTCGGGTCTGTACCGAACTTTAGCTTTTTCCCGAACCCGAACCCGGACTTTGCCCAAAATTCCGGGTTCGGGTTCGGCAATCTAATAACGCATTTAGAAATGCTTCAGGGGCCAGCCAATCACCTTTTGATTAGCTGGTGTGCCCTTAGAGGCCATCATAGCCATGCCTACTAATGGCATGGCTGTGATTGGTCAGTGCAACATGTGACCCAGCTTCTATATAAGCTAGAGGCACACAGCACACATGTCACTTTGCTTCAGAATAGATAGGGAGAGGATCTAGTCTGCTGCTGCTGCTTTTAGGGAGAGATAGAAAGATAGAAGAGGTAGTCCTGATTCTACAATCTGAGGGAAAAGATAGATAGATAATGTAGTGTAGGGCCAGGTTCCTGTGTGGGTGCTTTCAGGGAGAGAGAATATTATATAGGAGTCCAGATTCAGAGAATAAAATCAGCGATCTGCATAGGTTTACCTGTTTGTGTTGCAGTGCAGTCTTTTTACAATGCCATGAGCCCAGTGTCAGAGAAAATCTAACTTTTAGGGAAAAAAAAAAAAGGCACTTTATTGTGCTCTTTTCCAAAAGACCCATAGGGCAAAAAAGAAAAAAAAAAAAAAGCATTTTATTTTGCTAGTGCAAAAAAAGACCCGTTTAGGGCAAAAAAAAAAAAAAAAAAATTTGCACTTTAATGTACGCTTGCAAAAAGAGCCATTCAGGGGCACAAAAAAAAGTTTGCAGTGTGTTATACATATTTTGAGGTGTGTGAAATAAACAATTTCTATATAGTTTTCTCCTACTGTTCTATACTAAAAAAACAAAAAAAAATTTTAATAGCATTTTCTGCAGTTCTGTAGCTGTGCGATTCAGCGGTTACGTACTGTGGGTGTGTTCTGCTCTTCCAAAAAAACGCCGTTTAGGGGCACAAAAAAAAGTTTGCAGTGTGTTATACATATTTTGAGTAGGGATGAGCTTCGTGTTCGAGTCGAACATACGTTCGACTCGAACATCGGCTGTTCGATCGTTCGACGAAGATCGAACGATTTGGGCCGTTCTCGCCAAATCCGAGTGACGCGAACGGCCCACAATGCACTACGCCATCGCAGTGTCATCCAGGCGCTGTGATTGGCCAAGCATGCACTGTGACCCCGCATGCTTGGCCAATCACAGCGCCGGCAGCGAGGAGAGCAATGATTGGCCACAGGCAGGATGCCTGTGGGCAATTATTGCTGAGGGTGTTTAGTACACGCCCCACACTATAAAAGGCCGCCAGCACGGCGGCCTAGTGTAGTGTGTTCCGGAGCAGGGAAAGACAAGCATAGGCAGGGACAGTGACATTTATTTCTTTCTTGCTTAACCTGGATTCCTTTAGTTTAGGGAAAGAGAAGGATAGGTAGGGAGAGTGTCAGTGTGTTTTACTGTGCGAGTCCTTGTTTCTAGGGACAAAGAAGGAAAGTGAGGGGAATTCTCCTTGTGCTATAGTGTGCTTTAAAAAAACATTTTTTCTAGGGACAGAAAACTCTAGGTAGGGAGAGTGTCAGTTTCTTTCACTGTGCGAGTCCTTGTTTCTAGGGACAAAGAAGGAAAGTGAGGGGAATTCTCCTTGTGCTATAGTGTGCTTTAAAAAAACATTTTTTCTAGGGACAGAAAACTCTAGGTAGGGAGAGTGTCAGTTTCTTTCACTGTGCGAGTCCTTGTTTCTAGGGACAAAGAAGGAAAGTGAGGGGAATTCTCCTTGTGCTATAGTGTGCTTTAAAAAAACATTTTTTCTAGGGACAGAAAACTCTAGGTAGGGAGAGTGTCAGTTTCTTTCACTGTGCGAGTCCTTGTTTCTAGGGACAAAGAAGGAAAGTGAGGGGAATTCTCCTTGTGCTATAGTGTGCTTTAAAAAAACATTTTTTCTAGGGACAGAAAACTCTAGGTAGGGAGAGTGTCAGTTTCTTTCACTGTGCGAGTCCTTGTTTCTAGGAAAAAAGAAGGAAAGTGAGGGGAATTCTCCTTGTGCTATAGTGTGCTTTAAAAAAACATTTTTTCTAGGGACAGAAAACTCTAGGTAGGGAGAGTGTCAGTTTCTTTCACTGTGCGAGTCCTTGTTTCTAGGAAAAAAGAAGGAAAGTGAGGGGAATTCTCCTTGTGCTATAGTGTGCTTTAAAAAAAAAAAAATTCTAGGGACAGAAAACTCTAGGTAGGGAGAGTGTCAGTTTCTTTCACTGTGCGAGTCCTTGTTTCTAGGAAAAAAGAAGGAAAGTGAGGGGAATTCTCCTTGTGCTATAGTGTGCTTTAAAAAAAAAAAATTTCTAGGGACAGAAAACTCTAGGTAGGGAGAGTGTCAGTTTCTTTCACTGTGCGAGTCCTTGTTTCTAGGGACAAAGAAGGAAAGTGAGGGGAATTCTCCTTGTGCTATAGTGTGCTTTAAAAAAACATTTTTTCTAGGGACAGAAAACTCTAGGTAGGGAGAGTGTCAGTTTCTTTCACTGTGCGAGTCCTTGTTTCTAGGGACAAAGAAGGAAAGTGAGGGGAATTCTCCTTGTGCTATAGTGTGCTTTAAAAAAACATTTTTTCTAGGGACAGAAAACTCTAGGTAGGGAGAGTGTCAGTTTCTTTCACTGTGCGAGTCCTTGTTTCTAGGGACAAAGAAGGAAAGTGAGGGGAATTCTCCTTGTGCTATAGTGTGCTTTAAAAAAACATTTTTTCTAGGGACAGAAAACTCTAGGTAGGGAGAGTGTCAGTTTCTTTCACTGTGCGAGTCCTTGTTTCTAGGAAAAAAGAAGGAAAGTGAGGGGAATTCTCCTTGTGCTATAGTGTGCTTTAAAAAAAAAAAATTTCTAGGGACAGAAAACTCTAGGTAGGGAGAGTGTCAGTTTCTTTCACTGTGCGAGTCCTTGTTTCTAGGAAAAAAGAAGGAAAGTGAGGGGAATTCTCCTTGTGCTATAGTGTGCTTTAAAAAAACATTTTTTCTAGGGACAGAAAACTCTAGGTAGGGAGAGTGTCAGTTTCTTTCACTGTGCGAGTCCTTGTTTCTAGGAAAAAAGAAGGAAAGTGAGGGGAATTCTCCTTGTGCTATAGTGTGCTTTAAAAAAAAAAAAATTCTAGGGACAGAAAACTCTAGGTAGGGAGAGTGTCAGTTTCTTTCACTGTGCGAGTCCTTGTTTCTAGGAAAAAAGAAGGAAAGTGAGGGGAATTCTCCTTGTGCTATAGTGTGCTTTAAAAAAACATTTTTTCTAGGGACAGAAAACTCTAGGTAGGGAGAGTGTCAGTTTCTTTCACTGTGCGAGTCCTTGTTTCTAGGAAAAAAGAAGGAAAGTGAGGGGAATTCTCCTTGTGCTATAGTGTGCTTTAAAAAAACATTTTTTCTAGGGACAGAAAACTCTAGGTAGGGAGAGTGTCAGTTTCTTTCACTGTGCAAGTCCTTGTTTCTAGGGACAAAGAAGGAAAGTGAGGGGAATTCTCCTTGTGCTATAGTGTGCTTTAAAAAAACATTTTTTCTAGGGACAGAAAACTCTAGGTAGGGAGAGTGTCAGTTTCTTTCACTGTGCGAGTCCTTGTTTCTAGGAAAAAAGAAGGAAAGTGAGGGGAATTCTCCTTGTGCTATAGTGTGCTTTAAAAAAAAAAAATTTCTAGGGACAGAAAACTCTAGGTAGGGAGAGTGTCAGTTTCTTTCACTGTGTGAGTCCTTGTTTCTAGGGACAAAGAAGGAAAGTGAGGGGAATTCTCCTTGTGCTATAGTGTGCTTTAAAAAAACATTTTTTCTAGGGACAGAAAACTCTAGGTAGGGAGAGTGTCAGTTTCTTTCACTGTGCGAGTCCTTGTTTCTAGGAAAAAAGAAGGAAAGTGAGGGGAATTCTCCTTGTGCTATAGTGTGCTTTAAAAAAAACATTTTTTCTAGGGACAGAAAACTCTAGGTAGGGAGAGTGTCAGTTTCTTTCACTGTGCGAGTCCTTGTTTCTAGGAAAAAAGAAGGAAAGTGAGGGGAATTCTCCTTGTGCTATAGTGTGCTTTAAAAAAAAAAAAATTCTAGGGACAGAAAACTCTAGGTAGGGAGAGTGTCAGTTTCTTTCACTGTGCGAGTCCTTGTTTCTAGGGACAAAGAAGGAAAGTGAGGGGAATTCTCCTTGTGCTATAGTGTGCTTTAAAAAAACATTTTTTCTAGGGACAGAAAACTCTAGGTAGGGAGAGTGTCAGTTTCTTTCACTGTGCGAGTCCTTGTTTCTAGGAAAAAAGAAGGAAAGTGAGGGGAATTCTCCTTGTGCTATAGTGTGCTTTAAAAAAACATTTTTTCTAGGGACAGAAAACTCTAGGTAGGGAGAGTGTCAGTTTCTTTCACTGTGCGAGTCCTTGTTTCTAGGAAAAAAGAAGGAAAGTGAGGGGAATTCTCCTTGTGCTATAGTGTGCTTTAAAAAAAAAAAAATTCTAGGGACAGAAATCTCTAGGTAGGGAGAGTGTCAGTTTCTTTCACTGTGCGAGTCCTTGTTTCTAGGAAAAAAGAAGGAAAGTGAGGGGAATTCTCCTTGTGCTATAGTGTGCTTTAAAAAAACATTTTTTCTAGGGACAGAAAACTCTAGGTAGTGTGACAGCAGGAAGGTAAAGTCACCTGGTTGCATCCAGGGGGGTAGATATATTTCTCCCAGATTCAGGCTTTATGCCGACTTATACAACTAGGGAGTTGATGAAGCCCAGCTGAGGCTAGTGGGCTCATGAATGACTCATACCTCTAGGGAGAGTGCTGGGCGTCGTGAGGCAGGGAGTTGATGAGACCAGCTGAAGCTTGTCAGCTCATTTAGGCCTCTATAAGAACTCCCAGCTTCATTAGATGTTAGCTCATGCCTGGAACCAGACCTGTGTGGACTGTCTAGGGAGAGTGAACCCCTGTGCGGTGAGGCAAAGCCTGTGTGGCTATTTGTTTGGACTTTTACTAAACCAGGGACTTAGGGACTAGGACAGCACCAGGCTGATCCCAGTTGTTAGTTTAGGAAACCTGCATGTTTAGTCAGAGGTCAAACTGACCAGGATTTATTTTGTTTATGTTTCTTTTTGGCTTTGCTGTGTTTTTGTCACTGTACATAGAGAAATAAACCGCACCTTTTGATTTTGAAAACCACAACCTCCGTCTGCTGGCCCTGTTTTTGTGTGGGGAGCCCAACCAGGGGGTCACACACACCCGCTACCGAGTTAACCCCCTCACAGTTGGTGGAGAACCAGTGGCAGTTTTTTTTAAGCCAGCATGGAGGAGATACTGAAACAGCTGGCTCTAGCAAATGCCAATCAACAGCAGACAAATGCAGGTTTGCAAAGGAGCCTTGCAGCCCAGCAGCAAGCTCATCAACAAGCCCAGCAGCAATCTGAGGCCCGCTTCATAGACCTGTTACAGAAGCAAGAGCAGAGACTACAACAAATGGAAGCAGTAATGCAGCAACGTCCGCAGACCAGTGAGGAAAGCCGTCCCACTAATACCGCGTCCTTTGGGGTGAGTCGTTTATTGACAAAAATGACTGGAGAGGATGATCCAGAGGTATTTTTGACCACATTTGAAAGGACTGCTGAAAGAGAAAAGTGGCCTGAGGAGCAGTGGGCTGGACTGGTGGCTCCTCTGTTAACTGGTGAATCGCAGAAGGCTTACTATGACCTAGAGCCTGACCAAGCAAAAGACTATGTGATGCTAAAAGCTGAAATATTGGCAAGGCTGGGTGTCACCCTGGCTGTCCGGGCTCAGCGTGTGCATAACTGGACTTTCCAGCTTGGAAAACCCCCCAGGTCTCAAATGTATGATCTCATTCACCTGAGCAGGAAGTGGCTACAGCCAGAGACTTTGTCCGCACCAGAGATTGTGGAACGTGTTGTAATGGATCGGTTTTTGAGAGCTCTTCCTACTGCCATCCAAAAGTGGGTAAGCCATGGAGACCCAGAGACGGCCGGTGGTCTTGTGGATCGTGTAGAGAAATACTTGGCTACAGAGAACCTGACGGCCTCTTCCAGAGACTCTCGGACTTTCCACCCTAAGACCAGACCATCCCCAGGGGCGGATAAGAGGATTCCAAGGGGTGAGGGTGGAGAGAGTGAGAGGGTGGGAGCTCTGCCCAAAGTTTGGCGAGAACAGCCTGGGAAGTCAGGGGCTCAAGAGGCAGCCAAAAGGATTGTTTGCTACCGCTGCCGGCAAGCGGGACATATTGAGCATGTCGCCCTGATGCAAGATCGAATTGCACAGGTAATGCCCATCGTGAAGGAACATTTGGCCCAAGCGCAGTTGGCACAGCAGAGAGTGTACAACCGTGGAGCAAAAACCCGTACCTTTTCCCCGGGGGATAGGATATTGGTACTTGTCCCTACGGTTGAAAGTAAATTCCTTGCCAAATGGCAAGGCCCCTACGAGATAATGGAAAAAGTGAGCGAAGTGAATTACAAGGTCAGACAACCAGGAAGGCGAAAGCCCGAACAGATATATCACGTTAATCTGTTGAAAGCCTGGAGGGATAGAGAGTCCCTAGTCGCAGAAACTTGGTCACCAGCTCAAACTGGTTGCGTGATTCCGGAGGTTGGAATAGCAGCCACCTTGTCACAACCCCAACAACAGGAGGTTAAGGAGTTTGTGCTTCGCAACAAGGAGGTGTTCTCTGAGCTGCCGGGACAAACATCTGGGGTAGAGCATGATATTATTACCCCGCCCGGTGAAAGGGTGAAGTTAAAACCCTATCGGATCCCAGAGGCCCGACGGGAGGCAATACGGGAGGAAGTACAGAAAATGCTGAACTTAGGGGTGATAGAGGAGTCCCAAAGTGATTGGTCTAGTCCCATTGTGTTGGTGCCTAAACCGGATGGGAGCTGGCGATTTTGTAACGATTTTCGTCAGTTGAACAAAGTTACAAAATTTGACACCTACCCCATGCCACGTATAGATGAGTTGATCGACCGGCTGGGAACAGCCCGATACATGACGACTCTTGACCTCACAAAAGGGTATTGGCATATTCCCCTGGCCAAGTCGGCCAAAGAGAAAACCGCATTTGTAACCCCAGACGGGGCGTTCCAATATAAGAGAATGCCGTTCGGGTTACAGAATGCGCCGGCCACATTCCAGCGGAAAATGGACCAGATACTGAGGCCCCATCGGAAGTATGCTGCGGCTTACCTGGATGACGTAATTGTCCATAGCACAGATTGGGCCTCACATCTGCCAAAAGTGCAAGCAGTCCTAGACTCTATCCGGGAAGCGGGGTTTACGGCTAACCCCAAGAAGTGTACCATTGGGCAGGAGGAGGCCAAATATCTTGGGTACACCATTGGCAGGGGAGTAATAAAACCCCAACTCAACAAAGTCGAGGCCATCCAGAGTTGGCCACGTCCCAACAGCAAGAAGCAGGTACGAGCCTTTCTGGGAATCGCGGGTTATTATCGGCGCTTCATTCCCCACTTTGCTTCTAAGGCTGTGCCCCTAACCAACCTGACGAAAGGGAAAGGGTCGGCCATGATTAAATGGACCCCCGAGGCGGAGGCAGCATTCCAATTCTTGAAACAAGCCTTATGTAGCCAGCCAGTGTTGTACTCACCCGACTTCTCTAAAGACTTTGTCGTACAAAGTGATGCGTCAGATGTGGGGTTAGGAGCAGTATTGTCCCAGGTCTGGAACGGGGAAGAGCACCCAGTCATTTACCTCAGCAGGAAGTTGAAGTCCCATGAGGTAAATTACGCCACGGTTGAAAAGGAGTGTTTAGCGGTGAAGTGGGCTCTAGATTCCCTTCGGTACTATCTGCTAGGTAGGCACTTTGACATGGTTACGGATCACGCTCCGTTAAAGTGGATGGCTCAAAACAAGGAGACAAATAGAAGAGTAAATAGGTGGTTCCTGGCCCTACAGGAATTCAACTTCACAGTAAAGCATCGCCCTGGCGTTCAAATGGGGAATGTGGATGCTTTGTCTCGAGTACATGAATGCCTGATTGCTGGTGTTCCAACCCCAAGGTTAAAACAAGAGGGGGGGGTATGTGACAGCAGGAAGGTAAAGTCACCTGGTTGCATCCAGGGGGGTAGATATATTTCTCCCAGATTCAGGCTTTATGCCGACTTATACAACTAGGGAGTTGATGAAGCCCAGCTGAGGCTAGTGGGCTCATGAATGACTCATACCTCTAGGGAGAGTGCTGGGCGTCGTGAGGCAGGGAGTTGATGAGACCAGCTGAAGCTTGTCAGCTCATTTAGGCCTCTATAAGAACTCCCAGCTTCATTAGATGTTAGCTCATGCCTGGAACCAGACCTGTGTGGACTGTCTAGGGAGAGTGAACCCCTGTGCGGTGAGGCAAAGCCTGTGTGGCTATTTGTTTGGACTTTTACTAAACCAGGGACTTAGGGACTAGGACAGCACCAGGCTGATCCCAGTTGTTAGTTTAGGAAACCTGCATGTTTAGTCAGAGGTCAAACTGACCAGGATTTATTTTGTTTATGTTTCTTTTTGGCTTTGCTGTGTTTTTGTCACTGTACATAGAGAAATAAACCGCACCTTTTGATTTTGAAAACCACAACCTCCGTCTGCTGGCCCTGTTTTTGTGTGGGGAGCCCAACCAGGGGGTCACACACACCCGCTACCGAGTTAACCCCCTCACAGTAGGGAGAGTGTCAGTTTCTTTCACTGTGCGAGTCCTTGTTTCTAGGAAAAAAGAAGGAAAGTGAGGGGAATTCTCCTTGTGCTATAGTGTGCTTTAAAAAAACATTTTTTCTAGGGACAGAAAACTCTAGGTAGGGAGAGTGTCAGTTTCTTTCACTGTGCGAGTCCTTGTTTCTAGGAAAAAAGAAGGAAAGTGAGGGGAATTCTCCTTGTGCTATAGTGTGCTTTAAAAAAACATTTTTTCTAGGGACAGAAAACTCTAGGTAGGGAGAGTGTCAGTTTCTTTCACTGTGCGAGTCCTTGTTTCTAGGAAAAAAGAAGGAAAGTGAGGGGAATTCTCCTTGTGCTATAGTGTGCTTTAAAAAAAAAATATTTCTAGGGACAGAAAACTCTAGGTAGGGAGAGTGTCAGTTTCTTTCACTGTGCGAGTCCTTGTTTCTAGGAAAAAAGAAGGAAAGTGAGGGGAATTCTCCTTGTGCTATAGTGTGCTTTAAAAAAACATTTTTTCTAGGGACAGAAAACTCTAGGTAGGGAGAGTGTCAGTTTCTTTCACTGTGCGAGTCCTTGTTTCTAGGAAAAAAGAAGGAAAGTGAGGGGAATTCTCCTTGTGCTATAGTGTGCTTTAAAAAAACATTTTTTCTAGGGACAGAAAACTCTAGGTAGGGAGAGTGTCAGTTTCTTTCACTGTGCGAGTCCTTGTTTCTAGGAAAAAAGAAGGAAAGTGAGGGGAATTCTCCTTGTGCTATAGTGTGCTTTAAAAAAACATTTTTTCTAGGGACAGAAAACTCTAGGTAGGGAGAGTGTCAGTTTCTTTCACTGTGCGAGTCCTTGTTTCTAGGAAAAAAGAAGGAAAGTGAGGGGAATTCTCCTTGTGCTATAGTGTGCTTTAAAAAAAAAAAATTTCTAGGGACAGAAAACTCTAGGTAGGGAGAGTGTCAGTTTCTTTCACTGTGCGAGTCCTTGTTTCTAGGAAAAAAGAAGGAAAGTGAGGGGAATTCTCCTTGTGCTATAGTGTGTGTGACAGCAGGAAGGTAAAGTCACCTGGTTGCATCCAGGGGGGTAGATATATTTCGCCCAGATTCAGGCTTTACGCCGACTTATACAACTAGGTGGAGAGTTGTATAAGGCTAGTGGGCTCATGGATGACTCATACCTCTAGGGAGAGTGTGGGGCGTCGTACAGACAGGGAGTTGATGAGACCAGCTGAAGCTTGTCAGCTCATTTAGGCCTCTATAAGAACTCCCAGCTTCATTAGATGTTAGCTCATGCCTGGAACCAGACCTGTGTGGACTGTCTAGGGAGAGTGAACCCCTGTGCGGTGAGACAAAGCCTGTGTGGCTATTTGCTTGGACATTTAAAACCAGGGACTTAGGGACTAGGACAGCACTAGGCTGATCCCAGTTGTTAGTTAGGAAACCTGTATGTTTAGTCAGAGGTCAAGTTGACCAGGATTTATTTTGTTTATGTTTCTTTTGCTTTGCTGTGTTTTGTCACTGTAAATAGAAAATAAACCGCACCTTTATGATTTTGAAAACCACAACCACCGTTTGCTGGGCCTGTTTTTGTGTGGGGAGCCCATCTCGGGGGTCACACACACCCGCTGCCGAGCTAACCCCCTCACAGTTGGTGGAGAACCAGTGGCAGTTTTTTTTTAAGCCAGCATGGAGGAGATACTGAAGCAGCTGGCTCTAGCAAATGCCAATCAACAGCAGACAAATGCAGGTTTGCAAAAGAGCCTTGCAGCTCAACAACAGAACTTCGCAGCCCAGCAGCAAGCTCATCAACAGAGCCTTGCAGCCCAGCAGCAAGCTCATCAACAGAGCCTTGCAGCCCAGCAGCAGACAAACGCAACTTTGCAACAGAGTCTGGAGGCTCAGCAACAAGCCCAGCAGCAATCTGAGGCCCGCTTCATAGACCTGTTACAGAAGCAAGAGCAGAGACTACAACAACAGATGGAAGCAGTAATGCAGCAACGTCCGCAGACCAGTGAGGAAAGCCGTCCCACTAATACTGCGTCCTTTGGGGTGAGTCGTTTATTGACAAAAATGACTGGAGAGGATGATCCAGAGGTATTTTTGACCACATTTGAAAGGACCGCTGAAAGAGAAAAGTGGCCTGAGGAGCAGTGGGCTGGACTGGTGGCTCCTCTGTTAACTGGTGAATCGCAGAAAGCTTACTATGACCTAGAGCCTAACCAAGCAAAAGACTATGCGATGCTAAATGCTGAAATATTGGCAAGGCTGGGTGTCACCCAGGCTGTCCGGGCTCAGCGTGTGCATAACTGGACTTTCCAGCTTGGAAAACCCCCCAGGTCTCAAATGTATGATCTCATTCACCTGAGCAGAAAGTGGCTACAGCCAGAGACTTTGTCCGCACCAAAGATTGTGGAACGTGTTGTAATGGATCGGTTTTTGAGAGCTCTTCCTACTGCCATCCAAAAGTGGGTAAGCCATGGAGACCCAGAGACGGCCGATGGTCTTGTGGATCGTGTGGAGAAATACTTGGCTACAGAGAACCTGACGGCCTCTTCCAGAGACACTCGGACTTTCCACCCTAAGACCAGACCATCCCCAGGGGTGGATAAGAGGATTCCAAGGGGTGAGGGTGGAGAGAGTGAGAGGGTGGGAGCTCTACCCCAAGTTTGGCGAGAACAGCCTGGGAAATCAGCGGCTCAAGAGGCCGCAAGAAGGATCGTTTGCTACCGCTGCCGGCAAGCGGGTAATATTGCAGCCAATTGCCCGGTTGTGGAGGAACCCATGCAGTGTGACTTTCTGACGGGCAGACGTCAGTCGCTGTGTGCGACAGTCGCATGCACTGCCATTCGAGGAACTGAGAAACATTTATGCAAAATGTGTGTTAATGGTAGAAATGTTGTGGTATTGCTGGATTCAGGTAGCCTTGTGACCCTGATAAAGGCTGAGTTAGTTAAAACAGAGGTCTCTGGGAATAGCAAGGTAGCTGTTATTTGTGTGCATGGGGACACCCGAGAGTATCCAGTGACTACAGTGTGTTTCGAGACCCCCAAAGGTACCCTCTCTCATCCAGTGGGCTTAGTATCTCAGTTACCGCATGACGCCATTGTGGGAAGGGATTTTCCGAAGTTCTGGGAACTGTGGGATGATCCTGAGCCCCCCACTGGTGCCCCTATGTACCAGGAATGTGATAGCCAGAACTCCCCTGAGAGTGGTGAGGACTCTCCAGAATTTCCCTTATCAGTATTGGCAGGGGAGACTCAAGAAACTGGAGAGGAGCCCACCTCCTCAGACGAAAACCTACCGTCTGTGGAGTTTTCTGATCTTGAGGTTCACAGGGAAAACTTTGCCACAGAACAGTTGAACAAAGTTACAAAATTTGACACCTACCCCATGCCACGTATAGATGAGTTGATCGACCGGCTGGGAACAGCCCGATACATGACGACTCTTGACCTCACAAAAGGGTATTGGCAAATCCCCCTGGCCAAGTCGGCCAAAGAGAAAACCGCATTTGTAACCCCAGACGGGGCGTTCCAATATAAAAGAATGCCGTTCGGGTTACAGAATGCGCCGGCCACATTCCAGCGGAAAATGGACCAGATGCTGAGGCCCCATCGGAAGTATGCTGCGGCTTACCTGGATGACATAATTGTCCATAGCACAGATTGGGCCTCACATCTGCCAAAAGTGCAAGCAGTCCTGGACTCTGTTCGGGAAGCGGGGTTTACGGCTAACCCCAAGAAGTGTACCATTGGGCAGGAGGAGGCCAAATATCTTGGGTACACCATTGGGAGGGGAGTAATAAAACCCCAACTCAACAAAGTCGAGGCCATCCAGAGTTGGCCACGTCCCAACAGCAAGAAGCAGGTACGAGCCTTTCTGGGAATCGCTGGGTATTATCGGCGATTCATTCCCCACTTTGCTTCTAAGGCTGTGCCCCTAACCAACCTGACGAAGGGGAAAGGGTCGGTCATGATTAAATGGACCCCCGAGGCTGAGGCAGCATTCCAATTCTTGAAACAAGCCTTATGTAGCCAGCCAGTGTTGTACTCACCCGACTTCTCTAAAGACTTTGTCGTACAAAGTGATGCGTCAGATGTGGGGTTAGGAGCAGTATTGTCCCAGGTCTGGAACGGGGAAGAGCACCCAGTCATTTACCTCAGCAGGAAGTTGAAGTCCCATGAGGTAAATTACGCCACCGCTGAAAAGGAGTGTTTAGCGGTGAAGTGGGCTCTAGATTCCCTTCGGTACTACCTGCTAGGTAGGCACTTTGACATGGTTACGGATCACGCTCCGTTAAAGTGGATGGCTCAAAACAAAGAAACAAATAGAAGAGTGAATAGGTGGTTCCTGGCCCTCCAGGAATTCAACTTCACAGTAAAGCATCGCCCTGGCGTTCAAATGGGGAATGTGGATGCTTTGTCTCGAGTACATGAATGCCTGATTGCTGGTGTTCCAACCCCGAGGTTAAAACAAGAGGGGGGGGTATGTGACAGCAGGAAGGTAAAGTCACCTGGTTGCATCCAGGGGGGTAGATATATTTCGCCCAGATTCAGGCTTTACGCCGACTTATACAACTAGGTGGAGAGTTGTATAAGGCTAGTGGGCTCATGGATGACTCATACCTCTAGGGAGAGTGTGGGGCGTCGTACAGACAGGGAGTTGATGAGACCAGCTGAAGCTTGTCAGCTCATTTAGGCCTCTATAAGAACTCCCAGCTTCATTAGATGTTAGCTCATGCCTGGAACCAGACCTGTGTGGACTGTCTAGGGAGAGTGAACCCCTGTGCGGTGAGACAAAGCCTGTGTGGCTATTTGCTTGGACATTTAAAACCAGGGACTTAGGGACTAGGACAGCACTAGGCTGATCCCAGTTGTTAGTTAGGAAACCTGTATGTTTAGTCAGAGGTCAAGTTGACCAGGATTTATTTTGTTTATGTTTCTTTTGCTTTGCTGTGTTTTGTCACTGTAAATAGAAAATAAACCGCACCTTTATGATTTTGAAAACCACAACCACCGTTTGCTGGGCCTGTTTTTGTGTGGGGAGCCCATCTCGGGGGTCACACACACCCGCTGCCGAGCTAACCCCCTCACATGTGCTTTAAAAAAACATTTTTTCTAGGGACAGAAAACTCTAGGTAGGGAGAGTGTCAGTTTCTTTCACTGTGCGAGTCCTTGTTTCTAGGAAAAAAGAAGGAAAGTGAGGGGAATTCTCCTTGTGCTATAGTGTGCTTTAAAAAAAAATAATTTCTAGGGACAGAAAACTCTAGGTAGGGAGAGTGTCAGTTTCTTTCACTGTGCGAGTCCTTGTTTCTAGGAAAAAAGAAGGAAAGTGAGGGGAATTCTCCTTGTGCTATAGTGTGCTTTAAAAAAAAAAAATTCTAGGGACAGAAAACTCTAGGTAGGGAGAGTGTCAGTTTCTTTCACTGTGCGAGTCCTTGTTTCTAGGAAAAAAGAAGGAAAGTGAGGGGAATTCTCCTTGTGCTATAGTGTGCTTTAAAAAAAAAAAAATTTCTAGGGACAGAAAACTCTAGGTAGGGAGAGTGTCAGTTTCTTTCACTGTGCGAGTCCTTGTTTCTAGGAAAAAAGAAGGAAAGTGAGGGGAATTCTCCTTGTGCTATAGTGTGCTTTAAAAAAAAAAAATTTCTAGGGACAGAAAACTCTAGGTAGGGAGAGTGTCAGTTTCTTTCACTGTGCGAGTCCTTGTTTCTAGGAAAAAAGAAGGAAAGTGAGGGGAATTCTCCTTGTGCTATAGTGTGCTTTAAAAAAACATTTTTTCTAGGGACAGAAAACTCTAGGTAGGGAGAGTGTCAGTTTCTTTCACTGTGCGAGTCCTTGTTTCTAGGAAAAAAGAAGGAAAGTGAGGGGAATTCTCCTTGTGCTATAGTGTGCTTTAAAAAAACATTTTTTCTAGGGACAGAAAACTCTAGGTAGGGAGAGTGTCAGTTTCTTTCACTGTGCGAGTCCTTGTTTCTAGGGACAAAGAAGGAAAGTGAGGGGAATTCTCCTTGTGCTATAGTGTGCTTTAAAAAAACATTTTTTCTAGGGACAGAAAACTCTAGGTAGGGAGAGTGTCAGTTTCTTTCACTGTGCGAGTCTTTGTTTCTAGGGACAAAGAAGGAAAGTGAGGGGAATTCTCCTTGTGCTATAGTGTGCTTTAAAAAAACATTTTTTCTAGGGACAGAAAACTCTAGGTAGGGAGAGTGTCAGTTTCTTTCACTGTGCGAGTCCTTGTTTCTAGGAAAAAAGAAGGAAAGTGAGGGGAATTCTCCTTGTGCTATAGTGTGCTTTAAAAAAACATTTTTTCTAGGGACAGAAAACTCTAGGTAGGGAGAGTGTCAGTTTCTTTCACTGTGCGAGTCCTTGTTTCTAGGAAAAAAGAAGGAAAGTGAGGGGAATTCTCCTTGTGCTATAGTGTGCTTTAAAAAAAAAAAATTTCTAGGGACAGAAAACTCTAGGTAGGGAGAGTGTCAGTTTCTTTCACTGTGCGAGTCCTTGTTTCTAGGAAAAAAGAAGGAAAGTGAGGGGAATTCTCCTTGTGCTATAGTGTGCTTTAAAAAAACATTTTTTCTAGGGACAGAAAACTCTAGGTAGGGAGAGTGTCAGTTTCTTTCACTGTGCGAGTCCTTGTTTCTAGGAAAAAAGAAGGAAAGTGAGGGGAATTCTCCTTGTGCTATAGTGTGCTTTAAAAAAACATTTTTTCTAGGGACAGAAAACTCTAGGTAGGGAGAGTGTCAGTTTCTTTCACTGTGCGAGTCCTTGTTTCTAGGAAAAAAGAAGGAAAGTGAGGGGAATTCTCCTTGTGCTATAGTGTGCTTTAAAAAAAAAAATTTCTAGGGACAGAAAACTCTAGGTAGGGAGAGTGTCAGTTTCTTTCACTGTGCGAGTCCTTGTTTCTAGGAAAAAAGAAGGAAAGTGAGGGGGAATTCTCCTTGTGCTATAGTGTGCTTTAAAAAAACATTTTTTCTAGGGACAGAAAACTCTAGGTAGGGAGAGTGTCAGTTTCTTTCACTGTGCGAGTCCTTGTTTCTAGGAAAAAAGAAGGAAAGTGAGGGGAATTCTCCTTGTGCTATAGTGTGCTTTAAAAAAACATTTTTTCTAGGGACAGAAAACTCTAGGTAGGGAGAGTGTCAGTTTCTTTCACTGTGCGAGTCCTTGTTTCTAGGGACAAAGAAGGAAAGTGAGGGGAATTCTCCTTGTGCTATAGTGTGCTTTAAAAAAACATTTTTTCTAGGGACAGAAAACTCTAGGTAGGGAGAGTGTCAGTTTCTTTCACTGTGCGAGTCCTTGTTTCTAGGAAAAAAGAAGGAAAGTGAGGGGAATTCTACTTGTGCTATAGTGTGCTTTAAAAAAACATTTTTTCTAGGGACAGAAAACTCTAGGTAGGGAGAGTGTCAGTTTCTTTCACTGTGCGAGTCCTTGTTTCTAGGAAAAAAGAAGGAAAGTGAGGGGAATTCTCCTTGTGCTATAGTGTGCTTTAAAAAAAAAAAATTTCTAGGGACAGAAAACTCTAGGTAGGGAGAGTGTCAGTTTCTTTCACTGTGCGAGTCCTTGTTTCTAGGAAAAAAGAAGGAAAGTGAGGGGAATTCTCCTTGTGCTATAGTGTGCTTTAAAAAAACATTTTTTCTAGGGACAGAAAACTCTAGGTAGGGAGAGTGTCAGTTTCTTTCACTGTGCGAGTCCTTGTTTCTAGGAAAAAAGAAGGAAAGTGAGGGGAATTCTCCTTGTGCTATAGTGTGCTTTAAAAAAACATTTTTTCTAGGGACAGAAAACTCTAGGTAGGGAGAGTGTCAGTTTCTTTCACTGTGCGAGTCCTTGTTTCTAGGAAAAAAGAAGGAAAGTGAGGGGAATTCTCCTTGTGCTATAGTGTGCTTTAAAAAAAAAAATTTCTAGGGACAGAAAACTCTAGGTAGGGAGAGTGTCAGTTTCTTTCACTGTGCGAGTCCTTGTTTCTAGGAAAAAAGAAGGAAAGTGAGGGGAATTCTCCTTGTGCTATAGTGTGCTTTAAAAAAACATTTTTTCTAGGGACAGAAAACTCTAGGTAGGGAGAGTGTCAGTTTCTTTCACTGTGCGAGTCCTTGTTTCTAGGAAAAAAGAAGGAAAGTGAGGGGAATTCTCCTTGTGCTATAGTGTGCTTTAAAAAAACATTTTTTCTAGGGACAGAAAACTCTAGGTAGGGAGAGTGTCAGTTTCTTTCACTGTGCGAGTCCTTGTTTCTAGGGACAAAGAAGGAAAGTGAGGGGAATTCTCCTTGTGCTATAGTGTGCTTTAAAAAAACATTTTTTCTAGGGACAGAAAACTCTAGGTAGGGAGAGTGTCAGTTTCTTTCACTGTGCGAGTCCTTGTTTCTAGGAAAAAAGAAGGAAAGTGAGGGGAATTCTCCTTGTGCTATAGTGTGCTTTAAAAAAACATTTTTTCTAGGGACAGAAAACTCTAGGTAGGGAGAGTGTCAGTTTCTTTCACTGTGCGAGTCCTTGTTTCTAGGAAAAAAGAAGGAAAGTGAGGGGAATTCTCCTTGTGCTATAGTGTGCTTTAAAAAAAAAAAATTCTAGGGACAGAAAACTCTAGGTAGGGAGAGTGTCAGTTTCTTTCACTGTGCGAGTCCTTGTTTCTAGGAAAAAAGAAGGAAAGTGAGGGGAATTCTCCTTGTGCTATAGTGTGCTTTAAAAAAACATTTTTTCTAGGGACAGAAAACTCTAGGTAGGGAGAGTGTCAGTTTCTTTCACTGTGCGAGTCCTTGTTTCTAGGAAAAAAGAAGGAAAGTGAGGGGAATTCTCCTTGTGCTATAGTGTGCTTTAAAAAAAAAAAAATTCTAGGGACAGAAAACTCTAGGTAGGGAGAGTGTCAGTTTCTTTCACTGTGCGAGTCCTTGTTTCTAGGGACAAAGAAGGAAAGTGAGGGGAATTCTCCTTGTGCTATAGTGTGCTTTAAAAAAACATTTTTTCTAGGGACAGAAAACTCTAGGTAGGGAGAGTGTCAGTTTCTTTCACTGTGCGAGTCCTTGTTTCTAGGAAAAAAGAAGGAAAGTGAGGGGAATTCTCCTTGTGCTATAGTGTGCTTTAAAAAAACATTTTTTCTAGGGACAGAAAACTCTAGGTAGGGAGAGTGTCAGTTTCTTTCACTGTGCGAGTCCTTGTTTCTAGGAAAAAAGAAGGAAAGTGAGGGGAATTCTCCTTGTGCTATAGTGTGCTTTAAAAAAACATTTTTTCTAGGGACAGAAAACTCTAGGTAGGGAGAGTGTCAGTTTCTTTCACTGTGCGAGTCTTTGTTTCTAGGGACAAAGAAGGAAAGTGAGGGGAATTCTCCTTGTGCTATAGTGTGCTTTAAAAAAACATTTTTTCTAGGGACAGAAAACTCTAGGTAGGGAGAGTGTCAGTTTCTTTCACTGTGCGAGTCCTTGTTTCTAGGAAAAAAGAAGGAAAGTGAGGGGAATTCTCCTTGTGCTATAGTGTGCTTTAAAAAAACATTTTTTCTAGGGACAGAAAACTCTAGGTAGGGAGAGTGTCAGTTTCTTTCACTGTGCGAGTCCTTGTTTCTAGGAAAAAAGAAGGAAAGTGAGGGGAATTCTCCTTGTGCTATAGTGTGCTTTAAAAAAAAAATTTTTCTAGGGACAGAAAACTCTAGGTAGGGAGAGTGTCAGTTTCTTTCACTGTGCGAGTCCTTGTTTCTAGGAAAAAAGAAGGAAAGTGAGGGGAATTCTCCTTGTGCTATAGTGTGCTTTAAAAAAAAAAAAAATTCTAGGGACAGAAAACTCTAGGTAGGGAGAGTGTCAGTTTCTTTCACTGTGCGAGTCCTTGTTTCTAGGAAAAAAGAAGGAAAGTGAGGGGAATTCTCCTTGTGCTATAGTGTGCTTTAAAAAAACATTTTTTCTAGGGACAGAAAACTCTAGGTAGGGAGAGTGTCAGTTTCTTTCACTGTGCGAGTCCTTGTTTTTAGGGACAAAGAAGGAAAGTGAGGGGAATTCTCCTTGTGCTATAGTGTGCTTTAAAAAAACATTTTTTCTAGGGACAGAAAACTCTAGGTAGGGAGAGTGTCAGTTTCTTTCACTGTGCGAGTCCTTGTTTCTAGGAAAAAAGAAGGAAAGTGAGGGGAATTCTCCTTGTGCTATAGTGTGCTTTAAAAAAACATTTTTTCTAGGGACAGAAAACTCTAGGTAGGGAGAGTGTCAGTTTCTTTCACTGTGCGAGTCTTTGTTTCTAGGGACAAAGAAGGAAAGTGAGGGGAATTCTCCTTGTGCTATAGTGTGCTTTAAAAAAACATTTTTTCTAGGGACAGAAAACTCTAGGTAGGGAGAGTGTCAGTTTCTTTCACTGTGCGAGTCCTTGTTTCTAGGAAAAAAGAAGGAAAGTGAGGGGAATTCTCCTTATGCTATAGTGTGCTTTAAAAAAAAATTTTTCTAGGGACAGAAAACTCTAGGTAGGGAGAGTGTCAGTTTCTTTCACTGTGCGAGTCCTTGTTTCTAGGAAAAAAGAAGGAAAGTGAGGGGAATTCTCCTTGTGCTATAGTGTGCTTTAAAAAAAAAAAATTTCTAGGGACAGAAAACTCTAGGTAGGGAGAGTGTCAGTTTCTTTCACTGTGCGAGTCCTTGTTTCTAGGAAAAAAGAAGGAAAGTGAGGGGAATTCTCCTTGTGCTATAGTGTGTGTGACAGCAGGAAGGTAAAGTCACCTGGTTGCATCCAGGGGGGTAGATATATTTCGCCCAGATTCAGGCTTTACGCCGACTTATACAACTAGGTGGAGAGTTGTATAAGGCTAGTGGGCTCATGGATGACTCATACCTCTAGGGAGAGTGTGGGGCGTCGTACAGACAGGGAGTTGATGAGACCAGCTGAAGCTTGTCAGCTCATTTAGGCCTCTATAAGAACTCCCAGCTTCATTAGATGTTAGCTCATGCCTGGAACCAGACCTGTGTGGACTGTCTAGGGAGAGTGAACCCCTGTGCGGTGAGACAAAGCCTGTGTGGCTATTTGCTTGGACATTTAAAACCAGGGACTTAGGGACTAGGACAGCACTAGGCTGATCCCAGTTGTTAGTTAGGAAACCTGTATGTTTAGTCAGAGGTCAAGTTGACCAGGATTTATTTTGTTTATGTTTCTTTTGCTTTGCTGTGTTTTGTCACTGTAAATAGAAAATAAACCGCACCTTTATGATTTTGAAAACCACAACCACCGTTTGCTGGGCCTGTTTTTGTGTGGGGAGCCCATCTCGGGGGTCACACACACCTGCTGCCGAGCTAACCCCCTCACAGTTGGTGGAGAACCAGTGGCAGTTTTTTTTTAAGCCAGCATGGAGGAGATACTGAAGCAGCTGGCTCTAGCAAATGCCAATCAACAGCAGACAAATGCAGGTTTGCAAAAGAGCCTTGCAGCTCAACAACAGAACTTCGCAGCCCAGCAGCAAGCTCATCAACAGAGCCTTGCAGCCCAGCAGCAAGCTCATCAACAGAGCCTTGCAGCCCAGCAGCAGACAAACGCAACTTTGCAACAGAGTCTGGAGGCTCAGCAACAAGCCCAGCAGCAATCTGAGGCCCGCTTCATAGACCTGTTACAGAAGCAAGAGCAGAGACTACAACAACAGATGGAAGCAGTAATGCAGCAACGTCCGCAGACCAGTGAGGAAAGCCGTCCCACTAATACTGCGTCCTTTGGGGTGAGTCGTTTATTGACAAAAATGACTGGAGAGGATGATCCAGAGGTATTTTTGACCACATTTGAAAGGACCGCTGAAAGAGAAAAGTGGCCTGAGGAGCAGTGGGCTGGACTGGTGGCTCCTCTGTTAACTGGTGAATCGCAGAAAGCTTACTATGACCTAGAGCCTAACCAAGCAAAAGACTATGCGATGCTAAATGCTGAAATATTGGCAAGGCTGGGTGTCACCCAGGCTGTCCGGGCTCAGCGTGTGCATAACTGGACTTTCCAGCTTGGAAAACCCCCCAGGTCTCAAATGTATGATCTCATTCACCTGAGCAGAAAGTGGCTACAGCCAGAGACTTTGTCCGCACCAAAGATTGTGGAACGTGTTGTAATGGATCGGTTTTTGAGAGCTCTTCCTACTGCCATCCAAAAGTGGGTAAGCCATGGAGACCCAGAGACGGCCGATGGTCTTGTGGATCGTGTGGAGAAATACTTGGCTACAGAGAACCTGACGGCCTCTTCCAGAGACACTCGGACTTTCCACCCTAAGACCAGACCATCCCCAGGGGTGGATAAGAGGATTCCAAGGGGTGAGGGTGGAGAGAGTGAGAGGGTGGGAGCTCTACCCCAAGTTTGGCGAGAACAGCCTGGGAAATCAGCGGCTCAAGAGGCCGCAAGAAGGATCGTTTGCTACCGCTGCCGGCAAGCGGGTAATATTGCAGCCAATTGCCCGGTTGTGGAGGAACCCATGCAGTGTGACTTTCTGACGGGCAGACGTCAGTCGCTGTGTGCGACAGTCGCATGCACTGCCATTCGAGGAACTGAGAAACATTTATGCAAAATGTGTGTTAATGGTAGAAATGTTGTGGTATTGCTGGATTCAGGTAGCCTTGTGACCCTGATAAAGGCTGAGTTAGTTAAAACAGAGGTCTCTGGGAATAGCAAGGTAGCTGTTATTTGTGTGCATGGGGACACCCGAGAGTATCCAGTGACTACAGTGTGTTTCGAGACCCCCAAAGGTACCCTCTCTCATCCAGTGGGCTTAGTATCTCAGTTACCGCATGACGCCATTGTGGGAAGGGATTTTCCGAAGTTCTGGGAACTGTGGGATGATCCTGAGCCCCCCACTGGTGCCCCTATGTACCAGGAATGTGATAGCCAGAACTCCCCTGAGAGTGGTGAGGACTCTCCAGAATTTCCCTTATCAGTATTGGCAGGGGAGACTCAAGAAACTGGAGAGGAGCCCACCTCCTCAGACGAAAACCTACCGTCTGTGGAGTTTTCTGATCTTGAGGTTCACAGGGAAAACTTTGCCACAGAACAGTTGAACAAAGTTACAAAATTTGACACCTACCCCATGCCACGTATAGATGAGTTGATCGACCGGCTGGGAACAGCCCGATACATGACGACTCTTGACCTCACAAAAGGGTATTGGCAAATCCCCCTGGCCAAGTCGGCCAAAGAGAAAACCGCATTTGTAACCCCAGACGGGGCGTTCCAATATAAAAGAATGCCGTTCGGGTTACAGAATGCGCCGGCCACATTCCAGCGGAAAATGGACCAGATGCTGAGGCCCCATCGGAAGTATGCTGCGGCTTACCTGGATGACATAATTGTCCATAGCACAGATTGGGCCTCACATCTGCCAAAAGTGCAAGCAGTCCTGGACTCTGTTCGGGAAGCGGGGTTTACGGCTAACCCCAAGAAGTGTACCATTGGGCAGGAGGAGGCCAAATATCTTGGGTACACCATTGGGAGGGGAGTAATAAAACCCCAACTCAACAAAGTCGAGGCCATCCAGAGTTGGCCACGTCCCAACAGCAAGAAGCAGGTACGAGCCTTTCTGGGAATCGCTGGGTATTATCGGCGATTCATTCCCCACTTTGCTTCTAAGGCTGTGCCCCTAACCAACCTGACGAAGGGGAAAGGGTCGGTCATGATTAAATGGACCCCCGAGGCTGAGGCAGCATTCCAATTCTTGAAACAAGCCTTATGTAGCCAGCCAGTGTTGTACTCACCCGACTTCTCTAAAGACTTTGTCGTACAAAGTGATGCGTCAGATGTGGGGTTAGGAGCAGTATTGTCCCAGGTCTGGAACGGGGAAGAGCACCCAGTCATTTACCTCAGCAGGAAGTTGAAGTCCCATGAGGTAAATTACGCCACCGCTGAAAAGGAGTGTTTAGCGGTGAAGTGGGCTCTAGATTCCCTTCGGTACTACCTGCTAGGTAGGCACTTTGACATGGTTACGGATCACGCTCCGTTAAAGTGGATGGCTCAAAACAAAGAAACAAATAGAAGAGTGAATAGGTGGTTCCTGGCCCTCCAGGAATTCAACTTCACAGTAAAGCATCGCCCTGGCGTTCAAATGGGGAATGTGGATGCTTTGTCTCGAGTACATGAATGCCTGATTGCTGGTGTTCCAACCCCAAGGTTAAAACAAGAGGGGGGGGTATGTGACAGCAGGAAGGTAAAGTCACCTGGTTGCATCCAGGGGGGTAGATATATTTCGCCCAGATTCAGGCTTTACGCCGACTTATACAACTAGGTGGAGAGTTGTATAAGGCTAGTGGGCTCATGGATGACTCATACCTCTAGGGAGAGTGTGGGGCGTCGTACAGACAGGGAGTTGATGAGACCAGCTGAAGCTTGTCAGCTCATTTAGGCCTCTATAAGAACTCCCAGCTTCATTAGATGTTAGCTCATGCCTGGAACCAGACCTGTGTGGACTGTCTAGGGAGAGTGAACCCCTGTGCGGTGAGACAAAGCCTGTGTGGCTATTTGCTTGGACATTTAAAACCAGGGACTTAGGGACTAGGACAGCACTAGGCTGATCCCAGTTGTTAGTTAGGAAACCTGTATGTTTAGTCAGAGGTCAAGTTGACCAGGATTTATTTTGTTTATGTTTCTTTTGCTTTGCTGTGTTTTGTCACTGTAAATAGAAAATAAACCGCACCTTTATGATTTTGAAAACCACAACCACCGTTTGCTGGGCCTGTTTTTGTGTGGGGAGCCCATCTCGGGGGTCACACACACCCGCTGCCGAGCTAACCCCCTCACATGTGCTTTAAAAAAACATTTTTTCTAGGGACAGAAAACTCTAGGTAGGGAGAGTGTCAGTTTCTTTCACTGTGCGAGTCCTTGTTTCTAGGAAAAAAGAAGGAAAGTGAGGGGAATTCTCCTTGTGCTATAGTGTGCTTTAAAAAAAAATAATTTCTAGGGACAGAAAACTCTAGGTAGGGAGAGTGTCAGTTTCTTTCACTGTGCGAGTCCTTGTTTCTAGGAAAAAAGAAGGAAAGTGAGGGGAATTCTCCTTGTGCTATAGTGTGCTTTAAAAAAAAAAAATTCTAGGGACAGAAAACTCTAGGCAGGGAGAGTGTCAGTTTCTTTCACTGTGCGAGTCCTTGTTTCTAGGAAAAAAGAAGGAAAGTGAGGGGAATTCTCCTTGTGCTATAGTGTGCTTTAAAAAAAAAAAAATTTCTAGGGACAGAAAACTCTAGGTAGGGAGAGTGTCAGTTTCTTTCACTGTGCGAGTCCTTGTTTCTAGGAAAAAAGAAGGAAAGTGAGGGGAATTCTCCTTGTGCTATAGTGTGCTTTAAAAAAAAAAAAATTCTAGGGACAGAAAACTCTAGGTAGGGAGAGTGTCAGTTTCTTTCACTGTGCGAGTCCTTGTTTCTAGGAAAAAAGAAGGAAAGTGAGGGGAATTCTCCTTGTGCTATAGTGTGCTTTAAAAAAACATTTTTTCTAGGGACAGAAAACTCTAGGTAGGGAGAGTGTCAGTTTCTTTCACTGTGCGAGTCCTTGTTTCTAGGAAAAAAGAAGGAAAGTGAGGGGAATTCTCCTTGTGCTATAGTGTGCTTTAAAAAAACATTTTTTCTAGGGACAGAAAACTCTAGGTAGGGAGAGTGTCAGTTTCTTTCACTGTGCGAGTCCTTGTTTCTAGGGACAAAGAAGGAAAGTGAGGGGAATTCTCCTTGTGCTATAGTGTGCTTTAAAAAAACATTTTTTCTAGGGACAGAAAACTCTAGGTAGGGAGAGTGTCAGTTTCTTTCACTGTGCGAGTCTTTGTTTCTAGGGACAAAGAAGGAAAGTGAGGGGAATTCTCCTTGTGCTATAGTGTGCTTTAAAAAAACATTTTTTCTAGGGACAGAAAACTCTAGGTAGGGAGAGTGTCAGTTTCTTTCACTGTGCGAGTCCTTGTTTCTAGGAAAAAAGAAGGAAAGTGAGGGGAATTCTCCTTGTGCTATAGTGTGCTTTAAAAAAACATTTTTTCTAGGGACAGAAAACTCTAGGTAGGGAGAGTGTCAGTTTCTTTCACTGTGCGAGTCCTTGTTTCTAGGAAAAAAGAAGGAAAGTGAGGGGAATTCTCCTTGTGCTATAGTGTGCTTTAAAAAAAAAAAATTTCTAGGGACAGAAAACTCTAGGTAGGGAGAGTGTCAGTTTCTTTCACTGTGCGAGTCCTTGTTTCTAGGAAAAAAGAAGGAAAGTGAGGGGAATTCTCCTTGTGCTATAGTGTGCTTTAAAAAAACATTTTTTCTAGGGACAGAAAACTCTAGGTAGGGAGAGTGTCAGTTTCTTTCACTGTGCGAGTCCTTGTTTCTAGGAAAAAAGAAGGAAAGTGAGGGGAATTCTCCTTGTGCTATAGTGTGCTTTAAAAAAACATTTTTTCTAGGGACAGAAAACTCTAGGTAGGGAGAGTGTCAGTTTCTTTCACTGTGCGAGTCCTTGTTTCTAGGAAAAAAGAAGGAAAGTGAGGGGAATTCTCCTTGTGCTATAGTGTGCTTTAAAAAAAAAAATTTCTAGGGACAGAAAACTCTAGGTAGGGAGAGTGTCAGTTTCTTTCACTGTGCGAGTCCTTGTTTCTAGGAAAAAAGAAGGAAAGTGAGGGGAATTCTCCTTGTGCTATAGTGTGCTTTAAAAAAACATTTTTTCTAGGGACAGAAAACTCTAGGTAGGGAGAGTGTCAGTTTCTTTCACTGTGCGAGTCCTTGTTTCTAGGAAAAAAGAAGGAAAGTGAGGGGAATTCTCCTTGTGCTATAGTGTGCTTTAAAAAAACATTTTTTCTAGGGACAGAAAACTCTAGGTAGGGAGAGTGTCAGTTTCTTTCACTGTGCGAATCCTTGTTTCTAGGGACAAAGAAGGAAAGTGAGGGGAATTCTCCTTGTGCTATAGTGTGCTTTAAAAAAACATTTTTTCTAGGGACAGAAAACTCTAGGTAGGGAGAGTGTCAGTTTCTTTCACTGTGCGAGTCCTTGTTTCTAGGAAAAAAGAAGGAAAGTGAGGGGAATTCTCCTTGTGCTATAGTGTGCTTTAAAAAAACATTTTTTCTAGGGACAGAAAACTCTAGGTAGGGAGAGTGTCAGTTTCTTTCACTGTGCGAGTCCTTGTTTCTAGGAAAAAAGAAGGAAAGTGAGGGGAATTCTCCTTGTGCTATAGTGTGCTTTAAAAAAAAAAAAATTCTAGGGACAGAAAACTCTAGGTAGGGAGAGTGTCAGTTTCTTTCACTGTGCGAGTCCTTGTTTCTAGGAAAAAAGAAGGAAAGTGAGGGGAATTCTCCTTGTGCTATAGTGTGCTTTAAAAAAACATTTTTTCTAGGGACAGAAAACTCTAGGTAGGGAGAGTGTCAGTTTCTTTCACTGTGCGAGTCCTTGTTTCTAGGAAAAAAGAAGGAAAGTGAGGGGAATTCTCCTTGTGCTATAGTGTGCTTTAAAAAAACATTTTTTCTAGGGACAGAAAACTCTAGGTAGGGAGAGTGTCAGTTTCTTTCACTGTGCGAGTCCTTGTTTCTAGGAAAAAAGAAGGAAAGTGAGGGGAATTCTCCTTGTGCTATAGTGTGCTTTAAAAAAAAAAATTTCTAGGGACAGAAAACTCTAGGTAGGGAGAGTGTCAGTTTCTTTCACTGTGCGAGTCCTTGTTTCTAGGAAAAAAGAAGGAAAGTGAGGGGAATTCTCCTTGTGCTATAGTGTGCTTTAAAAAAACATTTTTTCTAGGGACAGAAAACTCTAGGTAGGGAGAGTGTCAGTTTCTTTCACTGTGCGAGTCCTTGTTTCTAGGAAAAAAGAAGGAAAGTGAGGGGAATTCTCCTTGTGCTATAGTGTGCTTTAAAAAAACATTTTTTCTAGGGACAGAAAACTCTAGGTAGGGAGAGTGTCAGTTTCTTTCACTGTGCGAGTCCTTGTTTCTAGGGACAAAGAAGGAAAGTGAGGGGAATTCTCCTTGTGCTATAGTGTGCTTTAAAAAAACATTTTTTCTAGGGACAGAAAACTCTAGGTAGGGAGAGTGTCAGTTTCTTTCACTGTGCGAGTCCTTGTTTCTAGGAAAAAAGAAGGAAAGTGAGGGGAATTCTCCTTGTGCTATAGTGTGCTTTAAAAAAACATTTTTTCTAGGGACAGAAAACTCTAGGTAGGGAGAGTGTCAGTTTCTTTCACTCGAGTCCTTGTTTCTAGGAAAAAAGAAGGAAAGTGAGGGGAATTCTCCTTGTGCTATAGTGTGCTTTAAAAAAAAAAAATTCTAGGGACAGAAAACTCTAGGTAGGGAGAGTGTCAGTTTCTTTCACTGTGCGAGTCCTTGTTTCTAGGAAAAAAGAAGGAAAGTGAGGGAATTCTCCTTGTGCTATAGTGTGCTTTAAAAAAACATTTTTTCTAGGGACAGAAAACTCTAGGTAGGGAGAGTGTCAGTTTCTTTCACTGTGCGAGTCCTTGTTTCTAGGAAAAAAGAAGGAAAGTGAGGGGAATTCTCCTTGTGCTATAGTGTGCTTTAAAAAAAAAAAAAATTCTAGGGACAGAAAACTCTAGGTAGGGAGAGTGTCAGTTTCTTTCACTGTGCGAGTCCTTGTTTCTAGGGACAAAGAAGGAAAGTGAGGGGAATTCTCCTTGTGCTATAGTGTGCTTTAAAAAAACATTTTTTCTAGGGACAGAAAACTCTAGGTAGGGAGAGTGTCAGTTTCTTTCACTGTGCGAGTCCTTGTTTCTAGGAAAAAAGAAGGAAAGTGAGGGGAATTCTCCTTGTGCTATAGTGTGCTTTAAAAAAACATTTTTTCTAGGGACAGAAAACTCTAGGTAGGGAGAGTGTCAGTTTCTTTCACTGTGCGAGTCCTTGTTTCTAGGAAAAAAGAAGGAAAGTGAGGGGAATTCTCCTTGTGCTATAGTGTGCTTTAAAAAAACATTTTTTCTAGGGACAGAAAACTCTAGGTAGGGAGAGTGTCAGTTTCTTTCACTGTGCGAGTCTTTGTTTCTAGGGACAAAGAAGGAAAGTGAGGGGAATTCTCCTTGTGCTATAGTGTGCTTTAAAAAAACATTTTTTCTAGGGACAGAAAACTCTAGGTAGGGAGAGTGTCAGTTTCTTTCACTGTGCGAGTCCTTGTTTCTAGGAAAAAAGAAGGAAAGTGAGGGGAATTCTCCTTGTGCTATAGTGTGCTTTAAAAAAACATTTTTTCTAGGGACAGAAAACTCTAGGTAGGAGAGTGTCAGTTTCATTCACTGTGCGAGTCCTTGTTTCTAGGAAAAAAGAAGGAAAGTGAGGGGAATTCTCCTTGTGCTATAGTGTGCTTTAAAAAAAATTTTTTCTAGGGACAGAAAACTCTAGGTAGGGAGAGTGTCAGTTTCTTTCACTGTGCGAGTCCTTGTTTCTAGGAAAAAAGAAGGAAAGTGAGGGGAATTCTCCTTGTGCTATAGTGTGCTTTAAAAAAAAAAAAATTCTAGGGACAGAAAACTCTAGGTAGGGAGAGTGTCAGTTTCTTTCACTGTGCGAGTCCTTGTTTCTAGGAAAAAAGAAGGAAAGTGAGGGGAATTCTCCTTGTGCTATAGTGTGCTTTAAAAAACATTTTTTCTAGGGACAGAAAACTCTAGGTAGGGAGAGTGTCAGTTTCTTTCACTGTGCGAGTCCTTGTTTCTAGGAAAAAGAAGGAAAGTGAGGGGAATTCTCCTTGTGCTATAGTGTGCTTTAAAATAAACATTTTTTCTAGGGACAGAAAACTCTAGGTAGGGAGAGTGTCAGTTTCTTTCACTGTGCGAGTCCTGTTTTTAGGGACAAAGAAGGAAAGTGAGGGGAATTCTCCTTGTGCTATAGTGTGCTTTAAAAAAACATTTTTTCTAGGGACAGAAAACTCTAGGTAGGGAGAGTGTCAGTTTCTTTCACTGTGCGAGTCCTTGTTTCTAGGAAAAAAGAAGGAAAGTGAGGGGAATTCTCCTTGTGCTATAGTGTGCTTTAAAAAAACATTTTTTCTAGGGACAGAAAACTCTAGGTAGGAGAGTGTCAGTTTCTTTCACTGTGCGAGTCTTTGTTTCTAGGGACAAAGAAGGAAAGTGAGGGGAATTCTCCTTGTGCTATAGTGTGCTTTAAAAAAACATTTTTTCTAGGGACAGAAAACTCTAGGTAGGGAGAGTGTCAGTTTCTTTCACTGTGCGAGTCCTTGTTTCTAGGAAAAAAGAAGGAAAGTGAGGGGAATTCTCCTTATGCTATAGTGTGCTTTAAAAAACATTTTTTCTAGGGACAGAAAACTCTAGGTAGGGAGAGTGTCAGTTTCTTTCACTGTGCGAGTCCTTGTTTCTAGGAAAAAAGAAGGAAAGTGAGGGGAATTCTCCTTGTGCTATAGTGTGCTTTAAAAAAAACATTTTTTCTAGGGACAGAAAACTCTAGGTAGGGAGAGTGTCAGTTTCTTTCACTGTGCGAGTCCTTGTTTCTAGGAAAAAAGAAGGAAAGTGAGGGGAATTCTCCTTGTGCTATAGTGTGCTTTAAAAAAAAAAATTTTCTAGGGACAGAAAACTCTAGGTAGGGAGAGTGTCAGTTTCTTTCACTGTGCGAGTCCTTGTTTCTAGGAAAAAAGAAGGAAAGTGAGGGGAATTCTCCTTGTGCTATAGTGTGCTTAGAAAAACATTTTTTCTAGGGACAGAAAACTCTAGGTAGGGAGAGTGTCAGTTTCTTTCACTGTGTGAGTCCTTGTTTCTAGGAAAAAAGAAGGAAAGTGAGGGGAATTCTCCTTGTGCTATAGTGTGCTTAAAAAAAAAAAAATTTCTAGGGACAGAAAACTCTAGGTAGGGAGAGTGTCAGTTTCTTTCACTGTGCGAGTCCTTGTTTCTAGGAAAAAAGAAGGAAAGTGAGGGGAATTCTCCTTGTGCTATAGTGTGCTTTAAAAAAACATTTTTTCTAGGGACAGAAAACTCTAGGTAGGGAGAGTGTCAGTTTCTTTCACTGTGCGAGTCCTTGTTTCTAGGAAAAAAGAAGGAAAGTGAGGGGAATTCTCCTTGTGCTATAGTGTGCTTTAAAAAAACATTTTTTCTAGGGACAGAAAACTCTAGGTAGGGAGAGTGTCAGTTTCTTTCACTGTGCGAGTCCTTGTTTTTAGGGACAAAGAAGGAAAGTGAGGGGAATTCTCCTTGTGCTATAGTGTGCTTTAAAAAAACATTTTTCTAGGGACAGAAAACTCTAGGTAGGGAGAGTGTCAGTTTCGTTCACTGTGCGAGTCCTTGTTTCTAGGAAAAAAGAAGGAAAGTGAGGGGAATTCTCCTTGTGCTATAGTGTGCTTTAAAAAAAACATTTTTTCTAGGGACAGAAAACTCTAGGTAGGGAGAGTGTCAGGTTTTTTTCACTGTGCGAGTCCTTGTTTCTAGGAAAAAAGAAGGAAAGTGAGGGGAATTCTCCTTGTGCTATAGTGTGCTTTAAAAAAAAAAATTTTCTAGGGACAGAAAACTCTAGGTAGGGAGAGTGTCAGTTTCTTTCACTGTGCGAGTCCTTGTTTCTAGGAAAAAGAAGGAAAGTGAGGGAATTCTCCTTGTGCTATAGTGTGCTTTAAAAAAACATTTTTTCTAGGGACAGAAAACTCTAGGTAGGGAGAGTGTCAGTTTCTTTCACTGTGCGAGTCCTTGTTTCTAGGAAAAAAGAAGGAAAGTGAGGGGAATTCTCCTTGTGCTATAGTGTGCTTTAAAAAAAAAAAAATTCTAGGGACAGAAAACTCTAGGTAGGGAGAGTGTCAGTTTCTTTCACTGTGCGAGTCCTTGTTTCTAGGAAAAAAGAAGGAAAGTGAGGGGAATTCTCCTTGTGCTATAGTGTGCTTTAAAAAAAACATTTTTTCTAGGGACAGAAAACTCTAGGTAGGGAGAGTGTCAGTTTCTTTCACTGTGCGAGTCCTTGTTTCTAGGAAAAAAGAAGGAAAGTGAGGGGAATTCTCCTTGTGCTATAGTGTGCTTTAAAAAAAAAATTTTTCTAGGGACAGAAAACTCTAGGTAGGGAGAGTGTCAGTTTCTTTCACTGTGCGAGTCCTTGTTTCTAGGAAAAAAGAAGGAAAGTGAGGGGAATTCTCCTTGTGCTATAGTGTGCTTTAAAAAAACATAATTTCTAGGGACAGAAAACTCTAGGTAGGGAGAGTGTCAGTTTCTTTCACTGTGCGAGTCCTTGTTTCTAGGAAAAAAGAAGGAAAGTGAGGGGAATTCTCCTTGTGCTATAGTGTGCTTTAAAAAAAAAATATTCTAGGGACAGAAAACTCTAGGTAGGGAGAGTGTCAGTTTCTTTCACTGTGCGAGTCTTGTTTCTAGGAAAAAAGAAGGAAAGTGAGGGGACTTCTCCTTGTGCTATAGTGTGCTTAAAAAAAACATTTTTCTAGGGACAGAAAACTCTAGGTAGGGAGAGTGTCAGTTTCTTTCACTGTGCGAGTCCTTGTTTCTAGGAAAAAGAAGGAAAGTGAGGGGACTTCTCCTTGTGCTATAGTGTGCTTTAAAAAAACATTTTTTCTAGGGACAGAAAACTCTAGGTAGGGAGAGTGTCAGTTTCTTTCACTGTGCGAGTCCTTGTTTCTAGGACAAAGAAGGAAAGTGAGGGGAATTCTCCTTGTGCTATAGTGTGCTTTAAAAAAACATTTTTCTAGGGACAGAAAACTCTAGGTAGGGAGAGTGTCAGTTTCTTTCACTGTGCGAGTCCTTGTTTCTAGGAAAAAAGAAGGAAAGTGAGGGGAATTCTCCTTGTGCTATAGTGTGCTTTAAAAAAAAAAAATTCTAGGGACAGAAAACTCTAGGTAGGGAGAGTGTCAGTTTCTTTCACTGTGCGAGTCCTTGTTTCTAGGAAAAAAGAAGGAAAGTGAGGGGAATTCTCCTTGTGCTATAGTGTGCTTTAATAAAAAAAATTTCTAGGGACAGAAAACTCTAGGTAGGGAGAGTGTCAGTTTCTTTCACTGTGCGAGTCCTTGTTTCTAGGAAAAAGAAGGAAAGTGAGGGGAATTCTCCTTGTGCTATAGTGTGCTTTAAAAAAAACATTTTTTCTAGGGACAGAAAACTCTAGGTAGGGAGAGTGTCAGTTTCTTTCACTGTGCGAGTCCTTGTTTCTAGGACAAAGAAGGAAAGTGAGGGGAATTCTCCTTGTGCTATAGTGTGCTTTAAAAAAACATTTTTTCTAGGGACAGAAAACTCTAGGTAGGGAGAGTGTCAGTTTCTTTCACTGTGCGAGTCCTTGTTTCTAGGACAAAAGAAGGAAAGTGAGGGGAATTCTCCTTGTGCTATAGTGTGCATTAAAAAAACATTTTTTCTAGGGACAGAAAACTCTAGGTAGGGAGAGTGTCAGTTTCTTTCACTGTGCGAGTCCTTGTTTCTAGGAAAAAAGAAGGAAAGTGAGGGGAATTCTCCTTGTGCTATAGTGTGCTTTAAAAAAACATTTTTTCTAGGGACAGAAAACTCTAGGTAGGGAGAGTGTCAGTTTCTTTCACTGTGCGAGTCCTTGTTTCTAGGAAAAAGAAGGAAAGTGAGGGGAATTCTCCTTGTGCTATAGTGTGCTTTAAAAAAACATTTTTTCTAGGGACAGAAAACTCTAGGTAGGGAGAGTGTCAGTTTCTTTCACTGTGCGAGTCCTTGTTTCTAGGAAAAAAGAAGGAAAGTGAGGGGAATTCTCCTTGTGCTATAGTGTGCTTTAAAAAAACATTTTTCTAGGGACAGAAAACTCTAGGTAGGGAGAGTGTCAGTTTCTTTCACTGTGCGAGTCCTTGTTTCTAGGAAAAAAGAAGGAAAGTGAGGGGAATTCTCCTTGTGCTATAGTGTGCTTTAAAAAAAACATTTTTCTAGGGACAGAAAACTCTAGGTAGGGAGAGTGTCAGTTTCTTTCACTGTGCGAGTCCTTGTTTCTAGGAAAAAAGAAGGAAAGTGAGGGGAATTCTCCTTGTGCTATAGTGTGCTTTAAAAAAACAATTTTCTAGGGACAGAAAACTCTAGTAGGGAGAGTGTCAGTTTCTTTCACTGTGTGTCAGTTTCTTTCACTGTGCGAGTCCTTGTTTCTAGGAAAAAAGAAGGAAAGTGAGGGGAATTCTCCTTGTGCTATAGTGTGCTTTAAAAAAACATTTTTTCTAGGGACAGAAAACTCTAGGTAGGGAGAGTGTCAGTTTCTTTCACTGTGCGAGTCTTTGTTTCTAGGGACAAAGAAGGAAAGTGAGGGGAATTCTCCTTGTGCTATAGTGTGCTTTAAAAAAACATTTTTTCTAGGGACAGAAAACTCTAGGTAGGGAGAGTGTCAGTTTCTTTCACTGTGCGAGTCCTTGTTTCTAGGAAAAAAGAAGGAAAGTGAGGGGAATTCTCCTTGTGCTATAGTGTGCTTTAAAAAAACATTTTTTCTAGGGACAGAAAACTCTAGGTAGGGAGAGTGTCAGTTTCTTTCACTGTGCGAGTCCTTGTTTCTAGGAAAAAAGAAGGAAAGTGAGGGGAATTCTCCTTGTGCTATAGTGTGCTTTAAAAAAAAAAAATTTCTAGGGACAGAAAACTCTAGGTAGGGAGAGTGTCAGTTTCTTTCACTGTGCGAGTCCTTGTTTCTAGGGACAAAGAAGGAAAGTGAGGGGAATTCTCCTTGTGCTATAGTGTGCTTTAAAAAAACATTTTTTCTAGGGACAGAAAACTCTAGGTAGGGAGAGTGTCAGTTTCTTTCACTGTGCGAGTCCTTGTTTCTAGGAAAAAAGAAGGAAAGTGAGGGGAATTCTCCTTGTGCTATAGTGTGCTTTAAAAAAACATTTTTTCTAGGGACAGAAAACTCTAGGTAGGGAGAGTGTCAGTTTCTTTCACTGTGCGAGTCCTTGTTTCTAGGAAAAAAGAAGAAAAGTGAGGGGAATTCTCCTTGTGCTATAGTGTGCTTTAAAAAAAAAAATTTTCTAGGGACAGAAAACTCTAGGTAGGGAGAGTGTCAGTTTCTTTCACTGTGCGAGTCCTTGTTTCTAGGAAAAAAGAAGGAAAGTGAGGGGAATTCTCCTTGTGCTATAGTGTGCTTTAAAAAAACATTTTTTCTAGGGACAGAAAACTCTAGGTAGGGAGAGTGTCAGTTTCTTTCACTGTGCGAGTCCTTGTTTCTAGGAAAAAAGAAGGAAAGTGAGGGGAATTCTCCTTGTGCTATAGTGTGCTTTAAAAAAACATTTTTTCTAGGGACAGAAAACTCTAGGTAGGGAGAGTGTCAGTTTCTTTCACTGTGCGAGTCCTTGTTTCTAGGAAAAAAGAAGGAAAGTGAGGGGAATTCTCCTTGTGCTATAGTGTGCTTTAAAAAAAAAAATTTCTAGGGACAGAAAACTCTAGGTAGGGAGAGTGTCAGTTTCTTTCACTGTGCGAGTCCTTGTTTCTAGGAAAAAAGAAGGAAAGTGAGGGGAATTCTCCTTGTGCTATAGTGTGCTTTAAAAAAAAAAAATTCTAGGGACAGAAAACTCTAGGTAGGGAGAGTGTCAGTTTCTTTCACTGTGCCAGTCCTTGTTTCTAGGAAAAAAGAAGGAAAGTGAGGGGAATTCTCCTTGTGCTATAGTGTGCTTTAAAAAAACATTTTTTCTAGGGACAGAAAACTCTAGGTAGGGAGAGTGTCAGTTTCTTTCACTGTGCGAGTCCTTGTTTCTAGGAAAAAAGAAGGAAAGTGAGGGGAATTCTCCTTGTGCTATAGTGTGCTTTAAAAAAAAAAAATTTCTAGGGACAGAAAACTCTAGGTAGGGAGAGTGTCAGTTTCTTTCACTGTGCGAGTCCTTGTTTCTAGGAAAAAAGAAGGAAAGTGAGGGGAATTCTCCTTGTGCTATAGTGTGCTTTAAAAAAAAAAATTTTCTAGGGACAGAAAACTCTAGGTAGGGAGAGTGTCAGTTTCTTTCACTGTGCGAGTCCTTGTTTCTAGGAAAAAAGAAGGAAAGTGAGGGGAATTCTCCTTGTGCTATAGTGTGCTTTAAAAAAAAAAAAATTCTAGGGACAGAAAACTCTAGGTAGGGAGAGTGTCAGTTTCTTTCACTGTGCGAGTCCTTGTTTCTAGGAAAAAAGAAGGAAAGTGAGGGGAATTCTCCTTGTGCTATAGTGTGCTTTAAAAAAACATTTTTTCTAGGGACAGAAAACTCTAGGTAGGGAGAGTGTCAGTTTCTTTCACTGTGCGAGTCCTTGTTTCTAGGAAAAAAGAAGGAAAGTGAGGGGAATTCTCCTTGTGCTATAGTGTGCTTTAAAAAAAAAAAAATTCTAGGGACAGAAAACTCTAGGTAGGGAGAGTGTCAGTTTCTTTCACTGTGCGAGTCCTTGTTTCTAGGAAAAAAGAAGGAAAGTGAGGGGAATTCTCCTTGTGCTATAGTGTGCTTTAAAAAAACATTTTTTCTAGGGACAGAAAACTCTAGGTAGGGAGAGTGTCAGTTTCTTTCACTGTGCGAGTCCTTGTTTCTAGGGACAAAGAAGGAAAGTGAGGGGAATTCTCCTTGTGCTATAGTGTGCTTTAAAAAAACATTTTTTCTAGGGACAGAAAACTCTAGGTAGGGAGAGTGTCAGTTTCTTTCACTGTGCGAGTCCTTGTTTCTAGGAAAAAAGAAGGAAAGTGAGGGGAATTCTCCTTGTGCTATAGTGTGCTTTAAAAAAAAAAAATTTCTAGGGACAGAAAACTCTAGGTAGGGAGAGTGTCAGTTTCTTTCACTGTGCGAGTCCTTGTTTCTAGGAAAAAAGAAGGAAAGTGAGGGGAATTCTCCTTGTGCTATAGTGTGCTTTAAAAAAACATTTTTTCTAGGGACAGAAAACTCTAGGTAGGGAGAGTGTCAGTTTCTTTCACTGTGCGAGTCCTTGTTTCTAGGAAAAAAGAAGGAAAGTGAGGGGAATTCTCCTTGTGCTATAGTGTGCTTTAAAAAAAAAAATTTCTAGGGACAGAAAACTCTAGGTAGGGAGAGTGTCAGTTTCTTTCACTGTGCGAGTCCTTGTTTCTAGGAAAAAAGAAGGAAAGTGAGGGGAATTCTCCTTGTGCTATAGTGTGCTTTAAAAAAACATTTTTTCTAGGGACAGAAAACTCTAGGTAGGGAGAGTGTCAGTTTCTTTCACTGTGCGAGTCCTTGTTTCTAGGAAAAAAGAAGGAAAGTGAGGGGAATTCTCCTTGTGCTATAGTGTGCTTTAAAAAAACATTTTTTCTAGGGACAGAAAACTCTAGGTAGGGAGAGTGTCAGTTTCTTTCACTGTGCGAGTCCTTGTTTCTAGGGACAAAGAAGGAAAGTGAGGGGAATTCTCCTTGTGCTATAGTGTGCTTTAAAAAAACATTTTTTCTAGGGACAGAAAACTCTAGGTAGGGAGAGTGTCAGTTTCTTTCACTGTGCGAGTCCTTGTTTCTAGGAAAAAAGAAGGAAAGTGAGGGGAATTCTCCTTGTGCTATAGTGTGCTTTAAAAAAACATTTTTTCTAGGGACAGAAAACTCTAGGTAGGGAGAGTGTCAGTTTCTTTCACTGTGCGAGTCCTTGTTTCTAGGAAAAAAGAAGGAAAGTGAGGGGAATTCTCCTTGTGCTATAGTGTGCTTTAAAAAAAAAATTTCTAGGGACAGAAAACTCTAGGTAGGGAGAGTGTCAGTTTCTTTCACTGTGCGAGTCCTTGTTTCTAGGAAAAAAGAAGGAAAGTGAGGGGAATTCTCCTTGTGCTATAGTGTGCTTTAAAAAAAAAAAATTTCTAGGGACAGAAAACTCTAGGTAGGGAGAGTGTCAGTTTCTTTCACTGTGCGAGTCCTTGTTTCTAGGAAAAAAGAAGGAAAGTGAGGGGAATTCTCCTTGTGCTATAGTGTGCTTTAAAAAAAAAAAATTTCTAGGGACAGAAAACTCTAGGTAGGGAGAGTGTCAGTTTCTTTCACTGTGCGAGTCCTTGTTTCTAGGGACAAAGAAGGAAAGTGAGGGGAATTCTCCTTGTGCTATAGTGTGCTTTAAAAAAACATTTTTTCTAGGGACAGAAAACTCTAGGTAGGGAGAGTGTCAGTTTCTTTCACTGTGCGAGTCCTTGTTTCTAGGAAAAAAGAAGGAAAGTGAGGGGAATTCTCCTTGTGCTATAGTGTGCTTTAAAAAAAACATTTTCTAGGGACAGAAAACTCTAGGTAGGGAGAGTGTCAGTTTCTTTCACTGTGCGAGTCCTTGTTTCTAGGAAAAAAGAAGGAAAGTGAGGGGAATTCTCCTTGTGCTATAGTGTGCTTTAAAAAAACATTTTTTCTAGGGACAGAAAACTCTAGGTAGGGAGAGTGTCAGTTTCTTTCACTGTGCGAGTCCTTGTTTCTAGGAAAAAAGAAGGAAAGTGAGGGGAATTCTCCTTGTGCTATAGTGTGCTTTTAAAAAAAAAAATTTCTAGGGACAGAAAACTCTAGGTAGGGAGAGTGTCAGTTTCTTTCACTGTGCGAGTCCTTGTTTCTAGGAAAAAAGAAGGAAAGTGAGGGGAATTCTCCTTGTGCTATAGTGTGCTTTAAAAAAACATTTTTTCTAGGGACAGAAAACTCTAGGTAGGGAGAGTGTCAGTTTCTTTCACTGTGCGAGTCCTTGTTTCTAGGGACAAAGAAGGAAAGTGAGGGGAATTCTCCTTGTGCTATAGTGTGCTTTAAAAAAACATTTTTTCTAGGGACAGAAAACTCTAGGTAGGGAGAGTGTCAGTTTCTTTCACTGTGCGAGTCCTTGTTTCTAGGAAAAAAGAAGGAAAGTGAGGGGAATTCTCCTTGTGCTATAGTGTGCTTTAAAAAAAAAAAATTTCTAGGGACAGAAAACTCTAGGTAGGGAGAGTGTCAGTTTCTTTCACTGTGCGAGTCCTTGTTTCTAGGAAAAAAGAAGGAAAGTGAGGGGAATTCTCCTTGTGCTATAGTGTGCTTTAAAAAAACATTTTTTCTAGGGACAGAAAACTCTAGGTAGGGAGAGTGTCAGTTTCTTTCACTGTGCGAGTCCTTGTTTCTAGGAAAAAAGAAGGAAAGTGAGGGGAATTCTCCTTGTGCTATAGTGTGCTTTAAAAAAACATTTTTTCTAGGGACAGAAAACTCTAGGTAGGGAGAGTGTCAGTTTCTTTCACTGTGCGAGTCCTTGTTTCTAGGAAAAAAGAAGGAAAGTGAGGGGAATTCTCCTTGTGCTATAGTGTGCTTTAAAAAAAAAAAATTTCTAGGGACAGAAAACTCTAGGTAGGGAGAGTGTCAGTTTCTTTCACTGTGCGAGTCCTTGTTTCTAGGAAAAAAGAAGGAAAGTGAGGGGAATTCTCCTTGTGCTATAGTGTGCTTTAAAAAAAACATTTTTTCTAGGGACAGAAAACTCTAGGTAGGGAGAGTGTCAGTTTCTTTCACTGTGCGAGTCCTTGTTTCTAGGAAAAAAGAAGGAAAGTGAGGGGAATTCTCCTTGTGCTATAGTGTGCTTTTAAAAAAAAAAATTTCTAGGGACAGAAAACTCTAGGTAGGGAGAGTGTCAGTTTCTTTCACTGTGCGAGTCCTTGTTTCTAGGAAAAAAGAAGGAAAGTGAGGGGAATTCTCCTTGTGCTATAGTGTGCTTTAAAAAAAAATTTTTTCTAGGGACAGAAAACTCTAGGTAGGGAGAGTGTCAGTTTCTTTCACTGTGCGAGTCCTTGTTTCTAGGAAAAAAGAAGGAAAGTGAGGGGAATTCTCCTTGTGCTATAGTGTGCTTTAAAAAAACATTTTTTCTAGGGACAGAAAACTCTAGGTAGGGAGAGTGTCAGTTTCTTTCACTGTGCGAGTCCTTGTTTCTAGGAAAAAAGAAGGAAAGTGAGGGGAATTCTCCTTGTGCTATAGTGTGCTTTAAAAAAAAAAAATTTCTAGGGACAGAAAACTCTAGGTAGGGAGAGTGTCAGTTTCTTTCACTGTGCGAGTCCTTGTTTCTAGGAAAAAAGAAGGAAAGTGAGGGGAATTCTCCTTGTGCTATAGTGTGCTTTAAAAAAACATTTTTTCTAGGGACAGAAAACTCTAGGTAGGGAGAGTGTCAGTTTCTTTCACTGTGCGAGTCCTTGTTTCTAGGAAAAAAGAAGGAAAGTGAGGGGAATTCTCCTTGTGCTATAGTGTGCTTTAAAAAAACATTTTTTCTAGGGACAGAAAACTCTAGGTAGGGAGAGTGTCAGTTTCTTTCACTGTGCGAGTCCTTGTTTCTAGGGACAAAGAAGGAAAGTGAGGGGAATTCTCCTTGTGCTATAGTGTGCTTTAAAAAAACATTTTTTCTAGGGACAGAAAACTCTAGGTAGGGAGAGTGTCAGTTTCTTTCACTGTGCGAGTCCTTGTTTCTAGGAAAAAAGAAGGAAAGTGAGGGGAATTCTCCTTGTGCTATAGTGTGCTTTAAAAAAAAAAAATTCTAGGGACAGAAAACTCTAGGTAGGGAGAGTGTCAGTTTCTTTCACTGTGCGAGTCCTTGTTTCTAGGAAAAAAGAAGGAAAGTGAGGGGAATTCTCCTTGTGCTATAGTGTGCTTTAAAAAAAAATTTTTTCTAGGGACAGAAAACTCTAGGTAGGGAGAGTGTCAGTTTCTTTCACTGTGCGAGTCCTTGTTTCTAGGGACAAAGAAGGAAAGTGAGGGGAATTCTCCTTGTGCTATAGTGTGCTTTAAAAAAACATTTTTTCTAGGGACAGAAAACTCTAGGTAGGGAGAGTGTCAGTTTCTTTCACTGTGCGAGTCTTTGTTTCTAGGGACAAAGAAGGAAAGTGAGGGGAATTCTCCTTGTGCTATAGTGTGCTTTAAAAAAACATTTTTTCTAGGGACAGAAAACTCTAGGTAGGGAGAGTGTCAGTTTCTTTCACTGTGCGAGTCCTTGTTTCTAGGAAAAAAGAAGGAAAGTGAGGGGAATTCTCCTTGTGCTATAGTGTGCTTTAAAAAAACATTTTTTCTAGGGACAGAAAACTCTAGGTAGGGAGAGTGTCAGTTTCTTTCACTGTGCGAGTCCTTGTTTCTAGGAAAAAAGAAGGAAAGTGAGGGGAATTCTCCTTGTGCTATAGTGTGCTTTAAAAAAACATTTTTTCTAGGGACAGAAAACTCTAGGTAGGGAGAGTGTCAGTTTCTTTCACTGTGCGAGTCCTTGTTTCTAGGAAAAAAGAAGGAAAGTGAGGGGAATTCTCCTTGTGCTATAGTGTGCTTTAAAAAAACATTTTTTCTAGGGACAGAAAACTCTAGGTAGGGAGAGTGTCAGTTTCTTTCACTGTGCGAGTCCTTGTTTCTAGGGACAAAGAAGGAAAGTGAGGGGAATTCTCCTTGTGCTATAGTGTGCTTTAAAAAAACATTTTTTCTAGGGACAGAAAACTCTAGGTAGGGAGAGTGTCAGTTTCTTTCACTGTGCGAGTCCTTGTTTCTAGGAAAAAAGAAGGAAAGTGAGGGGAATTCTCCTTGTGCTATAGTGTGCTTTAAAAAAACATTTTTTCTAGGGACAGAAAACTCTAGGTAGGGAGAGTGTCAGTTTCTTTCACTGTGCGAGTCCTTGTTTCTAGGAAAAAAGAAGGAAAGTGAGGGGAATTCTCCTTGTGCTATAGTGTGCTTTAAAAAAAAAAATTTCTAGGGACAGAAAACTCTAGGTAGGGAGAGTGTCAGTTTCTTTCACTGTGCGAGTCCTTGTTTCTAGGAAAAAAGAAGGAAAGTGAGGGGAATTCTCCTTGTGCTATAGTGTGCTTTAAAAAAACATTTTTTCTAGGGACAGAAAACTCTAGGTAGGGAGAGTGTCAGTTTCTTTCACTGTGCGAGTCCTTGTTTCTAGGAAAAAAGAAGGAAAGTGAGGGGAATTCTCCTTGTGCTATAGTGTGCTTTAAAAAAACATTTTTTCTAGGGACAGAAAACTCTAGGTAGGGAGAGTGTCAGTTTCTTTCACTGTGCGAGTCCTTGTTTCTAGGGACAAAGAAGGAAAGTGAGGGGAATTCTCCTTGTGCTATAGTGTGCTTTAAAAAAACATTTTTTCTAGGGACAGAAAACTCTAGGTAGGGAGAGTGTCAGTTTCTTTCACTGTGCGAGTCCTTGTTTCTAGGAAAAAAGAAGGAAAGTGAGGGGAATTCTCCTTGTGCTATAGTGTGCTTTAAAAAAAAAATTTCTAGGGACAGAAAACTCTAGGTAGGGAGAGTGTCAGTTTCTTTCACTGTGCGAGTCCTTGTTTCTAGGGACAAAGAAGGAAAGTGAGGGGAATTCTCCTTGTGCTATAGTGTGCTTTAAAAAAACATTTTTTCTAGGGACAGAAAACTCTAGGTAGGGAGAGTGTCAGTTTCTTTCACTGTGCGAGTCCTTGTTTCTAGGAAAAAAGAAGGAAAGTGAGGGGAATTCTCCTTGTGCTATAGTGTGCTTTAAAAAAACATTTTTTCTAGGGACAGAAAACTCTAGGTAGGGAGAGTGTCAGTTTCTTTCACTGTGCGAGTCCTTGTTTCTAGGAAAAAAGAAGGAAAGTGAGGGGAATTCTCCTTGTGCTATAGTGTGCTTTTAAAAAAAAAAATTTCTAGGGACAGAAAACTCTAGGTAGGGAGAGTGTCAGTTTCTTTCACTGTGCGAGTCCTTGTTTCTAGGAAAAAAGAAGGAAAGTGAGGGGAATTCTCCTTGTGCTATAGTGTGCTTTAAAAAAACATTTTTTCTAGGGACAGAAAACTCTAGGTAGGGAGAGTGTCAGTTTCTTTCACTGTGCGAGTCCTTGTTTCTAGGGACAAAGAAGGAAAGTGAGGGGAATTCTCCTTGTGCTATAGTGTGCTTTAAAAAAACATTTTTTCTAGGGACAGAAAACTCTAGGTAGGGAGAGTGTCAGTTTCTTTCACTGTGCGAGTCCTTGTTTCTAGGAAAAAAGAAGGAAAGTGAGGGGAATTCTCCTTGTGCTATAGTGTGCTTTAAAAAAACATTTTTTCTAGGGACAGAAAACTCTAGGTAGGGAGAGTGTCAGTTTCTTTCACTGTGCGAGTCCTTGTTTCTAGGAAAAAAGAAGGAAAGTGAGGGGAATTCTCCTTGTGCTATAGTGTGCTTTAAAAAAAAAAATTTCTAGGGACAGAAAACTCTAGGTAGGGAGAGTGTCAGTTTCTTTCACTGTGCGAGTCCTTGTTTCTAGGAAAAAAGAAGGAAAGTGAGGGGAATTCTCCTTGTGCTATAGTGTGCTTTAAAAAAACATTTTTTCTAGGGACAGAAAACTCTAGGTAGGGAGAGTGTCAGTTTCTTTCACTGTGCGAGTCCTTGTTTCTAGGAAAAAAGAAGGAAAGTGAGGGGAATTCTCCTTGTGCTATAGTGTGCTTTAAAAAAAAAAAATTTCTAGGGACAGAAAACTCTAGGTAGGGAGAGTGTCAGTTTCTTTCACTGTGCGAGTCCTTGTTTCTAGGAAAAAAGAAGGAAAGTGAGGGGAATTCTCCTTGTGCTATAGTGTGCTTTAAAAAAACATTTTTTCTAGGGACAGAAAACTCTAGGTAGGGAGAGTGTCAGTTTCTTTCACTGTGCGAGTCCTTGTTTCTAGGAAAAAAGAAGGAAAGTGAGGGGAATTCTCCTTGTGCTATAGTGTGCTTTTAAAAAAAAAATTTCTAGGGACAGAAAACTCTAGGTAGGGAGAGTGTCAGTTTCTTTCACTGTGCGAGTCCTTGTTTCTAGGAAAAAAGAAGGAAAGTGAGGGGAATTCTCCTTGTGCTATAGTGTGCTTTAAAAAAAAAAAATTTCTAGGGACAGAAAACTCTAGGTAGGGAGAGTGTCAGTTTCTTTCACTGTGCGAGTCCTTGTTTCTAGGAAAAAAGAAGGAAAGTGAGGGGAATTCTCCTTGTGCTATAGTGTGCTTTAAAAAAACATTTTTTCTAGGGACAGAAAACTCTAGGTAGGGAGAGTGTCAGTTTCTTTCACTGTGCGAGTCCTTGTTTCTAGGAAAAAAGAAGGAAAGTGAGGGGAATTCTCCTTGTGCTATAGTGTGCTTTAAAAAAAAAAAAAAAAATTCTAGGGACAGAAAACTCTAGGTAGGGAGAGTGTCAGTTTCTTTCACTGTGCGAGTCCTTGTTTCTAGGAAAAAAGAAGGAAAGTGAGGGGAATTCTCCTTGTGCTATAGTGTGCTTTAAAAAAACATTTTTTCTAGGGACAGAAAACTCTAGGTAGGGAGAGTGTCAGTTTCTTTCACTGTGCGAGTCCTTGTTTCTAGGAAAAAAGAAGGAAAGTGAGGGGAATTCTCCTTGTGCTATAGTGTGCTTTAAAAAAACATTTTTTCTAGGGACAGAAAACTCTAGGTAGGGAGAGTGTCAGTTTCTTTCACTGTGCGAGTCCTTGTTTCTAGGGACAAAGAAGGAAAGTGAGGGGAATTCTCCTTGTGCTATAGTGTGCTTTAAAAAAACATTTTTTCTAGGGACAGAAAACTCTAGGTAGGGAGAGTGTCAGTTTCTTTCACTGTGCGAGTCCTTGTTTCTAGGAAAAAAGAAGGAAAGTGAGGGGAATTCTCCTTGTGCTATAGTGTGCTTTAAAAAAACATTTTTTCTAGGGACAGAAAACTCTAGGTAGGGAGAGTGTCAGTTTCTTTCACTGTGCGAGTCCTTGTTTCTAGGAAAAAAGAAGGAAAGTGAGGGGAATTCTCCTTGTGCTATAGTGTGCTTTAAAAAAAAAAATTCTAGGGACAGAAAACTCTAGGTAGGGAGAGTGTCAGTTTCTTTCACTGTGCGAGTCCTTGTTTCTAGGGACAAAGAAGGAAAGTGAGGGGAATTCTCCTTGTGCTATAGTGTGCTTTAAAAAAACATTTTTTCTAGGGACAGAAAACTCTAGGTAGGGAGAGTGTCAGTTTCTTTCACTGTGCGAGTCCTTGTTTCTAGGAAAAAAGAAGGAAAGTGAGGGGAATTCTCCTTGTGCTATAGTGTGCTTTAAAAAAACATTTTTTCTAGGGACAGAAAACTCTAGGTAGGGAGAGTGTCAGTTTCTTTCACTGTGCGAGTCCTTGTTTCTAGGAAAAAAGAAGGAAAGTGAGGGGAATTCTCCTTGTGCTATAGTGTGCTTTAAAAAAAAAAATTCTAGGGACAGAAAACTCTAGGTAGGGAGAGTGTCAGTTTCTTTCACTGTGCGAGTCCTTGTTTCTAGGAAAAAAGAAGGAAAGTGAGGGGAATTCTCCTTGTGCTATAGTGTGCTTTAAAAAAAAAAATTTTCTAGGGACAGAAAACTCTAGGTAGGGAGAGTGTCAGTTTCTTTCACTGTGCGAGTCCTTGTTTCTAGGAAAAAAGAAGGAAAGTGAGGGGAATTCTCCTTGTGCTATAGTGTGCTTTAAAAAAACATTTTTTCTAGGGACAGAAAACTCTAGGTAGGGAGAGTGTCAGTTTCTTTCACTGTGCGAGTCCTTGTTTCTAGGAAAAAAGAAGGAAAGTGAGGGGAATTCTCCTTGTGCTATAGTGTGCTTTAAAAAAAAAAAAAAATTCTAGGGACAGAAAACTCTAGGTAGGGAGAGTGTCAGTTTCTTTCACTGTGCGAGTCCTTGTTTCTAGGAAAAAAGAAGGAAAGTGAGGGGAATTCTCCTTGTGCTATAGTGTGCTTTAAAAAAACATTTTTTCTAGGGACAGAAAACTCTAGGTAGGGAGAGTGTCAGTTTCTTTCACTGTGCGAGTCCTTGTTTCTAGGAAAAAAGAAGGAAAGTGAGGGGAATTCTCCTTGTGCTATAGTGTGCTTTAAAAAAACATTTTTTCTAGGGACAGAAAACTCTAGGTAGGGAGAGTGTCAGTTTCTTTCACTGTGCGAGTCCTTGTTTCTAGGGACAAAGAAGGAAAGTGAGGGGAATTCTCCTTGTGCTATAGTGTGCTTTAAAAAAACATTTTTTCTAGGGACAGAAAACTCTAGGTAGGGAGAGTGTCAGTTTCTTTCACTGTGCGAGTCCTTGTTTCTAGGAAAAAAGAAGGAAAGTGAGGGGAATTCTCCTTGTGCTATAGTGTGCTTTAAAAAAACATTTTTTCTAGGGACAGAAAACTCTAGGTAGGGAGAGTGTCAGTTTCTTTCACTGTGCGAGTCCTTGTTTCTAGGAAAAAAGAAGGAAAGTGAGGGGAATTCTCCTTGTGCTATAGTGTGCTTTAAAAAAAAAATTTTCTAGGGACAGAAAACTCTAGGTAGGGAGAGTGTCAGTTTCTTTCACTGTGCGAGTCCTTGTTTCTAGGAAAAAAGAAGGAAAGTGAGGGGAATTCTCCTTGTGCTATAGTGTGCTTTAAAAAAAATTTTTTTCTAGGGACAGAAAACTCTAGGTAGGGAGAGTGTCAGTTTCTTTCACTGTGCGAGTCCTTGTTTCTAGGGACAAAGAAGGAAAGTGAGGGGAATTCTCCTTGTGCTATAGTGTGCTTTAAAAAAACATTTTTTCTAGGGACAGAAAACTCTAGGTAGGGAGAGTGTCAGTTTCTTTCACTGTGCGAGTCTTTGTTTCTAGGGACAAAGAAGGAAAGTGAGGGGAATTCTCCTTGTGCTATAGTGTGCTTTAAAAAAACATTTTTTCTAGGGACAGAAAACTCTAGGTAGGGAGAGTGTCAGTTTCTTTCACTGTGCGAGTCCTTGTTTCTAGGAAAAAAGAAGGAAAGTGAGGGGAATTCTCCTTGTGCTATAGTGTGCTTTAAAAAAAACATTTTTTCTAGGGACAGAAAACTCTAGGTAGGGAGAGTGTCAGTTTCTTTCACTGTGCGAGTCCTTGTTTCTAGGAAAAAAGAAGGAAAGTGAGGGGAATTCTCCTTGTGCTATAGTGTGCTTTAAAAAAACATTTTTTCTAGGGACAGAAAACTCTAGGTAGGGAGAGTGTCAGTTTCTTTCACTGTGCGAGTCCTTGTTTCTAGGAAAAAAGAAGGAAAGTGAGGGGAATTCTCCTTGTGCTATAGTGTGCTTTAAAAAAACATTTTTTCTAGGGACAGAAAACTCTAGGTAGGGAGAGTGTCAGTTTCTTTCACTGTGCGAGTCCTTGTTTCTAGGGACAAAGAAGGAAAGTGAGGGGAATTCTCCTTGTGCTATAGTGTGCTTTAAAAAAACATTTTTTCTAGGGACAGAAAACTCTAGGTAGGGAGAGTGTCAGTTTCTTTCACTGTGCGAGTCCTTGTTTCTAGGAAAAAAGAAGGAAAGTGAGGGGAATTCTCCTTGTGCTATAGTGTGCTTTAAAAAATAAATTTCTAGGGACAGAAAACTCTAGGTAGGGAGAGTGTCAGTTTCTTTCACTGTGCGAGTCCTTGTTTCTAGGAAAAAAGAAGGAAAGTGAGGGGAATTCTCCTTGTGCTATAGTGTGCTTTAAAAAAACATTTTTTCTAGGGACAGAAAACTCTAGGTAGGGAGAGTGTCAGTTTCTTTCACTGTGCGAGTCCTTGTTTCTAGGGACAAAGAAGGAAAGTGAGGGGAATTCTCCTTGTGCTATAGTGTGCTTTAAAAAAACATTTTTTCTAGGGACAGAAAACTCTAGGTAGGGAGAGTGTCAGTTTCTTTCACTGTGCGAGTCTTTGTTTCTAGGGACAAAGAAGGAAAGTGAGGGGAATTCTCCTTGTGCTATAGTGTGCTTTAAAAAAACATTTTTTCTAGGGACAGAAAACTCTAGGTAGGGAGAGTGTCAGTTTCTTTCACTGTGCGAGTCCTTGTTTCTAGGAAAAAAGAAGGAAAGTGAGGGGAATTCTCCTTGTGCTATAGTGTGCTTTAAAAAAACATTTTTTCTAGGGACAGAAAACTCTAGGTAGGGAGAGTGTCAGTTTCTTTCACTGTGCGAGTCCTTGTTTCTAGGAAAAAAGAAGGAAAGTGAGGGGAATTCTCCTTGTGCTATAGTGTGCTTTAAAAAAACATTTTTTCTAGGGACAGAAAACTCTAGGTAGGGAGAGTGTCAGTTTCTTTCACTGTGCGAGTCCTTGTTTCTAGGGACAAAGAAGGAAAGTGAGGGGAATTCTCCTTGTGCTATAGTGTGCTTTAAAAAAACATTTTTTCTAGGGACAGAAAACTCTAGGTAGGGAGAGTGTCAGTTTCTTTCACTGTGCGAGTCCTTGTTTCTAGGAAAAAAGAAGGAAAGTGAGGGGAATTCTCCTTGTGCTATAGTGTGCTTTAAAAAAACATTTTTTCTAGGGACAGAAAACTCTAGGTAGGGAGAGTGTCAGTTTCTTTCACTGTGCGAGTCCTTGTTTCTAGGAAAAAAGAAGGAAAGTGAGGGGAATTCTCCTTGTGCTATAGTGTGCTTTAAAAAAAAAAATTCTAGGGACAGAAAACTCTAGGTAGGGAGAGTGTCAGTTTCTTTCACTGTGCGAGTCCTTGTTTCTAGGAAAAAAGAAGGAAAGTGAGGGGAATTCTCCTTGTGCTATAGTGTGCTTTAAAAAAAAAAATTTTCTAGGGACAGAAAACTCTAGGTAGGGAGAGTGTCAGTTTCTTTCACTGTGCGAGTCCTTGTTTCTAGGAAAAAAGAAGGAAAGTGAGGGGAATTCTCCTTGTGCTATAGTGTGCTTTAAAAAAACATTTTTTCTAGGGACAGAAAACTCTAGGTAGGGAGAGTGTCAGTTTCTTTCACTGTGCGAGTCCTTGTTTCTAGGAAAAAAGAAGGAAAGTGAGGGGAATTCTCCTTGTGCTATAGTGTGCTTTAAAAAAAAAAAAAAAATTCTAGGGACAGAAAACTCTAGGTAGGGAGAGTGTCAGTTTCTTTCACTGTGCGAGTCCTTGTTTCTAGGAAAAAAGAAGGAAAGTGAGGGGAATTCTCCTTGTGCTATAGTGTGCTTTAAAAAAACATTTTTTCTAGGGACAGAAAACTCTAGGTAGGGAGAGTGTCAGTTTCTTTCACTGTGCGAGTCCTTGTTTCTAGGAAAAAAGAAGGAAAGTGAGGGGAATTCTCCTTGTGCTATAGTGTGCTTTAAAAAAACATTTTTTTTAGGGACAGAAAACTCTAGGTAGGGAGAGTGTCAGTTTCTTTCACTGTGCGAGTCCTTGTTTCTAGGGACAAAGAAGGAAAGTGAGGGGAATTCTCCTTGTGCTATAGTGTGCTTTAAAAAAACATTTTTTCTAGGGACAGAAAACTCTAGGTAGGGAGAGTGTCAGTTTCTTTCACTGTGCGAGTCCTTGTTTCTAGGAAAAAAGAAGGAAAGTGAGGGGAATTCTCCTTGTGCTATAGTGTGCTTTAAAAAAACATTTTTTTTTGGGACAGAAAACTCTAGGTAGGGAGAGTGTCAGTTTCTTTCACTGTGCGAGTCCTTGTTTCTAGGAAAAAAGAAGGAAAGTGAGGGGAATTCTCCTTGTGCTATAGTGTGCTTTAAAAAAAAAAAATTTCTAGGGACAGAAAACTCTAGGTAGGGAGAGTGTCAGTTTCTTTCACTGTGCGAGTCCTTGTTTCTAGGAAAAAAGAAGGAAAGTGAGGGGAATTCTCCTTGTGCTATAGTGTGCTTTAAAAAAAAAAATTGCTAGGGACAGAAAACTCTAGGTAGGGAGAGTGTCAGTTTCTTTCACTGTGCGAGTCCTTGTTTCTAGGAAAAAAGAAGGAAAGTGAGGGGAATTCTCCTTGTGCTATAGTGTGCTTTAAAAAAAAAATTTTTCTAGGGACAGAAAACTCTAGGTAGGGAGAGTGTCAGTTTCTTTCACTGTGCGAGTCCTTGTTTCTAGGGACAAAGAAGGAAAGTGAGGGGAATTCTCCTTGTGCTATAGTGTGCTTTAAAAAAACATTTTTTCTAGGGACAGAAAACTCTAGGTAGGGAGAGTGTCACTTTCTTTCACTGTGCGAGTCTTTGTTTCTAGGGACAAAGAAGGAAAGTGAGGGGAATTCTCCTTGTGCTATAGTGTGCTTTAAAAAAACATTTTTTCTAGGGACAGAAAACTCTAGGTAGGGAGAGTGTCAGTTTCTTTCACTGTGCGAGTCCTTGTTTCTAGGAAAAAAGAAGGAAAGTGAGGGGAATTCTCCTTGTGCTATAGTGTGCTTTAAAAAAACATTTTTTCTAGGGACAGAAAACTCTAGGTAGGGAGAGTGTCAGTTTCTTTCACTGTGCGAGTCCTTGTTTCTAGGGACAAAGAAGGAAAGTGAGGGGAATTCTCCTTGTGCTATAGTGTGCTTTAAAAAAACATTTTTTCTAGGGACAGAAAACTCTAGGTAGGGAGAGTGTCAGTTTCTTTCACTGTGCGAGTCCTTGTTTCTAGGAAAAAAGAAGGAAAGTGAGGGGAATTCTCCTTGTGCTATAGTGTGCTTTAAAAAATAAATTTCTAGGGACAGAAAACTCTAGGTAGGGAGAGTGTCAGTTTCTTTCACTGTGCGAGTCCTTGTTTCTAGGAAAAAAGAAGGAAAGTGAGGGGAATTCTCCTTGTGCTATAGTGTGCTTTAAAAAAACATTTTTTCTAGGGACAGAAAACTCTAGGTAGGGAGAGTGTCAGTTTCTTTCACTGTGCGAGTCCTTGTTTCTAGGGACAAAGAAGGAAAGTGAGGGGAATTCTCCTTGTGCTATAGTGTGCTTTAAAAAAACATTTTTTCTAGGGACAGAAAACTCTAGGTAGGGAGAGTGTCAGTTTCTTTCACTGTGCGAGTCTTTGTTTCTAGGGACAAAGAAGGAAAGTGAGGGGAATTCTCCTTGTGCTATAGTGTGCTTTAAAAAAACATTTTTTCTAGGGACAGAAAACTCTAGGTAGGGAGAGTGTCAGTTTCTTTCACTGTGCGAGTCCTTGTTTCTAGGAAAAAAGAAGGAAAGTGAGGGGAATTCTCCTTGTGCTATAGTGTGCTTTAAAAAAACATTTTTTCTAGGGACAGAAAACTCTAGGTAGGGAGAGTGTCAGTTTCTTTCACTGTGCGAGTCCTTGTTTCTAGGGACAAAGAAGGAAAGTGAGGGGAATTCTCCTTGTGCTATAGTGTGCTTTAAAAAAACATTTTTTCTAGGGACAGAAAACTCTAGGTAGGGAGAGTGTCAGTTTCTTTCACTGTGCGAGTCCTTGTTTCTAGGAAAAAAGAAGGAAAGTGAGGGGAATTCTCCTTGTGCTATAGTGTGCTTTAAAAAAACATTTTTTCTAGGGACAGAAAACTCTAGGTAGGGAGAGTGTCAGTTTCTTTCACTGTGCGAGTCCTTGTTTCTAGGAAAAAAGAAGGAAAGTGAGGGGAATTCTCCTTGTGCTATAGTGTGCTTTAAAAAAAAAATTTCTAGGGACAGAAAACTCTAGGTAGGGAGAGTGTCAGTTTCTTTCACTGTGCGAGTCCTTGTTTCTAGGAAAAAAGAAGGAAAGTGTGGGGAATTCTCCTTGTGCTATAGTGTGCTTTAAAAAAAAAAAATTCTAGGGACAGAAAACTCTAGGTAGGGAGAGTGTCAGTTTCTTTCACTGTGCGAGTCCTTGTTTCTAGGAAAAAAGAAGGAAAGTGAGGGGAATTCTCCTTGTGCTATAGTGTGCTTTAAAAAAAAAAAATTTCTAGGGACAGAAAACTCTAGGTAGGGAGAGTGTCAGTTTCTTTCACTGTGCGAGTCCTTGTTTCTAGGGACAAAGAAGGAAAGTGAGGGGAATTCTCCTTGTGCTATAGTGTGCTTTAAAAAAACATTTTTTCTAGGGACAGAAAACTCTAGGTAGGGAGAGTGTCAGTTTCTTTCACTGTGCGAGTCCTTGTTTCTAGGATAAAAGAAGGAAAGTGAGGGGAATTCTCCTTGTGCTATAGTGTGCTTTAAAAAAACATTTTTTCTAGGGACAGAAAACTCTAGGTAGGGAGAGTGTTAGTTTCTTTCACTGTGCGAGTCCTTGTTTCTAGGAAAAAAGAAGGAAAGTGAGGGGAATTCTCCTTGTGCTATAGTGTGCTTTAAAAAAACATTTTTTCTAGGGACAGAAAACTCTAGGTAGGGAGAGTGTCAGTTTCTTTCACTGTGCGAGTCCTTGTTTCTAGGAAAAAAGAAGGAAAGTGAGGGGAATTCTCCTTGTGCTATAGTGTGCTTTAAAAAAACATTTTTTCTAGGGACAGAAAACTCTAGGTAGGGAGAGTGTCAGTTTCTTTCACTGTGCGAGTCCTTGTTTCTAGGAAAAAAGAAGGAAAGTGAGGGGAATTCTCCTTGTGCTATAGTGTGCTTTAAAAAAAAAAAATTTCTAGGGACAGAAAACTCTAGGTAGGGAGAGTGTCAGTTTCTTTCACTGTGCGAGTCCTTGTTTCTAGGAAAAAAGAAGGAAAGTGAGGGGAATTCTCCTTGTGCTATAGTGTGCTTTAAAAAAAAAAAATTTCTAGGGACAGAAAACTCTAGGTAGGGAGAGTGTCAGTTTCTTTCACTGTGCCAGTCCTTGTTTCTAGGAAAAAAGAAGGAAAGTGAGGGGAATTCTCCTTGTGCTATAGTGTGCTTTAAAAAAACATTTTTTCTAGGGACAGAAAACTCTAGGTAGGGAGAGTGTCAGTTTCTTTCACTGTGCGAGTCCTTGTTTCTAGGAAAAAAGAAGGAAAGTGAGGGGAATTCTCCTTGTGCTATAGTGTGCTTTTAAAAAAAAAAAATTCTAGGGACAGAAAACTCTAGGTAGGGAGAGTGTCAGTTTCTTTCACTGTGCGAGTCCTTGTTTCTAGGAAAAAAGAAGGAAAGTGAGGGGAATTCTCCTTGTGCTATAGTGTGCTTTAAAAAAAAAAAATTCTAGGGACAGAAAACTCTAGGTAGGGAGAGTGTCAGTTTCTTTCACTGTGCGAGTCCTTGTTTCTAGGAAAAAAGAAGGAAAGTGAGGGGAATTCTCCTTGTGCTATAGTGTGCTTTAAAAAAAAAAAATTTCTAGGGACAGAAAACTCTAGGTAGGGAGAGTGTCAGTTTCTTTCACTGTGCGAGTCCTTGTTTCTAGGAAAAAAGAAGGAAAGTGAGGGGAATTCTCCTTGTGCTATAGTGTGCTTTAAAAAAAAAAAAAATTCTAGGGACAGAAAACTCTAGGTAGGGAGAGTGTCAGTTTCTTTCACTGTGGGAGTCCTTGTTTCTAGGAAAAAAGAAGGAAAGTGAGGGGAATTCTCCTTGTGCTATAGTGTGCTTTAAAAAAACATTTTTTCTAGGGACAGAAAACTCTAGGTAGGGAGAGTGTCAGTTTCTTTCACTGTGCGAGTCCTTGTTTCTAGGAAAAAAGAAGGAAAGTGAGGGGAATTCTCCTTGTGCTATAGTGTGCTTTAAAAAAAAAAAAATTCTAGGGACAGAAAACTCTAGGTAGGGAGAGTGTCAGTTTCTTTCACTGTGCGAGTCCTTGTTTCTAGGAAAAAAGAAGGAAAGTGAGGGGAATTCTCCTTGTGCTATAGTGTGCTTTAAAAAAACATTTTTTCTAGGGACAGAAAACTCTAGGTAGGGAGAGTGTCAGTTTCTTTCACTGTGCGAGTCCTTGTTTCTAGGAAAAAAGAAGGAAAGTGAGGGGAATTCTCCTTGTGCTATAGTGTGCTTTAAAAAAAAAAAAAATTCTAGGGACAGAAAACTCTAGGTAGGGAGAGTGTCAGTTTCTTTCACTGTGTGAGTCCTTGTTTCTAGGAAAAAAGAAGGAAAGTGAGGGGAATTCTCCTTGTGCTATAGTGTGCTTTAAAAAAACATTTTTTCTAGGGACAGAAAACTCTAGGTAGGGAGAGTGTCAGTTTCTTTCACTGTGCGAGTCCTTGTTTCTAGGGACAAAGAAGGAAAGTGAGGGGAATTCTCCTTGTGCTATATTGTGCTTTAAAAAAACATTTTTTCTAGGGACAGAAAACTCTAGGTAGGGAGAGTGTCAGTTTCTTTCACTGTGCGAGTCCTTGTTTCTAGGAAAAAAGAAGGAAAGTGAGGGGAATTCTCCTTGTGCTATAGTGTGCTTTAAAAAAAAAAATCTTCTAGGGACAGAAAACTCTAGGTAGGGAGAGTGTCAGTTTCTTTCACTGTGCGAGTCCTTGTTTCTAGGAAAAAAGAAGGAAAGTGAGGGGAATTCTCCTTGTGCTATAGTGTGCTTTAAAAAAACATTTTTTCTAGGGACAGAAAACTCTAGGTAGGGAGAGTGTCAGTTTCTTTCACTGTGCGAGTCCTTGTTTCTAGGAAAAAAGAAGGAAAGTGAGGGGAATTCTCCTTGTGCTATAGTGTGCTTTAGAAAAAATTTTTTCTAGGGACAGAAAACTCTAGGTAGGGAGAGTGTCAGTTTCTTTCACTGTGCGAGTCCTTGTTTCTAGGAAAAAAGAAGGAAAGTGAGGGGAATTCTCCTTGTGCTATAGTGTGCTTTAAAAAAACATTTTTTCTAGGGACAGAAAACTCTAGGTAGGGAGAGTGTCAGTTTCTTTCACTGTGCGAGTCCTTGTTTCTAGGAAAAAAGAAGGAAAGTGAGGGGAATTCTCCTTGTGCTATAGTGTGCTTTAAAAAAACATTTTTTCTAGGGACAGAAAACTCTAGGTAGGGAGAGTGTCAGTTTCTTTCACTGTGCGAGTCCTTGTTTCTAGGAAAAAAGAAGGAAAGTGAGGGGAATTCTCCTTGTGCTATAGTGTGCTTTAAAAAAACATTTTTTCTAGGGACAGAAAACTCTAGGTAGGGAGAGTGTCAGTTTCTTTCACTGTGCGAGTCCTTGTTTCTAGGAAAAAAGAAGGAAAGTGAGGGGAATTCTCCTTGTGCTATAGTGTGCTTTAAAAAAAAAATTTCTAGGGACAGAAAACTCTAGGTAGGGAGAGTGTCAGTTTCTTTCACTGTGCGAGTCCTTGTTTCTAGGAAAAAAGAAGGAAAGTGAGGGGAATTCTCCTTGTGCTATAGTGTGCTTTAAAAAAAAAAAAATTCTAGGGACAGAAAACTCTAGGTAGGGAGAGTGTCAGTTTCTTTCACTGTGCGAGTCCTTGTTTCTAGGAAAAAAGAAGGAAAGTGAGGGGAATTCTCCTTGTGCTATAGTGTGCTTTAAAAAAAAAAAATTTCTAGGGACAGAAAACTCTAGGTAGGGAGAGTGTCAGTTTCTTTCACTGTGCGAGTCCTTGTTTCTAGGGACAAAGAAGGAAAGTGAGGGGAATTCTCCTTGTGCTATAGTGTGCTTTAAAAAAACATTTTTTCTAGGGACAGAAAACTCTAGGTAGGGAGAGTGTCAGTTTCTTTCACTGTGCGAGTCCTTGTTTCTAGGAAAAAAGAAGGAAAGTGAGGGGAATTCTCCTTGTGCTATAGTGTGCTTTAAAAAAACATTTTTTCTAGGGACAGAAAACTCTAGGTAGGGAGAGTGTCAGTTTCTTTCACTGTGCGAGTCCTTGTTTCTAGGAAAAAAGAAGGAAAGTGAGGGGAATTCTCCTTGTGCTATAGTGTGCTTTAAAAAAAAAATTTTTCTAGGGACAGAAAACTCTAGGTAGGGAGAGTGTCAGTTTCTTTCACTGTGCGAGTCCTTGTTTCTAGGAAAAAAGAAGGAAAGTGAGGGGAATTCTCCTTGTGCTATAGTGTGCTTTAAAAAAACATTTTTTCTAGGGACAGAAAACTCTAGGTAGGGAGAGTGTCAGTTTCTTTCACTGTGCGAGTCCTTGTTTCTAGGAAAAAAGAAGGAAAGTGAGGGGAATTCTCCTTGTGCTATAGTGTGCTTTAAAAAAACATTTTTTCTAGGGACAGAAAACTCTAGGTAGGGAGAGTGTCAGTTTCTTTCACTGTGCGAGTCCTTGTTTCTAGGAAAAAAGAAGGAAAGTGAGGGGAATTCTCCTTGTGCTATAGTGTGCTTTAAAAAAAAAAAAATTCTAGGGACAGAAAACTCTAGGTAGGGAGAGTGTCAGTTTCTTTCACTGTGCGAGTCCTTGTTTCTAGGAAAAAAGAAGGAAAGTGAGGGGAATTCTCCTTGTGCTATAGTGTGCTTTAAAAAAACATTTTTTCTAGGAACAGAAAACTCTAGGTAGGGAGAGTGTCAGTTTCTTTCACTGTGCGAGTCCTTGTTTCTAGGAAAAAAGAAGGAAAGTGAGGGGAATTCTCCTTGTGCTATAGTGTGCTTTTAAAAAAAAATTTTTCTAGGGACAGAAAACTCTAGGTAGGGAGAGTGTCAGTTTCTTTCACTGTGCGAGTCCTTGTTTCTAGGAAAAAAGAAGGAAAGTGAGGGGAATTCTCCTTGTGCTATAGTGTGCTTTAAAAAAAAAAAAATTCTAGGGACAGAAAACTCTAGGTAGGGAGAGTGTCAGTTTCTTTCACTGTGCGAGTCCTTGTTTCTAGGAAAAAAGAAGGAAAGTGAGGGGAATTCTCCTTGTGCTATAGTGTGCTTTAAAAAAAAAAAATTTCTAGGGACAGAAAACTCTAGGTAGGGAGAGTGTCAGTTTCTTTCACTGTGCGAGTCCTTGTTTCTAGGAAAAAAGAAGGAAAGTGAGGGGAATTCTCCTTGTGCTATAGTGTGCTTTAAAAAAAAAAAAATTCTAGGGACAGAAAACTCTAGGTAGGGAGAGTGTCAGTTTCTTTCACTGTGCGAGTCCTTGTTTCTAGGAAAAAAGAAGGAAAGTGAGGGGAATTCTCCTTGTGCTATAGTGTGCTTTAAAAAAACATTTTTTCTAGGGACAGAAAACTCTAGGTAGGGAGAGTGTCAGTTTCTTTCACTGTGCGAGTCCTTGTTTCTAGGAAAAAAGAAGGAAAGTGAGGGGAATTCTCCTTGTGCTATAGTGTGCTTTAAAAAAAAAAAAAATTCTAGGGACAGAAAACTCTAGGTAGGGAGAGTGTCAGTTTCTTTCACTGTGCGAGTCCTTGTTTCTAGGAAAAAAGAAGGAAAGTGAGGGGAATTCTCCTTGTGCTATAGTGTGCTTTAAAAAAACATTTTTTCTAGGGACAGAAAACTCTAGGTAGGGGGAGTGTCAGTTTCTTTCACTGTGCGAGTCCTTGTTTCTAGGAAAAAAGAAGGAAAGTGAGGGGAATTCTCCTTGTGCTATAGTGTGCTTTAAAAAAAAAAAAATTCTAGGGACAGAAAACTCTAGGTAGGGAGAGTGTCAGTTTCTTTCACTGTGCGAGTCCTTGTTTCTAGGAAAAAAGAAGGAAAGTGAGGGGAATTCTCCTTGTGCTATAGTGTGCTTTAAAAAAACATTTTTTCTAGGGACAGAAAACTCTAGGTAGGGAGAGTGTCAGTTTCTTTCACTGTGCGAGTCCTTGTTTCTAGGGACAAAGAAGGAAAGTGAGGGGAATTCTCCTTGTGCTATAGTGTGCTTTAAAAAAACATTTTTTCTAGGGACAGAAAACTCTAGGTAGGGAGAGTGTCAGTTTCTTTCACTGTGCGAGTCCTTGTTTCTAGGAAAAAAGAAGGAAAGTGAGGGGAATTCTCCTTGTGCTATAGTGTGCTTTAAAAAAACATTTTTTCTAGGGACAGAAAACTCTAGGTAGGGAGAGTGTCAGTTTCTTTCACTGTGCGAGTCCTTGTTTCTAGGAAAAAAGAAGGAAAGTGAGGGGAATTCTCCTTGTGCTATAGTGTGCTTTAAAAAAACATTTTTTCTAGGGACAGAAAACTCTAGGTAGGGAGAGTGTCAGTTTCTTTCACTGTGCGAGTCCTTGTTTCTAGGAAAAAAGAAGGAAAGTGAGGGGAATTCTCCTTGTGCTATAGTGTGCTTTAAAAAAAAAAAATTTCTAGGGACAGAAAACTCTAGGTAGGGAGAGTGTCAGTTTCTTTCACTGTGCGAGTCCTTGTTTCTAGGAAAAAAGAAGGAAAGTGAGGGGAATTCTCCTTGTGCTATAGTGTGCTTTAAAAAAAAAAAATTCTAGGGACAGAAAACTCTAGGTAGGGAGAGTGTCAGTTTCTTTCACTGTGCGAGTCCTTGTTTCTAGGAAAAAAGAAGGAAAGTGAGGGGAATTCTCCTTGTGCTATAGTGTGCTTTAAAAAAACATTTTTTCTAGGGACAGAAAACTCTAGGTAGGGAGAGTGTCAGTTTCTTTCACTGTGCGAGTCCTTGTTTCTAGGAAAAAAGAAGGAAAGTGAGGGGAATTCTCCTTGTGCTATAGTGTGCTTTAAAAAAAAAAAATTCTAGGTACAGAAAACTCTAGGTAGGGAGAGTGTCAGTTTCTTTCACTGTGCGAGTCCTTGTTTCTAGGAAAAAAGAAGGAAAGTGAGGGGAATTCTCCTTGTGCTATAGTGTGCTTTAAAAAAACATTTTTTCTAGGGACAGAAAACTCTAGGTAGGGAGAGTGTCAGTTTCTTTCACTGTGCGAGTCCTTGTTTCTAGGAAAAAAGAAGGAAAGTGAGGGGAATTCTCCTTGTGCTATAGTGTGCTTTAAAAAAAAAAAATTTCTAGGGACAGAAAACTCTAGGTAGGGAGAGTGTCAATTTCTTTCACTGTGCGAGTCCTTGTTTCTAGGAAAAAAGAAGGAAAGTGAGGGGAATTCTCCTTGTGCTATAGTGTGCTTTAAAAAAACATTTTTTCTAGGGACAGAAAACTCTAGGTAGGGAGAGTGTCAGTTTCTTTCACTGTGCGAGTCCTTGTTTCTAGGAAAAAAGAAGGAAAGTGAGGGGAATTCTCCTTGTGCTATAGTGTGCTTTAAAAAAAAAAATATTCTAGGGACAGAAAACTCTAGGTAGGGAGAGTGTCAGTTTCTTTCACTGTGCGAGTCCTTGTTTCTAGGAAAAAAGAAGGAAAGTGAGGGGAATTCTCCTTGTGCTATAGTGTGCTTTAAAAAAACATTTTTTCTAGGGACAGAAAACTCTAGGTAGGGAGAGTGTCAGTTTCTTTCACTGTGCGAGTCCTTGTTTCTAGGAAAAAAGAAGGAAAGTGAGGGGAATTCTCCTTGTGCTATAGTGTGCTTTAAAAAAAAAAAAATTCTAGGGACAGAAAACTCTAGGTAGGGAGAGTGTCAGTTTCTTTCACTGTGCGAGTCCTTGTTTCTAGGAAAAAAGAAGGAAAGTGAGGGGAATTCTCCTTGTGCTATAGTGTGCTTTAAAAAAACATTTTTTCTAGGGACAGAAAACTCTAGGTAGGGAGAGTGTCAGTTTCTTTCACTGTGCGAGTCCTTGTTTCTAGGAAAAAAGAAGGAAAGTGAGGGGAATTCTCCTTGTGCTATAGTGTGCTTTAAAAAAAAAAAATTTCTAGGGACAGAAAACTCTAGGTAGGGAGAGTGTCAGTTTCTTTCACTGTGCGAGTCCTTGTTTCTAGGAAAAAAGAAGGAAAGTGAGGGGAATTCTCCTTGTGCTATAGTGTGCTTTAAAAAAACATTTTTTCTAGGGACAGAAAACTCTAGGTAGGGAGAGTGTCAGTTTCTTTCACTGTGCGAGTCCTTGTTTCTAGGAAAAAAGAAGGAAAGTGAGGGGAATTCTCCTTGTGCTATAGTGTGCTTTAAAAAAAAAAATTTCTAGGGACAGAAAACTCTAGGTAGGGAGAGTGTCAGTTTCTTTCACTGTGCGAGTCCTTGTTTCTAGGAAAAAAGAAGGAAAGTGAGGGGAATTCTCCTTGTCCTATAGTGTGCTTTAAAAAAACATTTTTTCTAGGGACAGAAAACTCTAGGTAGGGAGAGTGTCAGTTTCTTTCACTGTGCGAGTCCTTGTTTCTAGGGACAAAGAAGGAAAGTGAGGGGAATTCTCCTTGTGCTATAGTGTGCTTTAAAAAAACATTTTTTCTAGGGACAGAAAACTCTAGGTAGGGAGAGTGTCAGTTTCTTTCACTGTGCGAGTCCTTGTTTCTAGGAAAAAAGAAGGAAAGTGAGGGGAATTCTCCTTGTGCTATAGTGTGCTTTAAAAAAACATTTTTTCTAGGGACAGAAAACTCTAGGTAGGGAGAGTGTCAGTTTCTTTCACTGTGCGAGTCCTTGTTTCTAGGAAAAAAGAAGGAAAGTGAGGGGAATTCTCCTTGTGCTATAGTGTGCTTTAAAAAAAAAAAATTCTAGGGACAGAAAACTCTAGGTAGGGAGAGTGTCAGTTTCTTTCACTGTGCGAGTCCTTGTTTCTAGGAAAAAAGAAGGAAAGTGAGGGGAATTCTCCTTGTGCTATAGTGTGCTTTAAAAAAAAAAAAATTCTAGGGACAGAAAACTCTAGGTAGGGAGAGTGTCAGTTTCTTTCACTGTGCGAGTCCTTGTTTCTAGGGACAAAGAAGGAAAGTGAGGGGAATTCTCCTTGTGCTATAGTGTGCTTTAAAAAAACATTTTTTCTAGGGACAGAAAACTCTAGGTAGGGAGAGTGTCAGTTTCTTTCACTGTGCGAGTCCTTGTTTCTAGGAAAAAAGAAGGAAAGTGAGGGGAATTCTCCTTGTGCTATAGTGTGCTTTAAAAAAACATTTTTTCTAGGGACAGAAAACTCTAGGTAGGGAGAGTGTCAGTTTCTTTCACTGTGCGAGTCCTTGTTTCTAGGAAAAAAGAAGGAAAGTGAGGGGAATTCTCCTTGTGCTATAGTGTGCTTTAAAAAAAAAAAATTCTAGGGACAGAAAACTCTAGGTAGGGAGAGTGTCAGTTTCTTTCACTGTGCGAGTCCTTGTTTCTAGGAAAAAAGAAGGAAAGTGAGGGGAATTCTCCTTGTGCTATAGTGTGCTTTAAAAAAACATTTTTTCTAGGGACAGAAAACTCTAGGTAGGGAGAGTGTCAGTTTCTTTCACTGTGCGAGTCCTTGTTTCTAGGAAAAAAGAAGGAAAGTGAGGGGAATTCTCCTTGTGCTATAGTGTGCTTTAAAAAAACATTTTTTCTAGGGACAGAAAACTCTAGGTAGGGAGAGTGTCAGTTTCTTTCACTGTGCGAGTCCTTGTTTCTAGGAAAAAAGAAGGAAAGTGAGGGGAATTCTCCTTGTGCTATAGTGTGCTTTTAAAAAAAAAAAATTTCTAGGGACAGAAAACTCTAGGTAGGGAGAGTGTCAGTTTCTTTCACTGTGCGAGTCCTTGTTTCTAGGAAAAAAGAAGGAAAGTGAGGGGAATTCTCCTTGTGCTATAGTGTGCTTTAAAAAAACATTTTTTCTAGGGACAGAAAACTCTAGGTAGGGAGAGTGTCAGTTTCTTTCACTGTGCGAGTCCTTGTTTCTAGGAAAAAAGAAGGAAAGTGAGGGGAATTCTCCTTTTGCTATAGTGTGCTTTTAAAAAAAAAAATTTCTAGGGACAGAAAACTCTAGGTAGGGAGAGTGTCAGTTTCTTTCACTGTGCGAGTCCTTGTTTCTAGGAAAAAAGAAGGAAAGTGAGGGGAATTCTCCTTGTGCTATAGTGTGCTTTAAAAAAAAAAAATTTCTAGGGACAGAAAACTCTAGGTAGGGAGAGTGTCAGTTTCTTTCACTGTGCGAGTCCTTGTTTCTAGGAAAAAAGAAGGAAAGTGAGGGGAATTCTCCTTGTGCTATAGTGTGCTTTAAAAAAAAAAAAATTCTAGGGACAGAAAACTCTAGGTAGGGAGAGTGTCAGTTTCTTTCACTGTGCGAGTCCTTGTTTCTAGGAAAAAAGAAGGAAAGTGAGGGGAATTCTCCTTGTGCTATAGTGTGCTTTAAAAAAAAAAATTTCTAGGGACAGAAAACTCTAGGTAGGGAGAGTGTCAGTTTCTTTCACTGTGCGAGTCCTTGTTTCTAGGAAAAAAGAAGGAAAGTGAGGGGAATTCTCCTTGTGCTATAGTGTGCTTTAAAAAAACATTTTTTCTAGGGACAGAAAACTCTAGGTAGGGAGAGTGTCAGTTTCTTTCACTGTGCGAGTCCTTGTTTCTAGGAAAAAAGAAGGAAAGTGAGGGGAATTCTCCTTGTGCTATAGTGTGCTTTAAAAAAACATTTTTTCTAGGGACAGAAAACTCTAGGTAGGGAGAGTGTCAGTTTCTTTCACTGTGCGAGTCCTTGTTTCTAGGAAAAAAGAAGGAAAGTGAGGGGAATTCTCCTTGTGCTATAGTGTGCTTTAAAAAAACATTTTTTCTAGGGACAGAAAACTCTAGGTAGGGAGAGTGTCAGTTTCTTTCACTGTGCGAGTCCTTGTTTCTAGGGACAAAGAAGGAAAGTGAGGGGAATTCTCCTTGTGCTATAGTGTGCTTTAAAAAAACATTTTTTCTAGGGACAGAAAACTCTAGGTAGGGAGAGTGTCAGTTTCTTTCACTGTGCGAGTCCTTGTTTCTAGGAAAAAAGAAGGAAAGTGAGGGGAATTCTCCTTGTGCTATAGTGTGCTTTAAAAAAAAAAAATTCTAGGGACAGAAAACTCTAGGTAGGGAGAGTGTCAGTTTCTTTCACTGTGCGAGTCCTTGTTTCTAGGAAAAAAGAAGGAAAGTGAGGGGAATTCTCCTTGTGCTATAGTGTGCTTTAAAAAAAAAAAATTTCTAGGGACAGAAAACTCTAGGTAGGGAGAGTGTCAGTTTCTTTCACTGTGCGAGTCCTTGTTTCTAGGAAAAAAGAAGGAAAGTGAGGGAAATTCTCCTTGTGCTATAGTGTGCTTTAAAAAAAAAAAAATTCTAGGGACAGAAAACTCTAGGTAGGGAGAGTGTCAGTTTCTTTCACTGTGCGAGTCCTTGTTTCTAGGGACAAAGAAGGAAAGTGAGGGGAATTCTCCTTGTGCTATAGTGTGCTTTAAAAAAACATTTTTTCTAGGGACAGAAAACTCTAGGTAGGGAGAGTGTCAGTTTCTTTCACTGTGCGAGTCCTTGTTTCTAGGAAAAAAGAAGGAAAGTGAGGGGAATTCTCCTTGTGCTATAGTGTGCTTTAAAAAAACATTTTTTCTAGGGACAGAAAACTCTAGGTAGGGAGAGTGTCAGTTTCTTTCACTGTGCGAGTCCTTGTTTCTAGGAAAAAAGAAGGAAAGTGAGGGGAATTCTCCTTGTGCTATAGTGTGCTTTAAAAAAAAAAAATTTCTAGGGACAGAAAACTCTAGGTAGGGAGAGTGTCAGTTTCTTTCACTGTGCGAGTCCTTGTTTCTAGGAAAAAAGAAGGAAAGTGAGGGGAATTCTCCTTGTGCTATAGTGTGCTTTAAAAAAACATTTTTTCTAGGGACAGAAAACTCTAGGTAGGGAGAGTGTCAGTTTCTTTCACTGTGCGAGTCCTTGTTTCTAGGAAAAAAGAAGGAAAGTGAGGGGAATTCTCCTTGTGCTATAGTGTGCTTTAAAAAAACATTTTTTTCTAGGGACAGAAAACTCTAGGTAGGGAGAGTGTCAGTTTCTTTCACTGTGCGAGTCCTTGTTTCTAGGAAAAAAGAAGGAAAGTGAGGGGAATTCTCCTTGTGCTATAGTGTGCTTTAAAAAAAAAAATTTCTAGGGACAGAAAACTCTAGGTAGGGAGAGTGTCAGTTTCTTTCACTGTGCGAGTCCTTGTTTCTAGGAAAAAAGAAGGAAAGTGAGGGGAATTCTCCTTGTGCTATAGTGTGCTTTAAAAAAAAAAAATTTCTAGGGACAGAAAACTCTAGGTAGGGAGAGTGTCAGTTTCTTTCACTGTGCGAGTCCTTGTTTCTAGGAAAAAAGAAGGAAAGTGAGGGGAATTCTCCTTGTGCTATAGTGTGCTTTAAAAAAACATTTTTTCTAGGGACAGAAAACTCTAGGTAGGGAGAGTGTCAGTTTCTTTCACTGTGCGAGTCCTTGTTTCTAGGAAAAAAGAAGGAAAGTGAGGGGAATTCTCCTTTTGCTATAGTGTGCTTTTAAAAAAAAAAAATTCTAGGGACAGAAAACTCTAGGTAGGGAGAGTGTCAGTTTCTTTCACTGTGCGAGTCCTTGTTTCTAGGAAAAAAGAAGGAAAGTGAGGGGAATTCTCCTTGTGCTATAGTGTGCTTTAAAAAAAAAAATTTCTAGGGACAGAAAACTCTAGGTAGGGAGAGTGTCAGTTTCTTTCACTGTGCGAGTCCTTGTTTCTAGGAAAAAAGAAGGAAAGTGAGGGGAATTCTCCTTGTGCTATAGTGTGCTTTAAAAAAAAAAAATTCTAGGGACAGAAAACTCTAGGTAGGGAGAGTGTCAGTTTCTTTCACTGTGCGAGTCCTTGTTTCTAGGAAAAAAGAAGGAAAGTGAGGGGAATTCTCCTTGTGCTATAGTGTGCTTTAAAAAAAAAAAATTTCTAGGGACAGAAAACTCTAGGTAGGGAGAGTGTCAGTTTCTTTCACTGTGCGAGTCCTTGTTTCTAGGAAAAAAGAAGGAAAGTGAGGGGAATTCTCCTTGTGCTATAGTGTGCTTTAAAAAAACATTTTTTCTAGGGACAGAAAACTCTAGGTAGGGAGAGTGTCAGTTTCTTTCACTGTGCGAGTCCTTGTTTCTAGGAAAAAAGAAGGAAAGTGAGGGGAATTCTCCTTGTGCTATAGTGTGCTTTAAAAAAACATTTTTTCTAGGGACAGAAAACTCTAGGTAGGGAGAGTGTCAGTTTCTTTCACTGTGCGAGTCCTTGTTTCTAGGAAAAAAGAAGGAAAGTGAGGGGAATTCTCCTTGTGCTATAGTGTGCTTTAAAAAAACATTTTTTCTAGGGACAGAAAACTCTAGGTAGGGAGAGTGTCAGTTTCTTTCACTGTGCGAGTCCTTGTTTCTAGGGACAAAGAAGGAAAGTGAGGGGAATTCTCCTTGTGCTATAGTGTGCTTTAAAAAAACATTTTTTCTAGGGACAGAAAACTCTAGGTAGGGAGAGTGTCAGTTTCTTTCACTGTGCGAGTCCTTGTTTCTAGGAAAAAAGAAGGAAAGTGAGGGGAATTCTCCTTGTGCTATAGTGTGCTTTAAAAAAAAAAAATTCTAGGGACAGAAAACTCTAGGTAGGGAGAGTGTCAGTTTCTTTCACTGTGCGAGTCCTTGTTTCTAGGAAAAAAGAAGGAAAGTGAGGGGAATTCTCCTTGTGCTATAGTGTGCTTTAAAAAAAAAAAATTTCTAGGGACAGAAAACTCTAGGTAGGGAGAGTGTCAGTTTCTTTCACTGTGCGAGTCCTTGTTTCTAGGAAAAAAGAAGGAAAGTGAGGAAATTCTCCTTGTGCTATAGTGTGCTTTAAAAAAAAAAAAATTCTAGGGACAGAAAACTCTAGGTAGGGAGAGTGTCAGTTTCTTTCACTGTGCGAGTCCTTGTTTCTAGGGACAAAGAAGGAAAGTGAGGGGAATTCTCCTTGTGCTATAGTGTGCTTTAAAAAAACATTTTTTCTAGGGACAGAAAACTCTAGGTAGGGAGAGTGTCAGTTTCTTTCACTGTGCGAGTCCTTGTTTCTAGGAAAAAAGAAGGAAAGTGAGGGGAATTCTCCTTGTGCTATAGTGTGCTTTAAAAAAACATTTTTTCTAGGGACAGAAAACTCTAGGTAGGGAGAGTGTCAGTTTCTTTCACTGTGCGAGTCCTTGTTTCTAGGAAAAAAGAAGGAAAGTGAGGGGAATTCTCCTTGTGCTATAGTGTGCTTTAAAAAAAAAAATTTCTAGGGACAGAAAACTCTAGGTAGGGAGAGTGTCAGTTTCTTTCACTGTGCGAGTCCTTGTTTCTAGGAAAAAAGAAGGAAAGTGAGGGGAATTCTCCTTGTGCTATAGTGTGCTTTAAAAAAACATTTTTTCTAGGGACAGAAAACTCTAGGTAGGGAGAGTGTCAGTTTCTTTCACTGTGCGAGTCCTTGTTTCTAGGAAAAAAGAAGGAAAGTGAGGGGAATTCTCCTTGTGCTATAGTGTGCTTTAAAAAAACATTTTTTTCTAGGGACAGAAAACTCTAGGTAGGGAGAGTGTCAGTTTCTTTCACTGTGCGAGTCCTTGTTTCTAGGAAAAAAGAAGGAAAGTGAGGGGAATTCTCCTTGTGCTATAGTGTGCTTTAAAAAAAAAATTTTCTAGGGACAGAAAACTCTAGGTAGGGAGAGTGTCAGTTTCTTTCACTGTGCGAGTCCTTGTTTCTAGGAAAAAAGAAGGAAAGTGAGGGGAATTCTCCTTGTGCTATAGTGTGCTTTTAAAAAAAAAAATTTCTAGGGACAGAAAACTCTAGGTAGGGAGAGTGTCAGTTTCTTTCACTGTGCGAGT